>CM035152.1:46097721-47297721 GCA_020205615.1 Panax quinquefolius | reverse complement strand
CAGCTGCGCTGGTCATAGGCTTGGAAATGGCGTAGCTGCGCCATACCAAATTCCCAAGCAGACAAGTTTTGCATTAGCAGAACTGAAACCTTACACTTCTAAACACTTTACACATCCTCCTTAAGCGTTAACTCGCCTAACATCAATCCTTTATTTGGTTTCACATTATTGATTACTATTTTTCTTAACAATTTAAGGATCACGCTTCAAGTTTTAAAACTCTATTTCTCCCTTATTAGTGTAACCCACTATACAACTCCTTTACGGTTTCTTACCACCAATAACATAACACATACATATCTTTTAATCCTCACTTCTCGCCGTGTATCAATTCACTCAATAATTCTTTAACCACTTTAAAGGTATATCGATTTTCTTCCCTCGTCAACAACGTACATATATATAAGTCCAAACCTAACACACCTCGAGTCTTTAATAGTATTCAATATAGTACACTGAGTGGTTTCTCACAAACAACCAACAATTTAATTTTCGTCTCGTCTACACTGTTTTCACAGTGAATTAGATCGGTTACCAATTCGTATATACCTCCGCTCTCTGAAGGAATCGTTTAGCCCATCTCCTATACATCAACCATTAAAGAGTAAGATTGCACTACCTTAGACTTGATATTCACTCGTATATATACTCAAGAAATTGGTGATTTTCAAAGATATATAATGTCACCAACATGCTATAATAATTTCTCATAAATTATTTAACATCAATAGATAATTTTATCCATCTTCTTACTAATTCATCTCTACAATTTATAACAAATATATAATAACGATATATATATATATATATATATATATATATATATATATATATTAAACAAAACCACACTTATACATAGCACATATTATCCTATGTAACACAATACCACATATCACGTATAACATTATATATTTTTATTTGAACCCTTCACATGCTTTAAGAATTTTATCTACTAAATTCTTATTTTAATATTTTTTGAAAATTCAGGTTCTTACATCCTCTCCCCCTTATAAGGATTCCGTCCTCGGAATCACCGAAACCTCCTCTACTCAGTGCTATTTCGAATATTACATATTCTTTTGAATAATTTTATCCATTCTCTTTTTAGAAGTTTCATTATCACTTGCTCACCTGCATTCTACCACATTCTCCTTTCTAAGGAACATTCTACTCACTACATTCATCACACAGAAGATTAAGAGTCTTCCATGATTTTTCAATAATCGGGAAGTAGTATGAATAGCTCAGATTCCAAATTATGCTAAGGGGTCACAAGACCGTGGACTCTTCTCTGGGTTTACTAGTGCTTCAACAAAGTTCCTTCACACTGCAAACCAGAGTGTTTATCAATAACAAAGACTGAAAACACCCTTCACACGTACACTAGGTGGCCAGCCTATTATACCATTACGTTGGGCCGCAACATAGTGTTTTGTAATGACTACATGTGTTACGCTCAGACCATTGTCCTCGAAAACATGTCCCCTTATAGGGTTGTTCACCTCAACTTTTCCACATCTGAATCTGCACCAGAGCAATCTGGTTTGGCATAAATACTCAATAACGCTTGAATTCCATAAATATTTTTCAACAGTTGTCTAGTCGAATCAAATAGCTTAGACTTTTATCAACAATTTGGACATCAATCGAAATAATTTGGCCAACTTAATTGACCTTCTTCATAATTTAAAAGAAAACCAAAAATTCTTTTATGACGTCATGATACCATACCAGATTAGTAGTACGTTTAGGATTCTGCCATTATGTGACTTTGTCATACTACATCGTACCAAAATTGGCTGACGATCTTTTGATCACAACCAACACTAGGTTCAATTGCATTGGAGACTCCATCGTTTACCCTTTCTACACCATACCAAATGATGTAAATGGTCAGAAATACATTTTAAAAATTTTCAAATCATTTTGTCTTAGCCGAAACAATTAGCATAGACATATGGATAACGGTATTATTTTTAAAACATCATTGGTTCAATCACCTGATCCAAAGTTTTTCGAGAAGACAGAAATGCAAACATCAGCAAGAAGTCAATAAATTTTGAAAATCTAGCAGAGCTAGAAGATTTAGAAAATCCATGTTTCTCCATCAACTTTACTCCATTGCTTCATTCTATCAATCTCTAACACCATCAATGCTTACTATACTAAAATTTCTAACTTTATAACATATATATATCCGATATAGTTCATCAAACTTACCACACTTTAGAAATTCAGGAACTTGCCACAATTATATGAGTTTAGGAACTTACCTTAGTCAGACCATAGGCATCCATTCGCCGAGGGGTTGAAAAATATTTCATATAATTATGAGTCATGAACGTATCATAAGTATGAGTTTTAAGAACTCACAACTTAACCTTATATTCTCTAACTATAACCTATCTATCTGTTATACACATGAGAAAAGAATCACCTTCTCAACAAGTATATAGCATATAGCGCGACACAGACATTTCAATGATTGTCAATGCCAGAAACTAAGTGGTTTTTACACAAAGCACAATTCCCCGCCCACACAAGGAATCATACAACTTAGCTGCTGGTATGGGTCCTCAATTGAAAGCCCATCTAACTCTATCTCACACTTAACTTGCTCTTTGCTCGATACGAATTCTTCGTATCTTATCATATACAACTCCTCATGAGTTCATATCATACTATTTCATAGTACAATCTCTTATAGCATCAAGCTATACACACTTAGTCGTTATAGACTATTTATCACTTCATAGCTCAATTCGATCACGTCGTGATCATCAATTTACCTTAGGGTTCTTTCCCTATTTTCAACAAAACTCCACTCGAGTTCATTATTATTCTCTTTGTCATCTTCATCTTATAGACATCGTCTTTCATTTTTATTACCGGAGTTAGGAAACTCCTGAATTCTCATTCTCTTAGATACTTCAAGATTCTTCTTTGAATCTTTGCATATATATATTTTAATCTTTATCTTTCTCTCTCTCTCAGGTTGTAGCCTAAGGTACACTTACCTAAAGTTTATAACCTATAGCTTTGATACCAACCTGTGAAAACACCCTTCACATGCCTTAAGAATTTTATCTACTAAATTCTTATTTTAATATTTTCTGAAAATTTGGGTTCTTACAACTCATATGGCTTTGCCGGCGTAGATCCTCCATTATATAGGCCTGAAATCCCTCTTGACAGAGATTCAGTGACACAGGAGGAGTTACATCAGGAGGACAAGATTAATGATGTAGACATTAACACCATTATCTTCTTCTGATGTGTAGTCTCGCTATATTTTTTGATAGGCCTCTGTTAGATATTGGGTGGCTGTGCCCCATTCTCGCTATATTTTTTGATAGGCCTCTGTTAGTTGTTGGGCTTCTGTGCTCTATTTTCCTATATTTTTAGCTGTACAGAGATGATATATTAGATGATGATGTACTTAGGAATGTATGTACTTTTTTCTATTCCCTACATCATATTGCCATCTATTGTTAATCATGCATGTATTATGTTATGCATATATATGTCCAGAGATATTCAACATTGACCCCTGGATGTTCTTATGACACGACACACACAGATGTGTTCTTCGACAGTCAGCTGCATTGATCACACCTCACCAGTATTGGTAGCCTCCCGTCTGAGGTAATTGTATGATAGTTTGTCACCTCCAGATTGGGTGACCAGTAGATATGTTATTACAGTATCCCATGACCCTCCTGATGTTCCAAGTTCCTGTGGGCTTTGTAGATGGTATGCTGGAGCATTGGGTACCGGAGAGGCAGGTTTACTAGTTTGGAACCCAGGAGTTGACTTCCACTTTAGAGGAGTATGCGCGCTTGACGGCACTGCCACTAGACAGACCTTGCGCGCGGATGGCTATCGGCGATATGAGCTAGCAGTTTATGACCCTCACCGGGCTGAGGCGTAGAGTAGTACAGGATGAGATTACATCTGGTCATGTAGTGTCCCATCATTTTCTGATAGACAGATTTGGCTCAGTGGATAGTTATACTCGGCACTCCGGGGATGTCACCATGTCGGAGGATCAGTGGCGTGTTTCCAGAGTAGATGTACTCATGATGTGCGTAGTGGCTTATGTGTACATGCCACTGTATATGGATGAGCTGGACATCGGTGTTTTCATGAAAGTGAGAGCTCTCAGGGAGGGTCATACCATTGTGCCGCTGATTGTGATAGAGACATCAAGGTCGGCCACATATTGCCACACTTATCCTGCAGGGGTATTCATTGGTAGCTCGGTCTTGTTGTATGTGTGGTTTATGTCACACCTGAGACCGATTGGCACTTTCTAACGGCATGGGTATTGTTTTTCCCATGAGATAGCCATGTCTTACTCCTTTCAGCCAGTGGAGTGATGCTACATCCTGGTCGGTGTTCTTCGCAGGGATCGGAGATCCATTTGACATTTTGACATGTATAGGGCTTAGTTCACCCTACAACTTCATTACTCATGCACCTGGCATGGATTATCTCCCTCTGGTTGGTTTGAGGGGCATGACTACCTACCACCCACTAGCTGTGATGTCACAGTTCGACCAGTTCCAGGACGTTCATCCTTTTGAGGGGGCATTAGGTCAGCGTTTGGCTTCTCACCATTTGTCATCAGAGGATAGATCCAGAGTGTATGCTTGTTGGGATCAGCGTGAGTTAGTTGAGCTTTCTGTTAGCCATCCGAGCTATTCGGTAGAGTATTCTGCATGGATAGAGATAGAAACTGCATCGACTGTGGTTGTATCCACAGTGTTGAGGATTGATTCTGATGGCAGAGAGCCCATAGAGGACATTGATTCTCCCACCGAGGAGGAGCTATTTGCTGGGTTGCTAGTAGCTATAATGGATTCTCCCAGTATGACTGCTACTTTGACCCCACATTCAGTAGAGTATTTAGAGCAGAGCCTTCATCTGATGACATTTGAGAGAGATCAGGCTAGGGCCTTTATGTTGACAGCACTTGTTGGGAGAGATACCACTCTATTAGAGAGAGATGATGCTTTGGCTCATAGAGACACCACTATTATTGAGCGGGATGAGGCTAGATCATCCAGAGATGCTTTGATTATTGAGCGGGATGGTGCTATATCTGCACGAGTGAAAGTAATATGCACACAAGCCAATCATGTTTGATGATAAAGCATATACTTTGTAACAATCTTATTCATTTATTAATAAAAAGTATTAATTTATTAAAGGCTTTTAATTATCTACATGATGCTGTTTTATAATATGTGATAAACCCATAGTTTTAAGCAATGCTTTTAGAATAATGATGATGATCATTCTAATGAGATCTAAATTCTTAGAAAGCTTAAAACTAAAATAGTTTCCAATCATTGGATTACTAAATTGGGATTAGTGAATCAGGATAGATTGGTACATACGTTAAGTTTGCTCATTGGATGAGGATGATTGATCTCATGATCATTTGTGTGGAGACACTAAAGCAAGTATATAGGTGCTTATTAGAGAATAAGTTCCTTTGAACATTGGCTCGCTAAGGAATACCTAATAGAGTTTTACTTTACTGTCAATAGGAATTCTGTAGTGATAGTAGTACAAGTAATCCTTGGACTTGAGATCATTATAGTATCTTGTGTATGATGAGTTATACTTGACTTATTCCTTAAGACCCTTAGGGTATATCAAAGGTATGCTTGGGTATAATAAGTTGTACATGGAGATAATGTATGATCAATAAAGAATCTACCACTTCTAATAAAAGAAGAGAAATGTCCTATGTGATTCGATAAATGACAACCCAAGTAGTCCTTGGTTAAGGCGTAATGAAATTAGAAAGGAGTTTCTAATTTGCATTATTTGGAGTTGTGCATTTAAGAGTCGAAATACATATAATTAAATAAAATAAGACTTGTGAAATTCCATGTCTTAAATTTAATTGGGACATTGCATGGTGGAAGGATTGAATTATATTTAAGTAACTATTTACTCAAAGGTTCTTTTATGATTAATGTTGAAATCTATATTATCCGGAAAGTCATTGATCGCTAGGAGGCTTATCTCTATTGTAGAATAAATATTATTTATTTAAATAAATTAATTGTTTAATTTATTTATTTAAATAAGATTAGAATTGTTCTAATTGATTTATTCACAACCGGCTTTTAATATGGAGAACCTAAAGGGTCACACCATAAAAGGAAGAATAATTATTTAAGAAGTTAATGGCATAATCGTAATAATGTTATGTATATTTAATTTAATCTATGGTGATAGAATAAATTAAATAGCTTAATATTTATTATTTAATATTTTAGAAATATTAAATATAAATTAATAAGAGGAGTCTTATTAATATTATTACAATTATTATTATTTTAATTTCTAAAAGAGTTTAGGAATTAATTTAATATAAGTACTCTCATTTATTTCTAATTGGATTAGGAAGGAAAATTAGTTAAAGGAGTTTAATTAATTATCCCTAATAAGATTAGAGAGCTTAATTAATTAAAAGAATTTAATTAATTAAATAAATCTCAATTCCTTAATTGTTAAGGTGGGTTGCCCACATCTATAAATAAGAGGAGTCTTATTATGGGTGATGTGGTTGTTGACTTTTACAACATACGTAATTCCAATAGTTGGGAGAGTACGTCCTTTTCTATAGAGATAGAAAAACTAGGGTTTAGCCAACCACCCATCTTCTTGAATCCTTCTTCTTCCTTGGTGGATCACCTCTAGAGGCCAAACACTTGGGTGGTTAACGTTGATCAAAGGAAGGAACCAAACCCGGTGGATTCAAGTTGAACGCGAAAAGGATTGGAGGTGAACTTGTACCTGAGGAAGCTCGGATCTTCAAGGGTATGATTTTATTCTTTATCTTTTCGTTTAATTAATAATTGTGCATAAAGGGTGATCCGGGTATATGGTTTGTAAAAAATTTAAACTCTGATTTTTACACGTTTCCGCACTTATTTTTGCAATTTGATTGCGTTCATGAATATTTCAAACTTAACAGTGGCATCAGAGCCAAACCTTTATGCGAATTATTAATTGTTTTAATTTGATATGTATATTGATATGTGTTTAGAACAGTTTAATTGGGCATAATTTTATTGTATAAAATTTAATATAAAAAAAAAAGTGCCATAAACTTTTTATTCCGAAAATCGTGAATCACGGAAAAAGTCAGCAAAATAGCATGCTCCCACGTGAATTCTTTTTTTTGGAGATGTAGATATATATTATATATATATATATATATATGATATATGATATATGATATATATATATATATATATATATATATATATATATATATATATATTCGGTTTAATATAGTATATTATATATATAAAAGATTATCGAGATATATTCACGTAATATATATATAAACTTAATAGTTAACTTCATTTAGATATATATATATATATATATATATATATATATATATATATATATATATATATATATATATAGTTAATAGTTAACTTAGATGCAAACCAGTATTGCATACTTGATATATATATATTAAGTATATGTTAAAGTTAGTATATATTATATATATATATATAATATATACATATCTACTAATATATATATATATATATATATATATATATATATATATATTATTCTCAATTATTTTATAATTAAAATAAAAGTTTATTTTAATTTTAAAATAAAAGGTTTATTTTAATATTAAAATATAAAGTTTATTTTAATTTTAAAATTGAATTTCATGCTAACTAATTAGAGTTAGAATTGGATTCTATGATAACTAATTGGAGTTAAAATTGGATTATATGTTTCCTTAAATAAAGGAGTTTATTTAGATATGAAATAAGATTTCATATTATTCAAAATAAAAGAGTTTATTTGTGAATGAAAAGAGAATCCTAATTTCCTTAAATAAAGGAGTTTATTTAGATATGAAATAAGATTTCATATTATTCAAAATAAAGGAGTTTATTTGTGAATAGGAAAGAGAATCAGTGTTTCCTTTAATAAAGGAGTTATTTATTTTTTTACATGGAATTAGATTCCATAATTAATTAAAATAAAGGAGTTTATTTTGATTAAAGATTTTGATTAAAATAAAATAGTTTATTTTATTCAAAATTGGATAAATTAAAATAAAATAGTTTTATTTTTATTTAAATTTGGATTAAAATAAAGGAGTTTATTTTGATTCAAAATTAG
Source organism: Panax quinquefolius (assembly GCA_020205615.1). Classification (NCBI taxonomy): domain Eukaryota; kingdom Viridiplantae; phylum Streptophyta; class Magnoliopsida; order Apiales; family Araliaceae; genus Panax; species Panax quinquefolius. Next base: position 47,289,540 of record CM035152.1, on the reverse strand, counting down.
ATTTTACACTAACTAATTTTGCCCATTAAATGATATCAATATATATATTAAATGTTTATTATTCATGAGATGAAGGTTATTTATTGATGCATATAGTGATGTGTATGATAATAAATGGGATTGATTATGGACTATTGACCAATATGATTGGATTTTATTTTAGTTGGATGCATGAATGTATGGATTTTATTAAATGGGGTCTGCGTGCACTCGTCTTCTCTAATTTTTCGAATGTAAATTCTATCTCCTCCTATGTACTTCCCTCGATCACGATCAAGGTTTCTATTTATTTTAAATAGTTTTGTAATAGGAATAGTTAGAATTAATTTTAAAGAATTGGAGATCAAGGAACAAAGAGCGTTTGAAGACCCGTTTGTAATGGAGCCCGGGTTTAAATGTAATAGTTATATTTAAATATTATTTCTTGCACCCCTAGGGTTTGACCTTTTGGTTCACTTGGTGGCTCTAGTGAACCAAACTAGAATAAAAGTCCATAATCAATCCGAGTAGAATATAGTATTCTATATGTGCATGCTTATACTATATATATTATATATTATGCAAACATGTTTCGCATGTTAATTAATATGACGCGTATTTTATATATATGTGCATGCGCGCTAAACAAAATGAGATAAATTAATAACAAACCCCTCAATTTTTTTATATTAAGTCCTAAGCGTTCAAAGATATTTGGAATATCGAACGTCGCCTTCTAGAATGATAAAATTAATAGAGTATTAAATATTTAATATGAGTTTGTTGTGTCACCACAAGGCAAGTATTAAGTATTTAAGATGTTAATTTATCACTTTTGATGCTTATAAAGAAAATTGAACAATATTGTTTTGTTGTGTCACCACAAGGATGATATTTTTCTTTTTTGAATATATGGAGTGCTAGGTCGGACTTAACTTGGATAATTTTGATTCGGATGTGCCACCACTTGATCAAAATAATCTAAGAGGCAAAAGAAAAGGAGTTGCATAGTTGATGTAATTGACAAAAGTTGTCTACCTATTTATTTATATATAGTTTGTTGTGTCACCACAAGGCTATATACATTTGAAATGGGATCCTTATTCTCACTAGCAAATCTTTAATTAGATTTTCGAACTATATAAGTAAGGGTAATATAGTTTGAAGAAAATAGTGGGAGATACCAATTTAAAACAAGACCTAAATTATTTTGGTAATTAATAAAAGAATGTATGTTAAAATGTTGTTAATTACAAATTCATTTCTGTAATTTTACAATGTCTAAAATTACTATCATCATGCGAAGCATATTAGATGCTAAATTGCTTAGGATCGAATTAAATGGATTGGTTAAGGAATTTGAGAATAGTTCTCATATTTGAAAAGCTATCTTATGTCTTAATATCGCCTATCCCTCGCAATGGTTGCGCATAATGTCATTGAGGAAGAGATTGCTACTTTTAGAAAGTGGCAAGATGATGCACAGTTGGCTCAATGCATCATGCTCGTATCCATGAGTAACAAGCTTCAGCGTCAGCCTGAAACTATGGATACTTCTACTATACTCCTGCACGTCAAGTAGTTGATGGTGAGGAAAGTGGGATTGATAGATATCAGATATCTAAGGAGCTCTTCCGATCTAGAATGGCCAATGGCACTATAGTACAAACAAAAAGTTCTTAACATAATCAATTTGATTAATCAATTAGGACAACTGGTTTTGTCATGGATGGAGAGTTGAGCCAAGATTTGATCTTGCACTCACTCCCAGACTCCTTTCACAATTGTTGTGAATTTTTCATATGGACAAGCTAGATATCAGCCTCACTGATTTGCTTAACGTGTTGAAAAATGTTGAGAGTCACTTTCCAAAGAAGAAAAACCAAGTCTTACTGGTAGGGCCCAAAGGATCTTCTGAAAAGAAGAACGATTCAAAGAAGGTAAATAGAAAGGCATAAACAAAGGATAATAAGAATAAAACTGATACGGATAGCAAATGAGTTTGCTTCCACTACAATAAGCCTGGACACTGGAAAGAAACTGCAAGAAGCATCTTGCATATGCTAACCAAAGAAGCTTAGTGAAGTTTTGGTTATAAATACAAATTTGTTCATGATTTAAAATAATTTTTTCTTTAAGTCAATGTTCTACTTGGGTATTGGATACCAACTTTGGTTATCATAAATATAGATTTATGAAAGGACCAAACAGAAGTAGAAAGCTAAACAAATATAAGTAATCCTATGTGTGGGAAATGAATCAAAGGTTGCAACATTAGCCATAGAAACTTATAGTTTAGCAACCGCCACGAGCAAATCTATTAAGTCAATAAGTTGTTATTGTATTCCGGTTCTCGTTGAAAACATTATTTCCATTTTATTGTTGGACAATGAAATCTTTGGTATTATATTTAAGAACAATTGTTGTTCTATTTATAATAATAACGTTTTGTATAAACTGAAATATTACTTAATAGATTTTGTATACTTGACTTACGTGGAAAATTATTTTATAAATTGAACATAATAATATAAGAAAAGGAGATGATCATTCAAAGAGTTGAATATATGTATTTGTTGAAATACAAGTGTGAATTATTTGAAAGGTTCAAAGAATTCAGAAGTGAAACAAATTGGCAAAGTAATAAGATTCTTTGATTAGATCAAGGAATAAATACTTGTGCAATAAGTTTCTAGATCGTCTCAAATGGTTTTCTCATAATGGACACATCCTGATACGCAATAATTGATTGATGTATCTGAATGAAAAATTGTACCTTGTTGGACATGGTACGGTCCATAATGATTTTACCGACATTCTAGTATCCTTCCAGGATCATGTCCTAGAAATGGTCGCATATCTACTTAAAAGGTAACCTCAAAATCCCCCCAAGACTCTATAAAAGTTATGGACAGGAGGATTCCTAATCTTAAGTATGTTAAGATAAGGGGTTGTCAACTTATGTGAAACGGTTTCAAAGGATAAGCTTGGGACAAGATTTGACAAATCTGATTTGTGGGACATCCTAAAGTAAGTTTAGGGTAAATGTTCTATAATCCAACTTAGCAAAAGGTGTTTATTCATGAAACACGCTTCCTTCTAAGATAAAGGTGTTTATCATTGAAGGGGCTAGTGGGAGGATAATAGATCTTGAAGAGTTCAAGAACCACAAAAACACTATAAGTCAAATAAGAGGAACTCAGTAGATGAATTGTTATTGTACCACAACTGAATCTTAAATCGAAATAGTACTGAAGATACCTAGGAGGTATGAATTTATCATGGATGATGATGATGAGGTACGCATCCTAGAAGATGATGATCCAGAGTTACATACGATGAGGTAAGAGTTCTAGTGTGTACAAAAGGGACAGTGGGAGCGCCGTGACATTCCTAATATTATATGTTGATATACTACGGATAAGGAATGACATACCAATGCTACAATCAGTAATGATAAAGTTGTCTAAACATTCCTCCATGAATGGTTTGGGAAGAGTATCTTAATTGAGGATAAAATCTATATAGATAGATACAACAGGATGCTCGACTTAACCCAAGGAACGTATATTCATTTAATGCTTAAGTCGTTTAGCATGGCAAACTCCAAGAGATGTCTCATGTCGATGAGCTATGGAGTGTATCTCTTAATAGTCCCCACAGACTCTCGAAAAGAGAGGTCGCATGAGTGACAATCATGTATGCAATGAAATGTACGAGACACGATGTTGATCGGTCATATTATGGAGAAGTTCACTATGAGTCGTTGAAAACATCTTAAAGTGCTTAACCCAAGCACTAAGGATGTGATCATATTCATCTTCGGGTCTTAATTAAAACTAGAGGGCTTAATGACTCAAGTTTTTCGAAGATGCACCAAGATGATGAAAAATCCACTTTAAGGTAAAGCGTTATCTTGAGCAGTGGTGCGTTGAATTGGAAAGGTTCCAAACAAAGAAAGAGTTGATGGTTTAGTGATAAAGACAAAGTAAATAGCTATAAATGAAGTCGCAAGTTGATTGTTTGGATTAAAAGTTCATTACGTAAACTAGAGCAGTTCCTAAGTCTCATTTGGATCTAAACATGTGTTGTGGCATTTTCATTTGATTATAAGAATCATTGAAAGATGGGAAATCACTATAGAGATGGTGGACTCTCAAGAACAACATTACATATCCATTAACTAAAGCTTATCCAACAGTAGGATAATCGTCACTTAGAGAAGAAGAGTATAAGATACAATGGCGATTGGCTTTAGTGCAAGTGGGAGATTGAAAGTAATATGCACACAAGCCAATCATGTTTGATGATAAAGCATATACTTTGTAACAATCTTATTCATTTATTAATAAAAAGTATTAATTTATTAAAGGCTTTTAATTATCTACATGATGCTGTTTTATAATATGTGATAAACCCATAGTTTTAAGCAATGCTTTTAGAATAATGATGATGATCATTCTAATGAGATCTAAATTCTTAGAAAGCTTAAAACTAAAATAGTTTCCAATCATTGGATTACTAAATTGGGATTAGTGAATCCGGATAGATTGGTACATACGTTGCTTGCTCATTGGATGAGGATGATTGATCTCATGATCATTTGTGTGGAGACACTAAAGCAAGTATGTAGGTGCTTATTAGAGAATAAGTTCACTGAACGTGGCTCGCTAAGGAATACCTAATGGAGTTTTACTTGCCTGTCAATAGGAATTCCTGTAGTGATAGTAGTACAAGTAATCCTTGGACTTGAGATCATTATAGTATCTTGTGTATGATGAGTTATACTTGACTTATTCCTTAAGACCCTTAGGGTATATCAAAGGGTATGCTTGGGTAAAATAAGTTGTACATGGAGATAATGTATGATCAATAAAGAATCTACCACTTCTAATAAAAGAAGAGAAATGTCCTATGTGATTCGAAGCAAGTATGTAGGTGCTTATTAGAGAATAAGTTCACTGAACGTGGCTCGCTAAGGAATACCTAATGGAGTTTTACTTGCCTATCAATAGGAATTCCTGTAGTGATAGTAGTACAAGTAATCCTTGGACTTGAGATCATTATAGTATCTTGTGTATGATGAGTTATACTTGACTTATTCCTTAAGACCCTTAGGGTATATCAAAGGGTATGCTTGGGTATAATAAGTTGTACATGGAGATAATGTATGATCAATAAAGAATCTACCACTTCTAATAAAAGAAGAGAAATGTCCTATGTGATTCAATAAATGACAACCCGTAGTCCTTGGTTAAAATGTAATGAAATTAGAAAGGAGTTTCTAATTTGCATTATTTTGAGTTCATGCATTTAAGAGTCGAAATACATATAATTAAATAAAATAAGACTTGACAGAAATTCCATGTCTTAAATTTAATTGGGACATTGCATGGTGGAAGGATTGAATTGTCATAAGTAACTATTTACTCAAAGGTTCTTTTATGATTAATGTTGAAATCTATATTATCCGGAAAGTCGTTGATCGCTAGGGAGGCTTATCCTATTGTAGAATAAATATTATTTATTTAAATAAATTAATTATTTAATTTATTTATTTAAATAAGATTAGAATTGTTCTAATTGATTTATTCACAACCGGTTTAATATGGAGAACCTAAAGGGTCACACCATAAAAGGAAGAATAATTATTTAAGAAGTTAATGGCATAATCGTAATAATATGTTATGTATATTTAATTTAATCTATGGTGATAGAATAAATTAAATAGCTTAATATTTATTATTTAATATTTTAGAAATATTAAATATAAATTAATAAGAGGAGTCTTATTAATATTATTACAATTATTATTATTTTAATTTCTAAAAGAGTTTAGGAATTAATTTAATATAAGTACTCTCATTTATTCCTAATTGGATTAGGAAGGAAAATTAGTTAAAGGAGTTTAATTAATTATCCCTAATAAGATTAGGGAGCTTAATTAATTAAAAGAATTTAATTAATTAAATAAATCCCAATTCCTTAATTGTTAAGGTGGGTTGCCCACATCTATAAATAAGAGGAGTCTTATTATGGGTGATGTGGTTGTTGACTTTTTTACAACATAACGTAATTCCAATAGTTGGGAGAGTACGTCCTTTTCTATAGAGATAGAAAAACTAGGGTTTAGCCAACCACCCATCTTCTTGAATCCTTCTTCTTCCTTGGTGGATCACCTCTAGAGGCCAAACACTTGGGTGGCTAACGTTGATCAAAGGAAGGAACCAAACCCGGTGGATTCAAGTTGAACGCGAAAAGGATTGGAGGTGAACTTGTACCTGAGGAAGCTCGGATCTTCAAGGGTATGATTTTATTCTTTATCTTTTCGTTTAATTAATAATTATGCATAAAGGGTGATCCGGGTATATGGTTTGTAAAAATTTTAAACTCTGATTTTTACACGTTTCCGCACTTATTTTTGCAATTTGATTGCGTTCATGAATATTTCAAACCTAACACCGGGACGTAGCCGTTACAGATAGTACTACAATGAGATCCCTTACCACTGGCATTATTGCCGAGATGAGCGCATATATTGTTGAGCGCCGTGTCATCATAAAGTTGGCTGTAGATCTGTTGGTTCGTGTAGATACCCTTTAGCAGGAGCTCATAGCGTTAGCTCCTTCTTTGGAGAGAGATGATATGTTGGACTTGATAGCACGTATATCCATTGGATTATAGATGAGCATGATTTTTCCTGCACAGACTAGCTTAGCTAATTTGTCATGTACAATACATATTGTATATATCAAACAACATTATATATGGCAGGGAAATATATTTTGATTCAATTCCCTTTTAGTTGTGCCTTGTTACTTACTTGATATTTACCTGTTTCTTCAGGACTTGTGATCTTGATGTATTCTGAACTCATCCTTGATGGGTGGACATTGAGATGTCTCAGGATTTTTCAGAATGGATCATTGATCTGTGTATATCCCTACCCTTTGGTGTCTTGGGACTGGTTTCTATATGTAGTAATGGAGAGGAGTGTGGCTTTCCTCTCTGAGGTTAACCGCACCACAGATGGTCGTCGATACTCCTTTATATGGGGAGCCCAGGTAGTTCCATCTCTTATGGATTGGTGTTTCTCTTTGAGGACTCAACCACAGCTTAGATGGTCGCCAATTCTCCCATTTATGTGAGGAGATAAGTTAGTTCCATACCTTTGGTCTGAAGCCAAGGAAATGTGGTTGATTGAAGGTTGATCCCAGTACCATGTGACAAGTATTTGTGTTTTGGTAGGGGGTAAGACCGAACCATAAATGGCTGCCTACGTACTCCTTTTGAAAAGGAGATCAGGTCTGCGTAGTTCAAACCTGGTGTAAGAGGTTCAACGCTGTATGTGATAAGGTGTAGAAGTGTGTAGAAGTGTTTGTTTTTGTTTTTTATAGTGTGACCGGGCCATTATAAATGGTTACCTACGTACTCCCATGTATTGGAGAGATCAGGTCGACGTAGTTCGCCCCATGTGCAGGACGGATTGCAACCAAAAAAGTTTGATCCCATGTTCAGGACAAACTGCAGGTGAAAAGTTTGATCCCATGTACAAGACAAACTGCGGGTGGGAAATGTTTTATCCCTGGTGGGATAAAACTGCAGGTATAAAGTTTTAATCCCTAGTGGGATAACCTGAATTGAGTGGAAGGTTTGAAACGAAGTGGAGCGAAGGATCTGTTGATCCGAAACCAGGCTGCTGGTTTGAAAAGTGTGTTTGTCTCTAATGGGGCAGATGGGTATGAAGAAGGGTTGTATGTAGTGAAGGGTTAGAAAACCTGAAGTGATTGGGGATCTGGTGATCCAAAACAAAGATGTTTGCTTGATGGTAACTTTAGACATAGTACCGTTTCACGGTGTCTGAGTTGATGAGCTGTGGAAATTAATCGTCGTCCATTTCCTATAATCTGAGAGCACCTCCTGTCAATACCTCCTTGACAACAAGTGGGCCTTCCCAGTTTGGGGCGAATTTTCCCTTGGATTGATCTTGGTTGTCAATGATCTTCTTCAAAACCAAGTCATGTTGTTTAAACTGCTGTAGCCGGAATTTCCTATTGTAGGATCTGGAGATCCTTTGTAGGTATAATTGACCATGGAAGATAGCAGCGGTTCATCTTTCGTCTATTAGAGAAAGTTGGTGATACCTATCTTGTAACCATTGGTCTTCATCCAGCTGAGCGTCTATCAACACTCTGAGGGATTCCATTTCCACCTCTATGGGGAGCACTGCTTCCATCACATAGGTTAATGAATAGGGGGTTGACCTAGTGGAAGTGCACATTGAGGTTCTGTAGGCTAATAGAGTCAGAGGTAAGAGGTCAGGCCATACTTTATGATTGGCAGACATCTTTTGCATGATCTTCTTGATGTTTTTATTAGCCGTTTCAACAGCACCATTCATGTTTGGACGATAGATTACAAAGTTGAGATGTTTGATGTGGATTTTTCTGCATAACTCCTCCATCATTTTGTTGTTGAGGTTCTTAGCATTGTCTGAAACAATTACCTCTGGTTGTCTATATCGACAAATGACATTGTTTCTGATGACACCAATGATGACTTCTTTGGTAATCCTGGGGAAGGAGGCTGCTTCTACCTACTTGGTGAAGTAGTCGATCAAAGTGAAGATAAACCGATGCCCATTACTAGATTTGGACTTAATGGGCCCGATCACGTTCATTCCCCACATTGAGAAGGGCTAGGGTGAACTCATATTGTGGAGCTCCCTTGGAGGGACGTGGATAACATTCCCATGAATTTGGCATTGATAACATCTCTTGACGTGATCATCACAGTCAGCCTTGAGAGAGAGCCAGTAATGCCCTGTTCTGAGGATCTTTTTGACATGTAGAGGGTCGCTCATGTGTGGGCCACATACTTCACCATGGATTTCATCCATGAGCCTCTGAGCTTGGTCCTTATCCAGACATCTGAGGAGACCTAATCCTGCATCTCGTTTGTAGAGTGCATCTCCGCTCAGGTAGAATTTCATAGCCATTCGATGGATCCACTTTTTTTCAGTAGAACTTGCTTCAGCGAGTGTAGATCCATCTCGTAGATACTCCTTGATGTGCTGATACCAAGGGTGCTGGATGGGAGGTAGCTCATCCGATACTTCTCCAATGTAATTCCTATATGCTGAAGCCTTTTGCAGGGCAAATGTGATGCTTGGCATGTTTTCCTTGTCAAGTTGGGAGATGAATCGGCTAATGAAGTTGATCCTTCCCAAAAATCCCCGTATTTCCTTCTCTTTCTAAGGAATGGGAATTTTCGTGATGGCCTGAATTTTGCTGGGATCTAGCTCAATCCCTTTGTGGCTGAGTAGGAAACCTAACAACTTGTCTGATTTAACACCAAAGGCGCACTTGGCTGGATTCAACTTCAAGTTGTACTTACACAACCTGTTGAAGAGCTTTTTGAGATGGTCTATGTGGTCTTCTTCCCTTCGGGACTTGACAATGATGTCATCCACATAGATTTCTATCTCTTTATGCATTTGTTGGGTAAAATCTATATACGCACAACACGCAAGTATACGTGGTCAATAAGTAATAAAGTGATAAGTAGAGTATCGTTCCCACAGAGACAATTTAATAAGAAACTTAACTTCACAATTATCAATTTCCTATTAATCCTAATTTTATTAAACTAACCAATTCAATGATTAAAAAAATAATTATTCTAAATTAAAAAGTAATTAAACTATCACAAACCAATCACAAATATCAAAATCTGGAATTTCAAACAATTAATGGAGAATTAGACTTATGATTTCACCCTAAGCTTCACTCTGATTTTAACACTTTTATTCCAATTCAACTTACTATTCCAGTCTATTAATCAAGAACACGAACGTTGTATTAAACACCTCTCGATGCACCAATACCATATTAACGTCAATCCACAATTAAGATAGAAATTCGTTAAACACCTTAAGCAACTAACTCACTATATCTCTATGTGAATTACAATTGAAGAAGGTTGAAGAATAAGTTCTCTATCCGATTACATGCGGTGTCAAGCATATCTCTACCTTAACACTCATCAAGTTTAAGCTATTAACAAAATCCTGAACACATGCTATATCAACTAGGTCTAGATTTGAATATCCTCTCTCGATTCCATTCAACTACACAAAGAATTGTTGATCAGGCAATTCATAGATTCAAGCTCAAATCAATATAGATAAACTGGAAATAGCTTATTAAATTGGAAATCAAAGTTTACAAAACCATAGATTCACTCAAAGATCCATCATAAGCCTAAAAAGTGAATTAGTTCATAATAAACGAAATAAACACTAAATAAATCATTGAAATCATTCTTTCAATTACAAATAATAGTCTAAGACGAAGAATATTGAAAAACACCCTTCACGTAGCCTAGAATCGCAATCGTCTCGAAAATCTCCTTGAAAAACTCCTCCAACGCTTGCTTAGAAAAACTAAGATTAATCTTCGTAATTTGCCTTGTGTGTCTCTAATCTCAGTGTTTGTTGTCAATTATATATTTCAACATGTATTTTGATTACAATTCCATTCCAAAATAAATCCCAAGTCATCACCGTCACTAAAACTCCACACTTGTAGCACTAGAAACCAACTAGGAGACTTCAAAATCGAGTAAGCAAGCCCCAGCTGGATGTTTTGCTTTATACAAGCCAAATTTCCTATTGCTCCCCTTCTCGCTATTGTTGCTTGCACTTTAAAACCTCCATTTGGATCCTATAGACAAAAGGGCAAGCCTCGGCTTGCCCCCAATAATTCAAGTAATAGATGTCAGATAAGTAGGTATAAAACCGACTTATCAAATACCCCCAAATTTAAACCTTTGCTTGTCCTCAAGCAAAAACAAAACAAAGATGCAACGCAATGCAATGGAATGGAATTAATCTATATGCCTACGAATCCAGCAGTATTGATAAACTCAAGTCTTTTCGCCCAGCCTCAGAGAAATCAAGTAAACATGATAATACATCATATCAAAACTCATCAGTAATTTACCGATCAATCATCAAATCTTAGACTATTATTACTGATATAGTGTGTGTGTGCTCAACAACAATGCTAACTGATATAAAATTAAATTTAACACATAACAAATCTCTTTGAAGGCATCATACAGTGAAAACTCAAGAAATTCAAAAACAAGTTAGATCCAACTAAAATCAAACAATTACCACTATCGAGGGTCAACATGGGATACTTATGCTTTATTTTCATCTACGGGGGCTTTTTTCTCTTATTTCCCGTTTTATTCTTCTTCTTTTTTCATATATATACACATAGCTATGTAATGTCTTATTCCCTTAGGCTTTTCAATGCTACCTTAACGAGCTTTCGACCAACGACTCCCAGACCATTAAGACCTTAGGGCGCTAGGTGTAAAGACAATCCCCACGGGCTTACTTACTCAAGTAATAAAGGCCACAAAACTAGACAAGCACGCCACGATGTTTATTCATACTTTTTTTTTTTTTTTATAGCTTATATACCCCAAATATTCCCCCAAACTTAGGTTCTTGTCTAACTTTAGCCATCACTACTTATTCTTATCATTCTTTCATTCAAGCTAGCATTATCCTTTAGAGTCCCATTATGTATCAATTTAAACTCAATCAATCAACAAGTTGTTTTTACTATGCTATCCTTATTATACCAGTTTCAAACAGAACAAGATTCAATTCATAACAAGAAATCACATCAAAAGCTCTAATAATCAGTACTATACTTGTCTATCCAATCCCATTCTCATCATTGGCCAAAATAAACTATAAATATCAAACAGCTAGACTCATGCAAGATGAACATATTAAATAACTATTATTTTTGAATTTTTAATTTTTTTTATATATGTGGTAAATATAACATGAATGCAAAGATAAATAAAAACTATTTACATTCATAAGCTACTATGTAACTACATGATTACTTGAATGCAACACTTAACAATCCTAAAAATAAACCATGAACTAACATGTACAAACCTAGCTAATAAAATTAAATATACAACATTTAACATGCAACTAAATCCCCCAAACTTGAAAATTACAATGTCCTCATTGTATAGATAAAGCAATAAATAAGAGAGGACTTCCCTATAATCACCTAAGTCTGGGTTGGTGGTGGTTGTTGTTCTTCATCGGAATCGCTGGGTGGGAACCTTGGCATTAGTCTTTGGTTCTTTGGTATGGGAATTGGGCAGTAGGATTGAAGCTCTGGAGCGTAGTGTTCAATGAGGCGAAAGATAAATTCATGGCCTCAAACATTTGGTCCTGCCTTACCGCTAGTCTCCGCATTTCTCTTCGTGCCTCCTTTTTGTGCTCATCCACTTGTCGTTGAAGGTAGAGGAATTGAGGGCTAGATATTACTTCGGGCTGTTGTGATGTCTCTCCCATTGCCGCATTCCCCTAAAACTCATCGTCATCCGAGGTGTCCTCAGCGTCAACCTCATCCTCCGAGCCTGAGGGAAATACAAATCCTATTCCTCTCGGGTGCGACTCACCTCTGGGCCATACAACATATCGTGCAATCATTCTTAAATCAAGTGTCTGCAGCGGCATCTGGGTTATCTCATCATCTGACCAACGCATTCCCGCCTGTATACACAACCCATAAATGAGTGATGGGTGTGGTAATCTGCTAGAGTATGGTCCTCGAAGGCATCTTTGGATTAAAAAGTTAATTATAGCCCCTATGTCGATGATGAAATCTTGTACCATAGTATATAATAGCACTGCCTTATCCTTAGACACATCTGACGTGTGTGTAGATGGAAGTAACTTAGCGCACAGAAAGGTGTACCATATCTTCCCATACCGACTAAGATCCTTACTGCGAAAGACAGTGCCTCCATGATTTGATTTTTTCCATGAGGTACCCGGCTTTGTCATCTCCTACATAATAGCCTCATAATCTGGATCATTATCACATAAGTATCGGTACTGGAAATGTCTCGGTGCTCGTAACTGATAGTACATGTTGATGGCATCGGCACTGAAAGGCACTAACCTACCCCATACAAAAGCATTGTAGGGGGCCTTATCCTCGGCGTTATCGTAGAATTCTTTGACCACACTTACAACTGTGGGCTCGGGCTCTGCTGTGAATTTATTCCAACCTTTTTGATAAATTTGTTGCATCATTTCGCCATCCACAGGCTCAGGTGCCAACCCCCGCTCAGGTGTGAGTGCTTTTGTCACCATATAGTCGTAACGGTCGGCGGCAGTGGCACTTATGAATTTTTTCCTATCAAAGGTTCATGTTGGTTGTGTGGCCCCCGAACTCTCTCCTCGTTGCCTCTTCGATGTCGATTTTGGTGCCATTAATTTGGAATTGATGATCTTTAACAAAAATTTCCTCTAAACTTCACTTCAACAATTTGTCGAGCACTTGGTGTGCGAGACTTGAAATTCCCACAAACTTGGTGATTTGGCTTGAACTATGGTGATAGAAGATGAGGAATTAGCAAACCAACTTCTTATTTACAATATATGTTGAATTTTTTTGTAGAGATTTGCACAAATCCCATCCTTGAACTTCCAATTAGTGTGAATTAAGGTTGTTAGATTGTGTGGTGAATGGGTGGATTTATAGAGAGGAGTTTATGGAGGTGGGTAGTTGGTGATTAGGTGGGAGGAGTGGGATTGTGTTTAATTGTTGTGAGGAGATGGGAAGTTATGTGAATGTTGTCGGTGTATGTTGTGTAGGAGTTGGTTTGTAAGAAGTTAAAGTAGAATGGAAGTGGGATGTCTGTCATGCCCAACTGCCGTAACTGCTGCTCACATTCTGGCCCCCAAGCCCCGGCTGGATGATTTATGCTATAGGGAGCAAGCCCCGACTTGCATGTGTCTTTGCTAAAATGATGAAGGGACAAGCCCCATTTGGATGAATTGTCTTTTAGAAGGGCAAGCCTGGCTTGCATGTGTGTCGCTAAGGTAGTGAGGCAAAGAAGCCCTATTTGGATGGTTTATACTATGATGGGCAAGCCCCAGCTTGCTTATATTGATCATTTTGTAGATGGGGCAAGCCCCCACTTGCTTATTTGCTTTGAAGGGCAAGTTTAGGCTTCATAGTGGACCTGATAAGGCACCTTGAGCCTAACATCATGTGCATCCCATAGTTCTTCTTTGAGTTCCTGAACACATGAAAAACATACTTATGAGTGAATATTGAACAAATTCAAGCATGGAGGGTAAGCTTATTTAGCTATTAAGTAGACTTTAAATCCTACATGACTATATCCTAGACCAAAATTTATTCTAAACTACCATTTCACTAGCATGGATAAAATTACTTAAGAAAAGAAAAATGAAGAAAAAGCATCAAAATAAATAAAAAAATTGGGTTGCCTCCCAGTGAGCGCTTGATTTTAAGTCGTTCAGCATGACTACTCCCTGGTTATGCTGCGTCTGCAAGTGTGATAGCTATGACGTCTGTGTTGGACTCGCCACCCCAATAGTGCTTTAATCTGTGACCGTTGACCTTAAAAGTTTCTAAAGGATTCCGACTGTAGATTTCAACGGCGCCATGAGAGAAAACCCTTTTTATTGTAAATGGTCCTGACCATCTTGACTTAAGCTTGCCTGGGAACAATCTCAACCGTGAGTTGAACAAAAGAACTGATTGCCCTGGCTCGAAAGTTCTTTGCATAATTTTCTGGTCGTGCCATCTTTTCACCTTTTCCTTGTATACCTTGGAGTTCTCGTAGGCTTGCAGTCGGAATTCGTCAGGCTCATTTAGCTGAAGTAGTCTCTTTTCCCCTACAGCTGCTTGATAGAAATTGAGTTTCTAAATTTCCCAATAAGCCTTGTGTTGTAACTCGACTGGTAAGTGACAAGCCTTTCCGTACAGTAATTGATATGGTGAAATCCCGATCGATGTTTTATATGCAGTTCGATAAGCCCATAATGCATCATCTATCTTGAGCGACCAATCCTTTCGATTCGGGTTCACCACTTTTTCCAAGATTCTCTTTACTTCCCTGTTCGAGACCTCAGCTTGTCCACTGGTTTGGGGATGATATACTGTAGCGACCTTAAGGTTGACCCCATACTTTGCCAATAGAGCTGTGAATGACTTGTTGCAAAAGTGACTACCTTCATCACTGATAATTACCCTTGGCGTGCCAAACCTTGTGAAAATGTTCTTTTGTATGAATTTGAGGACCACCTTGGCATCGTTTGTTGGTAATGCTGCAGCTTCAACCCATTTTGATACGTAATCCACTGCAAGTAGAATATACTGATTGTTCAGAGATGATGGGAATGGCCCTATGAAATCAATGCCCCATACATCAAAAATTTTAACTTCAAGAATCGTTTGTAGAGGAATCTCATTCCGTTTGAAATGTTGCCCACCCTTTGACATCTATCACATGTTTTAACAAAATAGTGGGCGTCCTTGAATAGTGTAGGCCAATAAAACCCAGATTGCAACACCTTCGTTGTTGTCCTCTCACTCCCATAATGTCCGCCATATGCAAACGAGTGACACTCATGCAGAATGTTCTTTACTTCACTGTAAGGCACACATCTTCTAATCATCTTGTCGGCGCACTGTTTGAACAAGTAAGGGTCATCCCATATGTACCATTTCACGTCATGCAGAAACTTCTTTTTTTGTTGTCTTGTAAGATCAGGTGGAAGTACGTTGCTCACAAGATAATTCGCATAGTTCGCATACCAAGGAAATTCTACATTTATTCCAAACAGTTGTTCATCCGGGAATGATTCATTGATTTCACATTTGTCCTCTTTCAATTTCCCTTGGTTTTCCAGCCTAGACAAGTGATCGGCTACCTGATTCTCCGTCCCTTTTTATATCTTTTATTTCTAGATCAAACTCTTGTAGTAAGAGAATCCACCGGATAAGGCATGGCTTAGTATCCTTTTTTGCTATCAAATACCGAATAGCAGCATGATCCATGTAGACTATCACCTTTGTTCTGATTAAATAGGCCCGGAATTTATCAAATACGTACACTACTGCAAGTAATTCTTTTTTTGTAGTTGTGTAGTTCAATTGAGTCTCTATGAGTGTTTTACTTGCATAATAGATAGCATGAAATATCTTATCTGGGCGTTAACCCAAAACAGCCCCAACTGCATAATCACTTGTATCACACATTAGTTCAAACGACATATTCTAATCCGGAGCGACGATCACAGGAGCTGTAGTCAGCTTTTTCTTCAACAACTCGAAAGCCAACTTACACTCCTCATCAAAGTTGAATACCGAATCCTTCTCTAGAAGACTGCACAAGGGTTTTGCCATTTTAGAAAAATCCTTTATGAATCTCCTTAGAACCCAGCATGTCCTAGAAAGCTTCTAATTCCTTTGACTGAACTTAGCGGAGGCAACTTCTCAATTGTTTCCAGCTTTGCTTTATCAACCTCCAATCCTTGCGCCGACACTTTGTGTCCCAAGATTATACCTTCTTCCACCATAAAGTGGCATTTTTCCCAATTAAGGACCAAATTTGTGTTGGTGCATCTTTGTAAGACCATTACCAAATTTTCCAAACACACATCAAAATTATCTCCATAGATAGATAAATCGCCCATGAAGACTTCCACATTCTTTTCCACCATATCCGAGTAGATGACCATCATGCACCGCTGGAAAGTAGCAGGTGCATTACACAATCCGAATGACATCCGCCTGAATTCGAACGTACCATATAGGCATGTAAATGTAGTCTTCTCTTGATCCTCAGGAGCGATGACGATTTGATTGTAGCCCGAGTATCCATCCAATAAGAAATAATACGCATGTCCCGCCAATCTGTCCAACATTTGATTGATAAAAGGTAGAGGGAGTGATCTTTGCGGATTGGTTTATTCAATTTTCTGTAGTCCATACAAACCCTCCAGTCAGTCACTGTCCTTGTTGGAATCAGCTCATTGTTATCGTTTTGCACCACTGTCATTCCTCCTTTTTTGCACGCATCAGACAGCTTTGGACTCACCCATTTTCTTTGTTTGAATCGGGTAGATGATCTTGAGATCTAACCACTTCAAGATTTCTTTCTTCACAACTTCCTTAATAATCGGGTTAAGTCGCCGCTGTTGCTCCACCGTCGGTTTTGCCTCATCTTCTATTAAGATCTTGTGCATGCAAAATGAAGGGCTGATTCCTTTTATATCTGCAATTGTCCACCCGATCGCTGATTTGTGTTCCCTAAGCACCCTCGTGACTTTTTTCTCCCGCAATTCGTTAAGTGCAACAGAAATAATAACAGGTAAAGAATTTGAATTGCCTAAATACGCATACCTGAGGTGTTTAGGGAGTGGCTTAAGTTCCAGCTTTGGTGGCTCTTCCAATGATGGTTTCAGTTTTTCTGCGGCTACTTCCTCCGCGTGCAATGGTTCAAATGGTGTTCTAAATCTGGAAACTCGTGGCAATGAGTCTAGTATTTGTAAGTACTCCACCAATTCTGGATCATCGACCTCTTCATCCCCCAATAACATTGTTTCTAACGGATCGTGAACCAAACCCTTTTTCATATCTTCACCGATGATTTGCTCAATTAAATCCATTCGAAAACATTCTTTCTCATCCGTGGGAAATTTCATGGCCTTAAACACATTGAGTTTTACTTCTTGATCTTGGACCATCATAGTGAGTTCTCCCTTTTGTACGTCTATGAGTGTCCTGTCTGTAGCCAATAATGGTTTCCCTAGGATAATTGGGATGTTCTTGTCCTCCTCAAAATCCAGAATGATAAAGTCCGCGGGGAATATAAACTTATCCACTTTCACTAGAATGTCCTCCACTATACCTCTCGGACATGTGACTGACCTATCCGCCAACTGTAATGTGATGTTCGTAGGCCTTGGTGCAGGCAAACCCAATTCTAAGTATACTGACAATGGCATAAGGTTTACACTCGCCCCCAAATCACATAAACACTTGTTGAAATATATATCTCCAATTGTGAATGGAATAGTAAAGCTCCCCGAATCCTTGAGTTTTGGTGGTAATTTCTGCTGTAATACCGCACTACACTCCTCTGTTAGTGCCACTGTCTCAAAATCTTCCCATTTCTTTTTCCTTGATAGAATCCCTTTCATAAATTTTGCATAGCTCGGCATTTGTTCTAGGGCCTCTGCAAATGGTATGTTGATTTGAAGTTTCTTGAAAACTTTCAAAAAATTTTGAAAATTGCTTGTCTAATTTCTGTTTTTGGACCCTTTGTTGAAATGGTGGTGGTGGATAAATAATTGGCCTATTGTTCATACGTGCTTCCTCACTCTGTTTATCCTCACCCTTACTTACTTCAATTTTTCTGCTATCATCAACTTTTTCATCCGGAGTCACTGAATTTTCTGCGTTAGTACCCTCAAGCTGTTTCCCACTCCGCAATATGATTGCTTAACACTGTTCATTATTGCCCTTAGGATTTCTCTCGGTGTCACTTGGTAATGTCCCTTGTGGTCTATTATTCAATGCCAGTGCCATTTGACCTATCTGATTCTCTAGAGTCTTAATCGCCCTATCTTGTGATTTCATAGTCATGGCGTGATCTTTTATAGCCAACTCGGTGGCAGTCATGAAATTTGCCAACATTTCCTCCAGATCGGGTTTCCTTTCTTGATATTGAGCTGGTTGTTGCTAGTTCTGAAATCCTGGTGGATATGATTGTCGTGAAGCTTGATTTTGCTGGTTGTTGCTCCATGAGAAATTTGGATGATTCCTATTTCCTTGATTGTATGTGTTCTGATATGTATTTTGCGGAATTCTGTTGTAATTGCCGATGAACCGCATGGCTTCTTTGGATTAATCGCAAGATTGCTCCAGTTGGTGCTCTCCCGCGCACAACTTGCATATTATTTCCATTTGCTGTACTTGTTGTGTTTGTTGTGCTTGTTTTGTTTGTGTTGCTTTCACCGACTCCAACATCTTTGAAAGTGCAGATATCTGTGCTTGCATCGCTGTCATGCTATCTACTTCTAACACCCCAGCTGCCTTTGCCTATGTCATTCTTGCTGTGGGCCACTGGTAGTTATTAGCCGCCATGGTTTTAATCAACTCGTATGCTTCCTCGTAACTCTTAGCCATGAATGCTCCACCCGACGCTGCATCAATACTTGTCCTGAGATTCTCATGTAGTTCATTATAAAAGGTGTTCATTTGTAGCCACTGGGACAATTCATGATGTGGACATTTTCTGAGCAGTTCTTTGTATCTCTCCTAAGCCTCATATAATGATTCCCCATGTTGCTGTTCAAACATCATAATCTCGTTCCTCATCTTCGCATTTTTCGCCGGTGGAAAGAATTTTGTGAGGAATTTCTGAGCTAAATCCTCCCATGTTGTTATCGAATCGGACGGTAGAGAATGTAACCAACTCTTCGCCTTGTCCTGTAAAGAGAATGGGAACAATCAAAGTCTTACCGCCTCATCCGAAACCCCATTGAACCTAAAAGTGTCGCACATTTCCAGAAAGCTGACCAGATGCTCATTCGGATTGTCATTTGCAAATCCCCCAAACTGAACTGAATTCTGAATCAATTGTATCATCCCAGGCTTAATTTTGAACGTGTTTTCTTGCTATTCTTTGGCTTAGTGAGGCTTCGACGATTCGATCACCACCTGGGTGTTGCAAAATCCCTTAATGCTTTTCGATCTTCGGTTGCCATTACTGTTACCTCTTCCTTTTCAGATGTTTCGAATTCTTACCTAGTTTCCTTGATCCACTTACTCAACCTCTAAAACCTTTTCTCAATGTCGTCCTCAAAAGGCAACAAGTCTGGATTTTTGACCGAGTTTCAGCATAAACCGCTTCCTCACGAAAAGAAGAAACAATACAAAAATAAAAATGTCTAAGTAAAACTGGATTAATTAAACTGATATTGTAAAACTATTAAGAATTATACTAAATGATCCCCAGCAACGGCGCCAAAAACTTGTTGGGTAAAATCTATATACGCACAACACGCAAGTATACGTGGTCAACAAGTAATAAAGTGATAAGTAGAGTATGATTTCAAATAATTAATGGAGAATTAGACTTATGATTTCACCCTAAGCTTCACTTTGATTTTAACACTTTTATTCCAATTCAACTTACTATTCCAGTCTATTAATCAAGAACACGAACGTAGTATTAACCACCTCTCGATGCACCAATACCATATTAACGTCAATCCACAATTAAGATAGAAATCCATTAAACACCTTAAGCAACTAACTCACTATATCTCTATGTGAATTACAATTGAAGAAGGTTGAAGAATAAGTTCCCTATCCGATTACATGCGGTGTCAAGCATATCTCTACCTTAACACTCATCAAGTTTAAGCTATTAACAAAATCCTGAACACATGCTATATCAACTAGGTCTAGATTTGAATATCCTCTCTCGATTCCATTCAACTACACAAAGAATTGTTGATCAGGCAATTCATAGATTCAAGCTCAAATCAATATAGATAAACTGGAAATAGCTTATTAAATTGGAAATCAAAGTTTACAAAACCATAGATTCACTCAAAGATCCATCATAAGCCTAAAAAGTGAATTAGTTCATAATAAACAAAATAAACACTGAATAAATCATGGAAATCATTCTTTCAATTATAAATAATAGTCTAAGACGAAGAATATTGAAAAACACCCTTCACGTAGCCAAGAATCGTAATCGTCTCGAAAATCTCCTTGAAAAACTCCTCCAACGCTTGCTTAGAAAAACTGAGATTAATCTTTGTAATTTGCCTTTGTGTCTCTAATCTCAGTGTTTGTTGTTAATTATATACTTCAACATGTATTTTGATTACAATTCCATTCCAAAACAAGTCCCAAGTCATCACCATCGCTAAAACTCCACACTTGTAGCACTAGAAACCAACTAGGTGAAAGTAGTATGCACACAAGCCAATCATGTTTGATGATAAAGCATATACTTTGTAACAATCTTATTCATTTATTAATAAAAAGTATTAATTTATTAAAGGCTTTTAATTATCTACATGATGCTGTTTTATAATATGTGATAAACCCATAGTTTTAAGCAATGCTTTTAGAATAATGATGATGATCATTCTAATGAGATCTAAATTCTTAGAAAGCTTAAAACTAAAATAGTTCCCAATCGTTGGATTACTAAATTGGGGATTAGTGAATCCAGGATAGATTGGTACATACGTTGCTTGCTTTCATTGGATGAGGATGATTGATCTCATGATCATTTTTGTGTGGAACACTAAAGCAAGTATGTAGGTGCTTATTAGAGAATAAGTTCATCGAACGCATTGGCTCGCTAAGGAATACCTAATGGAGTTTTATTTGCTGTCAATAGGAATTCTGTAGTGATAGTAATACAAGTGATCCTTGGACTTGAGATCATCATAGTATCTTGTGTATGATGAGTTATACTTTGACTTATTCCTTAAGACCCTTAGGGTATATCAAAGGGTATGCTTGGGTATAATAAGTTGTACATGGAGATAATGTATGATCAATAAAGAATCTACCACTTCTAATAAAGAAGAGAAATGTCCTATGTGATTCGATAAATGACAACCCAAAGTAGTCCTTGGTTAAGGCGAGAATGAAATTAGAAAGGAGTTTCTAATTTGCATTATTTGAGTTGTGCATTTAAGGATCGAAATACATATAATTAAATAAAATAAGACTTTGTGGTAATTCCATGTCTTATATTTAATTGGGACATTGTATGGTGGAAGGATTGAATTATGCGGTAACTATTTACTCAAAGGTTCTTTAATGATTAATGTTGAAATCTATATTATCCGGAAAGTCGTTGATCATTAGGGAGGCTTATCCTATTGTAGAATAAATATTATTTATTTAAATAAATTAATTGTTTAATTTATTTATTTAAATAAGATTAGAATTATTCTAATTGATTTATTCACAACCGGTTTAATATGGAGAACCTAAAGGGTCACACCATAAAAGGAAGAATAATTATTTAAGAAGTTAATGGCATAATCGTAATAATATGTTATGTATATTTAATTTAATCTATGGTGATAGAATAAATTAAATAGCTTAATATTTATCATTTAATATTTTAGAAATATTAAATATAAATTAATAAGAGGAGTCTTATTAATATTATTACAATTATTATTATTTTAATTTCTAAAAGAGTTTAGGAATTAATTTAATATAAGTACTCTCATTTATTCCTAATTGGATTAGGAAGGAAAATTAGTTAAAGGAGTTTAATTAATTATCCCTAATAAGATTAGGGAGCTTAATTAATTAAAAGAATTTAATTAATTAAATAAAACCCAATTCCTTAATTGTTAAGATGGGTTGCCCACATCTATAAATAAGAGGAGTCTTATTATGGGTGTTATGGGTTGTTGACATTAACAAAGTACGTAATAATTCCAAGTTGTTGGGAGTATGCCTTTTCTATAGAGATAGAAAACTAGGGTTAGCCATAACACCCATCTTCTTGAATTTTATTCTTCCTTGGTGGATCACCTCTAGAGGCCAAACACATTTGGGTGGCTAACGTTGATCAAAGGAAAGAACCAAACCCGGTGGATTCAAGTTGAACGCGAAAGGATTTGGAGGTGAACTTGTACCTGAGGAAGCTCGATCTTCAAGGGTATGATTTTATTCTTTATCTTTTCGTTTAATTAATAATTGTGCATAAAGGGTGATCCGGGTATATGGTTTGTAAATTTTTAAACTCTGATTTTTACATGCTTCCGCTTAATTTTATGCAATTTGATTGCGCACATGAATATTTCAAACCTAACAGTGGCATCAGAGCCAAACCTTTATGCGAATTATTAATTGTTTTAATTTGATATTATATTGATATGTGTTTAGAACAATTTAATTGGGCATAATTTTATTGTATAAAATTTAATAATAAAAAAAAAAAAAAAACCGTTGCAAATTATTTGAAAACCGTGACTTTCTTTCGTAATTCAAATTAGGAAAAAAGCAACTAAAAGTTAGCTTGGAAATCAAGTATATATACCGCTACATTTTAAATCGAGGGATTTAATTATCATGTTTCATTAATGATTGCTAATGATTATCTAATCATTAGATAATGATTATATATATATATATATATATAGTTAACGCATACGGATTTCAAGTCAAAGTTACATGAAAAACCAAAACAAAATTTGCAACAATTTTTTTTTTGAGACATGCAAAGAACTTTCGCTTTTAAAAGGACGGATATATATATATATATATATATATATATATATATATATATATATATATGGTTATATATATATATATATATATATATTATAATATATATATATATATATATATATATTCTTAATTATTATATAATTAAAATAAAAGTTTATTTTAATTTTAAAATAAAAGGTTTATTTTAATATTAAAATATAAAGTTTTATTTTAATTTTAATAATTTTATAATTAAAATAAAAGGTTTATTTTAATCTTAAAATAAAAGGTTTATTTTAATATTAAAATAAAAGATTTATTTTAATTTTAAAATTAGAATTTCATGCTAACTAATTAGAGTTGGAATTGGATTCCATGATAACTAATTGGAGTTGAAATTGTATTCCATCTTTCCTTAAATAAAGGAGTTTATTTAGATATGAAATAGATTTCATATTATTCAAAATAAAAGAGTTTATTTGTGAATAGGAAAGAGAATCCATGTTTCTTAAATAAAGGAGTTTATTTAAATATGAAATAAGATTTCATATTATTCAAAATAAAGGAGTTTATTTGTGAATAGGAAAGAATATCCGTGTTTCCTTTAATAAAGATTTTTTTTTTATGGAATGGATTCCATAATTAATTAAAATAAAAGAGTTTATTTTAATTAAAGATTTTTTTATATATATATGGAATTGGATTCCATAATTAATTAAAATAAAGGAGTTTATTTTGATTAAAATTTTGATTAAAATAAAATAGTTTATTTTATTCAAAATTGGATAAATTAAAATAAAATAGTTTTATTTTGATTTAAATTTGGATTAAAATAAAGGAGTTTATTTTGATTCAAAAATAGATTTTATACTAACTAAATTTGCCCATTAAATGATATCAATATATATATTAAATGTTTATTATTCATAGGATGAATGTTATTTATTGATGCATATGATGATGTGTATGATAATAAATGGGATTGATTATGGACTATTGACCAATGCGATTGGATTTTATTTTAGTTGGATGCATGAATGTATGGGTTTTATTAAATGGGGTCTGCGTACCTCGTCTTCTCTAATTTTTCTTAATGTAAATTCTATCTCCCTCCTATGTACTTCCCCTTGACTACTGATCAAGGTTTCTATTTATTTTAAAATAGTTTTGTAATAGGAATATTTAGAATTAATTTTGAAGAATTAGAGATCAAGGGACAAGAAGCGCTTGAAGACCCATTTGTAATAGAGCCCGGGTTTAAATGTAATAGTTATATTTAAATATTATTTCTTGCACCCCTAGGGTTTGACCTTTTGGTTCACTTGGTGGCTCTAGTGAACCAAACTAGAATAAAAGTCCATAATCAATCCGGGTAGAATATAGTATTCTATATGTGCATGCTTATACTATATATATATATATATATATATATATTATATATTATGCAAACATGCTCAGCATGTTAATTAATATACGCGTATTTTATATATATATATGCATGCTGCGCTAAACAAGATGAGACAAATTAATAACAAACCCTCAAATATTTTTTATATTAACTCCTAAGCGTTCAAAGATATTTGGAATATCGAGCGTCGCCTTCTAGCATGATAAAATTAATAGAGTATTAAATATTTAATATGAGTTTTTGTTGTGTCACCACAAGACAAATATTAAGTATTTAAGATGTTAATTTATCACATTTGATGCTTATAAAGAAAATTGAACAATATTGTTTTGTTGTGTCACCACAAGGATGATATTTTCTTTTTTTGAATATATGGAGTGCTAGGTCGGACTTAACTTGGATAATTTTGATTCGGATGTGCCACCACTTGATCAAAATAATCTAAGAGGCAAAATACAAGGAGTTGCATAGTTGATGTAATTGACAAAAGTTGTCTACCTATTTATTTATATATAGTTTGTTGTGTCACCACAAGACTATATACATTTGAAATGGGATCCTTATTCTCACTAGCAAATCTTTAATTAGATTTTGCCGAACTATATAAGTGAGGGTAATATAGTTTGAAGAAAATAGTGGGAGATACCAATTTAAAACAAGACCTAATTTATTTTGGTAATTAATAAAAGAATGCATGTTAAAATGTTGTTAATTACAAATTCATTTACAGAATTTTACAATGTCTAAATTACTATCACTACGAAGCATATTAGATGCTAAATTAACCAGACCAATTAAACGGATTGGTTAAGGAATTTGAGAATAGTTCTCATAGCTGAAAAGCTATCTTATGTCCTTAATCGCCTATCCTCGCAATGGTTGCGAATAATACCTCTCGAGGAAGACATTGCTACTTTTAGAAAGTGGCAAGATGATGCGATTGATTGGCTCAATGCATCATGCTCGCATCCACGAGTAACGAGCTTGTAGGGCCACAAGATGAAACTATGGATGTGTTAGGTTTGTAATATTCATGAAAGCAATCAAATTGCAAAAGTGCTGAGCGTGAAAAATCGAGTTTAAAATTTACAAACCATATATCCCGGATCACCCTTTATGCACAATTATTAATTAAACGAAAAGATAAAGAATAAAATCATACCCTTGAAGATCGAGCTTCCTCAGGTACAAGTTCACCTCCAAATCCTTTCGCGTTCAACTTGAATCCACCGGGTTTGGTTCCTTCCTTTGATCAACGTTAGCCACCCATGTGTTTGGCCTCTAGAGGTGATCCACCAAGGAAAAAGAAAGATTCAAGAAGAAGGGGTGGTTGGCTAAACCCTAGTTTTTCTATCACTATAGAAAGGGTGTACTCTCCCAACAATTGGAATTATTACGTATGTTGAAAAATCAACAACCCATACCCACCCATAATAAGACTCCTCTTATTTATAGATGTGGGCAACCCACCTTAACAATTAAGGAATTGGGTTTTATTTAATTAATTAAATTCTTTTAATTAATTAAGCTCCCTAATCTTATTAGGGATAATTAATTAAACTCTTTTAATTAATTTAACCTCCTAATCTTATTAGGAATAAATGAGAGTACTTATATTAAATTAATTCCTAAACTCTTTTAGAAATTAAAATAATAATAATTGTAATAATATTAATAAGACTCCTCTTATTAATTTATATTTAATATTTCTAAAATATTAAATAATAAATATTAAGCTATTTAATTTATTCTATCACCATAGATTAAATTAAATATACTTAACTATATTATTACGATTATGCCATTAACTTCTTAAATAATTATTCTTCCTTTTATGGTGTGACCCTTTAGGTTCTCCATATTAAAGCTAGGTTGTGAATAAATCAATTAGAACAATTCTAATCTTATTTAAATAAATAAATTAAATAATTAATTTATTTAAATAATATTTATTCTACAATAGGGATAAGCCTCCTAGCGATCAACGACTTTCCGGATAATATAGATTTCAACATTAATCATTAAAGAACCTTTGAGTAAATAGTTACCGTACAATTCAATCCTTCCACCATCTGATGTCCCGATTAAATATAAGACATGGAATTCTTGTCAAGTCTTATTTTATTTAATTATATATATTTCGACTCTTAAATGCACAACTCAAATAATGCAAATTAGAAACTCCTTTCTAATTTCATTACGCCGCCGCCAAGGACTCTTTGGGTTGTCATTTATCGAATCACATAGGACATTTCTCTTCTTTTATTAGAAGTGGTAGATTCTTTATTGATCATACATTATCTCCATGTACAACTTATTATACCCAAGCATACCCTTTGATATACCCTAAGGGTCTTAAGGAATAAGTCAAAGTATAACTCATCATACACAAGATACTATGATGATCTCAAGTCCAAGGATTACTTGTACTACTATCACTACAGAATTCTATTGACAGCAAATAAAACTCCATTAGGTATTCCTTAGCGAGCCACGTTCGGTGAACTTATTCTCTAATAAGCACCTACATACTTGCTTTAGTGTCTCCACACAAATGATCATGAGATCAATCATCCTCATCCGATGAGCAAGCAACGTATGTACCAATCTATCCGGATTCACTAATCCCCAATTTAGTAATCCAATGATTGGGAACTATTTTAGTTTTAAGCTTTCTAAGAATTTAGATCTCATTAGAATGATCTTCATCATTATTCTAAAAGCATTGCTTAAAACTATGGGTTTATCACATATTATAAAAGCGACATCATGTAGATAATTAAAAGCCTTTAATAAATTAATACTTTTATTAATAAATGAATAAGATTGTTACAAAGTATATGCTTTATCATCAAACATGATTGGCTTGTGTGCATACTACTTTCAATCTCCCACTTGCACTAAAGCCGATCGTCATGGTATCTCATACTCTTCTTCTCTAAGTGAGCGATTATCCCTTTGTTGGATAAGCTTTAGTTAATGAATATGTAATGTTGTTCATGAGAGTCCACTATCTCTATAGTGATTTCCCATCTTTCAATGATTCTAATAATCAAATGAAAGTGCCACAACACATGTTTAGATCCAAGATGAGACTTAGGAACTATTCCTAGTTACGTAATGAACTTTTAATCCAAACAATCAACTTGCGACTTCATTTATAGCTATATACTTTGTCTTTATTACTAAACCAAAGACTCTTTTTTGTTTGGAACCTTTCAATTCTTCGCACCTTTGTTCAAGGTAACCCTTTACCTTAAAGTGGATTTTCGATCGTCTTGGTGCGTCTCGAAAAACTTGAGTCGTAAAGCCCTCTAGTTTTAATTAGGACCCACCATGAATATGCTCACATCTTTAGTGTCGGTTAAGAACTTTAAGATGTTTTTCAGCGACTCATAGTGAACTTCTCGAATATGGTCGATCAACATCAGGTCTCGTACATTTCATTGCATACATGATTGTCACTCATGCGATCTCTCTCTCTTTTGGAGTCTATGGGGACTATTAAGAGATACACTCCATAGCTCATCGACATGAGACATCTCTTGGAGTTTGCCATGCTAAGCGACTTTAGCATCAAATGAATATCGTTCCTTGGGTTAAGTCGAGCATCCTTTTAAATCTATCTATATAGATTTATATCCCCAATTAAGATACTCTTCCAAATCATTCATGGAGGAATGTTTGACAATTTTATCTTCTTGATTGTAGCATTGGTATGTCTTTCCTTATCCGTAGTATATCAACATATAATATTAGGAATGTCACTGGCGCTCCCATCGACCCTTTTGTACACACTAGGTTCATTCTTATTTTGATAAAATCAAACTCTTTTGATTGCCTCATCAAAATGAATGTTCCATATTTGAGAAACTTGCTTCAATCCATTTCTCCGAAAGTGTCTACAACACTTACCTCATCGTATGTAATCGGATCATCATCTTCTATGATGTGTACCTCATCATCATCATCTATGATGAATCCATACCTCCTGGTATCTTTGGTACTATTCGATTTACGATTCGGTTGTTTGTGGTATAATAGTTCATCTATAGGTTCCTCTTATTTGACTTATAGTATTTTGTGGTTCTTGAATTCTTCAAGATCTATTATCCTCCCACTAGCCCTTCAATGATAAACACCTTTATCTTAGAAGGAAGCGTGTTTCATAACAAACACCTTTTTGCTAAGTAGGATTATAGAACATATACCCTAAACTTACTTTAGGATGTCCCACAAATCTGTACATGTCAAATCTTGTCCCAAGCTTATCCTTTGAAACTTTTTCACATAAGTTGGACAACCCCTTATCTTAACATACTTAAGATTAGGAATCCTCCCTGTCCATAACTTTTATGGAGTCTTGGGGCTGGATTTTGAGGTTACCTTTTCAAAGATATGCAGCCATTTCTAGGACATTATCCCAGAAGAATACTGGAATGTCGGTAAAATCATTATGGACTGCACCATGTCCAACAAGGTACGATTTTTCATTTAGATACATCAATCAATTATTGCGTATCAGGATGTGTCCATTATGAGAAAACCATTTGAGATGATCTAGAAACTTATTGCACAAGTATTTATTCCTTGATCTAATCAAAGAATCATAAAACTTTGTCAATTTGTTTCACTTCTGAATTCTTTGAACCTTTCAAATAATTCACACTTGTATTTCAACAAATACATACATTCAACTCTTTGAATGATCATCTCATTTTCTTATACTAATTTGTTCAATATGCAAAATTATTTTCATGTAAGTCAAGTATACAAAATTTATTAAGTAATATTCCGGTTCTATACAAAACATTATTATTATAAATAGAACAACAATTGTTCTTAATTATAATACCAAAAATTTTATTGTCTAACAATAAAATAGAAATAATGTTTCTAACAAGAACTGGAATACAATAACAACTTATTGACTTAATAGATTTGCCCGTAAGCATTGCTAAACTATAAGTTTCTATGGCTAATGTAGCAACCTTTGCTTCATTTTCCACACATAGGATTACTTATCTTTGTTTAACTTTCTACTTCTGTTTGGTCCCTTCATAAATCTATATTTATGATAACCAAAGCCGGTATCCAATACCCAAGTAGAACCTTGACTTAAAGAAAAATTTATTTTAAATCATGGACAAATTTGTATTTTAACCGAAACTTCACTAAGCTTCTTTGGTTAGCCTCTGCAAGATGCTTCTTGCAGTTTCTTTCCAGTGTCCAGGCTTATTGTAGTGGAAGCAAACTCTTTTGCTATCCGTATCAGTTTTGTTCTTATTATCCTTTGTTTACGCCTTTCTGTTTACCTTCTTTGAATCGTTCTTCTTTTCAGAAGATCATTTGGCCCCTACCAGTAAGACATGATCTTTCTTGGTTGGAAAGTGACTCTCAACAATTTTTTAATATGTTAAGCAAATGAGGGCGATGATATCTAGCTTATTCATATAAAAAATTCACAACAATTGTGAAAGGAGTCAGGGAGTGAGTGCAAGATCAAATCTTGGCTCAACTCTCCATCCATGACAAAATCAGTTATCCTAATTGATCAATCAAATTGATTATGTTAAGAACTTTTGTCTGTACTGTAGTGTCATCGGTTATTCTAGATCGGAAGAGCTCCTTAGATATCGATATCTTTCGGTCCTACTTTCCTCACCATCAACTACTTGATGTGCGGGAGTATAGTAAAGCATCCATAGTTTCATCTTGTATCTTGCGAAGAAGCTCGTTACTCATGGATGCGAGCATGATGCATTGAGCCAATGTGCATCATCTTGCCACTTTCTAAAAGTAGCAATCTCTTCCTCGAGGCATTATGCGCAACCATTGCAGGAGGATAGGCGTATTAAGGACATAAGATAGCTTTTCACTATGAGAACTATTCTCAAATTCCTTAACCAATCCATTTAATTGATGCGGTTAATTTAGCATCTAATATGCTTCGCATGATGATAGTAATTTTAGACATTGTAAAATTCTGTAAATGAATTTGTAATTAACAACATTTTAACATACATTCTTTTATTAATTACCAAAATAATTTAGGTCTTGTTTTAAATTGGTATCTCCCACTATTTTCTTCAAACTATATTACCCTCACTTATATAGTTCGGCAAAATCTAATTAAAGATTTGCTAGTGAGAATAAGGATCCCATTTCAAATGTATATAGCCTTGTGGTGTCACAACAAACTATATATAAATAAATAGGTAGACAACTTTTGTCAATTACATCAACTATGCAACTCCTTGTATTTTGCCTCTTAGATTATTTTGATCAAGTGGTGGCACATCCGAATCAAAATTATCCAAGTTAAGTCCGACCTAGCACTCCATATATTCAAAAAAAGAAAAATATCATCCTTGTGGTGACACAACAAAATAATATTGTTCAATTTTCTTTATAAGCATCAAATGTGATAAATTAACATCTTAAATACTTAATACTTGCCTTGTGGTGACACAACAAACTCATATTAAATATTTAATACTCTATTAATTTTATCATGCTAGAAAGCGACGTTCGATATTCCAAATATCTTTGAGCGCTTAAGACTTAATATAAAAATTGAGGGGTTTGTTATTAATTTGTCTCATCTTGTTTAGCAGCATGCACACATATATATATAAAATACGCGTCATATTAATTAACATGCGAAGCATGTTTGCATAATATATAATATATATAGTATAAGCATGCACATATAGAATACTATATTCTACTACGGATTGATTATGGACTTTTATTCTAGTTTGGTTCACTAGAGCCACCAAGTGAACCAAAAGGTCAAAATCTAGGGGTGCAAGAAATAATATTTAAATATAACTATTACATTTAAACTAGGGCTCCTATTACAAACGGGTCTTCAAGGCGCTCCTTGTTCCTTGATCTCCAATTTTTCAAAATTAATTCTAACTATTCCTATTACAAAACTATTTAAAATAAATAGAAACCTTGATCGTGATCGAGGGAAGTACATAGGAGAGAGATAGAATTTACATTAAGAAAAATTAGAGAAGGCGAGTGCTGAGACCCCATTTAATAAAACCCATACATTCATGCATCCAACTAAAATAAAATCAATCGCATTGGTGATAGTCCATAATCAATCCCATTTATTATCATACACATCACCATATGCATCGATAAATAACATTCATCTCATGAATAATAAACATTTAATATATATATTGATATCATTTAATGGGCAAATTTAGTTAGTATAAAATCTAATTTTGAATCAAAATAAACTCCTTTATTTTAATCCAAATTTAAATCAAAATAAAACTATTTTATTTTAATTTATCCAATTTTGAATAAAATAAACTATTTTATTTTAATCAAAATTTTAATCAAAATAAACTCCTTTATTTTAATTAATTATGGAATCAATTCCATTGTAATAAAAATAAATCTTTAATTAAAATAAACTCTTTTATTTTAATTAATTATGGAATCCAATTCCATGTAAAAAAAATAAAATTATTAAAGGAAACACGGATTATATTTCCTATTCACAAATAAACTCTTTATTTTGAATAATATGAAATCTATTTCATATCTAAATAAACTCCTTTATTTAAGGAAACACGGATTCTCTTTCCTATTCACAAATAAACTCTTTTATTTTGAATAATATGAAATCTTATTTCATATCTAAACAAACTCCTTTATTTAAGGAAAGATGGAATACAATTTCAACTCCAATTAGTTATCATGGAATCCAATTCCAACTCTAATTAGTTAGCATGAAATTTAATTTTAAAATTAAAATAAACCTTTTATTTTAATATTAAAATAAACCTTTTATTTTAAGATTAAAATAAACCCTTTTTATTTTAATTATAAAATTATTGAGAATAATATATATATATATTACGGTATATATATATATATATATATATATTTAATAATTCCTTTAATCAAATTGCTTTTTAAACGTGCATCATCAAGTTGCTAATATCATATATTCTTTGACTTCTTTTTTTAAAAATGACTCTGCGTCCCATTTTAATAAAGCAACAGGACCTCGATTCCGTGCGTAGCATAAAAAAAAAAAAAAAAAATTCACCGCATAAACATCTTTTGCCACATTTTTTTTTTTTTAATTAACGCCGCACATGCTTTTCTTGAACAATCAAAAATGTGATTAATTTACATGATATGATTTCATTTTAATCAAATCATCACATCAGTTCGAAAAAAAATGAGATAATGAAATTTTTTTTTTTTTTTTTTTATTAAATTTTATCAATAAAATTATGCCCAATTAAATTGTTCTAAACACATATCAATATACATATCAAATTAAAATAATTAATAATTCGCATAAAGGTTTGGCTCGATGCCACTTTGTTAGGTTTGTAATATTCATGAAAGCAATCAAATTGCAAAAAGTGCTAAGCGTGAAAATCGAGTTTAAAATTTACAAACCATATACCCGGATCACCCTTTATGCACAATTATTAATTAAGCGAAAAGATAAAGAATAAAATCATACCCTTGAAGATCGAGCTTCCTCGTGTACAAGTTCACCTCCAAATCCTTTTCGCGTTCAACTTGAATCCACCGGGTTTGGTTCCTTCCTTTGATCAACGTTAGCCACCCACGTGTGTTTGGCCTCTAGAGGTGATCCACCAAGGAAAAAGAAAGATTCAAGAAGAAGGGTGGTTGGCTAAACCCTAGTTTTTCTATCACTATAGAAAAGGTGTACTCTCCCAACAATTGGAATTATTACGTATGTTGAAAAATCAACAACCCCCCCATCCATAATAAGACTCCTCTTATTTATAGATGTGGGCAACCCACCTTAACAATTAAGGAATTGGGTTTTATTTAATTAATTAAATTCTTTTAATTAATTAAGCTCCCTAATCTTATTAGGGATAATTAATTAAACTCTTTAATTAATTTAACCTCCTAATCTTATTAGGAATAAATGAGAGTACTTATATTAAATTAATTCCTAAACTCTTTTAGAAATTAAAATAATAATAATTGTAATAATATTAATAAGACTCCTCTTATTAATTTATATTTAATATTTCTAAAATATTAAATAATAAATATTAAGCTATTTAATTTATTCTATCACCATAGATTAAATTAAATATACTTAATATATTATTACGATTATGCCATTAACTTCTTAAATAATTATTCTTCCTTTTTATGGTGTGACCCTTTAGGTTCTCCATATTAAACTAGGTTGTGAATAAATCAATTAGAACAATTCTAATCTTATTTAAATAAATAAATTAAATAATTAATTTATTTAAATAATATTTATTCTACAATAGGGATAAGCCTCCTAGCGATCAACGACTTTCCGGATAATATAGATTTCAACATTAATCATTAAAGAACCTTTGAGTAAATAGATTTACCAAAATACAATTCAATCCTTCCACCATCTGATGTCCCAATTAAATATAAGGCATGGAATTCTTTGTCAAGTCTTATTTTATTTAATTATATGTATTTCGACTCTTAAATGCACAACTCAAATAATGCAAATTAGAAACTCCTTTCTAATTTCATTACGCTTGGCCAAGGACTCTTTGGGTTGTCATTTATCGAATCACATAGGACATTTCTCTTCTTTTATTAGAAGTGGTAGATTCTTTATTGATCATACATTATCTCCATATACAACTTATTATACCCAAGCATACCCTTTGATATACCCTAAGGGTCTTAAGGAATAAGTCAAAGTATAACTCATCATACACAAGATACTATGATGATCTCAAGTCCAAGGATTACTTGTACTACTATCACTCTGAGAATTCCTATTGACAGCAAATAAAACTCCATTAGGTATTCCTTAGCGAGCCGCGTTCGATGAACTTATTCTCTAATAAGCACCTACATACTTGCTTTAGTGTCTCCACACAAATGATCATGAGATCAATCATCCTCATCCAATGAAGCAAGCAACGTATGTACCCAATCTATCCGGATTCACTAATCCCCGATTTAGTAATCCAATGATTGGGAACTATTTTAGTTTTAAGCTTTCTAAGAATTTAGATCTCATTAGAATGATCTTCATCATTATTCTAAAAGCATTGCTTAAAACTATGGGTTTATCACATATTATAAAACAGCATCATGTAGATAATTAAAAGCCTTTAATAAATTAATACTTTTTATTAATAAATGAATAAGATTGTTACAAAGTATATGCTTTATCATCAAACATGATTGGCTTGTGTGCATACTACTTTCAGGATGCTCTTACTATATTCCTGCACATCAAGTAGTTGATGGTGAGGAAAGTAGGACCGATAGATATCAGATATCTAAGGAGCTCTTCCGATCTAGAATGGCCAATGGCACTATAAATGCATAAAAAGTTCTTAACATAATCAATTTGATTGATCAATTAGGACAACTGGTTTTGTCATGGATGGAAAGTTGAGCCAAGATTTGATCTTGCACTCACTCTCTGGACTCCTTTCACAATTGTTGTGAATTTTTCATATGAACAAGCTAGATATCGCCTTTGATTTGCTTAACATGTTGAAAAATGTTGAGAGTCACTTTCAACCAAGAAAGATCAAGTCTTCTTGGTAGGGGCCAAAGGATCTTACGAAAAGAAGAACGATTCAAATAAGGTAACAGAAAGGCGTAAACAAAGGATAATAAGAGCAAAACCGATCACGGATAGCAAAGGAGTTTGCTTCCACCGCAATAGCTTTGGACCTTTGGAAAGAAAGCTGAGAAGCATCTTTGAGAGGCTAACCAAAGAAGCTTAGTGAAGTTTCTACATATCTGATTTTTTGTTCATGATTGAAATAAATTTTTCTTTAAGTCAAGGTTCTACTTGGGTATTGGATACCGACTTTGGTTATCATAAATATAGATTTATGAAAGGACCAAGCGTAAGTAGAAAGCTAAACAAATATAAGTAATCCTATGTACGGAAATGTAACAAAGGTTCTTTATATTAGCCATAGAAACTTATAGTTTAGCAATGCTACTACTGAAGGCAAATCTATTAAGTCAATAAGTTGTTATTGTATTCCAGTTCTTGTTAAAAATATTATTTCCATTTTATTATTGGACAATGAAATCTTTGGTATTATAATTAAGAACAATTGTTGTTCTATTTATAATAATAATGTTTTGTATAGAATGGAATATTACTTAATAAATTTTGTATACTTGACTTACATGAAAATAATTTTGCATATTGAACAAATTAGTATAAGAAAAGGAGATGATCATTCAAAGAGTTGAATGTATGTACTTGTTGAAATACATAAGTGTGAATTATTTGAAAGGTTCAAATAATTGAAGTGAAACAAATTGACAATGTATTAAGATTCTTTGATTAGATCAAGGAATAAATACTTGTGCAATAAGTTTCTAGATCATCTCAAATGGTTTTCTCATAATGGACACATCATCGATCTGTAATAATTGATTGATGTATCCGAATGAAAAATCGTACCTTGTTGGACATGGTGCGGTCCATAATGATTTTACCGACATTCCAATATCCTTCTGGGATAATGTCCTAGAAACGGTTGCATATCTACGAAAATGGTAACCTCAAAGTTCGACCCCAAGACTCCATAAAAGTTATGGACAGGGAGGATTCCTAATCTTAAGTATGTTAAGATAAGGGGTTGTCCAACTTATGTGAAAAGGTTTCAAAGGATAAGCTTGGGACAAGATTTGACAAGTACAATTTGTGGGACATCCTAAATAAGTTTAGGGTATATGTTCTATAATCCTACTTAGCAAAAGGTGTTTGTTGCGAAACACGCTGCCTTCTAAGATAAAGGTGTTTATTAATGAAGGGGCTAGTGGGAGGATAATAGATCTTGAAGAGTTCAAGAACCACAAAACACTATAAGTCGAATAAGAGGAACCTGTAGATAGACCTATTGTACCACAAAAAGAATCGTAAGTGCGGAATAGTACAGAAGATACCTAGGAGGTATGGATTCATCATGGATGATGATGATGAGGTACACATCATAGAAGATGATGATCCAGAGTTACATACGATGAGGTAAGAGTTCTAGTGTGTACAAAAGGGACAGTGGGAGCGCCGTGACATTCCTAATATTATATGTTGATATACTACGGATGAGGAATTACATACCAATGCTACAATCAGTAAAGATAAAGTTGTCTAAACATTCCTCCATGAATGATTTGGAAGAGTATCTTAATTGGGGATATAAATCTATATAGATAGATTTAAGAGGATGCTCGACTTAACCCGAGGGCGTATATTCATTTGATGCTAAAGTCGTTTAGTATGGCAAACTCAAGAGATGTCTCATGTTGATGAGCCATGGAGTGTATCTCTCTTTATAGTCCCCACAGGACTCACGAAAAGAGAGATCGCATGAGTGACTATCATGTATGCAATGAAATATACAAGATCTAATGTTGATCGGTCATATTCGAGAAGATCACTGTAAGACGTTGAAAAACATCTTAAAGTTCTTAACTTAAGCACTAAGGATGTGAGCATACATGGTGGGTGCGAATTAAAACTAGAGGGGCTTCTGAGACTCAAGTTTTTCGAACGGAGACCAAGATGACAGAAAATCCACATTAAGGTAAAGCGTTATCTTGAACAGTGGTGCAGTGAATTGGAAAGGTTCCAAACAGCAAAGAGTTACTGGTTTAGTGATAAAGACAAAGTATATAGCTATAAATGAAGCTACAAGTTGATTGTTTGGATTAAAAGTTCATTACAGAACTAGGAATAGTTCCTAAGTCTCATCTTGGATCTAAACATGTGTTGTGGCACTTTCATTTGATTATTAGAATCATTGAAAGATGGGAAATCACTATAGAGATAGTGGACTCTCAAGAACAACATTACATATTCATTAACTAAAGCTTATCCAACAGCAGGATAATCGTCACTTAGAGAAGAAGAGTATAAGATACCATGGCGATTGGCTTTAGTGCAAGTGGGAGATTGAAAGTAGTATGCACACAAGCCAATCATGTTTGATGATAAAGCATATACTTTGTAACAATCTTATTCATTTATTAATAAAAAGTATTAATTTATTAAAGGCTTTTAATTATCTACATGATCTTTGTTTTATAATATGTGATAAACCCATAGTTTTAAGCAATGCTTTTAGAATAATGATGATGATCATTCTAATGAGATCTAAATTCTTAGAAAGCTTAAAACTAAAATAGTTCCCAATCGTTGGATTACTAAATTGGGGATTAGTGAATCCGGATAGATTGGTACATACGTTGCTTGCTCATTGGATGAGGATGATTGATCTCATGATCATTTGTGTGGAGACACTAAAGCAAGTATGTAGGTGCTTATTAGAGAATAAGTTCATCGAGCGTGGCTCGCTAAGGAATACCTAATGGAGTTTTATTTGCTCATCAATAGGAATTCTGTAGTGATAGTAGTACAAGTGATCCTTGGACTTGATCATCATAGTATCTTGTGTATGATGAGTTATACTTTGACTTATTCCTTAAGACCCTTAGGGTATATCAAAGGGTATGCTTGGGTATAATAAGTTGTACATGGAGATAATGTATGATCAATAAAGAATCTACCACTTCTAATAAAAAGAGAAATGTCTATGTGATTCGATAAATGACAACCCAAAGAGTCTTGGTTAAGGCGAGAATGAAATTAGAAAGGAGTTTCTAATTTGCATTATTTTGGAGTTGTGCATTTAAGGATCGAAATACATATAATTAAATAAAATAAGACTTGACAAAGTAATTCCATGTCTTATATTTAATTGGGACATGTATGGTGGAAGGATTGAATTATGCACGGTAACTATTTACTCAAAGGTTCTTTAATGATTAATGTTGAAATCTATATTATCTGGAAAGTCGTTGATCGCTAGGGAGGCTTATCCCTATTGTAGAATAAATATTATTTATTTAAATAAATTAATTGTTTAATTTATTTATTTAAATAAGATTAGAATTGTTCTAATTGATTTATTCACATAACCTAGGTTTAATATGGAGAACCTAAAGGGTCACACCATAAAAGGAAGAATAATTATTTAAGAAGTTAATGGCATAATCGTAATAATATGTTATGTATATTTAATTTAATCTATGGTGATAGAATAAATTAAATAGCTTAATATTTATCATTTAATATTTTAGAAATATTAAATATAAATTAATAAGAGGAGTCTTATTAATATTATTACAATTATTATTATTTTAATTTCTAAAAGAGTTTAGGAATTAATTTAATATAAGTACTCTCATTTATTCCTAATTGGATTAGGAAGGAAAATTAGTTAAAGGAGTTTAATTAATTATCCCTAATAAGATTAGGGAGCTTAATTAATTAAAAGAATTTAATTAATTAAATAAAACCCAATTCCTTAATTGTTAAGATGGGTTGCCCACATCTATAAATAAGAGGAGTCTTATTATGGGTGTTATGGGTTGTTGACTTTTACAAGTACGTAATAATTCCAAGTTGTTGGGAGTATGCCTTTTCTATAGAGATAGAAAACTAGGGTTAGCCATAACACCCATCTTCTTGAATTTTATTCTTCCTTGGTGGATCACCTCTAGAGGCCAAACACATTTGGGTGGCTAACGTTGATCAAAGGAAAGAACCAAACCCGGTGGATTCAAGTTGAACGCGAAAGGATTTGGAGGTGAACTTGTACCTGAGGAAGCTCGATCTTCAAGGGTATGATTTTATTCTTTATCTTTTCGTTTAATTAATAATTGTGCATAAAGGGTGATCCGGGTATATGGTTTATAAATTTTTAAACTCTGATTTTTACATGCTTCCGCTTAATTTTATGCAATTTGATTGCGCACATGAATATTTCAAACCTAACACTAGGAGACTTCAAAATCGAGTAAGCAAGCCCCAGCTGGATGTTTTGCTTTGTACAAGCCCACCCCACTTGCTTGTTCTTCTCGCTATCACGCCCCCAAACCCCATTTCGACTAGATCCTAAGGCACAAAAGGGCTAGCCTCGGCTTGCCCCCAATCTGCCAATCCCTTTTCCTGCTGGGACCTCCTCTGCTAAAACTGCCATAACATTTAAACCGGGAGGAGTTACGGGGCCCGCGACCTATTAAATCGAAGCTATCAACGAGATCTACAACTTTTATTCTTTGAGCTTTCATAATTAACAAATGAATGAAGGTCGAAATTGCATTGGAAGTAGCTGCTACTGTGTAATGACAACCGACACAACTCTTAACTTTGTCTTTGTTGCTAGAAAGCCATACTATCTCATCCGAACTTCTGATTAGAATGATGCAAGACGTTCTAGAATGCCAAGAAAGAGTCCCACAACATAGTCCAAGTTCCATGCCAAGAATATGCAATACACATGAAATGAACATGAAGGTTCGAACGATACCCGTAATCGCTTTTTCTTGCATTTTTCATACCAATAGTTAGTCACTCCACTTCCAAACATATAATCTACAAAATGGAAACAAACTGCATGAAAATAACTAAGAAACACGAGATTAAACAAATAATTCAAGTAATAGATGCCGGATAAGTAGGTATAAAACCGACTTATTAGCATTAAATCGTGAAAAAGAATCATCATGGCCCGCTGATAGGTAGCTCCGGCATTGATGAGGTCGAATGACAACCGTCTATAGAAAAAGGTTCCCCAAGGCGTGATGAATGCAGTTTTCTCATGATCCTCTTCAGAAACCATGATTTGATGGTACCCCGCAAAATAATCAGCAAAGGAGTAAATGTGAATGAGGATGTGGATAAATGGAACGGGAAATCTATCTTTAAGGCAAGCTTTATCCAGATCCCTGTAATCCATGCAAACTCGCACCTTTCCTCCCAGTTTAGGCATGGAGTCTATGTTGGATAGCCATTCAGGGTATGTTGACACCATGATGATGCCAGCTTGAAATTATTTCACAATTTCTTCTTTAACCTTTAAACTCCACTCAAGTTTTAATCGCCTGAGCTTCTGCCTCACTAGCTTGAATCCCTCTTTGATGGGGAGGAGATGAATGACAATGTCAGTGGACAAACCCACTATGTCTTCATGAGACCATGTAAACACATCCTGAAATTGGGTTAATAGAGTAACCATGTCATTCCTTTGGTTTGGAGTAAGGTTTGTACCAATTTGGATTAGTTTGGGATTTTCTAAGGTTTCGAGGTTGAAAGAAAAGGTTTGATCAAGATTTGGTTTGGGTTTTTCTTTGACCAATTCTTTGATTTCTTGAGGTATCTCATAGTCCTCTTGTATTTCCATCAAGTTCGAGTCTAAGTTTACATCAAAGTTATAGTCCTTGTGGAGAATAGGCACCTCATCAACAAGTTTAGGCACATCTAAATTCAGAGTCCTGAAAATAAAAATGCTTTCACTTAATATATGAAACTATTCAATCATACAAAGTGTTAGCATGTAATGACAAAACAAATTATTAATTGCATATGTAAAGGTAAGCGAGATATTGTTATCTATGAGGCGGAGGATTTTTCGCCTTTTACCCCTTGTCAATAAATGCATGGAATGCTGCTCCAATTGCCAAGGGTGAAATCCTGTTAGACAATAGTGATGAAGGGGCTGTCATCGTCCTCCTTCTCCTGAAAGATGACCATGATATCTGGACAATCATCGTCTGGGATGCCTTTATTCATGCCCTCAGTATGGACAATGATGCGTATGTTTGACAACCGCCTGACAATGTCTTGTTTACGTTTCGTTCCCTTTCCTCCACTTCGGGATTTGGAATTAGGACCTCTTTTCCTTTGACCGATATCGGTTTAGGAAAAAACATAGCCATTACATGGGCATGCACCTTTATCGGAGACCGTACAGGCTCAGGATTTGTAGGATGAGATAATCTCCATGTGGTTGAAATTGAAGGAACCTGTTTATATTTGTGAGGATTCCTGTGACTGGAGCTGGCAGAATAGCCTAGTCCAACTGTCACGGTTTGACTGAGAATTTGAATTGGGTGCTTAATGCCTTGATGATCTTTGTCCAACCCTTGTCCAAGTTGATAACCTAATGACATCATCTCTTGAGTTGCCACCATTACCTCGGCAGAAATCTTGGGTATCAGAGGTGGCGCCCCAATAGGATGATAGTAAGTGTTGCTCACCTCTAAGGCATGGAAACTGACCGGTTCAACTTCTGAATTGAAGCTGATGAGTCGTATGTCACCTTGTTCAGGACATCCTGGATTAGCATTAACAGTGACTAAGCTATTGTTAATAATGTATTTGAGTTGCTAGTGAAGGGTGGAAGGGACGGCTCCAGCCTTATGACTCCATGGTCTCCCCAAGAG
Source organism: Panax quinquefolius (assembly GCA_020205615.1). Lineage (NCBI taxonomy): Eukaryota > Viridiplantae > Streptophyta > Magnoliopsida > Apiales > Araliaceae > Panax > Panax quinquefolius. The sequence continues at coordinate 47,247,720 of CM035152.1, read as the reverse complement.
CAGATTGTATCTTGTTGCTATTTTGAGCACGTGAAAGGATACGCAGAATGTATATGGACCAATCTCCACAGGCAGTTCAATCTCTTAAACAGCATTTCGTCGGGATCCATCAAAAGCTTTGATAACCGTATGACTGCTTCTGATCCTATTGAGATTGATATTCATCTTTTCCAAAGTGGCATAAGGGCAGATATTCAAAGATGATCCTCCGTCTATGAAAACTCCTCCCACCATATATCCGGAGGACATAACCGCTATGTGCAACGGTTTGTAATGACCAGTCCCTTCAGGAGGTATGTCGTCATCAGTAAAAGATATCACATTATTGTTAAAAATGTGATCAACCAGATGCTGGAACTTTTTAACATCCACTAATTTTGGCAAGTGGGCTTCTTCCAAAAGCTTTAGCAAGACCTTCCTGTAATCTTCGGAAGAGAAAACCAAGTCCAGTATGGAAATTTGTTGTGGAGATTCTATCAAGCTTAAAACCACCTTGGCTTCATTATGGCCCATAGTACGGAGGAACTCTTCAATCTTCTCCATTGGAACTTTCCCCTTTGATCTGATGGTAGGCTTCATCACCCGTTGGGGAAGATACAATGGATTCTCCTTCAACACTGCAGTAGTTATGTGGGATGTGGATCCTTCAGCCTCTCCATAATTCCATGGCACTTTTTGTAGGCTGACAACAGGATATTGTGGTTTATATGGCAAGAGAATTGGCTTTGGTGCAGCCACTTTCAAAGGATCATCAACACCTTTGAGTTGAATTGCTTGTATTATGGGTGGTCTGGCAGCCAAATCATCCTCAACGGATATTGTAATACCCGAGAATTTCCACGTATTATTAAATGAATATAATAAGGGAAATAATATTTATGTGAATATAACTGTTATGATTTTGTGAGTCGGTTAAATCAATAGATTCATATTAGATCAATGCGTATTAAGAAGTGTGGATTGACAATGAGAAGTGTGAAATGCCTTGTGTGGCATATTGTGAAATGAGGAAATCCGTTAAGCAAATTAAAACGAGAATCTAGAAGATTAATCGTGTTGATCATGTGAATTCATATGTGTAATCAGTACACTCGTAGACTTGTAGTAACACTTTTGTGGACATCAATTCATGTCATATAAAACGAGTTTAGCGATGAAAATTGGCACGGGCTGAAGCTAAACCAGTCTTCAAGATCGTTGTAGAATGCAAGCGTAAATGCTGCGCCGTCCAAAGAAGATAAACTAGCACAATACGCCAAAAAGTGGTCGATTGGAGAAAATTCATTCTTCTACTTTGGAAATTAAATGGAACAATTATGTGATATGTGTGACATTGCTAAACCATGAAATAAAATACGTTAAGTTTGGCGAAGGAATTATTAAGTAAACCATTAATTAATATTAATTAATTGCAGTAGCATATTGATTACTTGGTAATTAACTAATAATATGTGATTTCTATTATTTGCAATATATCTAAGAATATAATAAGAATTATATAGATAATTTATGATTATGGAAATCCATAAATACATTAATCAATAATGATTGAATTAATTAATATTGGTGTTAATTAATCAAGGAAGTGAATAATTTATTTATTTAACATAAATAAATAAGTTATTATTATTTTAATATTAGATTAACTACATATGTGCGGTGAGAAATAATACACCTATACTATATAGTGTAGTGTGACATTTGTGTGACTATATATTAAGTTTTATGAAACTATATTATATTAAGTGGTAATTAATCAAGGGAAGGAATAAATTGTTTATTTAACATAAATCCATAAGTTATTAATATAATAAGGTTATAATATAGTTATATGAGTGGTAGAGATAATTATGGAACTACCTGGACAATAATACATGACTGCATTATTTTATTGCGTATATTTAATGTACATAGATTATATGATGTGAGTATATATTTAATCCCTAAATTCCTAATATGGTAACAATTGTACATTGGGATTACATTATGGGAATTAAATAAACTAAACCAAGCCTAGATAACATGAAATGCTGGGATTTTTTCTCTTGTCCCATAATTAGTGTCACCAAGTACAATGAATAGTACTTGGAGCTAAAACACGTATTCTCCAAAAAGGCTAAAATTGTAGGTGATCATTACTAAGCTAAGTGACTGGTAAGAGTTGTTAAACTACTCTTCATGAACCTATGTGTTCTTCCATTGCACCATGGACTCCAAAATTGTGTAAAGCCAATGACTAGTCCAAGTTCTCTCTATAAATACAAGCCCAAATACAGATTTTTGTGATTGCTAGAAGTTCTTGATAGTCTAAATTGGAGAGTGTAAGTTGCTGAGCATTGTAGAAATATATTCAGTGAGTAGGAAGTCCAATTTAAGCTTAAGAAGGTATAATTTCTATTTATGTTCTTGAAATGGGTTTTGTTTGATTCTTGAAATTTCTTGAATTCATTTGTTAATTGATATGAATAATCATGTTATAAGGTGTTTAAGAAGTTTACTAGCATGTATAAACACTTTAGTAAAGGTTTGAAGCATGCTTGAATCGATGGAAACCGAGTTGGTAGTTACTCTGCAAAACAGAGTAACCTTACTGCTTCTAAACCCTACACGGCGCGATTGCTATACCGGTTATCTTAAGGTGGGTAAGAAGCATTCTTACTGCACTCGTAACCAGGTTGTTGGTTTTGTTCATGATACATGTTAAGAACTTGATGTTATGACTTAATTAATTATCTAAAAAGAGGTATAACATGAGGTATAAGGTGTTCGTATACAGTGTGAAGTGTTCAACATGATTTGGTAGAAGATCTTTAACAAAGACTTTAAGTTTTGAAAATGAACTTTATAAAAATTCATGATCTGCACATTTTGGAAGTTAGTAGTGTATATACATGACTGATCTCACACATAAAGGAGCATGATGCATGATTTTTAGTTCCTTTGTTCAAAGAAAATTTTTTCAAGAAAAAGCTTATTATAGTGAGCTAATATGCATGACCACTACATGATGTATATTCTAACTTTGCAAGCATGTTAGTATGACTTTGAAATGCATGAATAAACCTTTAGCTTGTGATTATATGATTAGCAAGGAAGCATGAATATGTTGAACGAATTAGTACACTTTACAAATGAAAATATGACCTTTGAATGTGAATATTGTTAAACTACCTTGAGGGTAAGAAACTGATAATTGTGATCATGTTTGATGATGCTCTTAGACTCACTCATGTAGCATACACGTATATACACCATGCTTGTGTATCATATTTCAAATAAAGCATGAACGATGCATATTTTTAACTAAAGCGGTGTTAGTTTCACATATGCGTTATGAATACTCACAAGCATGCCTAATATGAGTTTTGTAACTATCTTATATGTTTAAAGAGCAAGCATAATAGACTTTGTGGTTTCATGACCTTGAATGGCCTTAAATTATTGAAATGATCAATTTAGAAATATATTATAAAAGGGAACCTAGATTGACTTGAGAAGCACGAAAAAACCCTTAACATGACAAATATATCATGTATGATTGTTTTGAGTAAGCTGGATAGAAACCACAAGGCAACAGCTGAGTGTTGGCATAGCCAAAGGATGGTAACTTACACGGGTCCTAAACTTAGCTACATGTTGTTCTGCGCCTAATCTGAATCGAGATTCGCAATCGATCTTTGATAGTTAGCTTGTATGGTACCTATATTATTAGAAGTGGTTTAAAAACCTACTGATACATGTTTATAAGTGATGCTTAGATGATATATTGGTGCTTGCCTCGTAATGTAAAGGTTCATGAGTAAAAAGGATTTAACTTTGAGTATTCTTAAATTACTCATGAAAATGACTAAGTATTTGATCATTCATAATCTAAAATCTGATTTTGTATCATATGTGCATACATGAATCATGTCAAGCTTGAGTAAGACTGTGTTAGCTAATGAACGTCTTGAACATATAATACGCTATAAATAGGATTTGAAAGTGTTGATTTCTTAATGTGGATAAACTAAGCTTAAGGCAAGTTCCCTAAACTTACTCTAATTAGTATTGAGCAAGTTCCTTGAACCCTACTTTTATTGTGCAAGTATCCTAAGCCCTTGCATTATTTTATTCGACGCATATCGTAAGTAATTACTCGAACCTTACTCTTTGTTTGAGTCTTATTGAACTTGTGCAATTATTAGTCGTACAAGTAGAATTATGAAGGAAACTTATTTTGAAATGAAATTCAAATTTTAATAACTGTTCATAGATATGTTTAAAGAGCTGTCTAAGCCAATTGATTCATCTAGACTATTGATAATTGATCAAAAGCTATCCAAACCAAATTAATTTGGTGCGAAATCTTATAACTGAGAAGAACAACCCTCTTAGTAGGGGAATATATATTGTCGGGGAACCGACATGCGCACATGAGAGAGACTAAATGTTATGCATGACATAGGGTAATTTAGGTTGATCACCTGTTGTACTCGTTTTGAAGAATTATCAGTGATATTACTGTTAATTCTAGGAGAAGTTCATAGTCTTTAGTGACTGCTCAGTATTCATTACTTTGAAATCTTGAATTGATAAACTATTGCATATTATTGATATTTTGTCCATAGTGACTATCATTATTGATCATTGACACTTCCTAATTGAGCTATCATTATTAATCTATTCTTGATAAATTGGGAACTATATTGAATACCCTTTTTCTATATTACTTGCTGGGAAATTTGTGCTCATCCTTGCTTTTAAAAACCTTTCAGTTAAGGCGGAACAGGGAAGTGTATCCGGGTAGGACAAGGGCAAGGGCAAGGCTACCGACTAGCTTGTCCCTTTTATGTTTAAGATTATTATGTTGTATTAAGACTATTTTCAGGTTATGTTTAAGCTTAGTAGGATTATGTAATAAGTCTTTAGTCGATATTATTATGTAATCTATTAAGTACTGTAGGTTGCGAGATTTGGGGGAATAATTATAATAAATCATTGTATATTATTCTAATCTTCCGTTGTGAATGTGTTATTTTAGTTATTATGGTTTTACCATGAGAATGTGATGAACCAAATTTGAGTGACCAAGTAGAGGTCCGAATTTGGGGGCGTCACAGGTTGGTATTAGAGCTATAGTTATAAACCTTAGGAACGAGAGTCCTTAGATTATTACTTAAGAAAATTTAGAAGTTAGGAAGGGGATAAAACTCATGTAGAATTTTCCTTGAGAGACTTAGGATGTTATGAAAATATAACTTCATTTTATACAATGAGTTTATGTTTGTTTAACATTTTGATGGAGTTGTTGTTTGTCTTGTCTTATGTTGGTGATTGTAGGATGACTGACATAGGAGGACCTAGCCGAGTAGTAGAGAAGGAGCCACGTGATATCCACGTAGTCTATGAGGCACCATTGATAGCGGAGCCTATTTTAGTAGTGGCCCCTATTGATGATGATGATGAGGAGTAGGAGATGGAGCCATTACTCGAGGAGTCTGACCCTGAGGAGGAGCCTATGGAGGAGGAGCCTGAGCCTATGGAGGACTCTGACGAGGCTACTTTTGAGGATCGGATGTTAGAAGAGTATGAGGAACAAATTTTGGAGTTGGGATGTTGAGTAGAGGAGCTAGAGATTGAGTCTAGGGAGAGGGAGTTTGCGTTCCAAAAGTTGAAGGACGAGGACCATCAGAGGAAACTAGTGATGCAGGAGATGGAAGTGGAAATTGCTCACCGTAAGGAGGCTGGGATCCAGATGGGAGCTTTGTTTCACCGAGCGGTGGCGAAGAATGTTGAGATGGCAGGAAAGCTAGAGGAATTAGAGCAAAAGGTTTTGAGTGAGAGGACGGAGAAGGAGGCTCTTCGAACTCAGTTAGAGATGGAGGTTATGGATAGGATTCACTTCGAGGAGAAGTGGGAGGATTCCAATGACAGGGTAGATGATCTAGAGGATGAGGTGCGATGTAAAAGAAGGAAGATGAACAAGATGGGCTATGCTCTACGCACGACCATGAAGAGATTGATCGATGGGGTGAATCATTACCCAACTGAGCAAGGACAGACCCGACATACCATAAGCCGAGACATGGTGGTGCACATCACACAGAAGGAATATCAGAGCGATGTGGAGCGTGGGATGTTAGATTGAGTCTATAGGATGCAGACTAGTAGTTGTAATTTTTAGTTATGTTTAATATGTTGTTATAATCTCAGTCTTTTGTGTAAGATGTGAGATAGTGGTAAACCCCCAAACTTTTAAAAAGTGTTAAAGGGGTAGTAAGTTAGTATGTCCCCGTCTTTTGTGATATTAGGGGATATATGTTATCATTTATAACAGTATGCTAGAAAAGAACATGTAACCATTTGGCATATGAATATAAATGATCTTATTTTAGAAACGTGTTATAAACCTGTAGTTCTTTTCAGTTGGGAAATGTCTAAGTGTGATAATTAGATAATAAAATGAAAATTTTGTGATGCAGATCATGGCACCAAGACATAGATTGGATGCACTCGAAGAGTCTATTAATAATGAGAGAGAGCAAGTAGATCCTATTCAGAGGTTGGTAGATTTGTTAGGAGAAGCTCTTAGGGGAAGAAACGAACCCATACCACCCATTCCCCAAGCTGTCCCAGTGACATCCTTTAAAGACTTTAAGAGTGTAGGACCCCCAGAGTTCGCGGGAACTATTAACTCGATAGTTGCGCAAACTTGGATCAAGGAGATCGAGAAGGCCTTCACTATAGCTCGAGTGGGTGAAGACCAGAAGACAATATTTGCCACATACATGATGAGAGGCGAAGCGAACTATTGGTGGAAAGCTAATCAGCAGAGAGCGGGAGACGGAATGATAACATGGGAGAGGTTTACGACGTTGTTCTTCGAGAACTATTTTTCGAATATTATGAAGAGTAGGGTGGAAGTGAAGTTTCTAGAGTTAAAACAAGGTGATATGACGGTGGCGCAATACACAGCTAAGTTTAATGAACTAGCACGATTTGCGGAGCACTAAGTTATGGATGATGAGAGAAAGGCGAGATGTTTTGAGCAAGGGTTGAAGCCGTGGTTGTATAATAAGGTATCAGTCTTCCAGATTGATTCCTTTACAACATTGTTAGAGAAGGCAATCATTGCGGAAGGTGGCAGTGAGGCCTTAAGTCTATATCATAAGGAGAAGAAGAACAAGAACACTAGTAGTGAGCATCGTAGAGGAAGCAGCAGCAGAGGGAGTAACTCCGGAAAGAGGAAGTGGGAAAATAACAACAACAACAACAGAAATAATAATCAAGGCGAGAGTAATCAAGGAAACTTCAAGAAAAGGACTGAAGCTTGTAACAAGTGTGGGAGAAATCACTAGGGCGAATGTTGGAAGGGGCGCAATGTATGTTACAACTGTGGCCAAGAAGAACATTATGCTCTAGATTGCCCAAAGCCGAAGAAGATCAAAGAATGTTTCACTTGTGGATCAACAGAGCACCAGATAAAGGATTGCCAGAAGAACGGAAGAAACGGAATGAGCATCCAACATGAGGGGAATAGAAAACTGATGATTGGCGGACCAACGCCATCCAACCGTCCAACTGCCAGAACGTTTAATATGACCGTCCAAGACACAGTGGCTGCAAGGGACGTGGTGTCAGGTATAATCCCAATCAATAATATAAATGCGTATGTATTATTTGATTCGGGTGCCACCTGTTCATTTGTGTCCGAAGAATTTGCTAGTAAACTTAGTACACCCTGAGAACGATTAGAAAATCCTTTGAACATAGAAATTGCGAATAAGGAAATAATCCCTGTAGAATACGTCTATCAAAATTTTTGCCCAAACATTAGAGAACATGAACTGAGCATAGACTTGATTCCTATTAGATTAGGAGAATTCGACGTAATACTAGGGATGGATTGGTTATATAACCATGCTGCAGTAATTGACTGTCAGAACAAGTGTGTGAACCTTCGGACTCCGAGTAAGTCTAAGGTAGTGATTTATGGTAGCTCATCGCTTAAGCAATCGTGTTGCTTTACGATGATGCAGGCCAAGAAATTGTTAAGGAAAGGGTGTGTAGGTAATTTAGCTTACATCATGGATACTCAGAAAAAGGGGGTAGAGATTAAAGATATACCCGTAGTGAGTGAATTTTAGGATGTGTTTCCGGACGATCTGTCTGGTCTTCCGCCAGACAGAGAAATCGAATTCGTAATAGACTTAGCACCGGGAACGACACCGATTTCGAAAGCTCCATATCGTATGGCGCCAGTAGAAATGAAGGAATTGATGATACAACTTCAAGAATTATTGGATAAGGGTTACAGACGACTGAGTGTGTCTCCTTGGGGAGCACCAGTGTTATTCGTTAAGAAAAAGGACGAATCTATGAGGCTCTATATCGATTATCGAGAATTGAACAAAGTAACGATCAAGAAGAGTATTAACATCATGTAATGAAATGCTTTAAAGATTGTGTACCTGGGATTAGAAAACTCTTATATGTATATTAAGTTTGTTATTTATTATTATTCTGCTCAAAGAAATGGTATCATGTAGCACCAAATTTGGGTTTCGAGTACCTGAATTTGGGGGCGTCACAGTTTGGCAATTATCTTCTCCGATAAAATATTCATTTAAATATATTATAATTGTTTAAATAAAAGTATTATATTATATTATATATATATATATATATGCATGTGATAAAATAGATGGTTGGTGGTTGATTGTTACCTGCAAACTATGTTTCTCATATGTGGATCCCAACCTTTGAAATGAGAGGAGTTAGGCAAAAGAAAGGGAGAGGTTAGGCAGAGTCGGTGGAGAAAAAAAAGAAAAGGTTAGGCAGAAAATTTTATTTTTTCTCTCTCCGTTGCACTATAAATTGGGGGTAACCCCTCCTTCCTAAAACACACCTTCAATATTAGAAATTCTTATTCTATAGTGTTGTGAGTATTTTTCTTCAGTATAAGGATACTTTGAGTATAACTTTTTGTGCAAGATTTTCTCAAAATAAATCTGATATTCCAGTCAAATCCAGTTTCTACTAAGGTAAAGGATATTATTTTATTTCAATACTCGTAAGAAATATTATTTTCTTTCATACTCCATATGTAAGGGATAATATTTCATTTCATATTCCTAAATTTTAACTTACTGTGGTAAGTATTGCTTCTATACTCTTTGAAATTGGTATAATATCCTTAAAATTGTGCTTCATCTAGTATCGTTTCACAAGGATATTTTTCTAAATATTCTTGTTAAATTTTAATCTTTTCATGTCGGGGTACTATTCACGGGGTACTATTCATGAAGTACTATTCACAGAATACTATTCACTTGGGTAGTATTCACCCGGGGTACTATTCATGATAAAAATTGATTTCTTTTCTGTCCAAATTATTTTTGATACATGAATATTATTCTTGAATTTTACTCCACAAAGCAGTTATCATTTTGACAATTTGGACATTCTTGAACTCTGGATAAATTGAATTAGAAATCTTTAAAATTTATCATTGCCATCATCTTCATGTTTATATTATGATGAAAGTCATCTTTGACCCGTAGTGCATAGATGGACTGTTGATTGGTATGATTATGGCCAGTAATTATGTATCAGTTTAATCATGACCCATAATGTTACAAATGATGTGGTAAAAGTCCTCAATGGCCCGTAGTGCATTGATGGACAGTTGTTGACATGATCATGACCACTGGTGATAATAACGAATATCCTTGGCCCGTAGTGCACGGATGATTCGTCGATGTGATACTAATGAATATCTTTGGCCCGTAGTGCATGGATAATTCGATGATGTGAATTATTTATTGAGCTATGTTACATCGATAAAATATTGATGATGAACTTTTAAATCCTAGAAGATAGTAGATATCATTCTCCACTTAACTCTTCTAATGGATTGCTTGTTCCACTGCAGTTAAACTTGTTGTCTATTGTATTCTATCAATTTTACACTATTAAAGGCTAACGATAATTTTTTCTGCATTATCTTGGTCATAATATTCTTTACTAAGCTAATTAAGCTCACCCTTTGTTTTCAATGTTATCTTCAGGAAATGAGAATATAGCTGGGACTAGTCGGAGAATGGAGTGATGGTCCAAGATGGTGGCTATAGTAGTCCTCATTATTCTATGAAATAGTGTAATAATAAATGTAATGAGGACTCCATTTGAGTTTGGATATTGTCTACGAGAAAATATTCGTGTTAAAACTCTCAGCTTATGTTTTGTCGTATTTTACACGACAGTTGTATAATTAAATTTGTATTTGAATTTTGTACCATGTATTTGGTGACTCAGAATGGGTTGTGTATACCTATTTTGGGGGCAACACAATTGGTATTAAAGCTTAGGGATATGATCCCTGGCTGAGATTTGAGGCTAGACCTAGGAGGGGAGATGTAAGACCCCAACTAAATATTAATGAAATTTAATTTTCTCTATTTATTATTTTGAAATAGTAAGGGTTGATTTGATTAATGTGGATAGTTAGGGGTAAAATACGTAAATATTTCAAAATAAGCAAGTGGTTATAAAATATTCATTGTTTTGGGGAATATTCGTTTGGTCGTGGAATATTCAGTGATCTTTTGGAGAATATTAAATACGACTGCCAAGCGAGCGACCATGTGTGGGCCCCATAACTGAAAGCGATTGGATGAAGAAAATGACAAATATAAGTGGTTTAAAAATAGCAGGCGTAGATGTTACCAATTAATCTTGTTAAAATACCGGTGGTTAAAACACAGGTAGCACTTACCAGTATTGCACCAATTATTGATTCTTACGTAAGAAGGCACTACTTAATAATGGTTACGATAATTCTTTCTCAAGGTATTTTATTGATTCAATAATTCTTTGCATTGATATTTTATATTCTTTGTTGTTTCAATAAATTGTCATTCCACAAGTATTTTCCATTATCGAGCAATAATTCATATTATCTGAATAATATTATTGGATAACATTATTGGCAATGTCTAGAAAGTTACATCTAAGGAGAGGTTTGGTCACCTAATTGCGGCCGAGAAAGAGAAATCTTTATTGGAAAGCCCCTCTTTCCTAGAAAGCGCCGGTTGTCAATATTTGATTCTCGTAATATTATTTGTGAATAATTAATTATTGATTCATATGATAAGAAAAATATTGATTTTATGTGGATATAGATGGAGAAAATTTTTAATGTGACAATTGTTGAAAATTGAAATTTTATCTTTTTCTGATAAAATAATTCATTTAAATGTATTATTATATTTTAAATATATAATAATGGTGATATTTTTACAACGAATGTGGGATATATGAGTATACGAGGAGGAAGAGTATTTTGTTGTAATAAATGTTTAAAACATATTAAACATGTCGGTGGACCCCATTTATTGATTTGGAATTTGATTATAGCTTTGTAAAATCGTCTGTTTGTGGATTTTGGTCAATTTCTATTTGGAATTTGGAAAAACTTTCTTACAGTAAAGTTGTAGAGAATTGAATTTCCTATAAAAAGTTGCGAGATTGAATTTTCCGATAAAAGAGCTATTTATTGTGAATTATTGAAGTTCAAGCTCAAATAATTGATTTTTGGAAGTTTTAATTATTATTTTAAAGAAAAACGTTTTTTGCATTTAAGTGGGCTAACATGTGATATTAATTGAAATCAGATCTTCAAAGATGGGCTAAGGAAATTTATAATATATATTAATATTTTATTAAATTTTTCGCTTGATCATTCTAAGCATTTTCCTATAAATAGGGTGCTTAGGTTAGAATTGAAAATCACACCGTAAATCGAAGTTTTCTCTCTATATTATCGAGAGTATTCTTGTGAGTATTTTGAGTATACTTTGAGTATTGTTAGGCGGTCTGTAAGTTCCCTCAAAGACTATACCCTAGTATTCCAAATTAGAAGTACTAATCTTTCGAGGTAAGGGATATTATTTATTTTTGTAATGATATTATTTCTTCAATATCATTATCTTTGAAATATTGATCTCAAGTTTTTATTAAATTTGGAACTTTTGGTGTCTGAGTTACTATTCATGTATACGGCAGACTTTATTCACGATATACTGATACTTATTCACGATAGTACTAAGACTATTCATCAAAAAATGAAAAATTTTCTCTTCGTCCAAAATATCTATTACGGATACTAGCTTTGATTGTATCCATATTTTGATCATTCTTGAATTTTACACCAATTTGTAATTATTTTTGAGGTATTTTTGGACATGGATAAAACTAAGTACGAATCCTTAATCCTTAATCCTTGTCATTTTGTTTCTTTGGATTCGTTTCTTTAAAATATTTTCATCATCCTCGGTCTTAAATGATGATATTATTGAATATCTTTGCTTTTTGTAGTGCAAAGATGAATGATTTCGATGAATATCTTTGGCCCGTAGTGCAAAAGATGAAGCAGTGTTTAGATGAGCATGACCCGGTGATGAATATCTTTGGCTTCGTAGTGCAAAAGATGAATATTTGATTCGAGATATATATTGATTGATGTTACGAGGATAAAAGATAGGCGATGAACTTTTAAATTCATACATAGAAGATAGTAGTTTGCATTCTCTACTTAACTCTTCTAATGAATTATTATTTCATTGCGAATATTGATTTAAAACTTGTTGTCTATTGTATTCTATTAGATTTTTTCCTGTTGAAGACTAATGATAATTTGTTGTATATTATCTTAGTCATAATATTCTTTTCTTGGGCTAGTTGAGCTCACCCTTTTCCTTTTGTTCCATTTTTCTTCTCGAGGAGGCGAGAATATAGCGAGTACACAGTCGGGGTATGGAATGAAGGTTCTAGAGAGAGTTGTTTTGTAGTCCTCACCATTTTGTAAAATAATGTATCAATAAATGTGATGAGGATTTATTTGAGTATAGATATTGTGCAGAAGATAATATTTGTATTCAAACTCACAATTTCTTGTTGTAATAATAAAGTTGTAGTTGTTTACGTACCATGTATTGACAACTCGAATGGGTGATGATGTATACCTATTTTGGGGGGCGTCACGGTTGGTATCGAGCTTAGGGATATGATCTCTGGCGGAGATCGGGGAATAGAACTAGGAGGGAGAGGCGAGTAAATCCTTCGCTAGTGTGTCCTACCTAAGCTTATTTATTAGTTGGTCAATATATAGGGATATTATGTGATAAATTGATTTCCTTAATTAACCCTTGTTTTATGGCGAGTATTTGAGAATGTCATTTGAGAATATTAACAATGGAAATGAGGCCAGTGGAGACGTTTGTACTCACCAACGAGGAGAACGTGCAACAGTGGCAATGTTCCTCCTGTGAATAACACCATGGAAAGATGATGAGCGAGGGATGTTTAGAAGCTTTTGCAGTTCATGCAAAATCGAGACGAGGAGACTCGTGTTCAAAATACTGAGGAGGAAATGATAGCAATTCACGGGTTGTCACGCCCAAGCGATTCAAAGAGTTGGGACCACTAGAATTTAAGGAAAGCCAGATTCGATCATGGCGGAAACATGGGTCAAGCAAATTACCAAGATATTCGATGTCTTGGATGCACGAGGAGAACGAAGGTTCCATTCGCCACCTTTATGTTCCGTGGTGAGGCGATCTTTGGTGGGAGTTTGTGAAGCGTACCCATCCGGTACTTTTCGGTATGTCTTGGGAGACGTTTTAGAAACTATTTAATGACAAATACTTTCACGAAAGTGTTCGTCTATATGAAGGAAGTGGAGTTCATCGATTAGAACAAAACAACATGGCGGTGTCTCGAAGACGAGGCAAAGTTTACTGAGTTATCCGTGTTTGCACCTCATTTGGTGGAGAATGAGGAACGTATGACGCGGATGTTTACGAGAGGTTTGAAACCCAAGATACGACAATATCTCATTTCTCATAAATTTTCTCTATTCGGATGTTGTTATGAGGCTCAATTGTTAGAAGCGAGATAACTTAGTATGTTCAACCGAGGGACCATAACGAGGATCATACCGGAGATAGAAGTCAAGCAGAATAATGATAACCAAATGGGAGAAAGAAAGCAGAGACAGACAAAAATGGTAACCACTCACTGGTGGTAATCATAGCCGTGAAAATAGAAAAAATGAGTCGGGAGGAGATTTTAAAAGAGGAGATTTAACAACGACCATATGAAGGCGACGATTATCGTAAGAAAGAATCGGTTCTAAGGAGGAGAAACGACCACCGGTCAGTATGCTATAAATCTGGGAAAGAGGGACATATCGGTCCAAACCGCCCACAACAGTTCAAGGTATGCTATAATTGTGGAAAAGAAGGACATATATTTCGAGATTATGCGGTAGCGAAACCTAATTCAACGGGGACGGTGACTCAAAAGATCGTCCCGAGAAAAGTCAAAGTCAGCGGTTCTTGGAAGAGCGTTTGTTGTGGTCGGTCAAAATGCGAGGAACCCAAACGAGGTGATCACGGGTAAGCTATTTATAAATTTTTGCGAAGTTTATACCTTACTTGATCTGGGTGCTACCCATTCATTTATCTCTCTGCATGTGCTCAACGTTTAAACTTGACTCAGGAGAAATTAGACTTTGACCTATCTGTGGAAACTCCGTTAGGAGAAACTTTCATCACATCCATTGTTTATAAATCTTGTTTGATTCAAGTTGGCACCATCACCTTACTGTTGACCTTATCTCTTTAAAGATACTTGCTTTTGATGTGATTTTAGGGATTGATTGGTTAACTACTCATCATGCCAAAATTGATTGTTTTCGTAAGGTTGTTAGTTTTCATATTCCTAACCAACTTGTTTATGCAATTCAAGCAACTAAACCATTAAAATCAATCAACGTCATATCTAATCATAAAGCTATTCATTTATTGAAAAAGCGGATGTCAAGCTTTCTTAGCCCATGTTATGGATTTGAATAAAGACACGTCAAATTTGAATAATATTCTGTTGTTATTGACTTTCCGACGTATTTTCGAAGAACTTCCGGTCTACCCCGTAGCGTGAAGTTGAATTCTTTATTGATCTTGAACACGGTACAAAGCCCATTTCTAAAACCCCATATCGAATGGCTCCTATTGAACTTCGAGAGTTAAAGGTCCACCTACGAGAATTGTTGGACATCGGTTTCATTCGCCCCTAAGTACATCTCCTTGGGGTGCTCTGTTTATTCGTAAAGAAGAAAAGAGCGGAGTATGCGACTTTATATTGACTATCGGGAATTGAACCATGTCACCATCAAGAATAGGTATCCTCTACCTCGTATTGATGACTTGTTTGACCCGATTGCAAGGGCACAATTCTTTTCAAAAATCGATCTTCGTTCGGATATCATCAATTTGAAGATTAGAGGCGAGGATATTCCAAAGGCGCCTTGAACTTCGGTATGGGCATTATGAATTCTTAGTCATGTCTTTCGGACTGACTAATGCTCCTGCGGCTTTCATGGATATGATGAACCAAGTATTCAAGGAATATTTGGATCAGTTTGTTGTTGTCTTTATTGATGACATCCTCATATATTCCAAAAGTCGTGAAGATCATGAGCACCATTTGAAATTTGGTACTCAAAGGCTTCGTGAAAACAAACTATATGCCAAATTGAAGAAATGTGAGTTACGGCTTGAGGAAGTAGCATTTCTTGGGCACGTGGTGTCAAAACATGGAGTATCAAGTGGACCCGTGAAGATTGAAGTATGTCTACAAAGTTGGGAGCAATGAAGTCGGTGGCCAAAGCACGTAGCTTTTGGGCTTATTTGGTTATTATTCTCGGAGATTCGTGGAAGGATTTTCTCGAATCGCTACTCCATTAACTTCGGTGACTCGGAAAGATATAAAGTTCGTTTAGAAGCGAAAGAATGCGAGAAGAGTTTCCAAGAGCTTAAGAGGAGACTTATTTCGACACTGTTCTAACAATACCATCCGGTTTCGGATGGATTTGTTATCTCAATGATGCTTGTGCAAAGGGTTAGGATGTGTTCTCATGCAACGTGGGAAAGTCATAGCCTATGCCTCGCGACAACTTAAAGAGTATGAGAGGAATTATCCTCTCATGATCTAGAGTTAGCGTGATCATTCAGCGCTAAAGATATGGAGACACTATCTATATGGGGAGAAAGTGGAGATATATTCGGACCATAAAAGCCTTAAATATTTCTTCACTCAAAAGAACTCAATATGCGGCAATGACGTTGGCTCGAGCTATTGAAAGACTACGACCATACTATTCAATACCATCACGGAAAAGCGAACGTGGTAGGTGACGCGTTGAGTAGAAGATCATATCTTGGGAATGAGTGCGATGATGTCAAGTATCGTATAGAGCCAACTTTAATAGAAAAAGTTAAGGTTGCTCAAGCCACCCAGGCCGAAATGATGCGCGTATGAAGAAGAAAGTACAAGAAGGAGCTATTCCTAGGGCGAGAATTGATGAAGAAGGAATACTTGAGTCCACTCTAGACTTTGTGTTCCTAACGACTCGATTTGAAGTACAAGATTATGATGGAGGCACACAATACACCATTTGCAATCCATCTCGAAAGTACCAAAATGTATCGTGATCTTGACATACATTTTGGTGGAACAATATGAAGAGAGAGATTGCAAAGTTTATCTCGATGTGTTTAACTTGTCAACGTGTAAAAGTCAGAGCATCTAGTACCTAAGGGTCCATTGCAACCACTAGAGATTACGAAATGGAAGTGGGAACATATTACCATGGATTTCGTTCACGGGTCTTCCCTACGGTTTCTCAAGGCATCAATGCTATTTGGGTTATTGTTGATAGATTAACCAAGTCCGCTCATTTCTTGCCGATCACGGAGACTTATTCCTTGAACGTCTTTCTCGTATGTGACGTGAATGAGATTATGAGGTTGCATGGCATGCACTGTATCCATAGTTTTGGATCGTGACCCAAGATTCACTTCAAGATTTTGGGTTAGCTTGCAAAAATCTATGGGCACGGATTTGTAATTTAGTTCGGCATACCATCCTCAAACGGACGGACAATCAGAGAGAACTATTCAAACTCTTGAAGATCAATTAAGACTCTGTGTCCTAGAATTCAAGGACAGTTGGGATAAGTATTTACCGTTGGTGGAATTCTCCTACAACAACAGTTATCAGGCAAGTATAGGTGTGGCTCCATTGAAGCATTATATGGACGAAAGTGTCACTCTCCGAGACGTTGGGGACGAGGTTGGTGAAGCAACATTGTTGGGACCCGAGTTGAGTACGTATGACTACGGAAAAGATCCAAATGATTCGACAACGATACAAAGCGGCACAAGATCGACAAAAGAGTTATGCGGATCTTCATCGAAAGGACGTGGAATTTAGTATAGGGGATCATGTATTATTGCGAGTTGCTCCATGGAAGGAGTTACAAGATTTGGGAAGAGTGGAAAACTCAATCCACGATTTATTGGTCCATTTCAAATTCTTGACCAGAGTAGGAAATGTAGCCTATAGACTCGCGTTACCTCGAGTATGTCTCGTGTTCATAATGTGTTTCACATATCGTACTTCGTAAATATGTGAAAGACCGAACCATGTTATAGAGTTAGAACCCAGGGACGAGATAGCCAGAAGACTTAACGTATGAGGAGGTACTGTCAAGATCTTGGATAGGAAGGAGCATGTCCTACGAGAAAAGGTCATACCACAAGTTAAAGTTTTGTGGAGGAATCATGCTATAGAGGAAATGACACGGGAATTGGAAAGCGGAAATGAAAGCGAGATATCCTCACCTTTTAAAAACACCAGTATTTAACGTCAATTTCGAGGACGAAATTTCATAAGGAGGGAGGTTGTAAGACCCCAACTTATTATTAATGAAATTTAATTTTCTATTTATTATTTTGAAATAGTAAGGGTTGATTTGATTAATGTGGATAGTTAGGGGTAAAAATCATAAATATTTCAAAATAAGCAAGTGGTTATAAAATATTCATTGTTGTTGGGAATATTCGTTTGGTCGTGGAATATTAAATCTTTGTCGGGGAATATTAAATGCAGCGATTTACCGCACAATGTGTGTGGGCCCCATAACTTAAAAGCGATTGGATGAAGAAAGCGATAAATATAAGTGGTTTAAAAATAGCGGCGTAGTTATTACAATTAATACTATTAAAATACTCGGTGGTTAAAACACGAGTATACGGTATTGCACCAATTATTGATTCTTACGTAAGAAGGCACTACTTAATAATGGTTACGATAATTCTTTCAAAGTATTTTATTGATTTGATAATTCTTTGCATTGATATTTTATATTCTTGTTGTTTTGATAAATTGTCATTACACGAAGATTTTCCATTATCTGAGCAATAATTCATATTATCCGAATAATATTATTGGATAACATTATTGGCAATGTCTAGAAAGTTACACGTCTAAGGAGAGGTTTGGTTACCTAATTACGGCAAAGATGAGGAGAAATCTTTATTGAAAGCCCCTCTTTCAGGAAGCGCCTGGTTGTCGATATTGTGATTACGTAATATTATTTGTAAATAATTAATTATTGATTCATATGATAAGAAAAATATTGATTTTATGTGGATATAGATGGAGAAAATTTTAATGTGACAATTGTTGAAAATTGAAATTTTATCTTTTACGATAAAATAATTCATTTAAATGTATTATTATATTTTAAATATATAATAATGGTGATATTTTTACAACGAATGTGGGATATATGAGTATCTGAGGAGGAAGAGTATTTTGTTGTAATAAATGTTTAAAACATGTTAAACATGTAAATTGGACCCCATTTATTGATTTGAAATTTGATTATAGCTTTGTAAAATCGCCTCGTTTGTGGATTTTTGGTCAATTTACATTTGGAATTTGGAAAAACTTTCTTACGCAAAGTTGTAGAGAATTGAATTTCCTATAAAAATTGCGAGATTCGAATTTTTACGATAAAAGGGCTATTTATTGTGAATTATTGAAGTTCGAAGCTCTGAAATAATTGATTTTGGAAGTTTTAATTATTATTTTAAAGAAAAACGTTTTTTGCATTTAAGTGGGCTAACATGTGATATTAATTGCTGAAATCAGATCTTCAAAGATGGACTAAGGAAATTTATAATATATATTAATATTTTATTAAATTTTACGCTTTGTGTTCTAAGCATTTTTCTATAAATAGGTGCTTAGGTTAGAATTGAAAATCACACCGTAAACTGAAGTTTTCTCTCTTTATATTATCGAGCGTAATCTTGTGAGTATTTTGAGTATACTTTGAGTATTGTTAGGCGGTCTGTAAGTTCCTTCAAAGACTATACCCATTATTCCAAATTTAGAAGTACTAATCTTTCGAGGTAAGGGATATTATTTATTTTTCAGTAATGATATTATTTCTTCAATATCATTATCTTTGAAATATTGATCTCAAGTTTTTATTAAATTTGGAACTTTTGGTGTGGAGAGTTACTATTCACGTATATCTGACTATTCATGTATATCTGATATTATTCACGAGTCAAGACTATTCATCGAAAAATGAAAATTTTCTTTTTCGTCCAAAATATCTATTCTGGATACTAGCTTTGATTGTATCCATGTTTTGATCATTCTTGAATTTTACACCACTGTAATTATTTTTGAGGTATTTTTGGACATGGATAAAACAAAGTACGAATCCTTAATCCTTAATCCTTGTCATTTTGTTTCACTGGATTCGTTTCTTTAAAAATATTTTTCATCATCCTCGGCCTTAAATGATGATATTATTGAATAATGTAGTGCGAAAAGATGAATGATTCGATGAATATCTTTGGCCCGTAGTGCAAAGATGAGCAGGTGTTTAGATGAGCATGACTAATGATGAATATCTTTGGCTCACATGTAGTGCAAAGATGAATATTTGATTCGAGATATATATTGATTGATGTTACTGGGGATAAAAGATGAGCGATGAACTTTTAAATTCATACATAGAAGATAGTAGTTTGCATTCTCTACTTAACTCTTCTAATGAATTATTATTTCATTGCGAATATTGATTTAAAACTTGTTGTCTATTGTATTCTATTAGATTTTTTCCTGTTGAAGACTAATGATAATTTGTTGTATATTATCTTAGTCATAATATTCTTTCTTGGGCTAGTTGAGCTCACCCTTTTCCTTTTTGTTCCATTTTTTCTTCTCGGGAGGCGAGAATATAGCGAGATGCAAGTGGGGGTATGGAATGAAGGTTCTAGAGAGAGTTGTTTTGTAGTCCTCACCATTTTTGTAAAATAATGTATCAATAAATGTGATGAGGATTTATTTGAGTATAGATATTGTCTAGAAGATAATATTTGTATTCAAACTCACAATTTTACTGTTGTAATAATAAAGGTGTAGTTGTTTCTGTACCATGTATTGACAACTCAGAATGGGTGATGTATACCTATTTTGGGAGCGTCACAGGAGAGACGGGTAAATCCTTCGCTAGTATGACCTACCTAAGTTTATTTATTATTTAATTGGTCGGTTAGAATATAGGGATAATATGTGGCATGTCAATTAACCCTTATTTTGTGACAGTGTTTGAAAATGACATCTGAAAATGTTGAGATAAGAAATGGAGCACATAAGACCATTGAGTCACCGCCAATCAATACCCAGGATAATGTGCATCAGAAAGGCAATAATCCTCATGTGAACAACAACACCGACCAAATGATGAACGATGGGATGTTCAGAAGCTTTCTTCAATTCATGCAACATCAAGCGAGAAAGACTCACGTTCAAAATGCAGGTTGAAACACTGGCAACTCCCGGATGGTCACTGCTAAGAAATTCAAGGAGCTGGGACCACCGAAGTTTTTGAGAAAGCCAGAACCTCTTAAGGCTGAGATGTGGATTAAGCATATCACCCAGATATTTGATGTCTTGGGATGCTCCGAGAAGCAAAAGGTTCCCTTTGCCACCTTCATGTTGCGAGGAGAGGTAGATCATTTATGGGAATTTGTAAAATGTACTCAGCCTTCCGCACTAAAGATGTATTGGGAAAAGTTCCAAGAATTGTTAAACGAGAAATACTTTCCTAAAAGTATTCGTCACATAAAGAAGGTAGAATTAATCAAGCTGGAGTAAAACAATATGATCGTATCATAGTACGAGGCTAAGTTTGTTGAGTTATCCCGGTTTGCATCCCATTTGGTTGATAATGAGGAGCGAATGAGACAAATGTTTATGTGAGGTTTAAAACCCAAAAAACGTCAATACCTCATTTCTCATAAACTTTAATTGTACAGATATTGTGAATAGGGATCAGTTATTGGAAAGTGATAATGAGTCAACCCAACCAAGAGATAACAGCCGACAAAATGGTAATACCAGTGGTAGCAGTCATCGAAGCGGTGACAACAAACGTGGAGGAAATCAACATGCCATAAATTGTAACCACTTCGGTGGTAATCCTGGCCAAGATAATAGAAGTGGAAATTTCAAAAAGAGAAGGTTCAATAATGATGGAAAGACAACAGCACCAGCACTTGTTGTTAAGGAAGGAGAACGACCACCGGTCGTATGCTACAAATGCGGAGGGGAGGGACACATCAGTCCAAACTGTACACAGCAACCCAAAGCGTATTAAAATTATGGAAGAAAAGGTCACCTAGCCCAATTTTGTCGTGTAGTAAAGTCAAGTCCAGCTGGGATGGAGATACCAAAGGTCATCCCAAATAAGTCAAAGCCAGTAGTTCAAGGGAGAACGTTTGTCGTGACCTCCCAAAAAGAAAAGAATCTGAATGAAGTTATCATGGGTAATCTAATCATAAACTCTTATGAAGTCTATACTTTATTTGATACCGGTTCTACTCATTCTTTTATTTCTCCTACTTGCGCTCAATGTTTAAATTTAACTCCAGAGAAATTAGACTTTGACTTATCTGTTGAAACTCCGTTGGGAGAAACCTTCATTACATCCACTATTTATAAATCTTGTTTGATTAAAATCGGCACCCTCACGTTACCTGTCGATCTTATCTCTTTAAAAATACTTGCATTTAATGTGATTTTAGGGATTGATTAGTTAACTACTCATCGTGCTAAAATTGATTATTTTCAAAAGGTTATTAGCTTTCATATTCCTAACCAATCTATTATACAAATTCAAGCAACCAACCCACTGAAGTCAATCACTGTCATATCAAGCCATAAAGCCATTCGTTTATTGAAAAATAAATGTCAATCTTTCTTAGCCCATGTCACGAATTTAAACAAAAATACGTCAGATTTGAATGATATTTATATTGTTAATAAATTTCCTGACGTATTCCTTAAAAAACTTCCTGGTCTACCCCCGAAGTGTGAAATTGAGTTTTTTATTGACCTTATACCCGGTACAAAACCCATTTCCAAAACCCCATATCGAATGGATCCTATTGAACTTCAGGAGTTAAAAACCTAACTACAAGAATTGTTAGACATCGGTTTCATTCATCCTTGTACGTCTCCTTGGGTGCCCCTGTTCTATTCATAAAGAAGAAAGATGGAAGTATGTGACTTTACATTGATTATCGAGAGTTGAATCATGTCACCAAAAAAAATAGGTACCCATTGCCTCACATTGATGACCTGTTTGACAAGTTGTAAGGTGTCAAATTCTTTTCAAAGATCGATCTTCGTTCCGAATATCACCAGTTAAAGATTAAAACTGATGACATTCCAAAGACTGCTTTCAGAACTCGGTACGGGCATTACAAATTCCTAGTCATGTCTTTTGGATTGACTAATGCTCTTGCTACCTTCATGGATATGATGAACCAAGTATTCAAGGAATATTTGGATCATTTTATGGTTGTCTTTATTGATGACATCCTCATATACTCCAAAAGTCATGAAGATCATGAGCAACACTTGAGGCTGATACTCCAAAACCTTCATGAAAACAAGCTATATGCCAAGTTAAATAAATGCGAGTTCTAGCTTGAGGAAATAGCATTCCATAGGCACGTGATATCAAATCATAAAATATCTGTTAAGCCAGCGAAGATTGAAGCAATACAAAGCTGGGAGCAACCTAAGTTAGTAACCGAAGTGCGTAGCTTTCTAGGTTTAGCTGGTTATTATCGAAGATTCGTGGAAGGATTTTCTCGTGTCGGTACTCCATTAACTCAACTGACTTAAAAAGATACAAAATTCAGTTGGAGAGAGGAATGTCAGAAGAGTTTTCAAGAACTGAAGAGGAGACTCATTTCAGCATTTGTTCTGATAATACCATCTGGTTCGGAGGGATTTGTCATATACAACGATGCTTTAGGCAAGGGTTTACGACGTTGGCTCGAGCTGTTGAAAGATTATGATCATAGCATTCAATACCATCTTGGAAAAGTGAACGTGGTAGCTGATGCATTGAGTAAAAGATCATATGCGGGTACGAGTGCGATATTGTCAACACAAAGGCCCATTTTGTATGACTTACAAAGGATGGAGATAGAGTTAAAGACTCCAGGGACCCACATGATGATGTTAAATATATGAGTAGAACCAACTTTAATCGATAAAGTTAAAGTTGCTCAAGTTATAGACCCAGAGCTGATGCGTATAAAGAAGAAAGTGCAAGAACGTGTTATTCTAGAAGAAAGAATTGATGAAAAGGAATACATCGATTCAACTCCAGACTTTGTGTTCCTAATGACCCTTATTTGAAGTATAAAATCATGATAGAGGCGCACAACACAACATTTTTAATCCATCCTGGGAGTACCAAAATGTATCGTGATCTTAGACATGCATTTTGGTGGAGCAATATGAAGAGAGAGATAGCGGAGTTTATCTCAAGGTGTTTAAATTATCAACGTGTTAAGGCAGAGCATCAAGTGCCAAAAGGTCCATTACAACCACTTAAAATTCCAAAATGAAAGTGGGAGCACATTACCATGGATTTCATTACTAGTCTTCCCAAGGTTTCTTAAGGCATAGATGCAATTTGGGTCATTATTGATAGATTAACCAAGTCTGCTCATTTCTTTCCTATACGAGAAACTTATTCACTTGAACGTCTTGCTCGTTTATATATAAACGAGATTTTAAGACTGCATGGTATGTCAGTATCCATAGTTTCTGATCGAGACTCAAGATTCACTTCACGATTTTGGGTTTGTTTGTAGAAAAGCTATGAGCACAGATTTATGATTCAGTTCGGCATATCATCCTCAGACAAACGGACAGCTAGAGAGGACTATTCAAACTCTTGGAGATCTATTAAGACTCTGTGTCCTAGACTTCAAAGGAAGTTGGGACAAGTTCTTGTTATTAGTGAAATTCTCCTACAACAACAGTTATCAAACAAGTATAGGCATAGCTCCATTCGAGGTGTTGTATGGAAAAAAGTGTCATTCTCCAATGTGCTGGGGCGAGGTGGGTGAAGCAACGTTGTTGGGACCAGAAATGGTACACATAACTACAGCAAAGATTCAAATGATCCGGCAACGTATACGAATCTCATAAGATCGACAAAAGAGTTATAATGATATTTATTGAAGGGACGTGGAGTTCAATGTTGGAGATCATGTATTGTTACGTGTTTTTCCATGGAAAGGAGTTAAGAGATTTGGAAAGAGAGGAAAGCTCAACCCTCGATTCATTGGTCCATATGAAATTCTCGACCGAGTAGGAACTGTGGCCTATAGACTCGCTTTATCGCCAAGTATGTCTCAATTTCATAACATTTTCACATATCTATGTTACGTAAATATATAGAAGACCCGAACCATATTGTTGAATTAGAACCAGACGAGATAGCGGAAGATTTAACGTATGAAGATGTACTTGTTAAAATCTTGGATAATAAGGAACATATTCTACGCTCAAAGGTCATACCTCAAGTCAAAGTTTTATGGAGAAACCATGATATTGAAGAAATGAGATGGGAGTTAGAATCTAATATGAAAACAAGGTATCCTCACCTCTTCAACATACTAGGTACGTATATCAATTTCGAGGATGAAATTTCATAAGGAGGGGAGGTTGTAAGACCCCAACTTTTTATGAATAAAGATTTAATTTCTCTAATTATTATTTTGAATAATAAGGTGTTGGTTTGATATAATGTTATAGTTGTTGGTAATATTTACAAATTTTGCAAATTTGGTCGGGGAATATTCGTACGACGGCATAATAATTGTGGACCCCAAAACGAAATTACTGTCAGGGTTAGAAAACGACAAAAATAACTTTTTGTAAAAATAACGGCAAAACTTTTACCGTTAATTGTTGAAATACCCAATGATAAAAGTACAGCAATACGCGTGGTTGCATAGTAGCACATGGTATTGTACAGTATCTTTGAATATTAATGCTTACGTGAGAAGTCACTCAATTTTATTTAATTATTGCCACAGTAATTGCTGCATAGTATCTCACATTATTGATTCAATTATTGTCACAATATTTTATATTATTAAATCAATAATTGAGACGACAAAGTTATTTATATTATTATTTGCATTATTGACAATGATCTGGTTGTTAATATTGTGAGCTTATAATATTATTTATGAATAATTATTATGTGGTGAATAATGGTTCAATTTTGATATAAATGAAGTAATTTAACATGAAATATTTGTTGAAAGTTTGGCAATTATCTTCTCTGATAAAATATTCATTTAAATATATTATAATTGTTTAAATAAAAGTATATATATATATATATATATGCATGTGATAAAAGTGATGGTTGGTGGTTGATTGTTCCTTGCAAACTATATTTCTCATGTGTGGGACCCCAACCTTTGAAATGAGAGGAGTTAGGCAAAAGAAAGGGAGAGGATAGGCAGAGTAGGCGGTGAAAAAAAAAAGAAAAGGTTAGGCATAAAATTTATTTTTTCTCCCTCCGTGGCACTATAAATAGGGGGTAACCCCTCCTACCTAAAACACACCTTCAATATCAAAAAATTTTATTTTATAGTATTGTGAGTATTTTTCTTGAGTATAAGGATACTTTAAGTGTAGCTTTTTGTGCAAGATTTTCTCATAATAATATCTGATATTCCAGTCAAATCCAGTTTCTACTAAGGTAAATGATATTATTTTATTTCAATACTCGTAAGAAATATTATTTTCTTTCATACTCCATATTATGTAAGGGATATTATTTCATTTCATATTCCTAAATTTAAACTTACTATGGTAAGTATTGCTTCTATATTCCTTGAAATTGGTAGAATATCCTTGAAATTGCGCTTTATCTAGTATCGTTTCACAATGATATTTTTCTGAACATTCTTGTTAAATTTTAATCTTTTCTTGCTAGAGTACTATTCATGGGGTACTATTCATGAAGTACTATTCACGAGATACTATTCACTCAAGTACTATTCACTCGGGGTACTATTCATAACAAAAATTTATTTCTTTTCTGTCCAAATTATTTTTGATACATGAATATTATTCTTGAATTTTACTCCACAAAGCAGTTATCATGTTGACAATTTGAACATTCTTGAACTCTGGATAAATTGAATTATAAATCTCTAAAATTTATCCTTGCTTTCACTTAATTGAATTCTGATATCATTGTCATCATCCCCATGATTATATTGTGATGAAAGTCATCTTTGGCCCATAGTGCATAGATGAACTGTTGATTGGTATGATTATGACTAGAAATTATGTATCGGTATAATCATGACCCGTAATATTACAAATGATATGGTGAAAGTCCTCATTGGCCCGTAGTACATTGATGGAAAGTTGTTGGCATGATCATGACCACTAGTGATAATAATGAATATCCTTGGCCCGTAGTGCATGGATGATTCATCGATGTGATACTAATGAATATCCTTGGCCCGTAGTGCATGGATAATTCGATGATGTGGATTATTTATTGATCTGTGTTACAATGATAAAATATTTATGATGAACTTTTAAATCATAAAAGATAGTAGATATCATGCTCTACTTGACTCTTCAAATGGATTGCTTATTTCGCTGCAGATAAACTTGTTATCTATTGTATTCTATCAGTTTTACACTGTTGAAGGCTAACAATAATTTATTCTGCATTATCTTAGTCATAATATTCTTTACTGGGATAGTTGAACTCACCCTTTGCTTTCATTGTTCTCTTTAGGAAATGAGAATATAGCTGGGACTAGTCGGAGAATGGAGTGATGGTCCAAGATGGTGGCTACAGTAGTACTCACTATTCTATGAAATAGTGTGATGATAAATGAAATGAGGCCTCCATTTGAGTTTGTATATTGTCTACAAGACAAGATTCGTGTTAAAACTCTGAGCTTATATTTTGTCGTATTTTACACGACAGTTGTATAATTAAGTTTGTATTTGAATTTTGTACCATGTATTTGGCGACTTGGAATGGTTGTGTATACCTATTTTTGGGGCGTCACATTAGGCTCCCTCCGACTTCTGTGGTGACACGGTTACCGTAACTTTTCAATTTAAACTTTTATCTGAATGTGTGTGTGTAGGTCTACGTGCAGTTGTCTAGAAGTAGTGCTATGCCTCGTTTGCAACTATAGACAAAGGGTTTAACATTTGTATAAAAGTTCAATTTTAACGAGATATGGCAATGATATTTTGTAAAATAGGTTTTTCAAACCCTTATGATCAATAGTAATTGAGGCCTTTGATACTTCCATTTTATTATGTGTTCGGTTTGGTTGCTTTTATTATTTTCGAGATGCAAAACATCTTCGAGAAAATAAGATACATAGCAGCATTGAACTCCTTGTGGACATGAGAGCCATCTAAGGAAATTCAGACACCGTGAATAATTTACAAGTTGGCTGTAGCTGAAAATGTCCATCATGGGAACCGAATCTAGATTCAGGAACTGAATTTGTGATCACATGATTCCTAGGCTCCCATGATAAAGCAATATGTACAAAAGCTAAAACAAGAACTAGATTTGAAGAAATCTAAATCATTTCAGCTTCATCGGTTCCAGTTTAGTCACCATTAACCGGTTAAAGTATGAAATGGCTAGATTGGAACAAATCTAGCCCGTAGTAAAAGCTAAAAAATGAATTATATTTGAGTAAATCTAAGCATTCCAGCTTCAGCGGTTCCACTTTAGTCACCATGAACCGGTTAAAGTGAGAAATAGCCAGATTTAGGCAAATCTAACCCCGCAAGCTGAGAAATAGTTATATATATAAAAGTTGTTTATATATATATATGAACAATCAGCTGCCACGAAGTATGTGACACCCCCAAATCCAGGTACTTCATTCCCACAGGATTTGGTGCTCACTATCCAAAAACAATTATATCTAACTACCCATAATAAAGGATAAAGACATAACTTAAATAACTTAAACAATAATCTTCCCCATTAAATGGTTACATCAACTTAAAAAAATCCCAGGTAATCTAACCTTAAACTATTACATAAGTCTGCGGAATACATCTCAAAATAACATAAGTCTTATAACATAAATTCAGTTAAGTAAATTCAAATAAGTCTTCATCACTTGGACATCTTGCCATTTCCTTTGCTAGAAGACGGCTCATTGACTTTCTCAACTTTAGCTGCAGTGTTAATTGCAAGAGTGAGAAAACAATTGCTCACTAATATAAAGAATAATAATAGCAGCAACATAAGATTAAACAATGAATACTGAATAATAGAGAACTCGTTCTACGAATCAAGAATAGAAAATAAGTTTGAGATTTATATCTGAGGGTCTTAAGATCACGAACTATGTTCCCAGTAATTAGGTATTTTCACCTCAAACTTAACATTCGTTTAGACTATACAGACCCTTCCTTACGTACTTAGGGGGATCAGCCCTTTGTACCATGTATTGTGCACAAACATCTAAATGCTAACACGTACATAATCCCCTATATTAGAGTTGTTCATCTTAGTTTGACTTGAGGATTTCCGCACTAAAGAAAGTTTTGTTTGGAACTAGCTTATCAATGATTCTATAATTTTAGAACACTCATTAATTATGGATTAGTCCAATCACTAAAGATTTATTAGCTATTCGAGAGTTCAACATAACAATATAAGATTGAACAATGATACTTAAGTCAAAGTTTGAATATTAGCAATATACAGTTGAATAGACATGGTATGTATAAAGTATTACATCCAAAAGAGTTAGAAAACTCCTTTGGGACAATGATCTTGAAAAATTTATGCTTTAAATAGCAAAAACAAAAATTAGAAATGTGAAACTCGCTCATTGTAAATAATTAGAATACAAGAGCTTGTATAATCATAAACACTATGGAACCAATAACTTGCTCAACTTAAATATACGATTTAGGAACTTGCAATAATGAAAAATGAGGGTTAGAGAACATGCTCAACAACAAAAGATAAGTAGAGTTATGAAACTTGCATTCATTATAAAGAGAATGAAGTTAGGAAACTTGCCTCATGTGTAAGCTACACACGTTTAATAAACGTTCGCCAAATACACTACATATACCACTTAAATCGCAATACCGATTAGCTATACTATTATTAACTTTGCAGGTTTAATTCTCCATCTTAGTTAAGTTATAACCTTTAACTTAATGTCTAACCATATTTGTTAACCACACAAAAGGAATCTGAAAACTCACTATTATATAACGTAAAGCTTTAGCATTTAATTCTCCTCTCTACCTTTTACAAACATCGAATTTCAATCATTATATAACTTATTAAGTAATTACTTACAAATCATCATTTTTGGTATTACATTATATTAAAAATCTGTTATTATATTTTATAATATGATTAACATCTTATCATGCATACAAGGCTAGGTTGAGTCAACATATAATATACTACAATTAACAAAACATATTGTCTCTGCTGAGGATACGGCATAGCTAGCTACATCGCCCCAAGCCTTGTCAAATTGGTACAAGACCTTTGGTCCACGATCTCGAGATACCATGAGCACAACTATGGTGTTTCTGCCTTTGGTACCAACGTTATTCTACTTGATCTGCAGATGCAGCTACGCAGCAGATTTCACCTGTTACAACCCAAACTCCAATTTTCCTCAATTTCTACAGAAATTCATATACCCAAAAGCTAGAATTTTGTTAACAATAACACCAAGCATACATTTCATGATTCTACTAATATAAACATTATATAAAATCAATTTTTAAGGATCAAAAATCATATTTTTTACTAATTTCTTCATATTTTAACACATTTAGCGAATTCAATTGCCAAATCTTTGTTTCTTAACCAAATTACACCATTTTAATTGCGTTGTTTTGTTTCTGAATGTATTAACTCAATCTATAATCAATTTACAAATTATAACAAGGATTGAACATAACGTTTAGACTCAATTAAGCCATTTTCACATATTTATACACTATTACTTTAATTTTCTTCTTACAACCCAATTTCAATGAATTTGATTACTTTAACATCATTCATAAACTTCATATAACAGATTATACACCTTTCACAACATTCATAACAAATATTCTAACAAATCATTAACCAAATTTTCCCTTTTCCCCAAGAAAACTCAAGAACGCAAAACATGATTTCATAAATTCCAACCTCTGAAAATTATTTATAAGTGATAACCAATGGATTACAACAACTAATTAACAAATATCCTCCAAATTCTCACAAAGCAACTCTAGAAACATACAATATGAAAATAGGAATTTAGATTATACCTTGAATTCTCCGTTAACAAGATGATAGAATAGCTTTGACAAAACCTTCTTCCTCCCCTAGTCCTTATCAATTTACAAAGAACACTCTCAATTTCTCTCTTGCACTCTCTCAATTTCTCTGTGTTTCTTTCTCTCTACCTCTCTAATTTTTTTTAGCTTTAGGAATAATATGCGTAAACTAATATAGGCCTCCCACGTTCATCAGTTAAAAAAAACTAAGCGTCTAACAGTTATATTATTCCAAAGGCCAAAAGGTCATGTTTGGCTACACCTTAAATTAGATTTTTAATTTATTTTTATATTACTTATATTATATAGTTCCATTTGTAACACATGTATTTAATTAATTTTAATAACTTACAATTACAATTATAATTTTCATTATAATTATATTTATGCTTAACAAATTATTACATATATAATTTAATTATTAAATTAAACTAGAACATCATTTAATTTAATTACTTCCTTAAATATTAAACAATTCATTTAATTTAATTATTTTATTAAATTAAATCTTCAAATAATAAATTGCCATTCATTAATTTAGTTAACATACACACTTAACTAAATTATTACACCACTAATTTCATCAATTATTTATTTATCTCAATAAATAAATCAATTAAAATATTTATTTAATTCAATAAATATTTTTAAATTACATAAAAATTCCTAGTTGTTACATCCTTCCCTCCTTAAAAGGATTATGTCCCCAGAATCATGACTCAATAAATTTATTCGCTACATTCTTCCCTCCTTAATAAGATTCTGTCCCCAGAATCGTTATACAAGATTAAGCAAATAACTGAGGATAATTTTTTTATCATAACAAGTTCCCACGTAGCTTCTTCAGCATTGTGGTTTCTCTAAATTACCTTAACAAAAGGTATCACTTTATTTCTAAGAACCTACTCTTTCCTATCAACTATTTGGACTGGAATTTCTTTATAAGACAGGTCTTTTTCAAACTGTAATGGTTCATATTTTATAACATGCTTATAATCGGGCTTATATGGTCTTAACACCGAAATATGGAAAATGTTATGAATATGTTCTAATTCCGAAGGTAGAGCTACCTTATACTCTACTTCACCAACTTGTCGTAGGACTTCAAAAGGTCCTATAAACCTAGGGCTTAGTTTTCCCTTTTTACCAAACCGGATTTTCCCATTCCAGGGAGACACTTTCAAGAAAACAAAACTACCAACATCAAACTCTCGATTTTATCAGTGTTGATCGACATATTTCTTCTGTCTATCCTGTGCAGCTATCAATCTTGCCTGAATCACCTTGATGATCTCGACAGTTTGTTGTACTAATTTTGGACCTAGCAGCTGACGTTCTCCAACTTCGTCCCAGTATAACGGAGTTCTGCATTTCCTGCCATACAACGCTTCGTAAGGCGGCATGCCAATACTCGTGTGATAACTGTTATTATAGGCAAACTCAACTAACGGTAGATGGTCATCCCAACTCTGAGCATATCCTCCAATGTCTAGATGGTACTCTCACTTTGTCTGTTGGTTTGAGGATGATACGCTGTGCTCATTCTCAACAAAGTTCCCAAGCATTCCTGTAGTCATTTTCAGAAATTTGATGTGAAACGTGAATCTCTATCTGATACAATGGACACCGGGACACCATGTCTTGAAACAATTTCCTTCACGTACAGTTTTTCCAACCGATCTAGATTAAATCTAATCTTTATTGGCAAAAAGTATGCCAACTTCGTCAATCGATCGACAATTACCCAAATTGCATCGTAACCTTGCTGAGTTATTGGAAGACCTACCACATAATCTATTGTGATAATCTCTCATTTCCATTCCGGTATTTCTAATGGTTGCAATAATCCGCTTGGCCTTTGATGTTTAGCTTTAACTTTCTGACACGTTAAGCATTTCCCCACACATCCAGCAACATCTGTGACGCCCCCAAATTCAGGTACTTGAAACCCGAACTCTGTGCTTCACGATACCATTTCTATGAGCGGAATAATACTAATAATAATAACAATAATATAAATATCAAACTTAATTTACATAATTATCAGAGTCTAGTTTCCAAGTACGTAACCTTTAATACATTCATTACATAACATGATAGATAATATATATCATTGTCTTAATAATATCAAACTATTACATAAGATAACATTGAATTCATTCAATAATATTTCCTTTTCCCTTGTTCTTAGCAGAGCCTTCAGGTTGTTCACACTTAGCTGAAAACATTTAAATTAAGCAAGGATGAGCATTTGAGTGCCCACCAAGTAATAGCAATTATAAATATTAGCA
This sequence comes from Panax quinquefolius, assembly GCA_020205615.1. Taxonomy (NCBI): domain Eukaryota; kingdom Viridiplantae; phylum Streptophyta; class Magnoliopsida; order Apiales; family Araliaceae; genus Panax; species Panax quinquefolius. The sequence goes on along the minus strand of CM035152.1, from coordinate 47,214,820 downwards.
GAAAGGATTAAATGTTTCCTTTGTACTACCCTTCTACAACGAATCAATAGTTGTGAAGTAAACTGAATCCCATAATAATATATTAATTCTATATCAAATTTTTGAAACTACGTACCGACTATAACTGGGGATTAGTCGACAGACTATGAACATTGTTTTCTATTTTCGAAAAGGTTAAACAGAACTTCATCTGAAAACCGTCATAACTTACGGGTGCGAGGGTGTACATCCCATGGGCCCTGTATTGATCAATACTACATGCAAGAACGATATTATCGTTCATCTTTTCCGCCTTGGGCATATAAAAGTTTTCCCATATTTGGGATGTTCATACTTAGTCGGGAATCCAAATCAAAGCAATTTGATTGGATACAATAAAGTTTTATCATATTCAACGATATTTCTAAATCTATGTCTAGCTGGTTCAAATAGCTTAGATGGCTGTTAATTAATGTATACATACTGGAGATCAATATATATATATATATATATATATATATATCAATATGTGATTAAATACAATGATTATCCAAGTAGGTGTTAGATTTGTAATATTCAAGAACGCAATCAAATTGCATAAATAAGCGGAAACGTGTAAAAATCAGAGTTTAAAATTTTTACAAACCATATACCCGGATCACCCTTTATGCACAATTATTAATTAAACGAAAAAGATGAATAAGAAACATACCCTTGAAGATCAAGAGCTTCCTCGTGTACAAGTTAGCCTCCAATCCTTTTAAGCGTTCAACTTGAATCCACCGGGTTTGGTTCCTTCCTTTGATCAACGTTAGCCACCCAAGTGTTTGACCTCTAGAGGTGATCCACCAAGGAAGAAGAAGGATTTAAGAAGATGGGTGGTTGGCTAAACCCTAGTTTTTCTATCTCTATAGAAAAACAGCGTACTCTCCAACTCTTGGAATTATCACATAGTCTTGATATCTGATATAAGACTCCTCTTATAAAGATATCAAGTAACCCTATTAAAATAAGGTATTATTTAATTAAACCCTTTTAATTAAAGGGGCTCCCTAATCTTATTAGGGATAATTAATTAAACTCCTTTAACTAATTTTCCTTCCTAATCTAATTAGGAATAAATGAGAGTACTTATATTAAATTAATTCCTAAACTCTTTTAGAAATTAAAATAATAATAATAATTATAATAATATTAATAAGACTCCTCTTATTAATTTATATTTAATATTTCTAAAATATTAAATAATAAATATTAAGCTATTTAATTTATTCTATCACCATAGATTAAATTAAATATACATAACTTATATTATTACGATTATGCCATTAATTTCTTAAATAATTATTCTTCCTTTTGTGGTGTGACCCTTTAGGTTCTCCATATTAAATGGGTTGTGAATAAATCAATTAGAACAATTCTAATCTTATTTAAATAAATAAATTAAACAATTAATTTATTTAAATAAATAATATTTATTCTACAATAGGGATAAGCCTCCTAGCGATCAAGCGACTTTCCGAGATAATATAGATTTCAACATTAATCATAAAAGAACCTTTGAGTAAATAGTTACCGTACAATTCAATCCTTCCACCATACAATGTCCCAATTAAATATAAGACATGGAATTATTGTCAAGTCTTATTTTATTTAATTATATGTATTTCGATCCTTAAATGCACAACTCAAATAATGCAAATTAGAAACTCCTTTCTAATTTCATTACTTACGCCAAGGACTCTTGGGTTGTCATTTATCGAATCACATAGGACATTTCTCTTCTTTTAATAGAAGTGGTAGATTCTTTATTGATCATACATTATCTCCATGTACAACTTATTATACCCAAGCATACCCTTTGATATACCCTAAGGGTCTTAAGGAATAAGTCAAAGTATAACTCATCATACACAAGATACTATGATGATCTCAAGTCCAAGGATCACTTGTACTACTATCACTACAGGAATTCCTATTGACAGGCAAGTAAAACTCCATTAGGTATTCCTTAGCGAGCCACGTTCAGTGAACTTATTCTCTAATAAGCACCTAAATACTTGCTTTAGTGTCTCCACACAAATGATCATGAGATCAATCATCCTCATCCAATGAGCAAATAACGTATGTACCAATCTATCCGGATTCACTAATCCCCAATTTAGTAATCCAATGATTGGGAACTATTTTAGTTTTAAGCTTTCTAAGAATTTAGATCTCATTAGAATGATCATCATCATTATTCTAAAAGCATTGCTTAAAACTATGGGTTTATCACATATTATAAAAACGACATCGTGTAGATAATTAAAAGCCTTTAATAAATTAATACTTTTTATTAATAAATGAATAAGATTGTTACAAAGTATATGCTTTATCATCAAACATGATTGGCTTGTGTGCATATTACTTTCAATCTCCCACTTGCACTAAAGCCAATCGCCATTGTATCTTATACTCTTCTTCTCTAAGTGACGATTATCCCTGTTTGTTGGATAAGCTTTAGTTAATGGATATGTAATGTTGTTCATGAGAGTCCACTATCTCTATAGTGATTTCCCATCTTTCAATGATTCTAATAATCAAATGAAAGTGCCACATCACATGTTTAGATCCAAGATGAGACTTAGGAACTATTCCTAGTTACGTAATGAACTTTTAATCCAAACAATCAACTTGCGACTTCATTTATAGCTATATACTTTGTCTTTATCACTAAACCCGCAACTCTTTCTTTGTTTGGAACCTTTCCAATTCAACGCACCCTTTGTTCAAGATAACGCTTTACCTTAAAGTGGATTTTCTATCATCTTGGTCTGTCTGAAAAACTTGAGTCTGTTAAGCCCTCTAGTTTTAATTTAGACCCACCATGAATATGATCACATCCTTAGTGCTTGGGTTAAGCACTTTAAGATGTTTTCAGCGACTCATAGTGAACTTCTCCATAATATGGTGATCAACATCGGGTCTCGTACATTTCATTGCATACATGATTGTCACTCATGCGACCTCTCTTTTCAGGAGTCTGTGGGGACTATTAAGAGAGATACACTCCATAGCTCATCGACATGAGACATCTCTTGGAGTTTGCCATGCTAAACGACTTTAGCATCAAATGAATATACGTTCCTTGGGTTAATTCGAGCATCCTCTTGTATCTATCTATATTGATTTTATCCCCAATTAAGATACTCTTCCCAAACCATTCATGGAGGAATGTTTAGACAACTTTATCATTACTGATTGTAGCATTAGTATGTCATTCCTTATCCGTAGTATATCAACATATAATATTAGGAATGTCACGGCGCTCCCATTGTCCCTTTTGTACACACTAGAACTCTTACCTCATCGTATATGGAATGGATCATCATCTTACATGATGTGTACCTCATCATCATCATCTATGATGAATCCATACCTCCAGTGTATCTTGATATTATTCAGTTATGATTCGGTTGTGGTAAAATAGGTCTATCTATAGGTTCCTCTTATTTGACTTATAGTGTTTTGTGGTTCTTGAACTCTTCAAGATCTATTATCCTCCCACTAGCCCCTTCAATGATAAACACCTTTATCTTAGAAGGCAGGGTGTTTCGCAATAAACACCTTTTGCTATGTAGGATTATAGAACATATGCCCTAAACTTACTTTAGGATGTCCCACAAATCTGTACATGTCAAATTTTGTCCCAAGCTTATCCTTTGAAACCTTTTCACATAAGTTGGACAACCCCTTATCTTAACATACTTAAGATTAGGAATCCTCTCCCTGTCCATAACTTTTTATGGAGTCTTGGGGTAGGATTTTGAGGTTACCTTTTTAGAGATATGACCATTTCTAGGACATGATCCTGAAGGATCTTTGGAATGTCGGTAAAATCATTTTGGACCGTACCATGTTCAACAAGGTATAATTTTTCCTTTCAGATACATCTATCAATTATTACGTATCATGAGGTGTCCATTATGAGAAAAACCATTTGAGATGATCTAGAAACTTATTGCACAAGTATTTATTCCTTGATCTAATCAAAGAATCTTAATACTTTGCCAATTTGTTTCACTTCCAATTCTTTGAACCTTTCAAATAATTCACACTTGTATTCAACAAATACATACATTCAACTCTTTGAATGATCATCTCCCTTTTCTTATACTAGTTTGTTCAATTTACAAAATTATTTTCACGTAAGTCAGTATATAAAATCCATTAAGTAATATTCGATTCTATACAAAACATTATTATTATTATAAATAGAACAACAATTGTTTTAAATATAATACCAAAGATTTCATTGTCCAACAATAAAATGGAAATAATGTTTCTAACAAGTACTAGAATACAATAACAAGTTATTGACTTAATAGATTTGCACGTAGGGATTGCTAAACTATAAGTTTCTATAGCTAATGCAGCAACCTTTGCTTCCTTTTTCCACACATAGGATTACTTATCTTTGTTTAACTTTCTACTTCTGCTTGGTCCCTTCATAAATCTATATTTATGATAACCAAAGTCGGTATCCAATACCAAAGTAGAACCTTGACTTAAAGAAAAAAATTATTTTAAATCATGAACAAATTTGTATTTGTAACCAAAACTTCACTAAGCTTCTTTGGTTAGCCTCTGCAAGATGCTTCTTGCAGTTTCTTTCCAAATGTCGGGCTTATAGTAGTGGAAGCAAACTCCTTTGCTATCTGTATCAGTTTTGTTCTTATTATCCTTTGTTTTTGCCTTTCTATATACCTTCTTTGAATCGTTCTTCTTTTCAGAAGATCCTTTGGCCCCTACCAGTAAGACTTGATCTTTCTTGGTTGGAAAGTGACTCTCAACATTTTTCAATATGTTAAGCAAATCAATGAGGTACGATATCTAGCTTGTTCATATGAAAAATTCACAACAATTGTGAAAGGAGTCCGGGAGTGAGTGCAAGATCAAATCTTGGCTCAACTCTCCATCCATGACAAAACTCGTTGTCCTAATTGATCAATCAACAATATGTTAAGCAAATCAGCGAGGCTGATATCTAGCTTGTTCATATGAAAAATTCACAACAATTGTGAAAGGAGTCCAGGGAGTGAGTGCAAGATCAAATCTTGGCTCAATTCTCCATCCATGACAAAACTTCGTTGTCTAATTGATCAATCAAATTGATAATGTTAAGGACTTTTTATGCGTACTATAGTGCCATAGGCCATTCTAGATCGGAAGAGCTCCTTAGATATCGATATCTATCGGCCCTACTTTCTCACCATCAACTACTTGATGTGCGGGGAATATAGTAGAGCATCTATAGTTTCATGTTGACGTTGAAGCTCGTTACTCGTAGATGCGAGCATGATGCATTGAGCCAATTGTGGATCATCTTGCCACTTTCTAAAAGTAGCAATGTCTTCCTCGGAGGCATTATGCGCAACCATTTGCGAGGATAGGCGTATTAAGGACATAAGATAGCTTTTTTTGACTATGAGAACTATTCTCAAATTCCTTAACCAATCCGTTTAATTGGGTGCAGTTAATTTAGCATCTAATATGCTTCATGATGATAGTAATTTTAGACATTGTAAAATTCTGTAAATGAATTTGTAATTAACAACATTTTAACATACATTCTTTTATTAATTACCAAAATAAATTAGGTCTTATTTTAAATTGGTATCTCCCACTATTTTCTTCAAACTATATTACCCTCAATATATATAGTTCGGCAAAATCTAATTAAAGATCTGCTAGTGAGAATAAGGATCCCATTTCAAATGTATATAGCCTTGTGGTGACACAACAAACTATATATAAATAAATAGGTAGACAACTCTTGTCAATTACATCAACTATGCAACTCCTTGTATTTTGCCTCTTAGATCATTTTGATCAAGTGGTGGCACATCCGAATCAAAATTATCCAAGTTAAGTCCGACCTAGCACTCCATATATTCAAAAAAGAAAAATATCATCCTTGTGGTGACACTGATAAAACAATATTGTTCAATTTTCTTTATAAGCATCAAATGTGATAAATTAACATCTTAAATACTTAATACTTGCCTTGTGGTGACACAACAAACTCATATTAAATATTTAATACTCTATTAATTTTATCATGCTGAAAGCTGACGTTCGATATTCCAAATATCTTTGAGCGCTTAGGACTTAATATAAAAATTGAGGGGTTTGTTATTAATTTGTCTCATCTTGTTTAAGCATTATACATATATATATAAAATACGCGTTATATTAATGAACATGCGAAGCATGTTTGCATAATATATAATATATATAGTATAAGCATGCACATATAGAATATTATATTCTACTTGGATTGATTATGGACTTTATTCTAGTTTGGTTCACTAGAGCCACCAAGTGAACCAAAAGGTCAAACCCCCAAGGGTGCAAGAATTAATATTTAAATATAACTATTACATTTAAACTTAGGGCTCCATTACAAAGCGGGTCTTCAAGCGCTCCTTGCTCCTTGATCTCCAATTTTTCAAAATTAATTCTAACTATTCCTATTACAAAACTAATTAAAATAAATAGAAACCTTGATCGTGATCGAGGGAAGTACATAGGAGGAGATAGAATTTACATTAAGAAAAATTAGAGAAGGCGAGGTACATGAGACCCCATTTAATAAAACCCATACATTCATGCATCCAACTAAAATAAAATCCAATCATATTGGTCGATAGTCCATAATCAATCCCATTTATTATCATACACATCACCATATGCATCAATAAATAACATTCATCTCATAAATAATAAACATTCAATATATATATATTGATATCATTTAATGGGCAAATTTAGTTAGTATAAAATCTAATTTTGAATCAAAATAAACTCCTTTGTTTTAATCCAAATTTAAATTAAAATAAAACTATTTTATTTTAATTTATCCAATTTTGAATAAAATAAACTATTTTATTTTAATCAAAATTTTTAATCAAAATAAACTCCTTTATTTTAATTAATTATGGAATCCAATTCCATATATAAAAAAACTTTGATTAAAGGAAACACGGATTCTCTTTTCTATTCACAAATAAACTCCTTTATTTTGAATAATATGAAATCTTATTTCATATCTAAATAAACTCTTTTATTTAAGGAAAGACGGATTCTTTTTCCTATTCAAAAATAAACTCTTTTATTTTGAATAATATGAAATCTTATTTCATATCTAAATAAACTCTTTTATTTAAGGAAACATAGAATCCAATTTCAACTCTAATTAGTTATCATGAAATTTAATTCCAACTCTAATTAGTTAGCATGAAATTCAATTTTAAAATTAAAATAAACTTTTATTTTAAGATTAAAATAACCTTTTTATTTTAAAATTAAAATAAACTTTTTTTAATTATAATATAATTAAGAATATTATATATATATATATATTATATATATATATATATATAATAATAATTCGCATCTCCTTTAAAAACAATTCACGTAATCAAGACCTTCAATTATCAAATGAATTCTTATATATTACATGAATCCTTCCTGCCACGTGGGAGTTAACAGGATAATTGAATACCATGGAATCACTCAGGCACTGAAGCAGGCCACGGAAATAACGGAACAAAAAAAAACGAAAACAGTTTGCCATTTCCAACACATTTTCGGAAATCAATAACCGTTTTTTTTTATTAAATAAATTTTATACACTAAAATTATGCCCAATTAAATTATTCTAAATACATATCAATATACATATCAAATCTGAACAATTAATAATTCGCATAAAGGTTTGGCTTTGATGCCACTGTTAGATTTGTAATATTCAAGATCGCAATCAAATTGCATAAATAAGAGGAAACGTGTAAAAATCAGAGTTTAAAATTTTTACAAACCATATACCCGGATCACCCTTTATGCACAATTATTAATTAAACGAAAAAGATGAATAAGAAACATACCCTTGAAGATCTGAGCTTCCTCAGGTACAAGTTCGCCTCTAATCCTTTTCGCGTTCAACTTGAATCCACCGGGTTTGGTTCCTTCCTTTGATCAACGTTAGCCACCCAAGTGTTTGACCTCTAGAGGTGATCCACCAAGGAAGAAGAAGGATTTAAGAAGATGGGTGGTTGGCTAAACCCTAGTTTTTCTATATCTCATAGAAAAAAGCGCACTCTCTCAACTCTTGGAATTATCACATAGTCTTGATATCCGATATAAGACTCCTCTTATAAAGATATCAAGTAACCCTATTAAAATAAGGTATTATTTAATTAAACCCTTTTAATTAAAGGGCTCCCTAATCTTATTAGGGATAATTAATTAAACTCCTTTAACTAATTTTCCTTCCTAATCTAATTAGGAATAAATGAGAATACTTATATTAAATTAATTCCTAAACTCTTTTAGAAATTAAAATAATAATAATAATTATAATAATATTAATAAGACTCCTCTTATTAATTTATATTTAATATTTCTAAAATATTAAATAATAAATATTAAGCTATTTAATTTATTCTATCACCATAGATTAAATTAAATATACATAATATATATATTATTACGATTATGCCATTAACTTCTTAAATAATTATTCTTCCTTTTGTGGTGTGACCCTTTAGGTTCTCCATATTAAGCAGGTTGTGAATAAATCAATTAGAACAAATCTAATCTTATTTAAATAAATAAATTAAATAATTAATTTATTTAAATAAATAATATTTATTCTGATAGGGATAAGCCTCCTAGCGATCAACGACTTTCCGGATAATATAGATTTCAACATTAATCATAAAAGAACCTTTGAGTAAATAGTTACCGTATAATTCAATCCTTCCACCATACAATGTCCCAATTAAATATAAGACATGGAATTCTTTCATAAGTCTTATTTTATTTAATTATATGTATATTTCGATCCTTAAATGCACAACTCAAATAATGCAAATTAGAAACTCCTTTCTAATTTCATTACGCCTTGGCCAAGGACTCTTGGGTTGTCATTTATCGAATCACATAGGACATTTCTCCTCTTTTTAATAAGTGGTAGATTCTTTATTGATCATACATTATCTCCACGCACAACTTATTATACCCAAGCATACCTTTTGATATACCCTAAGGGTCTTAAGGAATAAGTCAAAGTATAACTCATCATACACAAGATACTATGATGATCTCAAGTCCAAGGATCACTTGTACTACTATCACTACATGAATTCCTATTGACAGGCAAGTAAAACTCCATTAGGTATTCCTTAGCGAGCCACGTTCAGTGAACTTATTCTCTAATAAGCACCTACATACTTGCTTTAGTGTCTCTCCACACAAATGATCATGAGAACAATCATCCTCATCCAATGAGCAAGCAACGTATGTACCGGTCTATCCAGGATTCACTAATCCCCAATTTAGTAATCCAATGATTGGGAACTATTTTAGTTTTAAGCTTTCTAAGAATTTAGATCTCATTAGAATGATCATCATCATTATTCTAAAAGCATTGCTTAAAACTATGGGTTTATCACATATTATAAAACAAAGATCATATAGATAATTAAAAGCCTTTAATAAATTAATACTTTTTATTAATAAATGAATAAGATTGTTTCAAAGTATATGCTTTATCATCAAACATGATTGGCTTGTGTGCATACTACTTTCAGTAGGGACACTTGTATAACCATATTTAGAAATTAATGAACAAAATAAATATCTAAATTATACAATAATATTGTACTGATAAAAAAAATGATCGGATACATAATTGATAACAATAGAGTTATTATTCTGGCACAATAATAATATAATTCTGAAACTTTCTTACTTATGTCCATTGCATAAAGGAAACGCAAAGTTAGGATACTTGCCTGGTCTACTGCTTACAGTTATGCAACTTAGTTTTATCTTTTATATAGAAACCTATCAGTAATAAGATCATTTTACTGATTAGAATAATATATCGTAACACATAATACTGCTTATTACAGTCAGCACATAACCTAATCACATTGTCACACATGTTTAACAGTCATTGAATCACAAACAAACACGTATCTAATCAAATTATCTAAGTCCAGGTCAATTTTTGAAGCATGTCAGTGTACCGACGAATTTATCGGGTATTTATCGAGTCTAAGACTCTATCCTATAGTTCAATAACTAAAAATATCAGTCATATTACTTTTAAATGACTTATAATAATTTTTAAATAATTATTAAAATTTATCATAAATTTTCAAACACCGGAATCATTATCAAATGATTTAAATATTAAATAATTCTATTATCATTAATATTTAATTAATATTAAAGTATTAATGAAAGCATTGCCAAAATATTAAAGTTATTTATAATAACTTAGAATATTTTTAAAGTATTAATATTTCCTTAAATGATTTTTAAAATATTTAAAATTATTTTTAAATAATTACCATTAATATTTAAATATTAATGTACTATTTATCAAAATATTAAAAGTCATTAATTATAACTTAAAATATTTTTAATTCATTTATATCCTTTTAAATAATTTTAAATTAATAAAACCATTTTAAAACTATTTATTTAATATAATTAATAAATAAATTTAATATCATTAATATTAAAATATTAATGATTTTCATGATAAAATATCAAAAGTTATATTTTATAACTTAAAATATTTTTATAACCTTTAAATCATTTATATATGATTTTTAAATCATTAATTCTATTTTTCATAGTTTTTAATACATTTATTAAGTAACTTAATTATCATTAATATTAATTTATTAATGAAATTCATCACAAAATATTAAAAGTCATTAAAAATAACTTAAAATATTTTCTTATATCATAATATAATTTTAAATGATTTTTAATTATTAAAATCATTTTAAATAATTTATTTAATATAATAATTAAATAAATTAAATACCTTTAATATTTCAAAAATATTAAATATTTATGAAATATATTAAAAATTATTAAAAACTGATTTTCAGACTTTAAAGTAATTTTTAGGAATTCATTTTGTATTTTTAATAATTAAAAACTAATTTTCTCTAATTATTAAATAAAATAATTAATTTTAGAAATAAAGTGTCACTAAAGGCTGCCTATAACGACAGAACCGTCGCTATAGGTGTTCTTCATGTTCTTGGCCAAACCCAGAACATTCATGTCAGTTGCCGAGTGGCCTAGTTTGACCAAGATTAATTCACTGTGTATTGTGTTTCTGGGCTAGCTATTGATCAGATCTTGTAGTGTTAGTGTAGCACTACAAGTAGCAATCAAGTTCAGTGTCAGATTAATAAATACAAGCAAGATATGGAAGCTCAAACTATCTGTCAGACCTGTTCTTCGTTTTCTAGGTTACCCAGAAAACAAGAACAGCTCGACTGATCACTTTTGGGCTTCCACAACTTGCTTTCGGTGTTATGTTTTAGTGATCTTAAGCTTTCAGTATGTAGACAACATGCAAGAGAAGAGATCTATTATAAAACATCAACCAAACAACAATAGATCAAACATATATAAGCTAGTCAAACCATGTTCTTAAGGTTTTCTGGAATTTCCAGAAAATGTTTTCGTGAACTTTTGTACCACTTTGACCAACCACTACAATCGACTCGTTTAATGTTAAAGAGATTTTAAGACATAAATATGTAGTCTAAGCAACATACTACATTAGATGCAACAACAAACACAAATCAACAACAACTTGCAAGATCTGTGCCCCTAAACTTCCTGTCAGACCGATCTGGGCATGTTCTAGGCTGCCCAGATTTTGTTCAGTCATGGTCGGTCAACGACCTTTGACTAACAATATCTATCAATCTATACATGATCTGGTCTTGCTATGAGTTCCAGAACACAGATCTTATGACATACTATATGTTCAAACATTAAAAACACAAAAATCATTAACAACCAGAGATCTACAAGACCTGACATTCGATTGTCAGACATCAAAACAAAATTTTTCAGTTTTTATAAAACACTAGATCTGAGCCTATAGATGTTATGGATCTAACATCTATCAACCCAGATCATCATTATACACCATAAACAACATATTTTAACAATAAATCATAACATCTAACAACAGATCAAAGGTCAGATTCTAGGGTTAGCTTTTATACCTTACTTTGAAAAATTTAGATTCCAAGCTTCTGATTTGTTTAAGGAATTCGTGGGGCTTGAATTGTGAGCAGATATACTACTATATTTCGCAGGTTAGAGAGAGGGGGACTTGGATGGGTATTGTGATCAAATGAGCTAACAATTGTAATTTCTCTCTCTTCCAATCTATTTATATTAGTCTTAGATACATGAATTGGCTGATGTTGCTTTATTTGCTGGAGATTTAATCACACGGGGTTGGTAAACAACTCTATATTTTGGCAAGATACACAAGCAAGCCTAATAAAGAATGCAAAAGGGCATTTTTGTCAATTTCATAGAAATTTTAATGGCATTCTTGACAAACAAATCCAACCCTTAGGGTTTAACCCTAAGGCTTTAGAATTTTAGTTTCTAGGATTTCTATTTTAGGGTTAACAATAAACATTTTAGTTTATAAATTATAAATTAGGGTTTCTAAATTGATTTAGGTTTTCTAATTACATTAGGTTATCTAATTACATTATACAGGAATATTATGGTTTAAAGTTCACTAATTAGCTTTAAGCTTTATCATTTATTGATTAGAGTTCCTATTTAGTAAATTAGGGTTTCTAACTTTCAGAAATTAGGGTTTCTAAATTTTTAATTAGGGTTTACCTAATTAAGATTATAATTTAATAATACATGTCAACATTCATATAATACAACCTCCTATCGATCCTAAACTCCGTCTTAAGTTTCAATTTAGGGTTTGTCAAAGCGATGCTAGGGTTTTCTAATGTTCTATCAAAACTGTTTCATAAATTAACATTACACACATACAGTACATATTTATAGCACTGGCTTATAATTAATATTATATTATTATTCTCTTCCCTTCACTACAAAAAAATGGGGCTTCAGCAACAACCAATTTTCGTTGCTAAAGGTGCCACATTTCGTTGCAAAAGGGTTTTGACAACGACTTTACTGTCGTTGCATCTTTCATTCTTGTGAATATAAGCATTGCTAATTGTTCATGAACGAATATTTTTTTTTCGTTGCCAAAAGTAATACATTTTACAACGAAATTTGGCTTTCGATTCGAGAGACATCGATCCTTTAGCAACAAAATGTGTATTGCGAGAATAATTAAAATTTTATTGCTAAAACCCCATTTTCGTTGCAAAAGCCTGCTAATTGGCAACAAAATGAACTCTTTTTTTTTGCAACGCCCATGCATTTTCGTTGCAATTTGACACCATTTTGCAATAACATTTTTCGTTTGCGAAGAAATTATGAAAATTATTGCCTAAGCTTGCTTTCGTTCTCATGAATGTAAACTTTTTAACAACGATTTTTATTCTTGATTATATTATTTGGCAATGAATTATCTTTGAATCGTGACGAAAATATTTGTTCTTGGTTATTTTTCAATAGCAACAAAAAAGTAAATCGATTAACAACATTATATTATATTGTTGCTTTCTTTATATATCAACGAAAGTTGATATGATTTCAACGATAAAAAATGTTACCTTTTATGTTAGTATTAACAAATAATATCCTCTCCGTTGTTATTAGGTTAATTTTTTCGTTACCAAATATTATATTTTTAATGCCATTATAGCGAAAATTTGTTGCTAAATGTCTAAAAATTATTGTTATATTAAAACTTATTCAATGCTTTGGTAACAAATTATATTGTTCTAAATCAAAATTTGACATTCTTTTTATATACCTAACTGAGTCAATGTCCCCATAGCAAATAATGGCAAAAATACAAAAAACTAAAATATTATTAACTTAATAAAAACATCCACTACATAATCATTCATTATCTTTACAATTAACCATCTAAAGCTACCACGGTTCTTCAATCAAAGTATATATCTACATATATAGAGTACATTTCATAACTTCCCTTGTCTTAGTAAATGTAGCAAGAAAATTTGATACCCATGATTGTAAGTCGGTCAGTAGCGGTCTTCCGCGCATATTTAAAAATAATAGCAAAGTCAGAAAAATGAAGCAAATAAGTCACCAGAGGCACTTAGTGTCAAAATCAATAAACAAAGACAATAGAGTTGCTACGTGGTACTAATGTACACCGTATTGCTCATAAGCAGAAAAAGACAATAGAGAAAGGGCCGTCGTCCAGCCGTTGTAGTCTGTAAGCCAAGATGGTGCTGCTCAGGCAGGCCTCAAAGGGAGGTGATATTTTATCCCTTCCTGTTGAACTTGTCAATGAGCTGAACTCCTCGAGGATGTTTTTACGTCCCTGTTGGATGCAAAAACTGTTGACACATTTGGCGTTTCACGTGCTCTGATAGAAGCCTATTAATAAGATCTGGAAATGCTCCTGACAACTGTAATTAGAAAAATCTCTCATTAACTTTTGAAAGAATGGTTGGTAACAAAAATATTAATCATCTAGAATACCAATAAACTTATTACAGTAAAGCCTTTTCACGACCATATGCCAATAATCTAAACATTAAAAGGTATATGTCTAAATAAGATGGACACACATCTTGTTTAAAGTTGAAAAGCGGTGGTAATGGACGACCATTTGGTAAGCGAGCATTGGGCTCTCGTAGCTCATCAAAGAAAGGATGTGAACATGCTTCTAACTACAATAGGAAGAATAAAATCTATAACAGAAAAGCAATAAACATAAGCTTGCCCCAATCAAAAGACAAATAAAAGAAATCCTTGTGGCTCTACAGTCATCAGCACAAAATAAAGACCACCTATAAGATAATAAGAAATGGACCAGCTACTCAACAATAAAAACTATTAATTTGCACTTAAGCCAATGAATGAAAACTTGTTACTCATAATTCCTAAATAACAGCATAACAGATATCTATCCGTAACAAAGAAAAGCTGAATGAAACTCACAGCACTGCATCGAAGACTTGGTGATTATTGCAGCAGCCGTGAAGCAAGATCAATTGGTTCTGGAGGCATTCGTTTGTGGAAAACCTGAAACCACGAATATGTAAGAATACCAACTACATCTGAATATACCGGAAAAAAACTATAAAAAATTGTAAATAAATGGACAGTTTAGCAGATCAGTCATATGTGGGATTGAACAGCTGAATAACTTATGATGTCCACAAAAATTTAAAGAGTATAAACTTAAAGATGGAGAAATTAGACTATAGTCTCGAGTCTCTCGACTACAAGATAGAGCCCATTTAGGACCTTGCATGCTCAATTTTAATTCTTACTTGCAAAAAATCTGCAAGTCCAGTTGTTTTTTCAATTTAGTATGTTAGTTTTTACTTTTTACCAAGTACTGCTAATTGATTTGTTACTGGCCAGTTTTATAGAAAATGTTACGAGGCAACAAAGAGAATGTCATACTTCGAGCACCATCAACACTAATTACATACATCTTATTAGTGGTGAGAATCGATAATTTTCAAGTTTATGGCAATTAACTTTTGGGATATGATGTAGCAGGAGCAGAAGAGTAAAAAGCATACCTTGTGCCATGGATGTGCCTTGATTTGGGGAAACCTAAAATCAATATAATTTGGATTCATACAACGAATTTCTTCTCGAGTTGGTGTGCCAAGAACCTGGAAGATGAAATGTAAGAAACTCTAACTTGAAACACAATCTAAACTGTTTATAGTCTAATTGTCACACCTTGATAATTTCTACCAGCTGATCCACAGCGTTTTCTCCAAGAAACAATAGCTGTAAAATTATTCGAGTGATGTGATGAGAATCATAATAGAGAAAACCAACAAAAGATACTAACTGCCAACCTGGCCTAGAAGAAGCTCAGCCAAAACACAACCAGCTGACCATATATCAATTGAAGTTGTATATTCAGTTGCACCATATATGAGTTCTGGAGCGCGATAGAACCGTGAACAAATGTATGAAATATTTGCTTCACCCTTCACCTGAATTGTAACTCATGGTGAAAATATGACAAAGAAAAGCTGTTGCAAGATCACATCTGACATGGAGATATCAACAGAGAACATTTTAAAGGGTTATTCTCTAAGCAATTCACATACCACAATGCAAACACTCAACAGAAGATAATGTACACTGACATACCATACTCGTACTTTTCATAGATAAATAAAATGCATATTTTAATTGGATCCTTTTCACGCCTACACCTATAGGGGAGAAGAATGTTTTCACAGAAATGCAAGGAGCACCACTCTTAACAAGATGCAAACACTTGCAATAAGACGATATACAGCTCATACCTGTACATTCTTTTACAAAAATTAAAATGCTTAGTCTAGTATATTTGATATTTAATTGGATTCGTTTTTTAGCTGTTCTGTATTAATGAAGGCTATCCTAATAGCTAGGAACCGAAGAGTGTAGCACACTTATATTATTCATACCCGTAGCACACTTATATTATTAATACCCGTAGCACACTTGTATTATTAATACCCGTAGCACACTTGTATTATTGAGCGTCCCACAAAGAGTAGAAGTAAACTTTAGTCAGAAAGCGGTACAAAATTTGAGTCCCAAGTGTTTGCCTATGAATACTAGTTATAAAAAGGAAAAACATGCTCTTACCAAGCATACCCATGACATGAAACAAACACACTCGAGCTTTTTCTGTAAAGAACAACTCTTTGAATGGTTGGTCCACTAATAGCTCTTGATCCTCCCTTGAAACTCCACTCTGTGCTTGTCTTTGATTGCATACCCATGACATGTTGGCCAAAAAGGTCAGTGTTCATACCTTTAATAGCAAAAGTGGTCTGATCCTTTCTGATATTACATGAAGGCTTCTTAGCCAACCTTGAGTGGTCAATCTACAAGTCAAGCGCAAAAATTATCAAGGAAAACAATCTTCTTATGGTGAGGAGATGATACATGAGAAGCAGCCAATAACCAATAATACAATGATTGACTATTTGGCCAATTTCATCTTCATACTTTTAGCTCTTCAGAGATCAATGTAAGCTTACAACTAAATTTCATATTGCAAAATTAAGGGAAATGCCTCAGCATAAGATATAAGTATGCATGTAAGTTGTGGTTTGGGGGGGTGGGGGGCTGTTACCTGTTATTGAAAGCAAGTAAAAATGTTATATGATAATTGTATTGGTGCAATTTCAAGAAAAGTGAGTAGCAATTAGACAATGAAAAAAAATACACAGAGAAAATACATCTCCTATTATGCAAAAATTTGAATAATGAAATTTGGGAGGAGGATTGAGTCATTATCACAAAGATCACAAAGCTTCTCAACCTTGTTGCCTGTAATAATAGCAACAAATGAATAAGATAGGAAAATGAAAATAAGTGTACTAACATCATATTTCCAAGAAAATATGTGAACTTGATCTTTATACCAGTCAACCCAAGAGAGCGAAGATCCCAAAGAACAAGGTGATTCTCAGTGCAAATGGAAGTTCATGACTATCCTGTAGTTGGTGCTCAAACTGGGCTCATTTCAGAAGCTCCAAGATTCCAACTTCAAGTTTCCTACCAATCAATTAGCAACAACTTACATAAAGCAATGTAGATACACGCTAAAGACAAAAGTTCAACTATAGTAAAGCTTTATCAGAAACCAACAAAAAATAGTTAAGAGATTGCAAAATAAATTCATAATACACTCTTTAACAGATTAGAATAAATGGTGGACTTCAGGGTCATTATCATATAATTCATAAATACGCATACATCTAATTTTTTGTAATTAAGATCTGCAAATTGCATACATCTAATTCTGCCTCTACTTTCTCTGAAGGGAGTGGACACATACTGTGAAGCCATCCATCTAAACTCCAATCGTCACTTTAATGTTATGCAATTGCAAGGATTGTTTCCAGTAAATATCAACGTATTAGTGGCATGAATGAATAACCTCAATTGCTAACATATGAATAAACCCAGTAACCCACCATCATCAATGAAAATTTTGTATGATTATTTTTTCATTTTTTACTTGCAGATATTGCAAGGAAACAAGTAACGTAGCAGATTAGATCACATTTCAATTTATCACTGACAAGATAGAAGGTATCCAGATCAAGATTCAAGATAATCCCACAAAACGTAATGAGAAATTGGGCAGGATAAAGAGGAAAAAGAAATTACAGTTCCGCTAATTTGCACTTACATACTGCATATTTTCAAGAACATTAAGATAAATAAATTACAACCAACCTGTCGTACGACTGACAACAAATTCTTCTCCTTCAGCTCGGATGCTGAAAGTTCTTCAGGACCAGCAGAACTTCCAGGAGTCATAGCTGCACTGGAGCAAAAACTAACAGCGGATGAGCCATGTGACGCATAGCCAGACGGAATTCCCAAGGGGGTCAGTCCTGCATTGGTTCCCGGCTTATATGGTGGTGCAACAGGAAATTTAACCCCAGGCGCAGCTGCAGCTGCAGCTGGTGGTATATATACATTACCAGTAGAAGGTGGCTGGGGGAAACAATTGTGGCCTAAAAATTGGTGGGTATTTTGGGGCATATATATACGAGGTAAATATGGATTATACGAAATGTAGTTAGAAGGATAAGGTTGCCGAAACAAATGAAATAGATGTGGAGGCACAGCTAAAGAACTCTGTCTGCACCCACAGGTTAAACCTGAACAAAAACATGGTCATGCAATTAAACAGTAGATATTGATTAGCAACAATAGATAACTGGTGAAACAAAAAAGGTAGCAATATCAGATCTCAAAAACATTTCTTGACAAGCCAAGGCTAGGTGTGGGTGGGTGTTTGTGTGTGCTGGGTGGTTTGGGGGGGAGGTTACACAGGTATCAAAGTGCTCATCTTTAAACAGTTAAATGTATTGTGAGCCCTAAAAGATGATAGAACTTTTTCCATTAGAAATTGTAGACAGCATATATGCAAGCAGTTCAAACAACTTCCACATGGAAAATAATGCAAGAACCAGTATTCAGAATTAGGAACTGAGATAACTACCAAAAAGTTCTAGGGAAAAAAATACATCAGATTATTTATTTCAATCAGATAAGCTTATCATAATAGGTAATCAATTACGTGTTCTAACAAAACTCTAGTTTTCAATTGCCAATTAAGGCTACCATGCACCAATCATCTAGAGATAAATGAGAGTAGGGTAAGTGAACAAAGTGGTAAACCCCAAACAAATGATATTGTCATTGCTCCATACTGTCAAGTGTCAACAATTCAAGAAACACAAGCTTCATATGATCCAGACCACAAATCTCAACAGAATTGAGCCACACTATTCACTCATCCTGAGCAAATGACATTTTTGCTTTGCTTAGGGTGGTTAAGATGGCTCCAAGAATATCAAAATACAATTTCCTTCACATGTCAAATATTAAGCATTGTTGCACTACTATCCAATATTCTTCCATAACTATACCAAGCCAAAATATATACCCAATTCAATTTAAAACTAAACTCACCTTTCAAATCAATTAGATGTTCCAAAATATTATATAATTTACATCTCGATGAGTTAATTTTCCAAAACACAATTTCAATCCCCAATTTTTCACACATTAGATCCCTAAAATAGTTAGGAGTTTCAAAAATACCTAAATCAATTCGAAATTCCATAAAATTAAAAAAAAATAGGACTTGAAGGGACTCACCCAAGAAAGGAGGTAGGAAAAGATGGCGGTTACCAGCGGCAGAGATGGAGATGGCGATGGTGGCGGTGGTGCTCCTTCGTTGCCGCGTATATTGTCTATATATGGGGATAGATCGCAGTGTGATGGCGGGGGTGGTGCTCCGTTCATATCGAAGCTACAGTGGAGATGGAGACGAATCAAAGCTGCATTAAAGGTAAGCAAAGAAGAGAAAGTGGCGATGGAAAATCGAGAGGAGAACCAATATGGGTTATTTGGGCAAAACACGTAGCTCAGATCTATTCAGCCTATTCACATATGTATTGGATTATATATTTTTTATGAGATAATTGTTTAATAATGTAGTTGATAGATTTAAACACTTAAAAAGAAAAAAAATTAAAATTTTTATTCAAATAAACATATAAATTTGTATTTACAATTTAAAATTTAGGATGTCATAAATTAACAAAAAAAACTCAATAAAACTCTTTTTATTGAAAGGATGAATAATATTTTAGTATTTCTAAAGGAAATATTTTTCACAATTAATTCTAAGAAATTCATTTTTTGCAAAATAGTGAAAAAATTATCTCTTGCAAAAAAAAAAACTCAATAATACTACATAACGAGTAATAACTCCTTCGTAGATAATATTTTTCTTTGTAAAATTTCACCGTAAAAATGGCAGTGGCAACTATTTTCCATCGCCTCAATTTTACAAAAGTAAAAAACAATTTGTGAAAAATATTTCTTTCGCTAATAAATATATTATCATTGATTTTTTTTTCCTTTTCATTAATCTTTCTCTAGAACATTCTCATTTTTCTTGATAATGATAATTGTATAAAATGATACGATATACTAAAATTTGTAGTCATAATTTTTATCGTACCAATCTATTAGACTAATATAATTTATTATTTTTAGGGGTATACATTCTCATTTTAATATTCGTAAATTTTGTAATTGGAACTCTATTTTTTAAAGGAATCAAAATTATTTATAAAATTTATGAATAATTGTATAATGTTGTAAAATATTAATAAATAAAATTATGAGTGTGAACGTAGAAAATAAAATCAATAATTAATGATATTTTTATTAAAATTTGTTATTTCCTATATTTGAGCTAAAACAAAGAAATACACCTTTGTAATTAGCAAATGTACACACACACACACTACACTATGCATTACAAGAAAAATAGAAAGTATAAGTATCAATGTAGAAATTCAAATAGAAACTCTTACAAGATATATGTTTGATAATTATTTCATATATCTAATTAGAACAAGTAGATACATCTATATGATTAATAAATAAATAATGAAAGATAATAAAATATGAATTGTGGAGAATACTAAAATGTTACTCCTTCGTTCCAAAAAAGTTTTATTGAGTATGTTTTTGTTAATTTATGAGATCTTAAAATTCAAATTATAATGTAATTTTATTTAATTGTTGAAAAAAAATTTTATTTTAAATAATAATTTTTATGTTATAACATTGAAATTGTTTCTTGGTATAACATTGAAAATAGGTTGTAACATATCAAACATAAATACAAAGTGCAATTCAGAGCAACTTTTATCCAAAGATTTTAGCAAAGAAGTTTCAAAATCTGCTTTATCCAATTGATTTAGAACCTCCAACATAGTCTTGGCGTAGTTCACTATCACAGATTACCACCTCCAGATTCCATACAAGTAGTTCTAATACTAACTAATATTAATCATTTAAATAATACTCCATCTGTCCCATAATAAACGTCATAATTTGACTTTCATGGTCAAATTGTTAATTTTTAGAATTAGTTATTAAAAATATTTATATATAATTTTTAATCTACCGAGTTAACTCTTTTTAATTAATTAAGAGTTGAAACAATGAGTTTTACAATTTAAAGGATCCCCTTTGCTGCTTTTATATAAAAGTTTTGAAGAATTGATAAGAATTAAAGGGTTGATACAAATATTTGTTTGGCATTTATGCTCTATTGCACAAAAGAGTGTGTGACGCCCCCAAAACAGGTATACATCACCCATCTTGAGTCGCCAGATATATGTTACATAAATTCAAATACAACTTAATTATACAACAGTCGTGTAAAATACTATAAAACATAGCTGAGAGTTTAAACAAGAATATTGTCATCTAGACAATATCCATACTCAATGGTGTCCTCATTATAATTATTATCACACTATTTCACGGAATAGTGAGGACTACTAAAGCCACTTATCCTGGACCATCACTCCATTCCCCAACTCGTCCCAGCTATATTCTCATTTCCTGAAGAGAACAATGAAAGAAAGGGTGAGCTCAACTAGCCTAGTAAGAAATATTATGACTAAGATAATGCAGAATAAATTATCCTTAGCCTTCAACAGTATAACAACTGATAGAATACAATAGACAACAAGTTTTAGATCAACAACTGCAGCAGAAATAAGTAATCCATTAGAAGAGTCAAGTAGAGCATGATATCTACTATCTTCTATGATTCAAAATGTTTTCATCAATTTTTTTATCGCTGAGACTTAGCTTAATAAATAAACCATATCATCGAATCTTCCCTGCACTACGAGCCAAGGATATTCATTAAATCATCAATGGTCATGACTATACCGAATAATCTCTGGTCATATTCATACCAAAAAACTGTCCATCAATGCACTACAGGCCACTGAGGACTTTCTGTTAGGTTTGTAATATTCATGGGCGCAATCAAATTGCATTAATCAGTGGAAGCGAGTAAAATCAGAGTTTAAAAAATTTACAAACCATATACCCGGATCACCCTTTATGCACAATTATTAATTAAACGAAAAGATAAAGAATAAAATCATACCCTTGAAGATCGAGCTTCCTCAGGTACAAGTTCACCTCCAAATCCTTTCGCGTTCAACTTGAATCCACCGGGGTTTTGTTCCTTCCTTTGATCAACGTTAGCCACCCAAATGTTTGGCCTCAGAGGTGATCCACCAAGGAAGAAGAAAATTCAAGAATAAGGGGTATTGGCTCAAACCCTAGTTTTTCCTATCTCTATAGAAAAAAAAGGGCGTACTCTCCAACAAATAGGAATTATGTCGTATGTTAAAAAAGTCAACAACCCCAAACACCCATAATAAGACTCCTCTTATTAATAGATGTGGGCAACCCACCTTAACAATTTAAGGAATTGAGTTTTGTTTAATTAATTAAATTCTTTTAATTAATTAAGCTCCCTAATCTTATTAGGGATAATTAATTAAACTCCTTTAACTAATTTTTCTTCCTAATCCAATTAGGAATAAATGAGAGTACTTATATTAAATTAATTCCTAAACTCTTTTAGAAATTAAAATAATAATAATAATTGTAATAATATTAATAAGACTCCTCTTATTAATTTATATTTAATATTTCTAAAATATTAAATAATAAATATTAAGCTATTTAATTTATTCTATCACCATAGATTAAATTAAATATACTTAACATATTATTACGATTATGCCATTAACTTCTTAAATAATTATTCTTCCTTTTATGGTGTGACCCTTTTAGGTTCTCCATATTAAACCGGTTGTGAATAAATCAATTAGAACAATTCTAATCTTATTTAAATAAATAAATTAAACAATTAATTTATTTAAATAAATAATATTTATTCTACAATAGGGATAAGCCTCCCTAGCGATCAACGACTTTCCAGATAATATAGATTTCAACATTAATCATTAAAGAACCTTTGAGTAAATAGTTACAAATGCATATTCATTCCTTCCACCATACAATGTCCCAATTAAATATAAGACATGGAATTCTTGTCAAGTCTTATTTTATTTAATTATATGTATTTCGATCCTTAAATGCACAACTCAAATAAGGCAAATTAGAAACTCCTTTCTAATTTCATTTTGCCTTGCCAAGGACTCTTTGGGTTGTCATTTATCGAATCACATAGGACATTTCTCTTCTTTTATTAGAAGTGGTAGATTCTTTATTGATCATACATTATCTCCATGTACAACTTATTATACCCAAGCATACCCTTTGATATACCCTAAGGGTCTTAAGGAATAAGTCAAAGTATAACTCATCATACACAAGATACTATGATGATCTCAAGTCCAAGGATTACTTGTACTACTATCACTACTGAGAATTCCTATTAATGAGCAAATAAAACTCCATTAGGTATTCCTTAGCGAGCCAATGCGTTCGGTGAACTTATTCTCTAATAAGCACCTACATACTTGCTTTTAGTGTCTCCACACAAATGATCATGAGATCAATCATCCTCATCCAATGAGCAAGCAACGTATGTACCAATCTATCCGGATTCACTAATCCCCAATTTAGTAATCCAATGATTGGGAACTATTTTAGTTTTAAGCTTTCTAAGAATTTAGATCTCATTAGAATGATCATCATCATTATTCTAAAAGCATTGCTTAAAACTATGGGTTTATCACATATTATAAAAACAAAGATCGTGTAGATAATTAAAAGCCTTTAATAAATTAATACTTTTTATTAATAAATGAATAAGATTGTTACAAAGTATATGCTTTATCATCAAACATGATTGGCTTGTGTGCATATTACTTTCAATCTCCCACTTGCACTAAAGTCAATCGCCATTGTATCTTATACTCTTCTTCTCTAAGTGACGATTATCCTGCTGTTGGATAAGCTTTAGTTAATGGATATGTAATGTTGTTCATGAGAGTCCACTATCTCTATAGTGATTTCCCATCTTTCAATGATTCTAATAATCAAATGAAAGTGCCACATCACATGTTTAGATCCAAGATGAGACTTAGGAACTATTCCTAGTTCTGTAATGAACTTTTAATCCAAACAATCAACTTGCAGCTTCATTTATAGCTATATACTTTATCTTTATCACTAAACCAAAGAACTCTTTCTTTGTTTGGAACCTTTCAATTCAACTGCACTAATCATTCAAGGTAACACTTTACCTTAAAGTGGATTTTGATCGTCTCGTGCATGCGAAAAACTTGAGTCGTAAAGCCCTCTAGTTTTAATTCGGACCCACCATGTATGCTCACATCCTTAGTGCCGGTTAAGAACTTTAAGATGTTTTTTCACTGTCTTACAGTGATCTTCTCCAGAATATGACCGATTAAAATCAGGTCTCATATATTTCATTGCATACATGATTGTCACTCATGCGATCTCTCTTATTTGGAGTCTATGGGGACTATTAAGAGAAATACACTATCATCCTCATCCAATGAGCAAGCAACGTATGTACCAATCTATCCGGATTCACTAATCCCCAATTTAGTAATCCAATGATTTGGAACTATTTTAGTTTTAAGCTTTCTAAGAATTTAGATCTCATTAGAATGATCATCATCATTATTCTAAAAGCATTGCTTAAAACTATGGGTTTATCACATATTATAAAACAGCATCGTGTAGATAATTAAAAGCCTTTAATAAATTAATACTTTTTATTAATAAATGAATAAGATTATACAAAGTATATGCTTTATCATCAAACATGATTGGCTTGTGTGCATATTACTTTCAATCTCCCACTTGCACTAAAGCCAATCGCCATTGTATCTTATACTCTTCTTCTCTAAGTGACGATTATCCCTTTGTTGGATAAGCTTTAGTTAATGGATATGTAATGTTGTTCATGAGAGTCCACTATCTCTATAGTGATTTCCCATCTTTCAATGATTCTAATAATCAAATGAAAGTGCCACAACACATGTTTAGATCCAAGATGAGACTTAGGAACTATTCCTAGTTCACGTAATGAACTTTTAATCCAAACAATCAACTTGACTTCATTTATAGCTATATACTTTGTCTTTATCACTAAACCATCAACTCTTTCTTTTTTTGGAACCTTTCCAATTCGCACCTGCTATTCAAGGTAACACTTTACCTTAAAGTGGATTTTAAATTCGTCTTGAGTGCATTCGAAAAACTTGAGTGCGTAAAGCCCTCTAGTTTTAATTCGGACCCACCATGTATGCTCACATCCTTAGTCTTGGGTTAAGAACTTTAAGATGTTTTTTCAACATCTTCTGGTGATCTTCTCGCAATATGACCGATTAACATCGTGTCTTGTATATTTCATTGCATACATGATTGTCACTCATGCGATCTCTCTTCTTTGGAGTCTATGGGGACTATTAAGAGAAATACACTCCATAGCTCATCGACATGAAACATCTCTTGGAGTTTGCCATGCTAAACGACTTTAGCATCAAATGAATATACGTTCCTTGGGTTAAGTCGAGCATCCTCTTAAATCTATCTATATAGATTTATATCCCCAATTAAGATACTATTCCCAAACCATTCATGGAGGAATGTTTAGACAACTTTATCATTACTGATTGTAGCATTAGTATGTCATTCCTTATCCGTAGTATATCAACATATAATATTAGGAATGTCACTTGGCGCTCCCCCTTTGTCCCTTTGTACACACTAGAACTCTTACCTCATCATATGTAACTCTGGATCATCATCTTCTATGATGTGTACCTCATCATCATCATCCATGATGAATCCACACCTCCTAGGTATCTTTGGTACTATTCCAGATTTACGATTAGGTTGTTTGTGGTACAATAGGTCTATCTCTGAGTTCCTCTTATTTGACTTATAGTATTTTGTGGTTCTTGAACTTTTCAAGATCTATTATCCTCCCACTAGCCCCTTCAATGATAAACACCTTTATCTTAGAAGGCAACGTGTTTCGCAACAAATAACTTTTTTGCTAAGTAGGATTATAGAACATATACCTAAACTTACTTTAGGATGTCCCACAAATTACTTTGTCAAATCTTGTCCCAAGCTTATCCTTTGAAACATTTTCACATAAGTTGGACAACCCCTTAACTTAACATACTTAAGATTAGGAATCCTCCTGTCCATAACTTTTATGGAGTCTTGGGGTCGGATTTTGAGGTTACCTTTTCATAGATATGCGACCATTTCTAGGACATGATCCTGAAGGATACTTGAATGTCGGTAAAATCATTATGGACCGCATTTATGTCCAACAAGGTATTATTTTTCTTTCGGATACATCAATCAATTATTGCGTATCGGGATGTGTCCATTATGAGAAAACCATTTGAGATGATCCGAAACTTATTGCACAAGTATTTATTCCTTGATCTAATCAAAGAATCTTAATACATTGCCAATTTGTTTCACTACGAATTCTTTGAACCTTTCAAATAATTCACACTTGTATTCAACAAATACATACATTCAACTCTTTGAATGATCATCTCCTTTTCTTATACTAGTTTGTTCAATTTACAAAATAATTTTTCACGTAAGTCAAGTATACAAAATCTATTAAGTAATATTTCAGTTCTATACAAAATATTATTATTATAAATAGAACAACAATTGTTCTTAAATATAATACCAAAGATTTCATTGTCCAACAATAAAATGGAAATAACGTTTTCAACAAGAACTAGAATACAATAACAACTTATTGACTTAATAGATTTGCCCGTAGGCAGTGCTAAACTATAAGTTTCTATGGCTAATGTTGCAACCTTTGCTTCATTTCCCACACATAGGATTACTTATATTTGTTTAGCTTTCTACTTCTGTTTGGTCCCTTCATAAATCTATATTTATGATAACCAAAGTCGGTATCCAATACCCAAGTAGAACCTTGACTTAAAGAAAAATTTATTTCAATCATGAACAAAAACTGTATTGTAACCGAAACTTCACTAAGCTTCTTTGGTTAGCCTCTGCAAGATGCTTCTCGCAGTTTCTTTCCAGTGTCCAGGCTTATTGAAGTGGAAGCAAACTCCTTTGCTATTCGTATCAGTTTTGTTCTTATTATCCTTTGTTTATGCCTTTTCTATTTACCTTCTTTGAATCGTTCTTCTTTTCAGAAGATCCTTTGGCCCCTACCAGTAAGACTTTATCTTTCTTGGTTGAAAAGTGACGCTCAACATTTTTCAATATGTTAAGCAAATCGCCAAAGTCGATATCTAGCTTGTTCATATGAAAATTCACAACAATTAATGAAAGGAGTTAGGGAGTGAGTGCAAGATCAAATCTTGGCTCAACTCTCCATCCATGACAAAACCAGTTGTCTAATTGATCAATCAAATTGATTATGTTAAGAACTTTTTTATGCATCTATATAGTGCCATTGGCCATTCTAGATCGGAAGAGCTCCTTAGATATCTCGATATCTATCGGTCCTACTTTCCTCACCATCAACTACTTGATGTGCGGGAATATAGTAGAAGCATCCATAGTTTCATCTTGTGATTTGAAGCTCGTTACTCATAGATGCGAGCATGATGCATTGAGCCAATTGTGCATCATCTTGCCACTTTCTAAAAGTAGCAATGTCTTCCTCGGAGGCATTATGCGCAACCATTGCGAGGATAGGCGTATTAAGGACATAAGATAGCTTTTCAACTATGAGAACTATTCTCAAATTCCTTAACCAATCCAGTTTAATTGGCCCGATTAATTTAGCATCTAATATGCTTCGCAGATGATAGTAATTTTAGACATTGTAAAATTACGTAAATGAATTTGTAATTAACAACATTTTAACATACATTCTATTATTAATTACCAAAATAAATTAGGTCTTGTTTTAAATTGGTATCTCCCACTATTTTCTTCAAAACTATATTACCCTCACTTATATAGTTCGGCAAAATCTAATTAAAGATTTGCTAGTGAGAATAAGGATCCCATTTCAAATGTATATAGCCTTGTGGTGACACAACAAACTATATATAAATAAATAGGTAGACAACTTTTGTCAATTACATCAACTATGCAACTCCTTGTATTTTGCCTCTTAGATTATTTTGATCAGTGGTGGCACATCCAGAATCAAAATTATCCAAGTTAAGTCCGACCTAGCACTCCATATATTCAAAAAGAAAAATATCATCCTTGTGGTGACACAACAAAACAATATTGTTCAATTTTCTTTATAAGCATCAAATGTGATAAATTAACATCTTAAATACTTAATACTTGCCTTGTGGTGACACAACAAACTCATATTAAATATTTAATACTCTATTAATTTTATCATGCTAGAAGGCGACGTTCGATATTCCAAATATCTTTGAACGCTTAGGACTTAATATAAAAATTGAGGGGTTTGTTATTAATTTGTCTCATCTTGTTTAGCGCGCATGCAAATATATATATAAAATACGCATCATATTAATTAACATGCGAAGCATGTTTGCATAATATATAATATATATAGTATAAGCATGCACATATAGAATACTATATTCTACCCGGATTGATTATGGACTTTTATTCTAGTTTGGTTCACTAGAGCCACCAAGTGAACCAAAAGGTCAAACCCTAGGGGTGCAAGAAATAATATTTAAATATAACTATTACATTTAAACCTAGGGCTCCATTACAAAAACGGGTCTTCAAGCGCTCCTTGCTCCTTGATCTCCAATTTTTCAAAATTAATTCTAAATATTCCTATTACAAAACTATTTTAAAATAAATAGAAACCTTGATTAAAGTGATCGAGGGAAGTACATAGGAGGAGATAGAATTTACATTAAGAAAAATTAGAGAAGGCAGTCACGCAGACCCATTTAATAAAAACTCATACATTCATGCATCCAACTAAAATAAAACCCAATCATATTAATTCAATAATCCATAATCAATCCCATTTTTTTTATCATACACATCACCATATGCATCAATAAATAACATTCATCTTATGAATAATAAATATTTAATATATATATTGATATCATTTAATGGGCAAATTTAGTTAGTATAAAATCTATTTTGAATAAAATAAACTCCTTTATTTAAATCCAAATTTAAATCAAAATAAAACTATTTTATTTTAATTTATCTAATTTTGAATAAAATAAACTATTTTATTTTAATCAAAATCTTTAATCAAAATAAACTCCTTTATTTTACAAACCATATACCCGGATCACCCTTTATGCACAATTATTAATTAAACGAAAAGATAAAGAATAAAATCATACCCTTGAAGATCGAGCTTCCTCAGGTACAAATTCACCTCCAAATCCTTTCGCGTTCAACTTGAATCCACCGGGTTTGGTTCCTTCCTTTGATCAACGTTAGCCACCCAAGTGTTTGGCCTCTAGAGGTGATCCACCAAGGAAGAATAATGATTCAAGAAAAGGGTGGTTGGCTAAACCCTAGTTTTTCTATCTCTATAGAAAAAGTGTACTCTCCCAACAATTGGAATTATGTCGTATGTTAAAAAAGTCAACAACCCCATACACCCATAATAAGACTCCTCTTATTAATAGATGTGGGCAACCCACCTTAACAATTAAGGAATTGGGTTTTATTTAATTAATTAAATTCTTTTAATTAATTAAGCTCTCTAATCTTATTATGGATAATTAATTAAACTCTTTTAATTAATTTAACCCCCTAATCTTATTAGGAATAAATGAGAGTACTTATATTAAATTAATTCCTAAACTCTTTTAGAAATTAAAATAATAATAATTGTAATAATATTAATAAGACTCCTCTTATTAATTTATATTTAATATTTCTAAAATATTAAATAATAAATATTAAGCTATTTAATTTATTCTATCACCATAGATTAAATTAAATATACTTAACTATTATATTATTACGATTATGCCATTAACTTCTTAAATAATTATTCTTCCTTTTATGGTGTGACCCTTTAGGTTCTCCATATTAAACCGGTTGTGAATAAATCAATTAGAACAATTCTAATCTTATTTAAATAAATAAATTAAATAATTTATTTATTTAAATAAATAATATTTATTCTACAATAGGGATAAGCCTCCCTAGCGATCAAGCGACTTTCCGGATAATATAGATTTCAACATTAATCATAAAAGAACCTTTGAGTAAATAGTTACCGTATGCAATTCAATCCTTCCACCATACAATGTCCCAATTAAATATAAGACATGGAATTCTTGTCAAGTCTTATTTTATTTAATTATATGTATTTCGATCATTAAATGCACAACTCAAATAATGCAAATTAGAAACTCCTTTCTAATTTCATTACACTTATAACCAAGGACTCTTTGGGTTGTCATTTATCGAATCACATAGGACATTTCTCTTTTTTTATTAAGTGGTAGATTCTTTATTGATCATACATTATCTCCATATACAACTTATTATACCCAAGCATACCCTTTGATATACCCTAAGGGTCTTAAGGAATAAGTCAAAGTATAACTCATCATACACAAGATACTATGATGATCTCAAGTCCAAGGATTACTTGTACTACTATCACTACAGAATTCTATTGACAGCAAATAAAACTCCATTAGGTATTTCTTAGCGAGCCACGCTCAAAGTGAACTTATTCTCTAATAAGCACCTACATACTTGCTTTAGTGTCTCCACACAAATGATCGTGAGATCAATCATCCTCATCCAATGAAGCAAACAACGTATGTACCAATCTATCCCGGATTCACTAATCCCCAATTTAGTAATCCAATGATTGGGAACTATTTTAGTTTTAAGCTTTCTAAGAATTTAGATCTCATTAGAATGATCATCATCATTATTCTAAAAGCATTGCTTAAAACTATGGGTTTATCACATATTATAAAACAGCATCATGTAGATAATTAAAAGCCTTTAATAAATTAATACTTTTTATTAATAAATGAATAAGATTGTTACAAAGTATATGCTTTATCATCAACTATGATTGGCTTGTGTGCATACTACTTTCAATCTCCCACTTGCACTAAAGCCAATAGCCATTGTATCTTATACTCTTCTTCTCAAAGTGACGATTATCCTGCTGTTGGATAAGCTTTAGTTAATGGATATGTAATGTTGTTCTTGAGAGTCCACTATCTCTATAGTGATTTCCCATCTTTCAATGATTCTAATAATCAAATGAAAGTGCCACAACACATGTTTAGATCCAAGATGAGACTTAGGAACTATTCCTAGTTACGTAATGAACTTTAATCCAAACAATCAACTTGCGACTTCATTTATAGCTATATACTTTGTCTTTATCACTAAACTAGCAACTCTTTCATTGTTTGGAACCTTTCCAATTCATCGCACCACCGATTCAAGGTAACACTTTACCTTAAAGTGGATTTTTACGTCGTCTTGGTGCATGCGAAAAACTTGAGTGCATTAAGCCCTCTAGTTTTAATTTAGACCCACCATGAATATGATCACATCCTTAGTGCTTAGGTTAAGCACTTTAAGATGTTTTCAGCGACTCATAGTGAACTTCTCCATAATATAATGATCGACATCGGTCTCGTATATTTCATTGCATACATGATTGTCACTCATGCGATCTCTCTTCTTTTCGAGAGTGCGTGGGGACTATTAAAGAGATACACTCCATAGCTCATCGACATAAGACATCTCTTGGAGTTTGCCATGCTAAAGCGACTTTAGCATCAAATGAATATCGTTCCTTGGGTTAAGTTGAGCATCCTTTTAAATCTATCTATATAGATTTATATCCCCAATTAAGATACTCTTCCAAATCATTCATGGAGGAATGTTTAGACAACTTTATCTTTCTTGATTGTAGCATTGGTATGTCATTCCTTATCCGTAGTATATCAACATATAGTACTAGGAATGTCACGATGCTCCCATCGTCCCTTTTGTACACACTAGAAGTCTTACCTCATCGAATGTAACTCGGATCATCATCTTCTATGATGTGTACCTCATCATCATCATCCATGATGAATCCATACCTCCTAGGTATCTTGGTACTATTCCAGATTTACGATTGATTTGTGGTACAATAGGTCTATCTATAGGTTCCTCTTATTTGACTTATAGTATTTTGTGGTTCTTGAACTCTTCAAGATCTATTATCCTCCCACTAGCCCCTTGATGATAAACACCTTTATCTTGAAAGCGACTTGTTTTCGTAACAAATACCTTTTGCTAAGTAGGATTATAGAACATTTACCCTAAACTTACTTTAGGATGTCCCACAAATCTGTACTTGTCAAATCTTGTCCCAAGCTTATCCTTTGAAACCGTTTCACATAAGTTGGACAACCCCTTATCTTAACATACTTAAGATTAGGAATCCTCCCTGTCCATAACTTTTATGGAGTCTTGGGGCCGGATCTTGAGGTTACCTTTTTCGTAGATATACAGCCATTTCTAGGACATGACCCTAGAAGAATACTGGAATGTCGGTAAAATCATTATGGACCGCACCATGTCCAACAAGGTACGATTTTTCATTCAGATATATCAATCAATTATTGCGTATCAGGATGTGTCCATTATGAGAAAACCATTTGAGATGATCCAGAAACTTATTGCACAAGTATTTATTCCTTGATCTAATCAAACAATCTTAATACATTGCCAATTTGTTTCACTTCTGAATTCTTTGAACCTTTCAAATAATTCACACTTGTATTTTAGCAAATACATACATTCAACTCTTTGAATGATCATCTCCTTTTCTTATACTAATTTGTTCAATATGCAAAATATATTTTCACGTAAGTCAAGTATACAAAATCTATTAAGTAATATTCCAGTTCTATACAAAACATTATTATTATAAATAGAACAACAATTGTTCTTAATTATAATACTAAAGATTTCATTGTCCAACAATAAAATGGAAATAATATTTTTAACAAGAACTGGAATACAATAACAACTTATTGACTTAATAGATTTGCCCGTAGGCATTGCTAAACTATAAGTTTCTATGGCTAATGTGGCAACCTTTGCTACATTTCCGCAGCATAGGATTACTTATATTTGTTTAGCTATACTGCTTGGTCCCTTAATAAATCTATATTTATGATAACCAAAGTCGGTATCCAATACTCAAGTAGAACCTTGAATTAAAGAAAAAATTATTTCAATCATGAACAAAAACTGTATTGTAACCGAAACTTCACTAAGCTTCTTTGGTTAGCCTCTGCAAGATGCTTCTCGCAGTTTCTTTCCAGTGTCCAGGCTTATTGCAGTGGAAGCAAACTCCTTTGCTATCCGTATTAGTTTTGTTCTTATTATCCTTTGTTTTTGCCTTTCTATATACCTTCTTTGAATCATTCTTCTTTTCAGAAGATCCTTTGGCCCCTACCAGTAAGACTTGATCTTTCTTGGTTGGAAAGTGACTCTCAACATTTTTCAACATGATAAGCAAATCAGCGAGGCTGATATCTAGCTTGTTTATATGAAAAATTCACAACAATTGTGAAAGGAGTCCGGGAGTGAGTGCAAGATCAAATCTTGGCTCAACTCTCCATCCATGACAAAACCAGTTGTCCTAATTGATCAATCAAATTGATTATGTTAAGAACTTTTTATCTGTACTATAGTGCCATTGGCCATTCTAGATCGGAAGAGCTCCTTAGATATCTGATATCTATCAGTCCTACTTTCCTCACCATCAACTACTTGACGTGCAGGAGTATAGTAGAAGTATCCATAGTTTCAGGCTGACGCTGAAGCTTGTTACTCATGGATACGAGCATGATGCATTGAGCCAACTGTGCATCATCTTGCCACTTTCTAAAAGTAGCAATCTCTTCCTCAGAGGCATTGTCTGCAACCATTGCAGGGATAGGCGTATTAAGGATATAAGATAGCTTTTCAGCTATGAGAACTATTCTCAAATTCCTTAACCAATCCGTTTAATTCGGTCTGGTTAATTAACATCAAATATGTTTCGCAGTGATAGTAATTTTAGACATTGTAAAATTCTGTAAATGAATTTGTAATTAACAACATTTTAACATACATTCTTTTATTAATTACCAAAATAATTTAGGTCTTGTTTTAAATTGGTATCTCCCACTATTTTCTTCAAACTATATTACCCTCACTTATATAGTTCGGCAAAATCTAATTAAAGATTTGCTAGTGAGAATAAGGATCCCATTTCAAATGTATATAGCCTTGTGGTGACACAACAAACTATATATAAATAAATAGGTAGACAACTTTTGTCAATTACATCAACTATGCAACTCCTTGTCTTTTGCCTCTTAGATTATTTTGATCAAGTGGTGGCACATCCGAATCAAAATTATCCAAGTTAAGTCGACTAGCACTCCATATATTCAAAAAAGAAAAATATCATCCTTGTGGTGACACAACAAAACAATATTGTTCAATTTTCTTTATAAGCATCAAATGTGATAAATTAACATCTTAAATACTTAATACTTGCCTTGTGGTGACACAACAAACTCATATTAAATATTTAATACTCTATTAATTTTATCATGCTTTAGAAAGCTGACGTTCGATATTCCAAATATCTTTGAACGCTTAGGACTTAATATAAAAATTGAGGGTTTGTTATTAATTTGTCTCATCTTGTTTAGCAGCGCATTACATATATATATAAAATACGCATTATATTAATGAACATGCCAAGCATGTTTGCATAATATATAATATATATAGTATAAGCATGCACATATAGAATACTATATTCTACCCGGATTGATTATGGACGTTTATTCTAGTTTGGTTCACTAGAGCCACCAAGTGAACCAAAAGGTCAAACCCTAGGGGTGCAAGAAATAACATTTAAATATAACTATTACATTTAAACCCGGGCTCCATTACAAACGGGTCTTCAAGCGCTCCTTGCTCCTTGATCTCTAATTTTTCAAAATTAATTCTAACTATTCCTATTACATAACTATTTTAAAATAAATAGAAACCTTGATCAGCAGTCAAGGGGAAGTACATAGGTGGGAGTTAGAATTTACATTAAGAAAAAATTAGAGAAGACAAGGTACGCAGACCCCATTTAATAAAACCCATACATTCATGCATCCAACTAAAATAAAATCCAATCATATTGGTCAATAGTCCATAATCAATCCCATTTATTATCATACACATCACCATATACCCGGATCACCCTTTATGCACAATTATTAATTAAACGAAAAGATAAAGAATAAAATCATACCCTTGAAGATCGAGCTTCCTTAGGTACAAGTTCACCTCCAAATCCTTTCGCGTTCAACTTGAATCCACCGGGGTTTTGTTCCTTCCTTTGATCAACGTTAGCCACCAAAATGTTTGGCCTCTAGAGGTGATCCACCAAGGAAGAAGAAAATTCAAGAAGAAGGGGTATTGGCTCAAACCCTAGTTTTTCCTATCTCTATAGAAAAAAAAAGGGCGTACTCTCCAACAAATTGGAATTATGTCGTATGTTGAAAAAGTCAACAACCCCAAACACCCATAATAAGACTCCTCTTATTAATAGATGTGGGCAACCCACCTTAACAATTTAAGGAATTGGGTTTTATTTAATTAATTAAATTCTTTTAATTAATTAAGCTCCCTAATCTTATTAGGGATAATTAATTAAACTCCTTTAACTTATTTTTCTTCCTAATCCAATTAGGAATAAATGAGAGTACTTATATTAAATTAATTCCTAAACTCTTTTAGAAATTAAAATAATAATAATAATTGTAATAATATTAATAAGACTCCTCTTATTAATTTATATTTAATATTTCTAAAATATTAAATAATAAATATTAAGCTATTTAATTTATTCTATCACCATAGATTAAATTAAATATACTTAACATATTATTACGATTATGCCATTAACTTCTTAAATAATTATTCTTCCTTTTATGGTGTGACCCTTTAGGTTCTCCATATTAATAGGTTGTGAATAAATCAATTAGAACAATTCTAATCTTATTTAAATAAATAAATTAAACAATTAATTTATTTAAATAAATAATATTTATTCTACAATAGGGATAAGTTCTCCCTAGCGATCAAAGCGACTTTCTAGATAATATAGATTTCAACATTAATCATAAAAGAACCTTTGAGTAAATAGTTACCGTACAATTCAATCCTTCCACCATACAATGTCCCAATTAAATATAAGACATGGAATTTCTGTCAAGTCTTATTTTATTTAATTATATGTATTTCGATCCTTAAATGCACAACTCCAAATAATGCAAATTAGAAACTCCTTTCTAATTTCATTTTGCCTTGGCCAAGGACTACTGGGTTGTCATTTATCGAATCACATAGGACATTTCTCTTCTTTTATTAGAAGTGGTAGATTCTTTATTGATCATACATTATCTCCATGTACAACTTATTATACCCAAGCATACCCTTTGATATACCCTAAGGGTCTTAAGGAATAAGTCAAAGTATAACTCATCATACACAAGATACTATGATGATCTCAAGTCCAAGGATTACTTGACTACTATCACTACTGAGAATTCCTATTGACAGCAAATAAAACTCCATTAGGTATTCCTTAATGAGCCACGCTCAATGAACTTATTCTCTAATAAGCACCTACATACTTGCTTTAGTGTCTCCACACAAATGATCATGAGATCAATCATCCTCATCCAATGAGCAAGCAACGTATGTACCAATCTATCCGGATTCACTAATCCCCAATTTAGTAATCCAATGATTGGGAACTATTTTAGTTTTAAGCTTTCTAAGAATTTAGATCTCATTAGAATGATCATCATCATTATTCTAAAAGCATTGCTTAAAACTATGGGTTTATCACATATTATAAAACAAAGATCGTGTAGATAATTAAAAGCCTTTAATAAATTAATACTTTTTATTAATAAATGAATAAGATTGTTACAAAGTATATGCTTTATCATCAAACATGATTGGCTTGTGTGCATATTACTTTCACTTTCACCACATCATTCGTCACATTACGGTCATGATTATACCGAATAATCCCTGGTCATAATCATACCAAGTCCATCTATGCACGTAAACCAAAGATGACTTTCATCACAATATAAGCATGAGGATGATGACAATGACATAATAATTCAATAAAACAAGTTCAAGGATAAATTTTAAAGATTTATAATTTAATTTATCCAGAAATCAATAATGTCCAAATTGTCAACATGATACTGTTTTGTAGAGTAAAATTCAAGAATAATATTCATGTACCAAAAATAATTTGGACAGAAAAAAAAATATATTTTTGGGTGAATAAGACCCGTGAATAAGACTTCAGAGAATAGTACCCGTGAATAGTACCTTCTAATACACGAAGTGTCCCGAATACCCGAGTGAATGATACTAGAGTGAATAGTAATCAGGTGACTAGTAACCCGTGAATAGTAATTCATGAATAGTACTCTGGCATGAAAAGTGCCCCGAATACCCGAGTGAATAATACTAGAGTGAATAGTAATCGGGTGAATAGTAACCCGTGAATAGTAACTCGTAAAAAAATACCAAAGAAAATGATATTCCATGACGAGTACAATAGCATTAATTATTCCTTATTTTAAAATG
This sequence comes from Panax quinquefolius, assembly GCA_020205615.1. Taxonomy (NCBI): domain Eukaryota; kingdom Viridiplantae; phylum Streptophyta; class Magnoliopsida; order Apiales; family Araliaceae; genus Panax; species Panax quinquefolius. The sequence goes on along the minus strand of CM035152.1, from coordinate 47,176,840 downwards.
TCCAATATTAAAAAACTAATTAATTAACTTGGCTATTAATTTACGTTATAATCTTCTATATATTGATCATGTATGATCATCGAGATGTCTTATAATTATTTCATTACCAATTTCCATCAAAAAGTGTTCGATCGCCCATTAATTATTTGTTTTAAAAAGAAGAAGATAATTGAAAAGAATAACTTATACCATATTCAAGGCAAAATAAATAAATTAAAGAATGTAAGATAAATATCATAATTTTGTAAGTACTTGACATATATAAGCGTAAATTATAGTGTTATTATTTTTATTTATTTATTTATTATTATTATTATTATTATTATTTTTATTATTATTATTATTATTATTATTATTATTATTATTATTATTATTATTATTTATTATTATTATTATTATTTATTATTATTATTATTATTATTATTATTATTATTATTATTGTTGTTGTTGTTGTTGTTGTTATTATTGTTTGTTGTTGTTGTTATTATTATTATTATTATTATTATTATTATTATTATTATTATTATTATTATTATTATTATTATTATTATTATTATTATTATTATTATTATTATTATTATTATATAACTTCCTAAGATTATATTAATTGTATGTTGTGATGGAGAAGAAAGGAATATATGGGAGAAATCTCATGTTTTGATATAAATATTAATTCTTGTAAGATATTAACAGATAACTTGTGTTGCTCCAGCGGTCAAATGACCAAAGTTCCAAATGATAGGTCACAAGTTCGAATATGTTCCGCATTTGGACATAATTTTAAATACTAAATACGAATATTTTTTGATAATTCTCTGAATATAGAATATGGTCTTACAAAAATTTTCTTATTGGGATTATCTTAATTTAAGGCAACATTGGTCTTACAAAAACATGCTTATTAGGATTATCTTAATTTAAGGCAATATTTTAATAGTTGTTGCAAAAAGTTGTATAAAATATGCAACGAAAATAAAAATTGTTGCCAATGAATGTGGTCCATATTAGGCAACGAAATATAGCAACAAAAAAACTTTCGTTGCCTATGATGAGGAGAAATCAAGTGGTTAACAATTTTGTAACAAATTTCAAACGAATTTTGTTTCCAAATTTTACAACAACTTATGAATTTCGTTGCAAAAAGTGAAAGCCTGACACAATCTGCAATGAAGGACAAGTTTCGTTGCTAAACATACACTTTTAGCAACTACATATAAATTCATTGCCTGAAAAATCGTTGCTAAAGCCCCATTTTTAGCAACAAAAAAACTTTCATTGCCCACGATGACAGGAAATCAAGTGGCCAAAAATTTTGCAACGAATTTCTAACGAACTTTTTTCCCGCCAATGAATTAGCAACGAAATTTTGCAAAGACTTATGAATTTCGTTGCAAAAAGTGAAAGCTTGACACAATCTGCAACGAAGGACAAATTTCGTTGCTAAACATATACTTTTAGCAACGACTTATAAAGTCGTTGCCCGAAAAATTTGCTAAAGGCCCATTTTTTTGTAGTGCTTGATCAAAATCCAAAATTAGGGTTTGGATTTCATATCTGATTTATCTTTCATATTTAACATTATTAATTAAGTTAAAATAATTAACTTAATAATCTGAACTAAAATTCATATAATATAATTAAATAATTATTATAATTATTCTATAATCATTTCATATATTAAATAAATAATATATAAATATATTTTCATGGAAAATAATTAATAAAAACATTTCTACTATAAATTAATTATTATAAGAATAAAGTTCATAATGATCAATAATTCTAAACTAAAATCATTTGTAATTATTCATGTAATAAATATATTTTATTTATCACATACATATATATCCACCTTATATTGGCACATATTTCCCATATTTATTTTAATAATAATAATAAAAAATTATATGCAAAATTTTTGATTTATTTATATAGAAAATATCGGGTTATTACATTCACCCTCCCTTATAAAGATTCCGTCCCCGGAATCACCGTTTTAAAACTCATACATACAAGGGTACATAGCATACACAATCATTGCAAGTAGATCTCGATCACAATTGATCGAACCGATCTTTAACTATTCACATAAAGCTTGTCTATCTGATTAAACGAAAAAATTAATTTCTAAGAGAACTCAAATTCCTCCATAAAAATTTCTTTATAAAATAATTTACTATTTATAGGAAAATCATGTATATAAGAAAATAAAAGTTATACGAATAATACCTAGAGTTCCATCACCAGCTGCCACAGTATCCTGAACCGTCATGTTATAGACTCTCGCGGTTGATTTCATTGGCTTGCTGGATGACGTTGGTCCCGTGATCGCCAGAGTCCCGCTGCTCATGCCAGTAGATACACTCCCTGCATCCATTCTCCTTTTTGGGCAATCCTTCACCTTGTGCTCTATTGACCCGTATATAAAACAACCAGTGTTCATCCTTGGATTGGGGTAGTTAGGAGAGATATGTCCCTCTTGCCCACACTTGTAACATACAAACTTTTCTTTCAGACATTCCCCAGAGTGGTTCTTTCCACAGTTTCCACACTGCATAGCTTGCTTCTTAACACCTTCCTGCTTGACCTGAACATTCCCAAATTTGTTCACCTTCCTCTTTCCATTTCCACTCCTGCTCCCACTATTAATTTCCACCTTCCCATCTCCTTCGACCTTACCCTTGTTCCTTTTTTCCTTGTTGTAGAGGCTCATGGCCTCACTCCCCTCCTCAACAATAATAGCTTTCTCTAAAAGTGCTGCAAATGTAGAGATCTGCAATACCGCCACCTTGTTGTAGAGCTAGGGTTTTAATCCCAGCTCAAACATCCTTGCCTTCCTAGCCTCCATATCAACTTAATGTAGAGCGAACCTAGCTAACTCATTGAATTTTGTGGCATATTCTGCAACTGACATATCCCCTTGCTTCAACTCCAGAAACTTTACTTCCATCCTAGCCTGCATACTAGACGAAAAATAATTCTCGAAAAATAAAGTCTTAAACCTAGCCCAAGTAATTATTCCTTCTCCTTCCCTCGTCTGATTTGCTTCCCACCAAAAGTTCGCCTGACCTTTCATCATGTAGGTGGCAAAAGTGATCTTTTGCCCCTCAGCTACCCTATCTATCACAAACGCCTTTTCAATCATCTTAACCCAAGTTTGGGCTTCTACAGGGTCAGTTGTACCTTTGAATTCTGGTGGTCCTACAACCTTAAAATCTTTGAAATTTGCCAAGTGATTATTCGGCTGGTTCCCTATGGCTGACATTCCTTGTTGCATAGCCTGAGCTACCATGTTTGCAAAGTTTTGCATCGGGTCTTGCTGTTGTCTCCCAGTGTTGTTAACAGATTCTTCTACCCTCTGATTTCGAGTTTGACGTCTTGGCGGCATTATCTGATTAAATAAAACATAATATATACTTTATTAACTTACATTCTAAACTTTATCATATAAGTTTAATATATTAAACTTGTTTCATTACTCAAACATAGATTCATATTCATTCAACGATTTTAAAATACTTTACATAGCATAGTCAGTAGAAACTCAAATTTTTCGCATATTTGTTACTAACATCATAGAGGGCGTAATCGTCTTTCGGAGATAACCCTAGAAGACAGTTCATATCCATTCCGGATATTATCGGAAGTTCAATCTCAACCCCGGACCATACACCGGGAGCATCATTTCCAACCCCGGAACACACACCGGAACATCATTTCCAACCTCGGAGATAACCCTGAGTTTTGTCCTTGGCGATAACACCAAGGAATGCTATTGCAGTTCCGGCGATAACTCCGAAAATGCTTGTTTCCAATACATACGATCAGCTTCAAGCTCAAACCTCCTGCCGAGGCACTCATACCTCGGACCAGAGCTACACACCGATGCATGAGCATCCACAAGATGACATTGCAAGATTCAACACTTGCAGCGATTCAATCTCGAGATGTAACCCCCGAGCAACGCTCGCTTTCAACTCAAATCGGTGATAACCCCGGATGAGGAGTCAAACATCATCTTGCTACCTCAACACGTAAGGCCGTCTCAACACTTCATATATACATACATACAACAATGTCCTTCAAGAATCAGGAATTCCAATCCCGAGTGACTATTACGCTGCGTGGCAAAGACACCGGATAGAATTTGAAGCTTGACTATCCCCTCTTCCCGACTTTCGTATAACCTCTATTCCATGTCATCACAGTAACTCTCGACACAAGCAATTCAGAAGAAGGTCGATATACCTCGTTCGGATGCTCGGATTAAAGTTCAACAAGCTAGAGCAGAAATTACAAAGCACGAGTGCACGATGCCGAGACGACGGACTCAAGAGAATTCGGCGTACAAGTAGTGTAATCATGGGCCGCCATAGTAGTAATCAAGGCTGCCTAGTAGAATCATGCCGCCATAGTAATCATGCTGCCGCCATAGGCACACCTCAATGACTAAGCATCTCTATAAATATATAGCTTGGGCTAGCCATTTTAAAAAAAAGAAAAGGCGAGGAAGCCTTGTCCAATTTGCTTTATACACACCCTATATTGAGTGCTTGCTCTTTTTAAACACCTGTTAGCCCACATACAGTCATACATTTACCAGCGGGAGCTGAGTGTTTATCCATTTAAAGTCATAGAAGTCTGCATTGGCAGCCCACTGTAAGCCTTCTTACACTCTATAAAGCCTTTCTCTTCATATTTGCACACACTATTCTACACATTGAGAGTCGTGTTGTGTGCGTATGCCCGGACTTCGGTCCGTGATTTTCATTTCTGTCTGTATATATATACTTATATATATGTATATATTTTTATATGGACTAACATTATCGAGTTATGCCTCGATTGAGCCTAGACTTATGTCTGGAGCATTTATTTGCTTATATATATATAAACTGTTGTCGGACTTTGTCTGATGAGCCTAGACTTATGTCTGGAGCGTTTAATGACATATATATTAACTATTGTCAGACTCTATCTGATGAGCCTGGATTTTATATCCGGTGCGTTTAATTGCTTATATATATATATATATTTACATTTCTGTCAGGCCTGGAGTTCACTTCGTGGCCTTTTACAGCTTTCTTTACATTTCGTCCTGCTTGGAGTTTACTTCGTGGCAGTTGATTGCTTTTACAGCTTTATTTTCATTCAAGTCCCGACTGGAGTTTACTTCGTGGTGGTTGATAGCATTTACTGCTTTATTTACATTTATGATCCCCCATGGAGTTGCTTCGTGGTGGCTGATCATGAATATATATATATAGGGGTTCCATCCGAAAGAATAGGATTTGCGTGAGCAACCCCTTTTTGGCTCGTTGATTTTTTTTTGCTCCGGTAGAAATTTCAACAGTTAAAAAGGGTTGCTCCACAAAGAACCTATTGTTGTGGATGGAACCCCACACACACATATATATATATATATATATATATATATTTATCGCTTATATATATATATACTCGCTATCGCTTTCCATACAAATTACAATAAGATCGTGAGCCTAGAATCATGTGATCACAAATTGATCTCATGAATCTAGATTGGTTCGTGATGGACTTTTTACAAATTGTGAAGCGGCTTGTACATTATTTATAGTGTACAAATTTCCTTGGATGGCTGTCATGCCTATAAGGAGTTCGGCATTCTTCAGATATTATTTTCTCGAAAATGCCTCGCGATCTCGAAAAATAAAAGCAAACAATGTTTAACATTTAATAATAAAATGGAAGTATGAAAAGGTCTCAATTCCTATTGAGCATGTGGTTTGAAAAACCTCTTTTACAAAACTTCATTACTATATCTTGGTTAAAACCGAATTTTTCTATAAATTCAAACTTGTGTATATAAGTGCTTAACGAGGCCTCGTGACTACTTTCAAATAATTGCACATTGATCCACACACACACACACACACATTCATATAATAGTTTCTTTGAGAAGTGGCGGTCACCGTGGCAACACGGATGTCGAGGGGTGCCTAACACCTTCCCTCTGCATAATCAAGCCCCCGAACCCTAATGAATCTCGGTTTCACAGACCCGTTTAGCAGTGTCACATCACTGGGTCAATGTGCAAACCTTTTTGATCACGTTGGTGCAACCGATTAAAAACACCAACTGGTAACTCTTAAAGTTAAATCGTCGACATTACACATGTCGGACTTTTTTCACTTATTTTTTCAAACAAATCTCACATTAACATGAGAACACCAAAGAACAAGTAACGAAAAGGGACACTAAAAATCCCGGCGTCGGCGGTGGCGACATCATTGGGACTCAAAGTAAGAGGGCTTAAGCCGCTATTACAAGCTTTTCAAAATTGTTATATACTTGTGTGTGAATGTTGCATTTACATTTATGATGAATGTGTACTAACGCATCTTACTTCTTGACCGCTAAATATCTATCTATGATATTAGTGTGTCACGACATGTCATCATTTTGCATAAACGGTGAGACACGTTGTATGTGAATGTATGTTGTGTGGTCCCTCCACCAGGAGGCTATCCTGTCGGTGTTTGATTACTAGACTCGTAGGAAGACTAATTCCAACGAGGCTCAGGAAAGGCACTACCCAGATTCGCTCCAGTTGAAAGACCGAATTAACTTCCCGTCAAGTAGATTGTGATGATCTGGGAACCTTCATGCCAAAAAGCCGCGAGAGTAACCTAAGATAGGTCATCCTCTGATAAACCAAATGCGGAGGAAAGTCTCTTCATGCTTTCCATTTTCAATTACTTATAAAGGCATTTACTTGTAATTTCATTCCATGATCATTTATATGTAATGGAAAATATGAAGAATATCTGTGCATACATAACATGTTATCAAAATTAACAACCATTTTTTACAGGACCATATTCCTAAAACGGGCAAATCATGATAACATTTATATTATCCCTATGATTAAACTACATAAGTCTTTTGTAGGGAAGCAATTGGGCCTGTTACCCGCTCAAAATCCAAAAAGGCCACGAGCCTACAACCAATCATGTCTTCTTCTGACCAGTCTAATAATGTTTCCCGAGAAGAATTTGATGAATTGAGTAAACAAATTACAGATTTGGTTGTTCTGCTGAAAGAATTGCATCAATCTGCTCAGGGTACAAAGATACCTGCACATACAGAATCCTCTGCACAAAAGGGAGCCCAAGGTTTGGAAAAAATGATTCCAGAACCTCAATTAGATACGACCAACAAAGACCCTGAAAACACCCAAGGGGATATCAGACACCGGTGATATCAGGAAGAAGGTCCTTCAAATGGAGGAAACTATCCGTGTTCTCAAGGGGATTGGAACACATGGAAGTGTTTCATATGTTGACCTTTGCATATTCCCTGGTGTTCATTATCCAGAGAAATTCAAAACCCCAGATTTTGAAAAGTATGATGGATTAGGGGATCCTTATACACATTTAAAAGTGTTCATTGGAGAACTTGGATCTTATGCGGAAAATGAAAAGCTCAGAATGCAGCTGTTCCAGAAGAGTCTGACTAGAGAAGCCCGTTCAAGGTATACAAGATTAGACAACTTCAAGATCCATAGCTGGGAAGAGCTAGCTTATGCCTTCCTCACTCAATACAGTTTTCAATCTCAGATGGCTCCTGACCGGTACCAAATTGCCAAGGTCAAGAAACAGTCTAATGAGTCATTTAGAGAGTATGCTCAAAGGTGGAGGCGCCTTGCTGCTCAAGTTATTCCTTCCATGACAGAATCAAAAATGGTTATAACTTTCATAGATATATAGGAAGCTCCTTTCTATGAGAGAGTTCTAGCTGGTATTGGCAAACCATTTTCTGAAATGATCAAACACGGAGAGATGGCTGAGATGGGATTGAAGTCTGGTAAGATTCAAGACCTAGCTGCTCTTAAAGCTGTTGCTGAGTACATCCAATCCGGATCTTATGGAAACAACCCCCGGAGGGTCCATAAAAAGAAAAAGGAGGATGTTTCCTTGATACTACAAGGTCAAAAAGGCAGTCAGAACATGCCTATATAGAGGAGAAACTACTCCCCTTTTCAAGCATAAGCTTCAAACCCTCCATTGACTAAAAGTGAAGAAGCAAAGCGACCTCGAATATTCACACCCTTAGGGGACTCACTCGAGAATATTCTTACTCTTTTGACTACTCAGAAGAAAATCATACGTTTTCTTCCACCAGCCAACCCTAATGTGAAGGGTTTTAATGCTACTCGGAAGTGTGCTTATCATGCCGGAGCACCTGAACATGATACTCAAGATTGTTGGGCCTTGAAACACAAGATCCAAGACTTGATAGACAATGGTGAGATTTTAGTCACCAAACTAGATCAACCTCATGTGCAAGACAACCCTCTTCCTCAACACAAAGAAGAAGAGGTTAACATGATCAGTTGGAGCACTGGGCAAAGTTCTAGTTTTAATGGCGAGCCGTCTTAGACCATCAAAGATGGTGTTGATAGATGGGATTATGCAAAGTTCCAGTTTACCATGAAACGAAAGATGAAAGCTCTATGCAAGTAAATTGAGCAATTGGCCGAACTGGTGACCCATCAGCATCAAGTCACATGCCAATTAATCAAACAGGAGCATGCCTATCTCCTTCCATTTGTTATGAATGCTCCACCCTCACCTTCAGAAAGCGAAGCTATGGAGGATAAGGTTGTAAAACGAGCAAATGCTAAAGCCCGTCGGGATTTTTCCAATCAGAGGGAGTTCACCTATCTGGGCCAACCTATGGAGGAAAAATTTCAAATGCTGATCAATGAAGGAAGAATTACATACCTTCTACCTCCAATTAATCCCCGTGCTGGACGATTCAACGCGGATGGAGTTTGTTAATATCATTCATATTCTCGGGATCACAGCACAGACGAATGCTGGGCACTCCGCCATCTCATTCAAAATCTCATTGATAGCGGTGTCCTGCAGCTGACAGACGATAACACTGTGCAACTTGAGAGTGGGATTACATGGAAGGGATCAGTAGCAGTGATATCCATTGAGGATGATGATACTGTCAAAATATTTCCCATATAGATAATTCAATTCAAAGGAGCTGACAATCCTTTGAAAGTGGCCGCACCCGAGCCAATTTCTTTACCTTTCAGACCATAATATCTTGTTGTCAACTTACACAAAGTTCCATGGAATTATGGAGAAGCTGAAGGATCCACGTCTCATACTACTGCTACAGTGTCGAAGGATAATCCACTATATCTTCCTCAAAGTGTGACGCCCCCAAAATAGGTATACATCACCTATTCTAAGTCGCCAAATACATGGTACAGAATACAAATACAATCTTAAATATACAACATGAGTTGTGAGTTTTAATACAAATATTGTCTTCAAGACAGTATTAAAACTCAAAATAAGTCCTCAATACATTTATTAACACACTATTTCATTGAATAGTGAGGACTACTAATGCTATCGTCTGGACTGTCACTTCGTTCCCCGACTAGTCCCTGCTACGTTCTCATTTCTTGAAGAGAACAATGAAAGTAAAAGGGTGAGCTCAACTAGCCCAGTAAGAAATATTATGAATAAGATAATGCAGAATAAATTATCATTAGCCTTCAACAATGTTAAACCGATAAAATACAATAGACATCAAGTTTAAGCGCAATGTAACAAGTAATCCATTAAAAGAGTCAAGTAGAGAATAAAATCGCTATCTTTTATGATTTAAAAGGTTTTCATCACTTTTATCGCCGAGACTCGATTTTAATAAATAATCCACATCATCCACGCACTTCTACCAAGGATATTCATTAGTATCATAACCACAAATTATCCATGCACTACGGCCAAGGATATTCGTGTATTCATCAATGGTCATGATCATGCCAACAATTGTCGATCAATGCACTACTGGCCAATGAGGACTTTTACCATATCATTTGTAACATTACGGTCATGATTATACCGATTAATCCCTGGTCATAATCATACCAAGTCCATCTATGCACTACAGGCCACAGATGACTTTAATTTCAACATAAAATAAACACGAGGATGATGACAATGATATAAGAATTCAATAAAACAAGTTCAAGAATTAATTTATCCAAGAACTAATAAGGTCCAAATTGTCAACATGATACTTCTTTGTAGAGTAAAATTCAAGAATGCTCAGAAGAATATTTCCATAAAAAGATACTGGATGAAACGCAAATATCAAGGATATTCCACTAATTTTATGGAGTATAGAAGTCAAAACTTTAACTTATTTGAGTATAATAAAGAATGGAATAACAAAAGAAATCACCGTGCACGCGATAGATCGCATGCATAAAGTTATTCCAATGTAATAATAAATAACGGAACGAAGTCAAAAGCGAAATTCGCACCTAATGTGATATTCCAACATAATAATAAAGAATGGAATAACAAAATGAAATCACCATGCATGCGATAGACCATTACGCATGAGTTATTCCAATGTAATAATAATTAATGGAACCGGTCGAGCGTAATATGCGCAAGCGGGATACTCCAACAGAATAATAAATAACGGAACCAGTCATGCATAAACGCATTGCACAAGATGTTCCAACAGAATAATAAAGAATGAAATAATCGAAGAATTTCACCACGTATGCGGTGCTTAGATGTATAAAAGTTATTCAACATAATGATAAAGAATGGAATAACAGAAGAATTTCACCAAGTATAAGGTAGCCCACGTATACAGGTTATTCCAACAGAACAATAAAGAATGGAATAAAAGAAGTTCTCTTCATGAATACAAAAGAAATAATACCCTTTACCATAAAAGAAGAGTATTCCGACTGGTAAGGCGAGGATATTCTTGAAGAAAACTTGCACTACGCTCAAAGCTTCTTAAAATTCTAAAGAAATACGCTCAAGATTATATAAGAATTCTCTGAACTTCTGATGTGGTTTTCAATTCTAACTAAGCATCCTATTTATAGGAAAATAGAAAGGATACTATGCTGCACTATGCAATAAAATATAATATATTCTATTTATAATCAAATAAAACAAAACTTTATAAAAAGTATTCTGTTTTATATAAAAGATTTTACTATGCAAACACTATGCAGCACTATGCATAATAAAATATAATATATTCTAATTATTGTCTAATAAAACAAATAACTTTATAAAAGTATTACATTTTATATAAAAATATTTTACTATGCAAAACACTATGCATAATAGAATGTAATATATTCTAATTATTGTCTAATAAAACAAATAACTTTATAAAAGTATTCTGCATTTTATATAAAAAGTTTTCATTTTTATTACATTAATAATACTAATAAAACAAAATTTATATATATATATATATATATATATATATATATATATATAAACTTTCCGTGACTTCATAAAAAGACACCTCAATATATCTAACAACATTTATCATTATTATTATAATTCACAATATTAATCGACTAGGTCGTTCCTGTGAAAGAGGGGCTTTCAATAAGGATTTCTCCTTATGGCGCGCAATTAGGTGACCAAACCACTCTCTTGGCGTAACTTCTGACATCGTTAATATTGTAAATAATAATATTAATAACTCTGTCATCTCAATTATTGATTTAATAATATATAAAATATCGACAATAATTGAATCAAATAACGTGAGATACTACGCAACAATTACTGAAGCAATAATTGAACAAAAGCGAGTGACTTCTCACGTAAGCATCAATAATCAATATCGTGTGCTACTTACGCAACCACGCAGCATTCTTTGCATTTTTTTACTACCGAGTAGTTCAGCAGTTTTAATCGTAAAACTTCCGCCGTTATTTCCATAAAAATATTTTTGTCTTTTTCTCAATCCGATAATAATTCCGCTGTGGGGTCCACCAATGATTGTCTTTGTCGCATTTAATATTCCCCGTTAAAACGAATATTCCCCGACCAATCGAATATTATATAACAACATGCGTACTTTGCAAAATTTATAAATATTACCCACAACTATAACATTATATCAAATTCATTCCATAATATTTAATAATGATATTTATAGAAAAATCATCTTTATTAAAAATTTGGGGTCTTACACAAAGGGTTATCAAGCCTACCCTCAAAGCAAAGGGGAAGATTCCCATGGAGAAGATTGAAAAATTTCTCCACACTATGGGCTATAATGAAGCCAAGGTGGTTCTAAGCTTAAGAAAAGCTCCACATCAGATATCAATTCTGGACTTGGTTTTCTCTTCCGAATATCACCGGAAGATTTTACTCAAGCTTTTGGAAGAAGCCTACTTACCGAAATTAGTGGATGTGGAAAAATTTCAACATATGGTTGATCACATTTTCAACAACAATGTGATATCCTTCATTGATGACGATATACCTCCCGAAGGGACCGGTCATTACAAGCCACTGCACATTGCAGTTTTATCCTCCGGGTATATGTTAGCTGGAGTATTGATAGATGGAGGTTCATCTCTGAATATCTGTCCTTATACCACCTTAGTGAAGATGAATGTCAATCTTAAGCGGATCCAAAGCAGCCATACAGTTATCAAAGCTTTCGATGGATCCCGACAAAATTCCGTCGAAAAGATTGAGCTACCAATTAAGATTGGTCCAAATACATTCAATGTATCCTTCCACGTCCTCAAAATAGATTCAGGATACAACCTGCTATTGGGAAGACCATGGATACACACGGCTAGAGACGTTCCCTCCACATTACATCAACAACTCAAATACATTGTCAATAATAGTCTAGTCACTGTTAATGCTGAGCCGGAATATCCTGAACAAGGAGATTTGCCAATCATCAGTTTCAACTCTGAAATTGAGCCGGCCAGTTTTCATACCTTGGAAGTGAGTAACACTCAATACCAACCTATTGGGGCACCACTTCCCATACCCAAGATTTCAGCCAAGGTTATGTCGACCACTCAAGAAATGATGTCATTGGGTCATCAGCCTGGACAAGGGCTTGGTAAAAATCAGCAGGGTATTAAGCACACTATTCAAGTGTCCAGTCAAACTGGGACAGCCGGGCTAGGCTATTCTGCCAGTTCCATTCATAGGAATCCGCATAAACACAGGCCGGTTCCTCAAACTTCCGCCACACGGCGATATTTTCAATCTGCACCTCATGAGCTGATACAGTCTCCAGTTAAGGTGCCAGCACATGTTATGACTATGCTGTTTCCCAAGCCAGTACCATTCAAAGCAAAAGAGGTGCTAATTCCTAATCCCGAAGTGGAAGAAAGGGAACAGAAACACAAACATGACATCGCTTTGATGATGTCCAGCATACGCGTCATTATTTATGATGAACATACATACCGATATACCCCAGACGATGATTGCCCAGATATCATAGTTATCATTCGGGAGAAGGAGGGCAATGACGACCCCTCTATCACTGCAGTCCATCAGGACTTTGCTTTTGACAATTGGAGCAGCACTCCATGCATTGGTCGATGAGGGTAAAACGGGTAGAAAATCCCTCTGCCCTGTAGATAACTTTAATTGCTTACTTTTCTATACAGTATTAGCAGTTATTTTATCAGTACATGCTAACATTTTTTATGATTAAACAGTTTCATATATTAAGTGAAAGCATCTTTTGATTTCAGGACTCTGAATATAGATGTGCCTGTACTTGCTGGTGATATGCCTTCTCTCCACAAGGGCTGTAACTTTGATGCAAAGTTGGACTCAGACTTAATGGACATACAAGATGACATTAAGACACCTCAGGAGATTAAGGAATGGGTCGCAGATAAGCCTAAACCCAACCTTGATCAAACCACTTCTTTCAATCTTGGAACCTTAGAAAACCCTAAGCTAATCCAGATTGGTTCAGACCTCACTCCAAACCAACGGAATGACATGGTTGCACTATTAACCCAATTCCAGGATGTGTTTGCATGGTCTCATGAAGACATGGTGGGTTTTTCCACTGACATTGTTCTTCATTGCCTTTCTATTAAAGAAGGATTCAAGCCAGTTAGGCAGAAACTCAGGCTATTAAAACCTGAGTGGAGTTTAAAAGTCAAAGAAGAAATTGTTTAATAATTTCAAGCCGGCATTATCATGGTGTCTACATATCCGGAGTGGATATCCAACATTGCTCGCGTGCCTAAACCCGGAGGAAAGGTGCGAGTTTGCGTGGATTATTGGGATTTGAACAAAGCTTGCCTTAAAGATAGCTTTCCTGTACCCTTTATCCACATCCTCATTGATAATAATGCGCAATACGGCATGTACTCCTTTGCGGATTGCTTCGCGGGGTATCATCAAATTATAGTCGCTGAGGAAGACCGTGAGAAAACTATCTTCATCACGCCTTAGGGAACCTTTTGCTACAGACGGTTGTCATTCAGCCTCATCAATGCCGGGGCAACCTACCAGCGAGCTATGATGGCTCTTTTTCACGATTTAATGCATAAAGAGATAGAGATCTATTTGGATGACATCATTGTCAAATCCCGAAGGGAGAAAGATCACTTAGACCATCTCAGAAAGCTATTCAACAGGTTGCGTAAGTACAACTTGAAGTTGAATCCAGCCAAGTGTGCCTTTGGTGTTAAATCAGGCAAGTTGCTAGGTTTTCTAGTTAGCCACAAAGGGATTGAACTTTATCCTACCAAAATCCAGGCCATCAAGGAAATGCCCATTCCTCAGACAGAAAAGGAAATACGGGGATTTTTGGGAATAATTAACTTCATTAGTAGATTTATCTCTCAACTCACAACAACCTGTGAGCCCATTTTCAAGTTGTTAAGGAAGAACTCCTCCATGAAATGGAATAATGAGTGCCAGAAAGCCTTCCTTACTATTAAAGAGCAGTTGGATAATGCTCCAGTTTTGGTACCTCCCAGGGATGATGTTCCCTTATTCATGTACCTATCCATTAATGACAATGCCATGGGCTGCATGTTGGGGAAAAAAGATGATAGAGGCTAAGAACGAGCTATCTATTACCTCAGTAAAAGATTCAACACCAGTGAACACAAGTACACTCTGATTGAAAAGACTTGTTGTGCTTTGGCATGATCTTCCATGAGATTACAACATTACCTCCATGGTCACACAACCCATCTCATATCCCGCGTGGATCCTCTCAAGTATGTGTTCAGCAAGCCCATACTGAATTGTCGACTGTCCAGATGGAAGTTGATCCTACAACAATTTGACATCGTCTACATGATGCAAAAGTCTGCCAAAGGTTAAGGAATTGTGGATCAACTGGCCGCTACACCTACAGGGGAATACAAACCCTTGGAAACATATTTCCCCGATGAAGGGGTAATAACAGTTTAGCAACACCGTCAGTACGATGCATGCCACACATGAAAAATGTATTTTGATGGAGCTGTTAATGCAGAAGGCTTTGGAGCTGGAGCAGTTTTAATATCCGGTACGGGGGAGCAGTATCCCGTCGTCGTCAAATTACAGTTTGTTAGCACCAATAACACAGCTGAGTATGAAGGCTGTATCATGGGGCTAAAACTTGCCCGTTCAATGGGCATCAGGTGGTTAACTGTCTTTGGGGATTCCGATTTGGTGATCAAACAATCCACGGGAATTTATCAAACCAAAGAATTACATTTGCTGCCTTACCATCGACAAGTTTTACAGATGGCTTTGGAGTTCGAAGAAATCTCATTTCTACACATTCCTCGTAATAGGAATGATTTTGTGGATGCATTAGCAACATTGGCCTCCTTGGTTCACATACCTGACAAGGAAAACATGCCAAGCATCACATTTGCTATGCAGAAGGCCCCAGCTTATGGGAACTATGTTGGAGAAGTATCGGATGAGCTGCCTCCCATCCACAACCCTTAGTATCAGCATATCAAGGAGTATCTGCGAGATGGATCTACACCCGCTGAGGTGAGCCTAACTGAGAATAGGCGGATCCATCGACTTGCTATGAAATTCTACCTGAGCGGAGATGCACTCTACAAAAGAGATGCATGATTAGGTCTCTTTAGATGTCTAGACAAAGACCAAGCTTAGAGGATCATGGATGAGATCCATGGTGGAGTATGTGGCCCACACATGAACGACCTTTTACTTGTCAAGAAAATTCTCAGAATAGGGCATTATTGGCTCACGCTCAAAGCTGACTATGATGATCACATCAAGAGATGCTATTAATGCCAAATTCATGGGAATGCTATCCACGCCCCTCCAAGGGAACTCCACACTATAAGTTCGCCCTAGCCCTTCTCAATGTGGGGGATGGACGTGATCGGGCCCATCGAGCCTAAAACCAGTAATGGACATCGATTCATATTCACTATGATCGACTACTTCACCAAGTGGGTAGAAGCAGCCTCCTTCCCCAGGGTTACCAAAGAAGTCATCATTGCTTTCATCAGAAACAATGTAGTCTGTCGATATGGACAACCAGAGGTCATTGTGTCAGACAATGCTAAGAACCTCAATAACAAGATGAATGGTGCTGTTGAAGTGGCTAATAAAAATATCAAGAAGATCATGCAGAAAATGCCCGCCAATCACAAAGGGTGGCCTGACCTCTTGCCTCTGACTTTATTAGCCTATAGAACTTCCATGCGTACTTCCACTGGGGCAACCCCCTACTCATTAGCCTATAGGATGGAAGCAGTGCTCCCCATAGAGGTGGAAATGGAATCCCTCAGAGTATTGATGGATGCTCAGTTGGACGAAGACCAATGGGTACAAGACATGTATCACCAATTGTCTCTGATAGACGAAAGGCGAACCGCGACAATCTTCCATAGTCAGTTATATCAATAAAGGATCACCAGATCCTACAACAAAAAAGTCCGACTACGACAATTCAAACAACATGACTTGGTTTTGAAGAAGATCATTGAAAACCAAGATCAATCTAAGGGAAAATTCACTCCTAACTGGGAAGGCCCATTTGTTGTCAAGGAAGTATTGACATGAGGTGCTCTCAGACTACAGGAAATGGATGGCGATGAATTTCCATAGCTTATCAACTCGGACACCGTGAAACGGTACTATGTCTGAAGTTACCATCAAACAAACATCCTGGTTTTCATCATCAAATCACCAGTCATTCCGGTTTCTAACCCTTTTTACAAACTCTTTTGCCCCTCAGGGAAACATACACTTCAAACCAGCAGCCTGGTTTCACCTCATTTCAAACCTTTCATATAATTTCGGTTATCCTGAAGACGGGATTGAACCTTTCACGCTTGCAGTTTATCCTGAAGACGGGATTAAACTTTTCTACACCTGCAATTTGTCCTGAAGACAGGATTAAACTTTTTCCACACCTGCAGTTTATCCCCATTATGGGATCAAACTTTATTCTCCCTGCAGTATAGCCTGCACATGGGATTCACACTTCTCTTTGGCTGCGATTCATCCTGAGGGGCGAACTACATCGACCTGATCTCCCTGACACCCGGGAGTACGTAGGCAACAATATTCTATATGGCTCGGTCGCAATAAAAAAAATAACAAAAACATTTCTGCCCTTTCTCTCCAAAAACAAAAACAACAAAAACATTTCTACACCTCTCTGCCTTTTACATTCAGCGTTGAACCTCTTACACCAGGTTCGAACTACACAGACTTGATCTCCTCTTCAATAGGAGTATGTAGGCAGCCATTTATGGTTCAGTCTAACCCCTACTAGAACAAAAATCTTTGTCACACGGTACTGGGATCAACCTTCAATCCACCACATTTCATCGGCTTCAGACCAAAGGGATGGAATTACCCAATCTCTTTTCATAACTAGAAGATTCGGTGACCATCTAAGCTACGGTTGTGCCTCAAAGATCAATACCAATCTATAAGAGATGGAATTAACTAGGCTTCTCACAAATAGAAGTAATGGCGACCATCTGTGGTGCGGTCAATCTCAGAGAGGAAAAGCCACACTCCTCTCCACATTTCCACACAGATACCAGTCCCAAGACACCAAAGATGGTAGGGATTCATACAGATGAATGATCTGTTCTGAGAGATCCTGCGATGGCTCAATGTCCACATGTCAAGGATAAGTTCAGAATGCATCAAGATCACAAGGCCCTGAAGAAACAGGCAAATATCAAGCAAGTATCAAGGCATAACTAAAAGGGAAGTAAATCAAAATATATTTCTCTGCCATATATACTACTGTTTGATATATACATCTGTGATGTACATGACAAAATGGCTAAGCTAGTCTGTGCAGGAAAATACAAAGCTATCTACGGATTTGTGTGTATGCGGACTATCAGATCTAACATAGCATCCCTCTCTGAAGATGGAGGTAAAGCTGCAAGCTCCTGCCCAATGGTATCTACACGAGCTAGCAGATCTGAGGCTAACTGCATGATGGCCTAATGGTCATCAATGTATGCACTCATATCAGCAAAAATGCCAGTCGTCTAGGATCTCACGGAGGTACTATCTGCAATGGCCACATCCCGCTCCATGATCAATGCATCCCTGATTAATCTAGCCTCATCCCTCTCTAATAGAGCGGCGTCTCTCCCATCAAGAGCTGTCAA
Source organism: Panax quinquefolius (assembly GCA_020205615.1). Taxonomy (NCBI): domain Eukaryota; kingdom Viridiplantae; phylum Streptophyta; class Magnoliopsida; order Apiales; family Araliaceae; genus Panax; species Panax quinquefolius. The sequence goes on along the minus strand of CM035152.1, from coordinate 47,158,371 downwards.
CATCGTGGCTCTAGCCTGATCTCAATTATAGGTCATCAGATGTAAGCTCTACTCCAAATGCTGTGCCGAATACTGAGTAACAGTGGCACTCGGGGTGGGACAATCCATCACAAATGTTGGCAGCCCAGCAGACAAATCTCCATCTGTGGGAATGTTAGCCTCCTCCATAGGCTCCTCATCATCGAAATCAAAATCCTGCACTATGGATACTACCGCAGCCGATGCAGTCTCTGTCTCCATCCAAGCTGAATACTCTGCAGAATAACCAGGATGACTGACAGAAAACTTAGCTAGCTCTCGCTGATCCCAATAGGCATACAACCTAGATCTGTCCGCTGATGATAAATGGCGAGAAGCAAAATGCTGAATCACCGCCCCCTCATATAGGTGAAAATCTTGAAACTGGTCAAACTGACACATCACGGCCAGTGGGTGGTAGGTGATCATCCCTCTCAAACCTGCTAGTGGTAGATAATCCATGCCCGGAGCATGAGTAATGAAGCTGTAGGGTGAGCTAAGCCCTATACACAGCAATATAGTGAATGGATCTCCAATCCTTGCTAGAAAAGCTGACCAAGATGTAGCATCTGTACACTCCACCAGTTGGGAGGAGTACGACATCGCTATATCATGGGTGAAACAATATACATGCCGTCAGAATGTGCCGATCAGTCTCAAGTGTGACATGAACCACACGTACAGCATGACCGAGCTGCATATGAACACTCCTGCCGGATAAGTGCAGTAATATGTGGCCGACCTCAGAGTCTCTGCCAAAATCATCGGTAGGATGGTGTGACCCTCCCTGAGAGATCTCACTTCCATAATGACACCGATGTCCAACTCATCCATGTACAGTGGCATGTAGACATATGATAATGCGCACAACAGTAGTACATCCACTCTGGCTAAACGCCACCGATCCTCCAGTGTGGTGAAATCCCCGGAATGCCGTGCATAACTATCCTTAGAGCCAAATCTGTCAAACAAAAAACGCTGGGATATCACGTGGCCGGATGTAATCTCATCCTGTACCACCCTACGCCTCAAGCCGGTGAGGGCCATGAACTGCCTAATCATGTCTCCAATCGCCATATGCACGCAAGGTCTGTCCAGCGGCAGCATCGTCAATCGTGCATACTCCTCCAGAGTAGGAGTCAACTCTCGGGTCCCAAATTGGAAAACCTGTCTGTCCGGTACCCAGTGCTCTAGTATACCATCTATAAACCCTGTGGGAACCTGAAACATCAACAAGGTCATAGTGTGCTGCAGTAAATGATCTATAGTCACCCTGTCTAGTGGTGACATATTATCATACCATTAACAAGATACCGGATGCCACCAAAATGGTGGGGTATGATCAATACTGACTTAATCGTAGAAGAAGACATACAGACGGGTGGTGTCATAAGACCATCCAGGTCAATCTTTGAATATCTCTCGGACATACATACATATGCATAACATAATAACATGCATGATACAATAGATGGAAATATGATATAGGGAATGGAAAACTGTACATACATTCCTAAGTATATCATCATCTAATACATCTTTGTACAACTAAAATACAGGGAAATGGGGCAAAGCTACCCAACATCTCAACAGAGGCCTATCAAAAGATATAACGAGAATGGGGCGAAGCTACCCAGCAGCTAACAGAGGCCTATCAAAAGAGATAATGAGAAATATACATCAGAAGAAGTCGATGGTATCGATGTTCACATCATCAATCTGTCCACCGATGTAACTCCTCCTGAGTCACTGGATCTCTATCTACAGGGATGTCAGGCCTATACAAGAGAGGATTTGCACTGGAAAAACCATATGGGTCACCTGAGGGGCCAGCGCCAGAGCTGGAAGGATCAAAAGTATCTGCCTCTGAAGGATCTTTACCCAAATGCCGGATAAAGAAATGTGCCCGGTCTAACTTCTGGGTGAAGCTGTCAATCTATGTCACATGAGTCTAATCTCTGACATAAGCTAGCCAATCCGTCATCATCATGGATCCTGGAACCATATCCCTCATAAACTGTGTGGCGCGGGTCTGAGCTCCAATGATACGAGGGAACCACCAATGCTAGAAATCTCCTGAGTATAGGGGCCCTCTGATATTGTATAACCGTCAATCCCCAACAACGGGATATCTGTGACGGGTGACTGCGAAATAGGCCAATAACGCCTGCTAGGAGGCAAGATCGGCATGCGAATCTCTCTTGTAGTGCTCCTGATAGCACGCTTTCCTAAATAGAGCTCTCATCCTCCATCTGTGAAGAGAGGAATCCTGCGGATGGACTTAACGTACTCAACTCCAGTCGGGTACCCATCCTCAAACCCAACACTCAAGTGCTCCCCAAAATAGGGAACCCATATGATGACATTCGCTGTCAACAACTCCAGTTGTAGGCGACAATGAGTAAAACCCTCAGCGACAGGGACCTCCGCCAGTATGGAATGATGCCATCTTAATCTTCATGGATAGGTATCTAAACCTAGCACGCTCAAAGGACGCAAACATGGAAGCCTCTCATAGGCCCAAAACTGCCAACACAAAGGCAAACATCTGCTGTCAGTCAACACTCTTAACCTGTACATGGGAAAAGATAAGAGAAATACTCACCAGCAGAAATGGGTAGAATCCTAACCAAGCCTCGGTCAAGCCCTGTGATCGCATGCGCATTCCCCTGAGGAAGTAGGCAAAGGTATAGGAACCCCAATCATAATCTCCTATACGATCCACGTGTTGAGTGGCGCTGATCAAAACGAAGGACACTATAGAAGAGTTATCTGCTATGAAGCAGCCCCTAATGATCATAAGGAATAATCGCCAGAGAATGCGATCCCTGACTCTCACATCATCGGGTATAGGCTCACTCAATAACCGGCTCATAGCATCTCGCTCAAAGGACCTGTACGTACAAACCTTCCCTTGAGCGCCTTCGCCGGAACTCCCAACAAGGATCTGACGGCAGTAGAGGTAATATCCGTCGTGCAAGGCACTGGATCCCCTCCAAACTCTATACCTGTGATAAATCGCCAATCCATCGGTGTCATCATCACCTCACAGGGAAACCAGCGCTCAGACAATGCCCTGAGGTAACCCCAGGGACAACGACAGGGAAGAATTGAAAAGAACGTCCCGAATCCCCAGCCATGGACAATCTCTCTATAGTCATCATGCAGGGCCTAATACATAGAGTGGATGCTGAACTAGTTCCCTTGAGGCTGTGTAAAGCCGGGAACCTACATCAAATGTAGATTAACATCAGAACCCTTTACTCTTCATCAATAGGAAATAAGGAAGATTAAAATCTGACTTCATACCTCATTTGCGTGCAGGTATACGGAAGGATGCCGACTCAAGTCACCCAGAAGACCTGGGTTCACCACTTGAATTCCTGGCAACTCCCTACGGGGAACACGTGCTGTAGGAGCAGGAACCTTAACAGGTACATCCTCCTCCTCGTCCTCGACATCCGGCACTTCAACCCGGATAGGACGAATCACAGCCTCCACCAAACAACGCGGCTGTCTAACAGAACGGGGATGAGGAACTTTGGAAGCCCTCCTCCATACACCAGAAGTGGTCCTGCGGGAACTGCTCGGCAGATCCGGATCCATAATATCTGGACAACAAATCTCCAAATCACCTCAAAAAGGGTGTGGTAAATTCTTACTTGGAGCTTTTCAAAATGCATTTTATGACTACATGCATGCATGCATTATTTTAACATACATTTACAGTAGAGTTAAAAATGCATGACTACCCAATGCCTACATTTTGGAAATTTTTTGCCATAGCCCCTTTGTAAATGGGACTATCCACATGCACATAGGCATGACTAGGTGGTCATTTAGTAGCACACCTACCAGCAGTCATATACATCCTAAATGCATTAATACATTGCAGTAAAAAATCCGTAAGTGTAGTTTAATTACCAGGGTTATTTTACTTTTCTACCTTTACTCATTTGTCCTCAAATAGGATAAGAAATGACGGTAAAAGGTGCTAATTTGACTGTTTTAAAAGTCAAATTTTTTCACATCATTATGTTCAGCATGGTTTAATACTAATATTTACCCTGTTGAATATTTTTTATCAAGTCATATCAGCATGTATATTCACTACTATGTGTCTAAATGCATTTCATGTGATAAGTTATTTTCCAACGGATAGAAACTGGAAAAGATTACATGCATACGTTACCAAGATAGTGAAGAACACTTGCACGATGACGGAATATGCAGAAAGTTGCTCAAACTCAACAGGACTAAAGAAGAGCTCTCAGATATCCTTCGTCGTGCAGCTTTAAAATGACTTATGAAAGCAACCCATGGGCTTTGTATAGCCATGGTTGGCCGCAAGTCCATCTGAGGCTACTGCAGGTGTACCTGCAACACTCTTCTATGGGTCCCACACCTCTGGCTCACTCTAGTTAGAATTGCAAAGGAGGTCTCACAAGCTGAAAAGGCCAAACTAGGAATAAAAATGTTACGCGATTGAGCGGAATAGCCTAGAATCCTGGTTCTCATGGGTCATAATCTGGCTCTAAATCTTTCATTGGTATTCACCTATGTACAAGTTATACTATACCAATGGCCTCAGCTTTCACAAATCATGCTCGGCAATACCTCAAAAAGGTCCTATGTCGTCAGTGCAGGGTCACAACCCTAGACGTATCCCCGGTGGGGGTTAAAACACCGAAGTTACAAATTAAAGACGTATCCCCGGCGGGGGTTACAACATAATTCAACCATTGATACATACATCAGTGAAGGTCAAGCAGCCTTGACGTTATCTCAGCCGATGGCAAGTAAACCCATCGAAGAAACCTTCCCCAGCAAGGATCACAAATCAATGCAATCATTGATACACACATCAATGAACGTTAATCAGCCTTGACAATGCACCCAACAGGGATCTATCCGGTGATACACACATCAACGAAGGTCGGGCAACCCTGACAAGTTCATACTATTGGCAGTAACTCCGATAGGATGGTGGGATATGTTATACACATCCTCAAATAGAAAAAGCTTTATCCCCATAGATCTCTTATACACAAGAGGTACTTCTATGGAGAATGAAGTCTGTGTCTAGGATTCACGACTTTAGTGATAGCCCCAATGTCAACATCCTTGAAGACTTGGATCGCATGTCCAAGGCATCAGTGATTGTCATCCAACAGGATTAACTGACGATCATGCATCATACATTTGCATCATGTTGCTGCACATAGCATCATGTTTATCTTGTTGCATTTCAAGTGTCTAGGATTCTTTATCCTATCCATGCCTTGTATTGCATGAATATGATAAAGAGGGGCATTTGTAGACACTTGAAATTTTTTGCACAACTGTTACTAACATTGCAGGAGGGCAGAATCGTCTTTCAGAGATAACCCTGGAAGATAGTTCACATCCATTCTGGATACTACCCGAAGTTCAATCTCAACCCCGGACCATACACCGGGAGCATCATTTCCAACCCCGGAACACACACCGGGAACATCATTTCCAACCTCGAAGATAACCCCGAGTTTCATCCTTGGCGATAACACCAAGGAATGCTGTTGAAGTTCCGACGATAACTCCAAAAATGCTTGTTTCAAATACATGCGATCAGCTTCAAGCTCAGACCTCCTGTCGAGGCACACATACCTCAAACCCGGAGCTAACACCGGGCAAACAGGCATCCACAAGATGACATTGCGGCATTCAACACTTGCAGCAGTCCAATCTCAAATGTAACCCTGAGCAATGTCTGCTTTCAACTCAAATCGACGATAACCCCGATGAGGAGTCAAACGTCATCTTGCTACCTCAACACCTGCGCGTCGTCTCATTACTTCATATATACATACAATAATATCCTTCAAGAATCAGGAATTCCAATCCCGAGTGACTATTACGCGTGGCAGCACACCGGATAGAATATGAAGCTTAAAGACCATGGGAATGGTCCCCTCTTCCTGACTTCGTACAACCTCTATTCCATGTCATTACGTAACTCTCGACACAAGCAGTCTGAAGAAGGTCGTATATACCTCATTAGGATGCTCGAATTGAAGTTCTGCAAGTTTGAGCAGACATTATTGTTAGGTTTGTAATATTCATCAACGCAATCAAATTGCAAAATTAAGCAGAAGCGTGTAAAATCAGAGTTTAAAAAATTTACAAACCATAAACCCGGATCACCCTTTATGCACAATTATTAATTAAACGAAAAGATAAAGAATAAAATCATACCCTTGAAGATCGAGCTTCCTCAGGTACAAGTTCACCTCCAAATCCTTTCGCGTTCAACTTGAATCCACCGGGTTTGGTTCCTTCCTTTGATCAACGTTAGCCACCCATATGTTTGGCCTCTAGAGGTGATCCACCAAGGAAAAAATAAAGATTCAAGAAGATGGGGTATTGGCTCAAACCCTAGTTTTTCCTATCTGTATAGAAAAGGGGGCGTACTCTCCCAACTATTGGAATTACGTATGTTGTAAAAGTCAACAACCCCCTCACCCATAATAAGACTCCTCTTATTAATAGATGTGGGCAACCCACCTTAACAATTAAGGAATTGAGTTTTATTTAATTAATTAAATTCTTTTAATTAATTAAGCTCCCTAATCTTATTAGGGATAATTAATTAAACTCTTTTAATTAATTTAACCTCCTAATCTTATTAGGAATAAATGAGAGTACTTATATTAAATTAATTCCTAAACTCTTTTAGAAATTAAAATAATAATAATTGTAATAATATTAATAAGACTCCTCTTATTAATTTATATTTAATATTTCTAAAATATTAAATAATAAATATTAAGCTATTTAATTTATTCTATCACCATAGATTAAATTAAATATACATAACATATTATTACGATTATGCCATTAACTTCTTAAATAATTATTCTTCCTTTTATGGTGTGACCCTTTAGGTTCTCCATATTAAACCAGGTTGTGAATAAATCAATTAGAACAATTCTAATCTTATTTAAATAAATAAATTAAACAATTAATTTATTTAAATAAATAATATTTATTCTGATAGGGAGGATAAGCCTCCCTAGCGATCAGCGACTTTCCGGATAATATAGATTTCAACATTAATCATTAAAGAACCTTTGAGTAAATAATTTACCGTACAATTCAATCCTTCCACCATCTGATGTCCCAATTAAATATAAGACATGGAATTCTTGTCAAGTCTTATTTTATTTAATTATATGTATTTCGATCCTTAAATGCACAACTCAAATAATGCAAATTAGAAACTCCTTTCTAATTTCATTACGCCTTAACCGAGGACTCTCGGGTTGTCATTTATCGAATCACATAGGACATTTCTCTTCTTTTATTAGAAGTGGTAGATTCTTTATTGATCATACATTATCTCCATGTACAACTTATTATACCCAAGCATACCCTTTGATATACCTTAAGGGTCTTAAGGAATAAGTCAAAGTATAACTCATCATACACAAGATACTATGATGATCTCAAGTCAAGGATTACTTGTACTACTATCACTACAGGAATTCCTATTGACGACAGCAAATAAAACTCCATTAGATATTCCTTAGCGAGCCACGTTCGGTGAACTTATTCTCTAATAAGCACCTACATACTTGCTTTAGTGTCTCCACACAAATGATCGTGAGATCAATCATCCTCATCGATGAGCAAAACAACGTATGTACCAATCTATCCAGGATTCACTAATCCCCAATTTAGTAATCAATGATTGGGAACTATTTTAGTTTTAAGCTTTCTAAGAATTTAGATCTCATTAGAATGATCATCATCATTATTCTAAAAGCATTGCTTAAAACTATGGGTTTATCACATATTATAAAACAGCATCATGTAGATAATTAAAAGCCTTTAATAAATTAATACCTTTTATTAATAAATGAATAAGATTGTTACAAAGTATATGCTTTATCATCAAACATGATTGGCTTGTGTGCATACTACTTTCAATCTCCCACTTGCACTAAAGCCAATCGCCATGGTATCTCATACTCTTCTTCTCTAAGTGAGCGATTATCCTGCTTTGTTGGATAAGCTTTAGTTAATGGATATGTAATGTTGTTCATGAGAGTCCACTATCTCTATAGTAATTTCCCATCTTTCAATGATTCTAATAATCAAATGAAAGTGCCACAACACATGTTTAGATCCAAGATGAGACTTAGGAACTATTCCTAGTTACGTAATGAACTTTTAATCCAAACAATCAACTTGCGACTTCATTTATAGCTATATACTTTGTCTTTATCACTAAACTAGCAACTCTTTCTTTGTTTGGAACCTTTCAATTCTTTGCTGCTTATTCAAAATAACGTTTTACCTTAAAGTGGATTTTTACGTCATCTTTAGTGCATACGAAAAACTTGAGTCTGTTAAGCCCTCTAGTTTTAATTTAGACCCACCATGAATATGATCACATCCTTAGTCTTGGGTTAAGCACTTTAAGATGTTTTTCAACGACTCATAGTGAACTTCTCCATAAGTGATCTGGTAACACTTTACCTTAAAGTGAATTTTCTGTCGTCTTGGTCTGTCTGAAAAACTTGAGTCTGTTAAGCCCTCTAGTTTTAATTCAGACCCACCCTAAATATGATCACATCCTTAGTACCGAAAGAAAGTATTTTAAGATGTTTTCACTTTGTCTCTGAACTTCTCCGAATATACGATCGATCAACATCAAGTCTCATTACATTTCATTGCATACATGATATACTCATGCGATCTCTCTTTTTGGAGTCTATGTGGACTATTAAGAGAGATACACTCCATGACTCATCAACATGAAACATCTCTTGGAGCTTGCCATGCTAAACGACTTTAGCATCAAATGAATATACGTTCCTTGGGTTAAGTCGAGCATCCTCTTGAATCTATCTATATAGATTTTATCCCCAATTAAGATACTCTTCCCAAATCATTCATGGAGGAAATTTTAGACAACTTTATCTTTCTTGATTGTAGCATTGGTATGTTATTCCTCATCTGTAGTATATCAACATATAATACTAGAAATTTCACGACGCTCCCATTGACCCTTTTGTACACACTAGAAGTCTTACATCATTGCATGTAACTCTGGATCATCATCTTCTATGATGTGTACCTCATCATCATCATCCATGATTAATCCATACCTCCTAGGTATCTTGATACTATTCGATTTCTGATTCGGTTTGTGGTACAATAGGTCTATCTACAGGTTCCTCTTATTTGACTTATAGTGTTTTGTGGTTCTTGAACTCTTCAAGATCTATTATCCTCCCACTAGCCCCTTTTAATGATAAACACATTTATCTTAAAAGGCAGCGTGTTTCATAATAAACACCTTTTGCTAAGTAGGATTATAGAACATATACCCTAAACTTACTTTAGGATGTCCCACAAATCGACACTTGTCAAATCTTGTCCCAAGCTTATCCTTTGAAACCTTTTCACATAAGTTGGACAACCACTTATCTTAACATACTTAAGATTAGGAATCCTCCATGTCCATAACTTTTATGGAGTCTTGAAATTTGGATTTTGAGGTTACCTTTTTCGTAGATATGCAGCCATTTCTAGGACATGACCCTAGAAGGATACTGGAATGTCGGTAAAATCATTATGGATCGCACCATGTTCAAATAGGTACAATTTTTCCTTTCAGATACATCAATCAATTATTATGTATCGAGAGGCGTCCATTATGAGAAAACCATTTGAGATGATCTAGAAACTTATTGCACAAGTATTTATTCCTTGATCCGATCAAAGAATCCTAATACTTTGCCAATTTGTTTCACTTTTGAATTCTTTGAACCTTTCAAATAATTCACACTTGTATTTCAGCAAATACACACATTCAACTCTTTGAATGATCATCTCCTTTTCTTATACTAGTTTGTTCAATTTGTAAAATTATTTTCACGTAAGTCAAGTATACAAAATCCATTAAGTGATATTCGGTTCTATACAAAACATTATTATTATAAATAGAACAACAATTATTCTTAAATATAATACCAAAGATTTCATTGTCCAACAATAAAATGGAAATAATGTTTCCAACGAGAAGCTGGAATACAATAACAACTTATTGACTTAATAGACTTGCCGTAGGCATTGCTAAACTATAAGTTTCTTTGGCTAATGTAGCAACCTTTGCTTCATTTCCCACACATAAGATTATTTATCTTTGTTTAGCTTTCTACTTCTTCTTGGTCCATTCATAAATCTATATTTATGATAACCAAAGTCGATATCAATATCCAAGTAGAACCTTGACTTAAAGAAAATTTATTTTAAATCTTGAACAAAATTGTATTTATGTAGAAAATTCATTAAGCTTCTTTGGTTAGCCTCTGCAAAGTGCTTCTTCTCATGATTTCTTTCCGGTGTCATGCTTATTGCGGTGGAAGCAAACTCCTTTGCTATCCGTGTCGGTTTTGTTCTTATTATCCTTTTTTTTGCCTTTCTATATACCTTCTTTGAATCGTTCTTCTTTTGAGGAAGATCCTTTGGCCCCTACCAAGTAAGACATGGTCTTTCTTGGTTGGAAAGTGACTCTCATCATTTTTCAACATGTTAAGCAAATCAACGAAAGTGCGATATCTAGCTTGTTTATATGAAAAATTCACAACAATTGTGAAAGGAGTAAGGGAGTGAGTGCAAGATCAAATCTTGGCTCAACTCTCCATCCATGACAAAACCAGTTGTCTAATTGATCAATCAAATTGATAATGTTAAGGACTTTTTATACATACTATAGTGCCATTGGCCATTCTAGATCGGAAGAGCTCCTTAGATATGTCGATATCTATCGGTCTTACTTTCCTCGCCATCAACTACTTGATGTGCGGGAATATAGTAAAGCATCCATAGTTTCATCTTTGATTTGAAGCTCGTTACTCATGGATGCTTGAGCATGATGCATTGAGCCAATGTGCATCATCTTGCCACTTTTTAAAAGTAGCAATGTCTTCCTCGGAGGCATTATGCGCAACCATTCTTGAGGATAGGCGTATTAAGGACATAAGATAGCTTTTCAGCTATGAGAACTATTCTCAAATTCCTTAACCAATCTGTTTAATTCGATTTGGTTAATTTAGCATTTAATACGCTTCGCAGTGATAGTAATTTTTAGACATTGTAAAATTCTGTAAATGAATTTGTAATTAACAACATTTTAACATACATTCTTTTATTAATTACCAAAATAATTTAGGTCTTGTTTTAAATTGGTATCTCCCACTATTTTCTTCAAACTATATAACCCTCACTTATATAGTTCGGCAAAATCTAATTAAAGATTTTCTAGTGAGAATAAGGATCCCATTTCAAATGTATATAGCCTTGTGGTGACACAACAAACTATATATAAATAAATAGGTAGACAACTTTTGTCAATTACATTAACTATGCAACTCCTTTTCTTTTGCCTCTTAGATTATTTTGATCAAGTGGTGGCACATCCGAATCAAAATTATCCAAGTTAAGTCGGACCTAGTACTCCATATATTCAAAAAAGAAAAATATCATCCTTGTGGTGACACAACAAAACAATATTGTTCAATTTTCTTTATAAGCATCAAATGTGATAAATTAATATCTTAAATACTTAATACTTGCCTTGTGGTGACACAACAAACTCATATTAAATATTTAATACTCTATTAATTTTATCATGCTAGAAATGACGTTCGATATTCCAAATATCTTTGAGCGCTTAGGACTTAATATAAAAATTGAGGGGTTTGTTATTAATTTGTCTCATCTTGTTTAGCGGTGCATGCACATATATATATATAAAATACGCGTCGTATTAATGAACATGCGAAGCATGTTTGCATAATATATAATATATATAGTATAAGCATGCACATATAGAATACTATATTCTACCGGATTGATTATGGACTTTTATTCTAGTTTGGTTCACTAGAGCCACCAAGTGAACCAAAAGGTCAAGCTCCCCTAGGGGTGCAAGAAATAATATTTAAATATAACTATTACATTTAAACCGGGCTCCATTACAAGCGGGTCTTCATGCGCCTCTTGTCCTTGATCTCCAATTCTTCAAAATTAATTCTAACTATTCCTATTACAAAACTATTTAAAATAAATAAAACCTTGATCGTGATCGAGGGAAGTACATAGGAGGAGAATAGAATTTACATTAAGAAAAAAAATTAGAGAAGGCGAGTCTGTGAGACCCCATTTAATAAAAACCCATACATTCATGCATCCAACTAAAATAAAATTCAATCACATTTAATTGATAGTCCATAATCAATCCCATTTATTATCATACACATCATCATATGCATCGATAAATAACATTCATCTTATGAATAATAAACATTTAATATATATATTGATATCATTTAATAATGGGCAAATTTAGTTAGTATAAAATCTAATTTTGAATCAAAATAAACTCCTTTATTTTAATCCAAATTTAAATTAAAATAAAACTATTTTATTTTAATTTATCCAATTTTGAATAAAATAAACTATTTTATTTTAATCAAAATCTTTAATCAAAATAAACTCCTTTATTTTAATTAATTATGGAATCCAATTAATTATATAAAAAAAAAATTATTAAAGGAAACACGGATATTCTTTCCTATTCACAAATAAACTCCTTTATTTTGAATAATATGAAATCTTATTTCATATTTAAATAAACTCTTTTATTTAAGAAAATTAGGATTCTCTTTCCTATTTTGAATAAAATAAATCTCTTTTATTTTGAATAATATGAAAATCTAATTTCATATCTAAATAAACTCCTTTATTTTAGGAAACATATAATCCAATTTCAACTTCAATTAGTTATCATGGAATCCAATTCCAACTCTAATTAGTTAGCATGAAATTTAATTTTAATATTAAAATAAACCTTTTATTTTAAGATTAAAATAAACATTTTATTTTAAAATTAAAATAAACTTTTATTTTAAAATTAAAATAATTAAGATATATATATATATATATATATATATATATATATATATATATATATATATATATAATATATATATATATAATAATTATTTTTGAATCCTAGAAATCCTATTTCTGTTTCATTATATATAATAGTCTATATCCGGTTTTTCCTTAATAATCGTGCACCTTTTTTTTTTTTTTTTTTTTTTTTTAAAGTGCATAGATCCACCAAGAAAAATAAAATCGTACACCATGGTATTTGATATTCAATACTTAAAAATCTTGGAAGACATAAGCACGTGGTTTATATTTTAAAAAAAAAAAAAAAAATTGGAATTTCCAATTTACGTTAAAAAAAAAAAATATTTTTTTTTTTTTTTTTTTTTAAAAAATTTTATACAATAAAATTATGCCCAATTAAATTGTTCTAAACACATATCAATATATATATTAAATTAAACAATTAATAATTCGCATAAAGGTTTGGCTCGATGCCTTTATTAGGTTTAATAATATTCATCAACTTGATCAAATTGCAAAAAAAAGCGAGCGTGTAAAATCGAGTTTAAAAATTTACAAACCATATACCCGGATCACCCTTTATGCACAATTATTAATTAAGCGAAAAGATAAAGAATAAAATCATACCCTTGAAGATCGAGCTTCCTCGGTACAAGTTCACCTCCAAATCCTTTCGCGTTCAACTTGAATCCACGGGTTTGGTTCCTTCCTTTTGATCAACGTTAGCCACCCATATGTTTGGCCTCTAGAGGTGATCCACGAGGAAAAATAAAGATTCAAGAAGATGGGTGGTTGGCTCAAACCCTAGTTTTTCTATCTCTATAGAAAAAGGCGTACTCTCCCAACTATTGGAATTATTACGTATGTTGAAAAAGTCAACAACCCACCCACCCATAATAAGACTCCTCTTATTAATAGATGTGGGCAACCCACCTTAACAATTAAGAAATTGAGTTTTATTTAATTAATTAAATTCTTTTAATTAAATTAAGCTCCCTAATCTTATTAGGGATAATTAATTAAACTCTTTAATTAATTTAACCTCCTAATCTTATTAGGAATAAATGAGAGTACTTATATTAAATTAATTCCTAAACTCTTTTAGAAATTAAAATAATAATAATTGTAATAATATTAATAAGACTCCTCTTATTAATTTATATTTAATATTTCTAAAATATTAAATAATAAATATTAAGCTATTTAATTTATTCTATCACCATAGATTAAATTAAATATACATACATATATTATTACGATTATGCCATTAACTTCTTAAATAATTATTCTTCTTTTTTATGGTGTGACCCTTTAGGTTCTCCATATTAAGCCGGTTGTGAATAAATCAATTAGAACAATTCTAATCTTATTTAAATAAATAAATTAAACAATTAATTTATTTAAATAAATAATATTTATTCTGATAGGGATAAGCCTCCTAGCGATCAGCGACTTTCCGGATAATATAGATTTCAACATTAATCATTAAAGAACCTTTGAGTAAATAGTTCTAGTACAATTCAATCCTTCCACCATCTGATGTCCCGATTAAATATAAGGCATGGAATTCTTGTCAAGTCTTATTTTATTTAATTATATGTATTTCGATCCTTAAATGCACAACTCAAATAATGCAAATTAGAAACTCCTTTCTAATTTCATTACGCCTTAACCAAGGACTCTTTGGGTTGTCATTTATCGAATCACATAGGACATTTCTCTTCTTTTATTAGAAGTGGTAGATTCTTTATTGATCATACATTATCTCCATATACAACTTATTATACCCAAGCATACCCTTTGATATACCTAAGGGGTCTAAGGAATAAGTCAAAGTATAACTCATCATACACAAGATACTATGATGATCTCAAGTCCAAGGATTACTTGTACTACTATCACTCTGAGAATTCCTATTGACAGCAAATAAAACTCCATTAGATATTCCTTAGCGAGCCACGTTCGATTGAACTTATTCTCTAATAAGCACCTACACATACTTGCTTTAGTGTCTCCACACAAATGATCGTGAGATCAATCATCCTCATCCAATGAGCAAGCAACGTATGTACCCAATCTATCCGGATTCACTAATCCCAATTTAGTAATCCAATGATTGGGAACTATTTTAGTTTTAAGCTTTCTAAGAATTTAGATCTCATTAGAATGATCATCATCATTATTCTAAAAGCATTGCTTAAAACTATGGGTTTATCACATATTATAAAACGACATCATGTAGATAATTAAAAGCCTTTAATAAATTAATACTTTTTATTAATAAATGAATAAGATTGTTACAAAGTATATGCTTTATCATCAAACATGATTGGCTTGTGTGCATACTACTTTCAATCTCCCACTTGCACTAAAGCCGATCGCCATGGTATCTCATACTCTTCTTCTCTAAGTGGCGATTATCCTGTTTGTTGGATAAGCTTTAGTTAATGGATATGTAATGTTGTTCATGAGAGTCCACTATCTCTATAGTGATTTCCCATCTTTCAATGATTCTAATAATCAAATGAAAGTGCCACAACACATGTTTAGATCCAAGATGAGACTTAGGAACTATTCCTAGTTACGTAATGAACTTTTAATCCAAACAATCAACTTGCGACTTCATTTATAGCTATATACTTTGTCTTTATCACTAAACTAGCAACTCTTTCTTTGTTTGGAACCTTTCAATTCTTTGCACCTTTTGTTCAAAATAACGCTTTTACCTTAAAGTGGATTTTACGTCATCTTAGTGCGTCAGAAAAACTTGAGTCTTAAGCCCTCTAGTTTTAATTTAGACCCACCATGAATATGAACATCCTTGAGTGCCGGTTAAGCACTTTAAGATGTTTTTAAGCCCTCTAGTGTTTTATATTTCATGGTAACACTTTACCTTAAAGTGAAATATGATCGAAAAACATCCTTAAGCCCTCTAGTTTTAATTCGGACCACCCTAAATATGATCACATCCTTAGTAAGTACTTTAAGATGTTTTTCTTTGTCTCATAGTGAACTTCTCCGAATATGGTGATCGACATCAAGTCTCGTACATTTCATTGCATACATGATAGTTACTCATGCGACCTCTCTCTTTTTTGGAGTCTATGTGGACTATTAAGAGAGATACACTCCATGACTCATCAACATGAAACATCTCTTGGAGTTTGCCATGCTAAGCGACTTTAGCATCAAATGAATATCGTTCCTTGGGTTAAGTCGAGCATCCTCTTAAATCTATCTATATAGATTTTATCCCCAATTAAGATACTCTTCCCAAATCATTCATGGAGGAATGTTTAGACAACTTTATCTTCTTGATTGTAGCATTGGTATGTTATTCCTCATCCGTAGTATATCAACATATAATACTAGAAATTTCACGACGTTCATTCCATTTTTCGACCCTTTTTTTACACACTAGAAGTCTTACATCATCAGATGTAACTCTGGATCATCATCTTCATGATGTGTACCTCATCATCATCATCCATGATTAATCCATACCTCCTAGGTATCTTGATTACTATTCGATTTATGATTGATTTGGTTGTGGTACAATAGGTCTATCTACAGGTTCCTCTTATTTGACTTATAGTGTTTTGTGGTTCTTGAACTCTTCAAGATCTATTATCCTCCCACTAGCCCCTTCAATGATAAACACCTTTATCTTAGAAGGCAGCGTGTTTCACAATAAACACCTTTTGCTAAGTAGGATTATAGAACATATACCCTAAACTTACTTTAGGATGTCCCACAAATCGACACTTGTCAAATCTTGTCCCAAGCTTATCCTTTTGAAACCTTTTCACATAAGTTGGACAACCCCTTATCTTAACATACTTAAGATTAGGAATCCTCCATGTCCATAACTTTTATGGAGTCTGAAATGGATTTTGAGGTTACCTTTTTCGTAGAATGTCTGACCATTTCTAGGACATGGCCCTAGAAGGATCTTGGAATGTCGGTAAAATCATTATGGATCGCACCATGTTCAAATAGGTACAATTTTTCCTTTCGGATACATCAATCAATTATTATGTATCGAGAGGCGTCCATTATGAGAAAACCATTTGAGATGATCTAGAAACTTATTGCACAAGTATTCCTTCCTTGATCTAATCAAAGAATCTTAATACTTTGCCAATTTGTTTCACTTTTGAATTCTTTGAACCTTTCAAATAATTCACACTTGTATTCAAACAAATACACACATTCAACTCTTTGAATGATCATCTCCTTTTCTTATACTAGTTTGTTCAATTTGTAAAATTATTTTCACGTAAGTCAGTATACAAAATCCATTAAGTAATATTCGAGTTCTATACAAAACATTATTATTATAAATAGAACAACAATTATTCTTAAATATAATACCAAAATTTCATTGTCCAACAATAAAATGGAAATAATGTTTTTAACGAAGGCTGGAATACAATAACAACTTATTGACTTAATAGATTTGCCAGTAGGCATTGCTAAACTATAAGTTTCTTTGGCTAATATAGCAACCTTTGCTTCATTTCCCACACATAGGATTATTTATCTTTGTTTAGCTTTCTACTTACTTCTTGGTCCCTTCATAAATCTATATTTATGATAACCAAAGTCGATATCCAATATCCAAGTAGAACCTTGACTTAAAGAAAAATTTATTTTAAATCTTGAACAAAATTGTATTTATAGCAGAAACTTCATTAAGCTTCTTTGGTTAGCCTCGCAAAGATGCTTCTCGCAGATTTCTTTCCGGTGTCCGGGCTTATTGCGGTGGAAGTAAACTCATTTGCTATCCGTATCGATTTTGTTCTTATTATCCTTTTTTTTTTTTGCCTTTCTATATACCTTCTTTGAATCGTTCTTCTTTTAGGAAGATCCTTTGGCCCCTACCGATGAAGACATGGTCTTTCTTGGTTGGAAAGTGACTCTCATCATTTTTCAACATGTTAAGCAAATCAACGAAGGCGATATCTAGCTTGTTTATATGAAAAATTCACAACAATTGTGAAAGGAGTTAGGGAGTGAGTGCAAGATCAAATCTTGGCTCAACTCTCCATCCATGACAAAAACCGGTTGTCCTAATTGATCAATCAAATTGATAATGTTAAGGACTTTTTATCATCTTATAGTGCCATTGGCCATTCTAGATCGGAAGAGCTCCTTAGATATCTCGATATCTATCGGTCTTACTTTCCTCACCATCAACTACTTGATGTGCGGGAATATAGTAGAAGCATCCATAGTTTCATCTTGTATTTGAAGCTCGTTACTCGTGGATGCGAGCATGATGCATTGAGCCATTGTGCATCATCTTGCCACTTTTTAAAAGTAGCAATGTCTTCCTCGGAGGCATTATGCGCAACCATTGCGAGGGATAGGCGTATTAAGGACATAAGATAGCTTTTCAAACTATGAGAACTATTCTCAAATTCCTTAACCAATCCATTTAATTCGATTTGGTTAATTTAGCATCTAATATGCTCGCTTGATGATAGTAATTTTAGACATTGTAAAATTACGTAAATGAATTTGTAATTAACAACATTTTAACATACATTCTTTTATTAATTACCAAAATAATTTAGGTCTTGTTTTAAATTGGTATCTCCCACTATTTTCTTCAAACTATATTACCCTCACTTATATAGTTCGGCAAAATCTAATTAAAGATTTGCTAGTGAGAATAAGGATCCCATTTCAAATGTATATAGCCTTGTGGTGACACAACAAACTATATATAAATAAATAGGTAGACAACTTTTGTCAATTACATTAACTATGCAACTCCTTTTCTTTTGCCTCTTAGATTATTTTGATCAAGTGGTGGCACATCCGAATCAAAATTATCCAAGTTAAGTCGGACCTAGCACTCCATATATTCAAAAAAGAAAAATATCATCCTTGTGGTGACACAACAAAACAATATTGTTCAATTTTCTTTATAAGCATCAAATGTGATAAATTAACATCTTAAATACTTAATACTTGCCTTGTGGTGACACAACAAACTCATATTAAATATTTAATACTCTATTAATTTTATCATGCTAGAAAGCGACGTTCGATATTCCAAATATCTTTGAGCGCTTAGGACTTAATATAAAATTGAGGGGTTTGTTATTAATTTGTCTCATCTTGTTTTAGCGTAGCATGCACATATATATATATAAATACGCGTTATATTAATGAACATGCGAAGCATGTTTTGCATATATATATATATATAGTATAAGCATGCACATATAGAATACTATATTCTACCCGGATTGATTATGGACTTTTATTCTAGTTTGGTTCACTAGAGCCACCAAGAAGTGAACAAAAGGTCAAACCCCAGGGGTGCAAGAAATAATATTTAAATATAACTATTACATTTAAACTGGGGCTCCATTACAAAGCGGGTCTTCATGCGCTTCTTGCTCCTTGATCTCCAATTCTTCAAAATTAATTCTAACTATTCCTATTACAAAACTATTTAAAATAAATAGAAACCTTGATCGTGATCGAGGAAAGTACATAGGAGGGAATAGAATTTACATTAAGAAAAATTAGAGAAGGCGAGTCATGCAGACCCCATTTAATAAAACCCATACATTCATGCATCCAACTAAAATAAAATCCAATCACATTGGTCGATAGTCCATAATCAATCCCATTTATTATCATACACATCATCATATGCATCGATAAATAACATTCATCTTATGAATAATAAACATTTAATATATATATTGATATCATTTAATGGGCAAATTTAGTTAGTATAAAATCTAATTTTGAATCAAAATAAACTCCTTTATTTTAATCCAAATTTAAATTAAAATAAAACTATTTTATTTTAATTTATCCAATTTTGAATAAAATAAACTATTTTATTTTAATCAAAATCTTTAATCAAAATAAACTCCTTTATTTTAATTAATTATGGAATCCAATTCCATATAAAAAAAAAAATTATTAAATAAAACACGGATATTCTTTTCCTATTCACAAATAAACTCCTTTATTTTGAATAATATGAAATCTTATTCCATATTTAAATAAACTCTTTATTTAAGGAAATTAGGATTCTCTTTCCTATTCACAAATAAACTCTTTTATTTTGAATAATATGAAATCTTATTTCATATTTCTCCTTTATCTAAATAAACTCCTTTATTTAAGGAAACATATAATCCAATTTCAACTCCAATTAGTTATCATGGAATTCAATTCCAACTTTAATTAGTTAGCATGAAATTTAATTTTAATATTAAAATAAACCTTTTATTTTAAGATTAAAATAAACATTTTATTTTAAAATTAAAATAAACTTTTATTCTAAAATTAAAATAATTAAGATTATATAGTTATATATATATATATATATATATATATATATATTATATATATATATATATATATATATATATATATATAATAATATATTTTGAATCCTAGAAATCCTATTTCTATTTCATTCCTATAGTAATATAATAAATTTTCCCTTAATAATAGTGCACCATTTTTTTTTTTTTTTTTTTTTTAAGTTTTATAAATATATATCCACCAAGAAAATAAAATATAGATACCATGGTATTTGATATTCAATACTTATAAAATCTTGGAAGACATAATAACACGTAATTTTAAAAAAAAAAAAAAAAAAAAATTGAATTTCATTTTTAAAAAATTTTTTTTTTTTTTTTTTTTTTTTTTTTTTTTTTATTTTATATAAAATTATGCCCAAATAAATTGTTCTAAACACATATCAACATATATATTAAATTAGACAATTAATAATTCGCATAAAGGTTTGGCTCTGATGCCACTGTTAGGTTTGTAATATTCATCAACGCAATCAAATTGCAAAATTAAGCGGAAGTGTGTAAAATCAGAGTTTAAAAAATTTACAAACCATAAACCCGGATCACCCTTTATGCACAATTATTAATTAAACGAAAAGATAAAGAATAAATTCATACCCTTGAAGATCGAGCTTCCTCAGGTACAAGTTCACCTCCAAATCCTTTCGCGTTCAACTTGAATCCACCGGGTTTGGTTCCTTCCTTTGATCAACGTTAGCCACCCACATGTTTGGCCTCTAGAGGTGATCCACCAAGGAAAAAATAAAGATTCAAGAAGATGGGGTATTGGCTCAAACCCTAGTTTTTCCTATCTCTATAGAAAAAAGCGTGTCTCCCAACTATTGGAATTACGTATGTTGTAAAAGTCAACAACCCCCTCACCCATAATAAGACTCCTCTTATTAATAGATGTGGGCAACCCACCTTAACAATTAAGGAATTGAGTTTTATTTAATTAATTAAATTCTTTTAATTAATTAAGCTCCCTAATCTTATTAGGGATAATTAATTAAACTCTTTTAATTAATTTAACCTCCTAATCTTATTAGGAATAAATGAGAGTACTTATATTAAATTAATTCCTAAACTCTTTTAGAAATTAAAATAATAATAATTGTAATAATATTAATAAGACTCCTCTTATTAATTTATATTTAATATTTCTAAAATATTAAATAATAAATATTAAGCTATTTAATTTATTCTATCACCATAGATTAAATTAAATATACATAACTATATTATTACGATTATGCCATTAACTTCTTAAATAATTATTCTTCCTTTTATGGTGTGACCCTTTAGGTTCTCCATATTAATAGGTTGTGAATAAATCAATTAGAACAATTCTAATCTTATTTAAATAAATAAATTAAACAATTAATTTATTTAAATAAATAATATTTATTCTACAATAGGGATAAGCCTCCTAGTGATCAACGACTTTCCGGATAATATAGATTTCAACATTAATCATAAAAGAACCTTTGAGTAAATAGTTACCAAATACAATTCAATCCTTCCACCATCTGATGTCCCGATTAAATATAAGACATGGAATTCTTTGTCAAGTCTTATTTTATTTAATTATATGTATTTCGATCCTTAAATGCACAACACCAAATAATGCAAATTAGAAACTCCTTTCTAATTTCATTACGCCTTAACCAAGGACTCTTTGGGTTGTCATTTATCGAATCACATAGGACATTTCTCTTCTTTTATTAGAAGTGGTAGATTCTTTATTGATCATACATTATCTCCATATACAACTTATTATACCCAAGCATACCCTTTGATATACCCTAAGGGTCTTAAGGAATAAGTCAAAGTATAACTCATCATACACGAGATACTATGATGATCTCAAGTCAAGGATTACTTGTACTACTATCACTACTGAGAATTCCTATTGACAGCAAATAAAACTCCATTAGGTATTCCTTAGCGAGCCACGTTCGATGAACTTATTCTCTAATAAGCACCTACATACTTGCTTTAGTGTCTCCACACAAATGATCATGAGATCAATCATCCTCATCCAATGAGCAAGCAGCGTATGTACCAATCTATCAGGATTCACTAATCCCCAATTTAGTAATCCAATGATTGGGAACTATTTTAGTTTTAAGCTTTCTAAGAATTTAGATCTCATTAGAATGATCATCATCATTATTCTAAAAGCATTGCTTAAAACTATGGGTTTATCACATATATTATAAAGCGACATCATGTATGTAGATAATTAAAAGTCTTTAATAAATTAATACTTTTATTAATAAATGAATAAGATTGTTACAAAGTATATGCTTTATCATCAAACATGATTGGCTTGTGTATACTACTTTCAATTGCCTTTCTCTTCATATTTGCACACACTATTCTACACATTGAGAGTCGTGTTGTATGCATATGCAGGACTTGGTCCATGGTTTTCATTTACATACGTATATATATACTTATATATATGTATATATTTTTATATGGACTAACATTATCGAGTTATGCCTCGATTGAGCCTAGACTTATGTCTGGAGCGTTTATTTGCTTTTATATATATATATATATATATATAAACTGTTGTCAGACTCTGTCTGATGAGCCTTGATTTTATATCTGGTGCATTTAATTGCTTATATATATATTTTCATTTTTGTCAGGCCTGGAGTTCACTTCGTGGCCTTTTACAGCTTTCTTTACATTTCGTTCTGCCTGGAGTTTACTTCGTGGCAATTGATCAGTTTTACAGGTTTATTTACATTCAAGTCCCGCCTAGGGTTTACTTCATGGTGGTTGATAGCATTTACTGCTTTATTTACATTTCTGATCCCCCATGGAGTTGCTTCGTGGTGGCTGATCATGCACATATATATATATATATTATATTTATATATATATATATATATATCGCCATCGCTTTCCATACAAATTGCAGATCATGTGAGCCTAGGAATCATGTGATCACAGATTGATCTCATGAATCTAGATTCGGCCTCGTGATGGACTTTTTTCCACACAAGGCGACTTGTACATTATTTAAAGTGTACGAATTTCCTTGGATGGCTGTCATGTCCATAAGGAGTTCGGCACTGCTGTATATTATTTTCTCGAAGATGCCTCACATCTCAAAAATAAAAGCAAACAAGTCGAACATTTAATAATAAAATGGAAGTATGAAAAGGTCTCAATTCCTATTGAGCACAGGGTTTGAAAAACCTCTTTTACAAAACTGCATTGCTATATCTTGGTTAAAACTGAATTTTTATATAAATTCAAACCTTATGAAAACCAAAAAATAGAAGAAATTCTTCCCATAGAACAATATAGCAGGATCAAAGATTGATATAATTTAAGCACGTCTGTCAATGATTTATAGAGGATAAAAGCCACAACACCATAACACGGCTAAAGGCAAAGTCCTAAAACACGACTTGGGTGACGTTCCACTTAATTAGACATCAATCTTAATCTATCTCATCTAGTAAGATGGCATTAATGTTTAAAGACATATTAAATATATATTACTAGATAAATTATTACATATATGATCTCATAAAGTTACTATTGATTTGGGGGTCTTCCCAAAACTATAAGCCGACAAGTTTCTTCCTGTATAGCATTTTTAGTTAAAACGATAAATTGTTCAGATTTGTTGAACTATTCTAAAAAATAAGAACGATTATGGCTATTGGATGCAGTTTGATATGCTGTTTTATAACGATTACTATTTTCAGTATGATAATCTAAAACTTACAAGGGAGCCTTGGATATCTTTAAACTTCAAACTTATATATTCAATATTTAGAGAGAGAGGGAGAGAGAGAGAATACAGAGAAAACGTAAAAGAAAATCTGCCTCAACAATGGGTGAGGACATCCCCTTTTATACAAGAAAGAAGATGAGAAAGGATCGGCGTGTCCTTGGTAGTGGAGTCGATCGGTAATCCTTATCTTTTCTTCTTTAACTCTCAAGTAGGAAGTGGAAGGCGTTGAGTTGAGTGGAGTTATTCGGTTGAGTGGAGTATTATTGATAATTGACACGGTGGCGTCATTTTTCTTTGGTGGAAGTCTTGTGGTTGTCCTTTTCTGATTATTGATGCTGTAGTGGAGAATAGCTTTATGCTTTTCCTTTTCCTTTTTTGTCTTGTTCCATTTTCTCGGAAATCATGGAAGTGAGAGAATCCCAAAAGTCTCCCATGGTGGGTTCTGGTTCTTGACTTTCTCCGGCTAAGACGTTGAATTGATTGTCATCCTGTTCAGATTCATCATCGCTAACTGTTTTCATAGAAACATCATCTTGGACTAGAGACTGTAGGAATTGTGTTTTCATATAATCCATGGTCTTAACTATGAGTTCAGTTTCAGTTAGATTTGGAAACTTCTGTTTTAAGTCTGCTTGGATTTTGACAAAAGGATTGACTGGTGTTGGTGCTGGAAGGCTTTGAGGTATAACATCTAAACAAGCCTGAGTATGATTTTCTATGGATTTGAGAAGTTATGGTAAAGTGGGATTAAGTCCTTTATCCCACCATTTGTAAAAATACCCTTTTAAGGCGGGGAATTTTATTACGATAGTCACATTGGAAATCCCATTTCCATATCCAAGGGATACTTAAAGCGAATTATGAAATGGGCGATAATTTAAGCATTGACAAATCTTTATTCTTGGTATATGGGCATAAACTACTTGCCATTCTTTGAATCTTTGTTTGAGCAGGATTGGTAGGGTTTCAAGAGTGATTCAAATTTATCCCACCAAATGAAAAACCGATTTAGAATTTCATTTTTTAGAACATCGGGAATGAATCTGGATAAACCAACTATGATTATAAATTGGATTCTGATAATAAAATACTTGTGTGAAGGAATCAATATAATCCCAATAGTTGTATCTGGTTTCTGCTGTGTGACTAGATTCAATGGTTCGGGTAGTATGGGGATTAATACCCCAATTAGCAAGAGGCATGATGCTCTTCGGTTGTTTCTTTGTATTGGATTGGACTAGTTTGATTTTGATGGATCATAGGCGTGTGCTTAATGTCCATGGATGCTGTTTCAAGGATAATTTGCTCATAAACATAGCGATACTGATTGAAATGGGGAGGAGACTGTTGAGTGGTTAAATAACGTTTCTTTATCTCCCATGGATCTTTCATCCATTTCTCATCATTACATTCGATGATCAATCTTGTTTCTTTAGTATTTTTGTTGGGAATGTCTTTGTTCGGGTAATAGGAGAACATCCTTTCTTTGTTGGTTGGCTAGAAGAAGCAGAAGAAATCTTTGGATTGAGTATTTATGGATGGGAATTACGTATAGTACAAATTAGCTCACTTGCCTCGGCCTCATTGGCCATGTGTGACCACGACTTCTCTTGGTCATTCCTGCAAATATTCTCGGGTTAGAAAATCGGTAAAGAATTACATTTTTCCTTTGATATATTCAATATCAAAGTCAAATACTGAGATAAAGTACTACTACTGTCAGAGTTGCAAATATACATTTTAGATGCTAAATTACGAACATCTTTTTTAAATATCACATTTTTCTGTTGAGCAATCAACTCAGATTAAAAGTCTTTGATTCAAAAGATCATCACGAAATTTTAAAACACATTTAACAATTGAAAGGCATTCCTTCTTTATAGTAGGATAATTTAAAGAGGTCCTTTCAAGTTTACGAAGTAAAAGCGGACAAGATCTTCTCTTTTCTTTTGTTAGGATTAAATTGCTTTAAAATCCCACCGTATCCTCGTGTCGGAAGCATCGGTTTGAACAATCTTTTTCCAATCGGGATTAGGTAGGGAAAGACAAGGTATCTGTTTAACCACGGTTTTGATTTTTTTTATTCTTTGCTTGATATGTTCACTAGTCCAAGGTAAAGGATTTTTTTCAGTGTCAGTATCTGAGAATAGCGATATCTTGGGAAAGATTTGGGTAAAAATCTAGAATATAATTAAGACTTCCCAAAAATCTTTGTAGTTGGTTAATACCTTTAATTTAAATGCGGAAATTTAGATGCAAATTCGATACATCTATCAATTGGAATTATAGTTCTATTGAAAATATTATGTCAAGAAATCGATTTTAGTTTGGAAAAGTTTCATTTTAAGGCGAAACTACCAAACCATTTTTTATGATAACATTTTTGAAAATATTTAAATGTTTAATATCTTTGGTACATGGATGAAGAAAATTAAAACATCATCAATATAACGGATAATAAATTTGATAAAGGGATTAAAAATATCATTCATGATATGTTGGAATTGAGAAGGTCCATTTTGACACCAAATGGAAGAACATTCCATTCATAATAACCAAAAGTCTTGTAAAAGCAGTTTTATAAGTATATCTGTTCTCTAATTTGTATTTGCCAAAATCTCGATTTCATGTCAAATTTAGAGAAAATAGTGGCATCATGAAGTCATCAAGAAGGTCTTTTTATTTGGGATTGGATATCTAATCCATTGAAGGGCTTCATTAAGCGGTTTATAATTAATACTTGAGTCTAGGAGTTCCTCGTTCAATTTCTGAATTTTTATTGACATAAAAAGTTGTACAACTCGGGGAGAAGTACTAGGTTTTATCAATTTTTTTACATTTAAGGAACTCAATTTCAGTTTTGCAAAAAAGTAAATATTCCTTTTCATTTGACTAGGTCGAGACTTAGTAGGAATATTTTTCTCATTGTAATTAGGGACATAGGGAAGAAATAATATGCTTCTTCCTGTTCGAGAAAGCATTTGGGACATCACTTCTGATTTCGGTTTGAAGAGTCTTGTAGATCAATTTTATCTTGTCTATAAAGAAGGTTGTAAAATTCTACGTTACGTAGTAAGAAATTTTATTTCTTTTGAATAAAATTAATCTGCTTTTCTTTAGAATAAATCATGTGTTTAACTTGATTTAACTCTTTTATATAAGGTTACATTATGAATTCAAAAACAATATATGCATTGTTAAGAGTGGTATAAATTCCTAAAGTATCGATTTTTGAAATAGGCATTAAAAGACATAAGAAAAGGGGTGCCTAATATGATACTTTGATTCATATTACGGATAAGGACAAAAGAAGTAGGTAAACATAAACCTTGATTCTGATTAAGGCTTGGTATCTTGTATTTAATATTCATAGTGTTTCCACTTGCCTTTGGTTAAAGATTGAGTGGTTTTCGGAAGTATTTAGTAGGAATTAACCCTTCTGGATACAATTCATATCGGCACCACTATCTACAAGGGCAATGTCATCTTTAATAATAAAATCCGGTTTAATAACAAAAGTAATTACGATATACCATTTTGAAAGACTACTTGATTCATAAGCATTAAATATTGTTCAGAAGATTCTAGTTTATCGGAAGATTGGTCTTAGAGGATTCTATATTATTATCCTGTTTATGAATTAATTGTTCTTTAATATTTTTAAGTCTTGGAAAATAATAACATTAGTATTACGTAATTTCTTTATTTCGAATTTCAGAATATTAATGTCACTCTTAAGGTCCTGGATAGTAGTAGGCTTTTCAGTAGTAGAAACATTTTGAACACGTTTCATGACTTCTCTCATGCTATATTGTTCTATGGGAAGAATTTCTTCTATTTTTTGGTTTTTATAACAGGCTTCCAAAAACTTTAATTTAATTTACGGATCTTTGATGTCGATCGCTAAGTCGAGAAGGGACTTTTGGGTTTATTTTAGGACATTGATACTGGGTCCTCCAATATCTAAACCATTCATTTCAACAATGGCTTTCCAATAGTCAGCTTCAATAGTCGTATTACAGTTATTTTTAATAGTACAAGCTTGACATTGATCCTTATGAAATTATTATCGCCGATTCGAGAATGGATTTCGCGAGTCTTCCTTTACTTGATTACGAATCACTTCTTTGGATAAACAATTAAGAATTTTTTGTTGAATGTCTTCTTCAAGGGACATTTCATTTAGTTTCTGTTTCAATTTTGATTTACATTTATTAGCAAAATGTCATGGTTTACCACATTTATAACACTGGACTTTAGATTTATCTTTTTTACTATTGTTCCTTCTTTTCTTAGTGGTTTTTCGGGGTTTTGTTCTTAGATTTCTTAGAAGAACGTCTTGATAAAGTCTAGAGTGCTTGAACTCTGTTATTTTTTAGCCTTATTGGGATCTTTGTAATTTTGTATCATAAGAGAATTGGTCACAAAATTCTCCTATCTCATGTCTTTTAGTGAGATTACATTGTTTCATTAATTGTTGGAGTTTCATATCATTACATAACGATAATCCTTCTTCAATAATTACTAAAATAAGATGGCCATAAGAACATTTGGTCATAAGGGATACTTATGCGATCATGTTTATCTCTTAATTTTTTACGGACTTTTTCAGCAAAGAAAGTAGGGAGGCCATCAATAAATTTGGCCTTTTAATGTTCACTGTTAGCATCTGCCCTTTGCATGACTTTCATGAGAAAGACATCCTTATACCATCTAAAATGGGTCGAGGAGGGGCATCGAAGGTTACGTAAAAGTTCTCTACTACTCTATCGGTATTCATAAGTCCGGTCCAACAAAATGGTGGAGGGGCTGCTTGAACTAAGGTATAAGCGTCTTCCTTCCTAGTTAGAAGTCTATAAATGAGGATCAATTTCTTCTTTATAGGCTTGAAGAACTTTACATTTCTCTGTTTATCATTTATCATATTATCCCACCATCCTTTAAGGATCTGCCGGTGAAGCCATTAACTAAGAAAGCGGCGGATCTGGTGATCGATATTATCATTACATTTCTGAGACGATCGCATACATCATGATATGATGGATGGTTTTAAATATTTGATATTCGGTCTTGCCATCAATATTCCATTCATAAATGGTTTTCCATGGTAAGACTTTTGAGAATGAAAAAAGTCTTCTTTATCTGAGAATATCACGAGGAGTAGGTCTAGGGTAATAATACCTACTAGGTCCGAGATAAAAGCCATACGATTTATGGGTTTTTTACTGTAAGTAGTTTTATTAATATTTTGCATTTCCTGAAAATTATTTTGGATTTCCAAAATATTAATGGGAGAAAAGGAATCGGAATCTTCTTCATTATCAGTATTAGCATTACTGGTTTGTGAATAGGGTTGTCCAGACATCATATTGATCTGGGACGTGGAGGCAGGAGTAAGGTTTAAATCTTTCATTTTATTTAAAAGATTATCAATGAACTCATTATCGGATTTAGAAGATTTTATTTTAAAATTACTAACTTCTAAGGGTGGTTTAACGGTTACGGGTTGAAGATCAAGCTTCTGAGGAGTAACTTGATAATTATCATTAATATAATGAATTTGTTCTTATCTGGTTAATTGTTTTCCTCTGAGTTTGAAGGAATAAATTAGTATAATTATTACATTTAGACAAGGGTAAAATGTCTTTTATTTTAACATCTTCATGTTGTGAGGGGTATATCGATAATATCAACATACGGATTAATAACTAAAGGTTTCAGTGTTTTCATTTCCCGAGCTAAGTTCAAGGGACTTAGGAGGTGGATGTATAGATTGGATAACACTACCATTAGTGGTAATCCAGTCCTTTTGGATTCCCGTCAACACATTTAGTTGACTTTCATTGTAAAGGTCTGATTTAGAAGCAAAATCATAATACCATTTAACAAATGATAAAATACATTGGTTCTTGTTCAGATAAGTATAAAAATCAGATTTTATTTCTGCTAATTTATCATTATTATGATTCTTAAAATACCAATTTCTAAAATTCTGGTATTTATCCTGTATGAACTCCTGGTTTAAATATTGGCGAATTTTACTTTTTGGAGAAAAATCCATTAACATTCAAAATTCATATCACTAGCAGTTGGACTATAAGGTCTTCTGTTTGGAGAATTTATTTCATATATACCATGAGGTATTTGATTTTCAGAAATATGAATTCCTCTGATTAAGTCTTCATTTTTGACAGACTCATTGCTAGGATTCTTAGACTCTTGAAAAATAGATTCTAAGGGGTCAGACACAGACTGTCTAGAAGATTCAGGGAGATCAATATTATAAGGAACATTATTAATAGACCGGCTTCGGGTAAAAGGTCTTTGAAATTTTAAATAAACATTTCCATTACTGGTTTGGACAACATCTTCAATGGATTGTCTAATTATAGGTCTGGTTGGAACGGCATTAGTAATCTGCCATTGCTTTGGGAAAGTTATTTCTTCCTATGGGATCATTCTGGGAATAGCCACTTGACTGCTAAAAAGATTAGTGTCAATTAGGACAGTATGTCCTTGTTGGCTTTGTTTCCTGATATAGGGATTTAAAGTAGTTAATACTTTAAGATGACTACGAAATAATATGGCAAAAGGAGGAGATCCTGGTAGATACTTATAGCCATGAGATATAATTCTCATTTCTAAAAATTTTGACAAATTATTATCAGTTAAAGCAACGCTTAAGTTCAGATAAATATTAAAATAAACTGGTCCATGAGCAAGACTAGTTTCAATAGCACCCATAAGGGAGGCTTTCGGTTGAGACACCTACCATCTCTAAGTGTGCATTGAATCTTTGGTATTTTGACCAAGTAAAGTCAAAGGTTTAAAAGCTACTTGGACAAGTCCTATATGAACATAATTATAGTTTTGCAAAAAGGGATATAAATCTTCAACATGCAATAAATATAATATTTCATCATTATTCTGTAAAGGAACAACATGTTCAAAGGTTTTAATAATTCTTTTGCTGATAAAATCAAAGGTTCCAATTTTATAAATAGTTTCTAGTTTGATTTTAGGAAGGGTCCATTTGTCAAGGGCTTCCTTAACATCCTGGTAGGCAATAAGTTCAGTTGCTTCCAAAGTAGAAGCTGAAGTATTGGCTACTCTTTTATTCTGAATGAGGTGAAAAAATCAGTCATTTTTCAAAGTGATCATATATGCATAATTTATAAGTAATATATTCATTAATATGTCAATAAACTTAATCGGCTCGATACTAAAGGAGGGAGGATCAAAGATTGATATAATTCAAAAACGCGATCATCGATGATTTCTGAGAGGATAAAAGCCACAACGCCATAATACTACGGCTAAAAGCAAAGTCCTAAAACACGACTTGGGTGACGTTCCACTTAATTAGACATCAATCTTAATCTATCTCATCTAGTAAGATGACATGAATGTTTAAAGACATATTTAATATATATTAGCAGATAAATTATTACATATATATTAATAGTAATTTATTAATGAAATTCATCACAAAATATTAAAAGTCATTAAAAATAACTTAAAATATTTTCTTATATCATAATATAATTTTAAATGATTTTTCAATTATTAAAATCATTTTAAATAATTTATTTAATATAATAATTAAATAAATTAAATACCTTTAATATTTCAAAAATATTAAATATTTATGAAATATATTAAAAATTATTAAAAACTAATTTTCAGACTTTAAAATAATTTTTAGGAATTTATTTTATATTTTTAATAATTAAAAACTAATTTTCTCTAATTATTAAATAAAATAATTAATTTTAGAAATAAAGTGTCGCTAAAGACTTCCTATAGCGACAGAACCGTCGCTATAGGTGCTCTTCATGTTCTTGGCCAAACCCAGAACATTCATGTCAGTTGCCGAGTGGCCTACTTTGACCAAGATTAATTCACTGTGTATTGTGTTTCTAGGCTAGCTATTGATCAGATCTTGTAGTGTTAGTGTAGCACTACAAGTAGCAATCAAGTTCAATGTCAGATTACAACATACAAGCAAGATATAGAAGCTCAAACTATCTGTCAGACCTGTTCTTTATTTTCTGGGTTACCCAAAAAACAAGAATAGCTCGATTGATCACTTTTGGGCTTCCACAACTTACTTTCGGTGTTATGTTTTAGTGATCTTAAGCTTTCAGTATGTAGACAACATGCAAGAGAAGAGATCTATTACAAAACATCAACCAAACAACAACAGATCAAACAAATATAAGCTGGTCAAACCATGTCAGAACCGTGTTCTTAAGGTTTTCTAGAATTTCCAGAAAACGTTTTCGTGAACTTTTGTACCACTTTTACCAGCCACTACAATCGACTCGTTTAATGTTAATGAGATTTTAAGACATAAATATGTAGTCTAAGAAACATACTATAACTTATATGCCACAACAAACACAAATCAACAACTTGCAAGATCCGTGCCCCTAAACTTCTTGTCAGACCGATCTGGGCATGTTCTGGGCTGCCCAGATTTTGTTCAGTCATGGTCGGTCAACGACCTTTGACCAATAATATCTATCAATCTATACATGATCTGGTCCTGCTATGAGTTCCAGAACACAGATCTTATGACATAATATATGTTCAAACATTAAAAACACAAAAATCATTAACAGCCAGAGATCTACAAGACTTGACATTCGGTTGTGAGACATCAAAACAAAATTTTCTAGTTTTTGTAAAACACTAGATCTGAGCCTATAGATGTTATGGATCTAACATCTATCAACCCAGATCATCATTATACACCATAAACAACATATTTTAACAATAAATCATAACATCTAACAACAGATCAAAGGTCAGATTCTAGGGTTAGCTTTTATACCTTACTTTGAAAAATTTAGATTCCAAGCTTCTGATTTGTTTAAGGAATTCGTGGGGCTTGAATTGTGAGCTGATATACTACTATATTTCGCAGGTTAGAGAGAGAGGGACTTGGATGGGTATTGTGATCAAATGAGCTAACAATTGTAATTTCTCTCTTCCAATCTATTTATATTAGTCTTAGATACATGAATTGGCTGATGTTGCTTGATTTGCTGGCGATTTAATCACATGGGGTTGGTAAACAACTCTATATTTTGGCAAGATACACAAGCAAGCCTAATAAAGAATGCAAAAGGGTATTTTTGTCAATTTCATAGAAATATTAATGGCATTCTTGACAAACTAATCCAACCATTAGGGTTTAACCCTAAGGCTTTAGAATTTTAGTTTCTAGGATTTCCATTTTAGGGTTAACAATAAACATTTTAGTTTCTAAATTATAAATTAGGGTTTCTAAATTGATTTAGGTTTCCTAATTATATTAGGTTATCTAATTACATTATACAGGAACATTAGGGTTTAAAGTTCACTAATAATTAGCTTTAAACTTTATCATTTAGTGATTAGAGTTCCTATTTAGTAAATTAGGGTTTTTTAATTAGCTAATTAGGGTTTCTAACTTTTAGAAATTAGGGTTTCTAAATTTTTAATTAGGGTTTACCTAATTAAGATTATAATTTAATGATACGTGTCAACATTCATATAAAACA
This sequence comes from Panax quinquefolius, assembly GCA_020205615.1. Classification (NCBI taxonomy): domain Eukaryota; kingdom Viridiplantae; phylum Streptophyta; class Magnoliopsida; order Apiales; family Araliaceae; genus Panax; species Panax quinquefolius. Next base: position 47,124,733 of record CM035152.1, on the reverse strand, counting down.
ACCTCTTATTGATCCTAAACTCCGGCTTGAGTTTCAATTTAGGGTTTGTCAAAGCGATGCTAGGGTTTTCTACTATTCCATCAAAACTGTTTCATAAATTAACATTACACATATACAGTACATATTTATAGCACTGACTTATAATTAATATTATATTATTATTCTCTTCCCTTGATCAAAATCCAAAATTAGGGTTTAGATTCCATATCTGATTTATCTTTCATATTTAACATTATTAATTAAGTTAAAATAATTAACTTAATAATCTGAACTAAAATTTGTATAATATAATAAAATAATTATTATAATTATTCTATAATCATTTCATATAATAAATAAATAATATATAATTATATTTTTATGGAAAATAATTAATAAAAACATTTCTACTATAAAATTAATTATTATAAGAATATAGTTCATAATGCTCAATAATTCTAAAATAAAATTATTTGTAATTATTCATGTAATAAATATATTTTATTTATCACATACATATATATCCACATTATCTTGGCACATATTTCCCATATTTATTTTAATAAATAAAAAAAAAATTATACGTAAAATTTCTGATTTATTTATATAGAAAATATCGGGTTATTACAACATCCTTTTTCATATTCGACCACTAGAAATAATGTTTCAGATCCTGATATATTTTTGTACTTCTAGGGTGAATCGAATATCTTAAGTTATGAGCCTCACTTAAAATTTCTTCTTTAATTTTCGGTACTAGCGGAACCCAAATTCTCCCTTCGAATCGAAGTAACCCTTTCGAATAAACTGTAAATTTATCTTCCTCACCTTTAGACACTTTCCGTCTTATTTTTTCACAGTTTTCTTCCTGAAGTTGTGCAGTCTTTACCTTATCCACCAAAACTAAAATACTCCCTATCTGGAATAATTTTTCGTCTAATTCTGTCGGATATTTAATTTCCAACTCCATCTTGGCCATTTCTTCTACAAGTTTTTCCTGAGCAGTCAACAACATTAATTTCTCCCGTCCCTTTCTACTTAAGGCATCATCAACAACATTCGCCTTTCTGAGATGATAAAGAATCTCACAGTCGTAATCTTTAATCAACTCCAGCCATCTCCTCTGTTGCATATTCAAATCTTTCTGTGTAAAGATATACTTTAGACTTTTATGGTCTGTATATATCTCACACATCTCTCCATAAAGATAGTGTCTCCAAATCTTCAGGGCAAACACCACCGCAACCAACTCCAAATCATGAGTTGGATACCCTTTTTCGTAATCTTTCAATTGACATGATGCATACACAATAACTCTACTGTTCTGCATAAGCACACAACCTAGTCCTTTATATGATGCGTCACTATATACTACAAAATTCCCTGTATCATCAAGCAATGATAACACAGGTGCTGAACTCAATCTTTTCTTTAATTCTTGAAAACTTTCGTTACACTTCTTCATCCAAATAAACTTAATTGCCTTCCTAGTTAAATTCGTCAACGGAGTTGCGATCTTGGAAAAGTTTTGAATAAACTGCCTATAGTAACCTGTCAATCCTAGGAAACTTCTTACTTTCGGCGGTGTCTTTGGCTGATCCCCAGTTTATTACAGCTTCAACTTTTGATGGATCTACCGAGATTCTGTCCTTGTCAAGAACGTGCCCTAGAAACTGCACACGTTCTAACCAAAACTCACATTTCAAGAATTTATCTTATAACTTTTCTTTCATCAATGTCTCCAATGTCACCGTTAAGTGTTCAACATGTTTCTCCTTGGTCTTAGAATACACCAGTATATCATCAGTAAACACTACTACAAATTTATCTAAGAATGGTTTAAACACCCTGTTCATCAAATCCATGAACGCTGCAGGTGAATTGGTTAAACCAAATGACATAACCACAAACTCGTAATGACCATACCGAGTTCTGAATGCCATTTTCAGTACATCCTTTGGCCTCACATTCAGCTGCTGATGATAACCACTCCTCAAGTCTATCTTTGAGAAATATCTCGCTCCCTTCAGTTGGCCGAACAAGTCATCGATTCTCGGTAACGGATACTTATTTTTAATCGTGACCTTATTCAATTCTCTGTAATCAATTCAGAGCTGCATTGATCCATCTTTCTTCTTAACGAACAACACCGGCACTGTAACAATCCAGAATTTTAATTTATAATTTTAAATATTTATTGAATTAAATAAATATTTATTTGAGGTGTTTATTGTTGAATAATTATTTTGTTGATGTGATGGTTGTTAGTAAATATTTATGAATATAAATTTATTAGATAATATTCTAAATTAAATTAATTTATAATTTAGAGAGTGGTAATATAATATGAGGCGTTATATTGTTGATTAATAATTTAAAGTGGTATGTTAAATTATTAAATAACATTATAATGAAATTTTAATTTTGTGATATTTGTTAAAGTGGAATATTTATTTAAAAATAGTTTAATTAATTTATTGATTAATGTTGGATATGAAATCCAAATAAATAATATGTGATTATAAATAATAAATTAAATTTTTTATTAAAATAAATTAAAGGAGTTTAATTTAGTTTTGCCAAACAAGGTTTAAATATATTAAGTCTTTAAATTTTAAAGGGTTTTGCCAAACAAAGCCTGATGGCTTTTGGATTATTAATTTTGAATTTGTAAATAATATAAATAAATTAAATAATAAATATAATACATTTATAATCTATACGTTATATGTTGTAACTGATTAGGCTTATTATGGCCATATCCATTTTCTTTTGTTATTACGCATACTTGGCTATTAGTGGGTTATGTGTATTCTAGTTTTGCTAAGTCTGAGAGGAAGGTTTACAGAGAATCGAGAGAGAATTGGAGAGGAGTCTAAGAATTTTCACAACAATTTCAGTGGTTAGCAAGGATTTTTAAAGCAACAAATGTATTTTCCATAATCTCCATAGTATATATATGTATACGCATATATGAGTTACGACAAAAATTTTATATACTATGTGAATTGCATACTTTTTGAATTGTTGCTATATGATTGTATTATCGCATTGGTATGTAATTGTAATGCTATAGTTATGTTTAAACAAGGAAATTGCATGCTAATTTCGTATAATAGTAGAAATATAATGACAATGTATGTTTGTATGAATATTTTCTCATATGGCTTATGTAAGTACCAATTTTGATGGTAAATTCATATGTTAAACTTTAAATTGAGGCTTGATTATGCTAGTTTGTTAAGAAATGAAGATAATGTAATTTGTACGAAGTGATTTGGTGAAGAATTGAAATCACAGTGATGAATTTTGTAAATGATGTCAAAAAATGAAGTTTTGTGTAAAAATATGGAATTTGAGAAATTAAACTAGTTTTAGTTGTTAAAGTGTTCTAATTGGTTGAATATGTTGGTAAACATGTTTGTAATAGTTCTATGTTAATTGTTTGTGTTAAATTCACTGTTTGGTAGGTGAAATTCGTGTTAGTTGGGCTAAAATTTGCTCATCGTTCATCTGTCTCGCTGCTCTCATGCACGTGCAGCACTGCAATTGCTACCAAAAGTGCCAAGGCTAAAAGCTGTCGCATTGCAGTAGGTCCCAGTTCGTGTATGGCACAACTGCGCCATACCCTGTCTTGAGACAGTGAAGTCTGCTACTTCTGCAGACCTTGGATACCATTGTAGCTTAGCTTTATGATATGTTAATGTGTCTAATGTGTAATAACATGGTTAAAACAAAATCATGCTATGTGGTTAGTAGTTTCAAAGTTTCAAATGATTAGTAAGTGATGAACGTGGTATATTAGAACTTAGTGAGCATGATGAATAGTAAACAGGTGTTGTGAAGGTTAACACTTGAAATTTCTGATATTTGTATGGTAGCATAAAGACTTGTGCTAAAATAATAAGTCTAACTAGAAATGCGTGTTATGTTGGAACGTGAATGTTAGTATATCTAATAGATGGTGGTTCTAAACCTATGTGTAGGTAAACGTGAGTTTAATATTATAGCTTACGCTCCAGGCAAGTTTCTAAACTTATCTTTTTACATTGAGCAAGCTCTCTATTCTACTTTTACAATTGAGCAAGTTTTCTAACTCTACACTTTCGTTGAGCTAGTTCATTTATTACATTGTGTAAGTTTATTCTTACGATTGAGCAAGTTCTTGTATCTAGTTTGTCTATGATTTCTAAATCTTATTCTGTTATTGAACAAGTTATTCTTGTCTTTAACTTGTTATCTAGCATGCAAGTTTACATATTCTGATATACTCATGTTGAACAAGTTTTATCGTTTGAATTACTATTGGTTATGCATGCTTAGTACTCAATTCTAAATAACCTTGGCTTAATATTGTTCAAGCAAGGTACGTTATGATTATTCGATGTTTATGCTATTAGTTTATTCCTAAAGCATGATCTTAATTTACAATGTCGATTCAGTTGTGATTATTTCATAGCATAATGTTATCAATATTGTATTCAACTAATCCTTAGTTGATGACTGTTGAATTCTAAATTACCCTTGAAATGTATCCAAACCAAACTTACTTTGGTGCGGACTTGTACTCTAAATACTGAGATGAATAACCCTATTATTAGGGGATAATTTAAGCTTAGCGTTGAAATATTTGTACACAATACATTGTACGAAGGGCTGATCCCCCTAAGCACGAGGAGTCCTTATAGTCTTATGACTGTTAAAGTTGGAGTTGAAAGATTACTTACAACTATGGACATAGTTCGTGGTCTTATGACCCTCAGATATATATATATATATATTCCATATTTTGATTCTAGTCTTTGGTTATCATTGATAGAGTACTATTCAGTTTTGATGAGCCTATTCATTGGCAGTTATTATATTCTTGTTGGTTCATTGTTATATCTAGTGAGCAATTGTTTTGCTCACTCTTCCATAAATATTATTATTGCTGCTAAAGTTGAGAAGGTAGATGAGCCTTCAACTAGCAAAGGAAAGGGAAAAATGTGCAAGTGATGAAGACTTGTAATTTTATTTATTGTCTTGATGATAGACTTTTTATTTAATGATATGATGTAATTATTTTATTTCCGCACATGAATGATGTTTAAGGTTAGACAACCTGGGAAGATTTTTATTTAATGATGTAACCCTATTTAAAGGGAGGATTTATTGTTTAATTTTATTATATTTGGGTAGATAGATATGAATGAATGGCAAGTGAACACCAAATCTTGTGGGAATGAAGTACCTAGATTTGGGGGTGTCACAGGCACTCCCCATGGCGATACGCTAGGCTTGATATACTTTTTATCCAGTAATTCTTGTAACTGTACCATCAACTCCTTCATCTCTACTGGGGCCATTCTGTATGGGGCTTTATGTAAGACCCTGACTTTTATGAAATACAAGTCTAATTTAATTTATGGTTATTATTCTAAAACTGTAAAATGTCTAATTGATAAATGGTCAAATGAACAATTAATCGGATAAATGAGCTAATAAAAGGGGAAAATAAATAAATGAAATGTTGATAATAGAGAAGAAAGAGAGTAAGTGGAAAATGATAGGGGAAATAATTGTGGAAGAAATGTTGATTTTCTATATGCTCCAAACCTTTCATAATTCATTCACCAAAGTCTTTTATGGTTGGTGAATTTTCAAATGTTAGGTAAGTGTGGGGTGAAGGTGTTGGCTAACTTATTAGCCTACTAAGGAAATTCTCAGCCTTCTCTATATTTGATACTCCCGTAGCCCATGTTCAAAATAAAGAAAAAGAAGGAGAAAAGAGGGGGATAGGAAGGAAAAGAGGGAAAGGAAAAGAAAGCAATAATTATAATTCCTCCCACCTCCATTTCTCCTACAACGAAATCAGCAGGAAGAAAAGAAAGAAAAAGAGAGAGAAGGAAAGTGAAAGAAAGGAACAAAGGAAGAAAGAAGAAGATGAAACCATGGAAGTATGAAGGAAGAATAAGAAATCAAAAGGTAAAACCAAAACTTTTCATCTCTTTAATTTTCATAAGAGTTTGATTTGTTGAAAGTTGGGTTATAGGGGATCATGATGGATCTAAAGTAATAAGGAAGTATATGATAAAGATTTTATGTTTAATCCATGTCATAACTGAATTTAAGATCAAAATATTGGGCATATGTTTGAGGATGAACAAAAGTTATGTTGAAGACTTAAATCAAACTTGTAAAAGTGTTGATGGTTGATTTATGTGTAAAATCTGAGAAGGATGATCTATAGATTAAGAAGTTATGGAAATATTCCAATTTGAACAAACTAAAAATGATTTAAATTGAAGTTATGAGGAAAGTTTTCGTAAAACATGTTAAACGATGAAAAACTTAGTATTGGGGGACTTTTGAGCCAAATTTTTGACTAATTAATGAATCTAAAATAGTATGAAATCATGGGGTTTTTGTATAGAATGTTACAAGCTTTCCATAGCCTCAAAAACAGACTAATTCCGACTTAAAATGAAGATTTTAAGTATGTGCGTCAGAAGTTGTAAATTTGGAAAATTGGAGTTAAGTGCCAAGGGTCAAGCGCCTAGGTGCTAGGCTCGGCGCTTAGACTCTGTTCTTGGGCGCCTAGGCGCTTGCCCAAGGCCAAAGTTGGGCGCCTAGGTGCTGGTCAAGTGTTAAGCCAAAATCTGTCCAGACGTCCTTTAGTAAATTGGGCATAACGTTTTCATACGAACTCCGATTGAGGTGATTCAGGATGATTCGAAAAGATAACGAGTAGACCTAAAACTTTAATTCTTTATGTTTTAAGATTTGAGGTCAGTATCAAGGTCTAAAATGGATATGTTCGGTTCTAATGTGCATTCAGAGACAATCGGAGGACGTCGGGCATGCACGTATCCAACGTGTAATGTTTTCGACGATAAAGAATGTTGTTCTAAGTTGTAAAACATGAACATTATTAAATATAATGATATTTAACATTAATCAATGATGAATTAGATAAGTATGATATACAAATGTTTGTTCAACTATTATTTTTTTACAAAAGTAAGTTTGGCAGGACTTGCCGACACTTTACTTTTTCTAAAGTAGTCTGGACCACAACTCAATTATTTTTAAAACGTGTACAAGTTGGTTTAATTTTCTCCGTGGGACCATAAATTCCACTACATTTAGTATATACTTCATTTGGTTATTTTGTCAAAGCGTGTGTGCTAATTGTTTCCTCAATTTTCAGTATAAATAGGTTGTCCGGTTGAACAACTAAACACACACCATCACTACACTAAAAATATAAAATTCTTTTACTACAATATTGTGAGTATAATATTGTGAGTATTTTTGTTGAGTGTAAGGTTACTCCAAGTGTAGATAAGGAATGGAAGCATTGTTTAAGTTAATCAATTTCATAGAAAGCCGAATCAAAGCACATGCTAAGGTATGGGATATCATTATTGTGGTAAGGGATATCATTATTGTGGTAAGGGGTATCATTATTGTGGTAAGGGGTATCATTTTTATGGTAAAGTAATATCATTTTCTTTCATACTCCATATTATGGTAAGATGTTATTATTTGTTTCTTCATCATTCATTAAATGGTGAAAAGCCCTGAAATAATTAGAATATCCTTAATAGTTTGTGTTTCATCTAATATCATGTTGGAAATTTGGACTCTGATTATTTATGTTCATTCATTATATATATCATTGTCATCATTCTCATGCTTATATTGTGTTGAAAGTTATCTTTGGTCTGTAGTGCAGAGATGGACTATTGATTATTGGTTTTATAGTTGTATATATTTGGCTTACGTGCAAAGTTGGACTGTTGATTATTAGTTTTACAGTTGTATATCTTTGGCTTACGTGCAAAGTTGGATTGCTAATTATTGGTTTTACAGTTATATATCTTTGTCTTACGTGTAAAGACGAACTGTTGATTGATAGCTTTGGCCCGTAGTGCACAGATGGACATGTCTATGACATGATCATGACCACTGGTGTACTAACGAATGTCTTTGGCCCATAGTGCATGGATAATTCGATGATGTGATTGGCAGGATCATGACCATTTGTTAACAGTTGAATGTCTTTGGCCGTAGTGTACTGACAGACAATTGATTGGTATGATTATGACCATTGGTTTTATAGTTAAATATCTTTGGCCCGTAGTGCAAAGATAGACAACTAATTGGTATGATCATTGTTATTACATTTGAATATCTTTAGCCTTTGGGGTAAGGATATTGAGTAAACGTTCTATTAAGCCTTTGTGGCAAGGAGAAACTGTTGATTTACATGATTATAAATATGAATTGTGAACTTAACTATAATCTTTAGTGTTTCAGGTGAAGACAGGTGATGAAAGTTCTCTTTATCTTCGGTACAACAAAGAACTGTTGATTGGTATCACAGTAATGAAGTATTGATTATGGACTTTTAATTTGGAGAGGATAGTAGACATTATGTTCTACTTGACTCTTCTAATGGATTGTTGATTCTGCTGCAATTATGGTTGAAAAGTTTTATTATCTACTATATGTTCTAAATCTCTGATTTATTATTAATGAAGGCTATTGATAATGTAATTATCTTAAGTCATGATATTTTTTACTGGGCTATTTGTGCTCACCCTTTTGTTTCACCATCCCGTTCAGGAAATAAAAGTGTAGCTGGGACTAGCATAGAGAACAGGGGTATAAAGTGGTGTTTCAAATTAGTCAAAATCCTAATCAAATTATGAAACGGTGTGGCATAATAATTGTACTGAGAACTTAAAATGTGTGTGACATATTTTATACATCATTTAATATTTAATTTTGGTGAACAATAATAGGGTGAGGCGAACTCGAATTTGTAAGCGTCACAAGTGCACTCCATTAGAACGAGGAGGACATAAATATTCTCGTGTTCTTTTGAGAACTTGAAATATTTGCCGCTATACTTTATATGGCATTGTAATAATTTGAGTATGAATATTATCATATTATATATGACACAATATTCGTGTTAAAACTCACAATATATGTGTCGTCGTATTTGTCACGATAGTTGGATTAATAAAGTTGTCAATAATGTTATTTCTGGCGACTCAGAATGGGTGATGTATACCTATTTTGGGGGCATCACACTTTAGATATTAGGGCCATTCCTGGTACTAAATCAATCACAAACTCAACCTCTCTATCTGGCGGTAGTCCAGGCAAATCGTCTGGAAATACGTCGGCATAATCTCTAATAACCGGTATCTCCTCTAACTTTACACTCTTTTTCTGTGTATCGACTATGTAGGCTAAGTATCCTACACATCCTTGTCTCAGTAACTTCTTGGCTTGCATCACCGTTAGACAACTTGCTTGTCGAGGTGACTTGCTGCCATAAAACACTACCTTTGATGGAGTCATAAGGTTAACATTTCTTTTGGCAATCAATTATTACCCCGTAATTGAATAACCAATCCATTTCCAGTATAATATCAAACTCCCCAAGTTTAATTGGTATCAAAATCTACCATCATCTCGTGACCCTTTATAACCACTCTAAAATTCTTGTATATAAACCTAACAACAATCACTTCCCTATTCGCAATTTCTATGCTTAAAGGAAAATTTAGTTCTTCCTGAGGCAAATCTAAGTTCTGAGCAAATTGATTAGATATAAATGAACAAGTAGCACCCGAGTCAAATAGCACATAAGCATTAATACCATTAATCAGAATGATACCTGACACCACATCTTTTGACTGCACAGCATCCTACACGGTTATATTGAAAGTCTTAGCAGTAGGTCAGCTTAATTGAACTGGCCCAGTGATAGTTAATGTACCACCATTGTTGTTTCCTTTTCCTCCACTTGCGCTTCCCGCTGTCTTTTTAGGGCAATCACGAGCCATGTGATCCTTCGACCTGCAGGTAAAACAAGTTCCCTTCTTTGGGCTAAAACAATTTTGTGCAATGTGACCCTCTTGGACACAATTGAATCACACTCGTTTTCCCTTCAAACACACACTAGTGTGGTTCTTCCCACAAGTAGCACAAGCTTCAAACTTCTTCTTTTGCTGACTTCCTTGATGTCCTCCTATATTCAAATTCTCACTCCATTTCCCCTTTTGGTTGTTACTTCCACCATTGCTTCCACCAACCTTGTTTTAATTCTCATTCTTCCTTTTCTTCTGTTCTTGATTATATTTGGTTAAGGCATCGCTTCCACCTTCTGCGATAATTGTATTTTCAAGTACTACTGCAAACGTATTTAACTGGAACATTGAGAGCTTGCAATACAGCCAGGGCTTCAACCCTTGTTCAAACCTTCTCGCCTTACGCTCATCGGTATTAACTTGATAGTAGCAAACCTTGCCAGCTCATTAAACTTTTCAGCATACTCCGGCACAATCATAGTTTCTTTCTTTAGCTCCAAGAATTGAACTTCCAACTAATTCCGGGAACTAGTCGAAAAGTACATTTTGAAAAACATTTCTTTAAATCTATCCCACGCTATTATTCCCTGTCCCCCACGAACCTTATTCGTCTACCACCAATAGCTAGCTTCAGACTTCAACATAAATGTCACAACAGTGATTTTCTGATCATCATTGACTCTAGCAAAATCAAAAACCTTCCCCATTTCCATGATCCAGGTTTGGGCTTCAACTGGATTCATTGACTCTTGAAACTCCGGCGGTCCAACCGCTTTGAAGTCCTTGAAAGTTGTAACTTGAGCTTGCGGCTGATTCGCAAATTCTCCCATTAACAAAGCCACCAACTGTTGCACTGGGTTAGCGTTGGCCTCGGTATTGTTATTGTTAGTAGACCCTTCGACAGGTGGTTGTCTTTTTCTAGGAGACTTTTTTTATTAAAATATACGCTTATTAGATCATTACTCAATTTCTTAAATATTTTAAAGTTTAACTTTAAACATTCTAAGATTAAAGTTTAACACATAACATTTCAATAAACTTCGGCATTTTATTTATTCATAGTTTTCAAAACATACTAAGGATATCGTCTCTGCTATCAACATCAAGTTTCCTGAACTTGACAAGTTTTAAGATTACATACTATCTCACCCCATTATTTATCTCAAAATAAGGGATTTACAATTTATTCAATCACATATTATTATTATTATTATTCCTATCTTGGCATATTAAGACATCGAGAGGCTTCTCTACGCTACTCTTCCATAATACGATACGTCATCCTATGATCCATCATGAACCATGAAAGTCTTCAAATTGAGGTGGGTAATAAAAGACTCGATCCCGGGCCTTATCAATCGCAGAATGTAAGGCATAATCCATCTCATTCATCTTAGCCTTCTTCGTCTGAACCTTGGCTTCAGCACAATCTGCACGCTGAGTAGCCTTCATCCAGGTGTCTTTTTCTCTTGCACGCTTAGCTGACTCCTTCAAATCATCTTTCAGCTTTTCCACTTCAGTCTTCATCTTCTCATTCTCAGCTAATAGCTATTCTTGATGTCCTTCTATATGAACCACGTTCCATTCCCTGTTTTCAAGTCATGAGTCGAGTTCCTGAATCTCCACATCCTTCTGCTCTATAGTAGCCTGACGCATCTCAGCTAGCTCTTTCAGCTCCTCAATCTTATCCTGTAATTCTTTGTTTCGGTCATACAACTCATCATACATCTCAGCTGATATGGAGTTTGGTGGAAACTCCACAGGATCCTCTTCCTTATCCTCCACCTCTATCTCCTCAGAGTCCTCCTCCTCAGGATCAGACACAGGCTTATCCTCCTGTTCTTCCTTAGCGACCATCAAAGAAGGATCCCTCTGAATCAACTACTCCCGAACCACATGAACATCTCGGGGCTCCTCATCTCTAGGTACCTGAGGTATCTCTTCCATAGCTTGATCGGATCCTTCAACGTTAGACATCCTAACAACAAAGTACTTTTAAGTTTTATTTATTACATGACACTCTTCGATATGCACGAGTACATAAGTTATTAACACATAGCACATAAAGTCTTTTATTGTTTATCTTTAATGGATGCTTTAATCCATTCCTTAAAACTCGATACGAGTTTGTCACCACTATGTTTTCGGTCTCTTTCAAGGTTACTTCCTAAGGTTTCCCCCACCTAAGGTTCATAACATAAAGCTTTAATACCAACCTGTGACACCCTCAAATCTGGGTAATTCATTCTCACAGGATTTGGTGCTCACTATCCAAAAACAATTACATCTAACTACCCATAATAAAGGATAAAGACATAACTTAAATAACTTAAACAATAATCTTCCCCATTAAAGGGTTACATCAACTTAAAATAATCCCAGGTAATCTAACCTTAAACTATTACATAAGTCTGCAGAATACATTTCAAAATAACATAAGTCTTATAACATAAATTCAGTTAAATAAATTCAAATAAGTCTTCATCACTTGGACATCTTGCCCTTTCCTTTGCTAGAAGACGACTCATCGACTTTCTCAACTTTAGCTGCAGTGTTAATTGCAAGAGTGAGCAAACAATTTCTCACTAATATAAAGAATAATAATAGCAACAACATGAGATTAAACAATGAATACTTAATAATAGAGAACTCGTTCTATGAATCAAGAATAGAAAACAAGTTCGAGATTTATATCTGAGGGTTTTAAGACCACGAACTATGTCCCCGGTAATTAGGTATTTTCACCTCAACCTTAACAGTCGTTTAGACTATATAGACCCTTCCTTACATACTTAGGAGGATCATCCCTTTGTACCATGTACTTGGGAAACTTGCCTCATGCGTAAGCTACACAAGTTTAATAAAGGTTTGCCAAATACCCTACATATACCATTAAAATCGCAACACCGATTAGCTATACTATCATTAACTTTATAGGTTTAATTCTGCATCTTAGTTAAGTCATAACCTTTAACTTAAGATCTAACCATATTGGTTAACCACACAACATAAATCTGAAAACTCACTATTATATAACGTAAAGCTTTAGCATTCAATTCTCCTCTCTACCTTTTACAAACATCGAATTTCAATCATTATATAACTTGTTAAGTAATTACTTACAAATCTTCATTTTTGGAATTACATTATATTAAAAATCTGTTATTATATCTTATAATATGATTAACATCTTATCATGCATACAAGTCTGGGTTGAGTAAACATATAATATACTACAATTAACAAAACATTTTGTCTCTGCTTTCGGGATACGGTAGGCAATTTGTGTATACTCCCAAGCTTTGTTATCGGTGTATGCATTTTGCGATGCACGATCTCGAAACTCAATAGCGTAGCTATAAGTTTACGCCTTTGGTACTCTGCCAAGTAGCATTTACGCCAAAGACGTGATCATGTAAACCGCAGCAATTTTCAATTTCTGTTACAACCCAAACTCCAATTTTTCTCAATTTCTACAGAAATTCATATACCCAAAAGCTAGAATTTTGTTAACAATAACACCAAGCATACATTTCATGATTCTACTAATATAAACATTATATAAAATTATTTTTTAAGGATCAAAAATCATATTTTTTTTTACTAATTTCTTCATGTTTCAACACATTTAGCGAATTCAATCGCCAAATCTTTGTTTCTTAACCAAATTACATCATTTCAATTGCATTGTTTTCGTTTCTGAATATATTAACACAATCTACAATCAATTTACAAATTGTAACAAGGATTGAACATAACTTTTGGACTCAATTAAGCCATTTTCACACATGTATACATTGTTACTTTAATTTTCTTCTTACAACCCAATTTCCATGAATTTGATTCCTTCAACATCATTTATAATATTCATATAACAGATTATACACCTTTCACAACATTCATAACAAATATTCTAACAAATCATTAACCAAATTTTCTCTTTTTCCCCAAGAAAACTCAAGAACGCAAAATATGATTTCATAAATTCCAACCTCTAAAAATTATTTATAAGTGATAACCAATGGATTACAACAACTAATTAACACATATCCTCCAAATTCTCACAAAGCAACTCTAGAAACATACAATCTGAAAATAGGAATTTAGATTATACCTTGAATTCTCCGTTAGCAAGATGATAGAATAGCTTTAACAAAATCTTCTTCCTCCCCTAGTCCTTATCAATTTACAGAGAACACTCTCAATTTCTCTATTGCACTCTCTCAATTTCTCTTTGTTTCTTTCTCTCTACTTCTTTGTTTTTTTAGCTTTAGGAATACTACGCGTAAACTAATATCTTCCCACATTCATCAGTTAAAAAAAAAAAAGCGCCTAATAGTTATATTATGCCAAAGGCCATGTTTGGCTACACCTTAAATTAGATTTCTAATTTATTTTTATATTACTTATATTATATAGTTCCATTTGTCACACATTTATTTAATTAATTTTAATAACTTACAATTACAATTATAATTTCCATTATAATTATATTTATTCTTAACAAATTATTACATATGTAATTTAATTATTAAAATAAACTAAAACATCATTTAATTTAATTATTTCCTTAAATATTAAATAATTTATTTAATTTAATTATTTCATTAAATTAAATCTTCAAATAATAAAATTACCATTCAATAATTTAGTTAACATATACACACTTAACTAAATTATTACACCTAATTTCATTAATTATTTATTTATCTCAATAAATAATTAATTAAAATATTTATTTAATTTAATAAATATTTTTAAATTACATAAAAATTCCCAGTTGTTACAAAGTAAACTCCAGACAGGACATGAAACGTATATAATATTTGGAGCATTTATATATATATATATATATATATATATATATAAGCAATAAAAGCCATGGATCAACGATCCGAGCATACACATATAACACGACTCTCAACGTGAATAAGTATATGTGGATGGAAGTGAGAAAAGGCTTAAGAAATCTGAGATATCTTACAGTGGGCTGCCAAGAAGACTTCAGATAGCTTTTAATGAATGAATACTCGGTTCCACTGGCTAAATATAGCAAAACACGAGCTCACAAGTGTTTGGAAAAAGAAAGCACTCAGTTTAAAGTATGTAAAGAGTAAAATGGACAGGGTTTCCTCGCCTTTTTTTCTTCTAAAATGTCCACCCCAAGCCCTCTATTTATAGAGGGGGAGCCAGAGGTCTACCTGTGACAGCCGCGGGTCCACCTGTAGCTGCCCCGGTGTAAGACCCCGAATTTTATGAAATAAAAGTATTTAATTTTTCTTATAATTACTATTCAATAAATGGTTAAATTGATTTCAATATCATTATATCGGAATATTGATAAGATTTTTCTTGTGAAATTCTTATTTTTTATGTCGTGTTACTATTCACGAGTTACTATTCATGAGTACTATTCACGAAGCATGATAAAATTTTTTTACGTAAGAAGGCAATACTCAATAATTGTTAAAGTAACTACTGTTCAATATTTTATTTTATTGGTTCAATAATTGTTGCGTTGATATTTTATATTATTGTTGTTTCAATAATTATCACGGCACAGTATTTCCCATTATCAGATCAATAATTCATATTATTTGAATAATATTATTAGATAGCATTATTGACAATGTCTAGAAAGTTCTGTCAAGGAGAGGTTTGGTCACCTAATTGCGTGCCAGTAAGGAGAAATCCTTATCGGAAAGCCCTTTTTCCCGAGAACTACTGGTCATCATTATTGTTATTCGTAATATTATTTGTGAATAATTAATTATTGATTTATATGATAAGGAAAATATTCATTTTATGTGGATGTAGATGGAGAAAATTTTTAATGTGATAATTGTTGAAAGTTGATATATTATCTTTTCTGATAAAATAATTCATTTAAATATATTATTATATTTTAATAATATAATAATGGTGATATTTTTACAATGAATGTGTGATATATGAATAAATTAGGAGGAAGAGTATTTTTGTTACTATAAATGCTAAACACATGTTAAACATGTTGGCGGACACAATTTTTGACTGAAATTTGATTATAGCCTGTAAAATCGTTCGAATGTGGATTTCAGTCAATTTCTGTTTGGAATTTGGAAAAACTTTCTTCTGCAAAGTTGTTTAGAATTAAATTTCCTATGAAACGGACATAAGATTTAAATTTTTCTGATAAAAGGGCTATTTATTATGAATTATTTAAGTTCCAGAATATTGGGTTTGAATTAATTTTGTTTAAAACATGTTTTTCTAGAAGGTGGGCCCCACAATTATACTTTTGCATGTGGGAAATATTGGAATCTGAATTCAAAAGAGGCGTATCAATTTTTTTATATAAATATATTATTTTATTAAATTTTTTGCTTTGGTGTTCTAAGCAATTTCCTATAAATAGGGTGCTTAGGTTAGAATTAAAAATCACACCAGAAACTGAAGTTTTCTCTCTCTATATTATCGAGTGTATTCTTGTGAGTATTTTGATACTTTTAATGTTGATATACAGTGCAAGTTCGTTCAGCGTTATAGCCGACATTCCAGTCAGAAGTACTGTTCTTTTGAGGTAAGGGATATTGTCGTTATTATGTAAGGGATTTTAAGGGTTATTATGTTTTTTCGGTTTCGTAATTTTTCTGACCTTCAAAAATTCTGGAAAAATTTGAAATGATAATTTGATGAGTTTTCTAGATTGTGTCCAAAAATGGCAATTTTTGGATGTATAGATTAAGAGTTATGAATTTTATGAGAAAAGACTGTTTTACAAGTAAACCCTTATAACTCCTTGTGGTTAACTCCAAAATTGATGAAATTTTTATTGGGAGTACATCTATATAATATCAGTATACCTTGTAAATTTATGATTTTGCCATATGAAAAATAGTTAATGAATTTTAAAAATTCCGAGAAAAATATATGTTCAATATGGGACTATGTTTTGCTAAATCCCAGAAAAGAAAATTTGTTTATCATGATTTGGTATTTTTCATGAAAATGGACTAGTTATGAGTAAATGAATTAAATATGTTATGTGAAGTAACAAAATTAGAAAATAGGATTTTATGGCTTGGAAATCCTATATAAGGTATATGCAGATTATTTATGAGGGTTTTGGTTATTGGTGATGAAATTTTATGAGTTTGACATTTTAGGATGATTAAATGCATTAATTAGTAAAGTGTAAACAATTAAAATAAATTGTTTATAAGTTTAAGAAATGATTAAGATATTGGGGTAATATTAATAATATTAGATTATGAGATTATTAAGTGATTTATTTTGGATTAAGGTGTTATGAAATCATTGATTTATGAATCTTATTCTTGAAATTAAATGCAGTTGTTGATCATATTGTTTTTATTATCATATATAACATTTTTATAATTCCAGTGATGAAATTTCTCTTTGACTTAAGTGAAAAGATGGGTAGATTATTGGTATGATCGTGACTATAGGTTCTCTTTGGCCAGTAGTACAAAGATGAATTGATGACTGGTATGATCATTACCATTGAATTTATAAATGATTATCTTTAGCTTAAGTGCAAAGGTGAAATGATCAACATGGTTATAATTATTGTTTATATAAATTCTGAAATGATTATATATTTCTTTGAGATATGAATATCTTTGGCCCGTAGTGCAAAGATGACTTGTTAAATATCTTTGGCCTGTAGTGCAAAGATGAATTATTGGTGAATATCTTTGGCCCGTAGTGCAAAGATGACCTGTTAATGAATATCTTTGGCCCGTAGTGCAAAGATGAATTTATTAGTATGATTATGAACATGAACTGTGATTTGGTATAACCATGATCTTTGATGTTTTGGTAAAGGCAGTGATGAAAATTATCTTCGTTCCGGATGAGAAAAGGAATTTGGAACCACAAATATGATTATAAGTTATTCATATGATTGTGACAGGAACTGCTGATTGATGTTTGAGGATAAAACATTGTTGGTGGACTTTTAACATAGAGAAGATAATAGACATTATGGTCTATTTGACTCTTCTAATGGATTGCTCGTTCCACTGCAACTATGGTTTAAAAGTTTTATCATCTACCATATGTTCTAAATCTCTGATTTATTTTTGATGAAGGCTATTGATAATTAAATTATCTTTAGTTATGATATTCTTTACTAGGCTATTTGTGCTCACCCTTTTGCTTCACAATTCCTTTCAGGTAACAAGAGTGTAGCTGGGTCGAGCGGAGGTAACAGGGAAATAGAACGGTGGTCTACAGCTGTTGAGGTTCTCCTTAAATAGTATGGAAATAATTTTATTGAGAACTTTAGATAATTGTGTCGTATTGTATACGTCATTTGATATTTAATTTTGGTGAACCGAATAGGGTGAGGCGAACCCAACTTTGGAAGGGTGTTTTATCACTATCATACAAGATGTCTATTGACATACAACCTCGAAAGTTATCATATATTGTGGTTGTGCACATCCACTTCTTTGAGTATATCTACGAGCACTACCTATATGATCTTGGAGTTTGGTTGAAACATAATGTTCAATCGCAGACAGTGGAGATAGTTATATGTCAAGAGAAGACTCACCATTGGAAGGAACATGATAGTAATCTTCTCATTTTTCTTTGGGGTCTATTAGGTCAACCAAGAATAATTCTCAAGTCATATGATATCTATCATAACCTAGACGCATGGCCTCCCATGTACGAAGGTTTCCTTGAGCACTTCTCAAAGATTTTAATTTCTAAAATAGTTATTGACTGTACCTTTATGTAATGTATCAATGTAAGGTGCTGTCCATAGTTGGGACATGAGTCACAGTTGGTATTAAAATTCATAGTATATGTGTTGTTGTATTTTGCACGACAATTGTAGTAATAAAGTTGTAGTTGTTTTCTGTACCATGTATTTGGCGACTCAGAATAGCTTGGATGGATTGGACCTATTTTGGGGGCGTCACAGTTGGTATCAGAGCTTAGGGATATGGTCTCTGGCAGAGATCGAGGATTAGAACTAGGAAGGGAGAGATAGGTAATATCCTTCGCTAGTGTGTGTCCTACCTAAGCTAAATTTTCTTACTTAAGTTGACAAATTGTGATATGTCAATTAACCTTTGTTTTGAAGCTGTATTCTAGAATGATATCTGAAATACAGGAGATGAAAGCAATGGAGAAATCATGATGACCTAGGGAGATAGAATCGAAATGAAAGTAAGGTATTCTCAACTCTTGAAATACTGTGCACGTAAATTTTGGGACTTAAATTTCATAAGGAGGGGAGATTGTAAGACCCCAAATTTTATGAAATAAAAGTATTCAATTTTTCTTATAATTACTATTTAGTAAATGGTTAAATTGATTTCAATATCATTATACCAGAATATTGGTAAGATTTTTCTTCTGAAATTCATATTTTTTATGTCGGGTTACTATTCACGAGTTACTATTCACGAGTACTATTCACGAAGCATGATAAATTTTTTTTACGTAAGAAGGCACTACTCAATAATTGTTATAGTAACAACTGTTCCATATTTTATTTTTTTGGTTCAATAATTGCTGCGTTGATATTTTATATTATTGTTGTTTCAATAAATGTCAAGGCATAGTATTTCCCATTATCAGATCAATAATTCATATTGTTTGAATAATATTATTAGATAACATTATTGGCAATGTCTAGAAAGTTCTGTCAAGGAGAGGTTTGGTCACCTAATTGCGCGCCAGTTAGGAGAAATCCTTATCAGAAAGCCCCCTCTTTCCTGGGAATGGCCTGGTTGTCATTATTGTTGTAAAATCCCAAATTTTACGAATAAAGATTTAATTTTCTCAAAATATTTTTTTTGAAAATTTTGGTGTGGATTTGAGATAATGTTATAGTTGTGGGTAATATTTATAAATTTTGCAAAGTACGCAAGTTGTTATATAATATTCGATTGGTCGGGGAATATTCGTTTTAGCGGGGAATATTCGTACAACAACACAATCATTGGTGGACCCCACAACAGAATTATTGTCGGATTGAGAAAACGACAAAAATATTTTTATGAAAATAACGGCAGAAGTTTTACCGTTAAAACTATTGAACTATTCGGTAGTTAAAGTACAGTAATACGCGTGGTTGCATAGTAGCACACAATATTAATTATTGATGCTTACGTGAGAAGTCACTCAGTTTTGTTCAATTATTGCTTCAGTAATTGTTGCATAGTATCTCACGTTATTTGATTCAATTATTGTCGATATTTTATATATTATTAAATCAATAATTGAGACGACGAAGTTATTAATATTATTATTTGCATTATTAACGATGTCTAAAAGTTATGCCAAGGAGAGGTTTGGTCACCTAATTGCGCGCCAATAGGGAGAAATCCTTATTGGAAAGCCCTCTCTTTCCTGGGAACGACCTTGTCGATTAATAGTGTGAATTATAATAATGATAATGAAGTTTTGTTTTATTAGTATTATTAATGTAATAAAACAGAAAAACTTTTTATATAAAACAAAATACTTTTATAAAGTTGTTAGTTTTATTAGACTATAAATAGAGTATATTATATTCTATTACGCATAGTATTTTGCATAGTAAAATCTTTTTATATAAAATGTAATACTTTATAAAATTATTTGTTTTATTAGACAATAATTAGAATATATTATATTTTATTATGCATAGTGTTTTGATATAGTGTCTCGTATAGTGTTTGCAGATAGTAAACTTATTTTATATAAAATGTAATACTTTTATAAAGTTATTCATTTTATTAGACTATAAATAGAATATATTATATTCTATTACGCATAGTATTTTGCATAGTAAAATCTTTTATATAAAATGTAATACTTTATAAAGTTATTTATTTTATTGACAATAATTAGAATATATTATATTTTATTATGCATAGTGTTTTGCATAGTGCTCGCATAGTGTTTGCAGATAGTAAAATCATTTTATAAAAAATGTAATACTTTTATAAAGTTATTCGTTTTATTAGATTATAAATAGAATATATTATATTTTATTTAAAAGATTTTGTTTTATTAGAATATTTTATAGTAAACCAATTTGGACCGTCCGTTTAAAAGTAAATCAATCTGGACCGTTCAGGAATTAGTTACTATTCAGTCCATTCTCCTATAAATAGAAGCTCATTCCTTCATTATTTCTTGCGAATTCACTGAAACTCTAGAGAGAGAAACTATAGAGAGAAAGAAGAAAAGTATTCTGCTACTTCACTTCTCCTATATCTAGTTTCTTCTAAGGTAAGGGATATTATTTGTTGTACCCGTAAGGGGTATTATTTCTTTCGTATTCATGAAGAGAACTTCTGTTATTCCATTTTTTTATTCTGTTGGAATAACCTGTATACGCGGGCTACCCTATACTTGGTGAAATTCTTCTGTTATTCCATTCTTTATCATTATGTTGGAATAACTTGTCTATGCGAAGTACCGCATACATAGTGAAATTCTTCTGTTATTCCATTCTTTATCATTATGTTGGAATAACCTGTCTATGCGAAGTACCGCATACATGGTGGAATTCTTCTGTTATTCCATTCTTTATTATTCTTTTGGAACATCTTGTCTGTGCATTTACGCATGACCTGGTTCCATTATTTATTATTCTGTTGGAACATCCTGTCAGTGCGAATTTCACCTGACCTGGTTTCGTTATTTATTATTCTGTTAGAATATCCACATGCGTGCGTTTACGCATGACCGGTTACATTATTTATTATTACATTGAATAACTCGTCTGCATGCGATCTATCGCATGCTTGGTGATTTCTTTTGTTTTTCTATTCTCTATTATACTCAGTTGGTTAAAGTTTTGACTTCTATACTCCATGAAATTAGTGGAATATCCTTGATATTTGCGTTTCATCCACTATCTTTTCATGAAAATATTCTTCTGAGCATTCTTGAAGTTTACTCTACAAAGAAGTATCATGTTGACAATTTAGACGTTATTAGTTCCTGGATAAATTAATTCTTGAACTTATTTTATTGAATTCTTATATCATTGTCATCATCCTCATGTTTATATTATGTTGAAAGTCATCGTGGGCTCTCAGTAGTGCATAGATGGACTTGGTATGATTATGACCAGGGATTATTCGGTATAATCATGACTGTAATGTTACAAATGATGTGGTAAAAGTCCTCATTGGCCCGTAGTGTATTGATGGACAGTTTTTGACATGATCATGACCATTGATGAATACACGAATATCCTTGGCCCATAGTGCATGCATAATTTGTGGTTGTGATACTAATGAATATCCTCGCGAGAAAAGCGGGGATTATGTGGATTATTTATTGTCGAGTCCCAATGATAAAAATGATGAAAAACCTTTTAAATCATAAAAGATAGTAGATTTTATTCTCTATTCGACTCTTTTAATGGATTACTTGTTCTGCTACAGTTAAACTTGATATTTGTTATATTGTATCAGTTTAAAACTGTTGAAGGCTAACGATAATTTATTCTGTATTATCTTAGTCATAATATTTCACTACAACAAAAAGGCTTATTTCCGACGGAGTATTCTGTCGGTACTAAGGTTATTCCGTCGAGGGTAACCTTATCTCCGACGGAATATTCGGTCGGAAATTCAGTCGTATATAAGAACGTCGAAAATAAGTCCGTCGATTCTTCGGTCGGGAATACTTAACATCGACAGAACTATTCTCGACCGAACATTCAGTCGGAGTTAATATATCTCCGACTGAAATGTGTCTGTCGAGGAAATTCAGTCGATGATAGTCATGCCACGTGGCAGCCTGGAAAAAATGGAAAATCACCTTACGCGCGATGGAATTCTGTCGACTCTATAACTCGTCCGTCGAGGATATTCGGTCGAGGCTATGTATGCCACGTGGCAGTAGACCAAAAATGGGAAGAACCTTAACCTCGACGGGTATCCGTCGAGAATACCATTCTTCCGTCGAGGTTACTGTTTTTTTTTAAATATTTTTTTTTGTTTTTGCAATATCCAGGGATTTAACCCACATCTTGTACTTGTACTTGTACCTGTTTTACCAACATCACATACACAAGCTAAATTAAGCTAAGTGTCAAAAACATCCCATTTCTACTAGCATAACCGCAATAAACCAAAGTAATGAAATGTAAAACCGCTTTAATCAAAGTAAATTAAACTAATATAAATTACAAAAGATCCCATTAATCTAAACTAATTATAACAAACATCCCATTAAGCTAAATTAAGCTAAGTGTCAAACCGCAACAAAACCAAAGTAATTAATGATAAAGTACTTTAAACTACAATATGTACGTCAAAAGTTATGTAAAATTAATACAAAAGAATTTAAACTACAAAAGAATGTAAACTAAGTCAAGTTAGTAGAGCCCCCAGTGTGAGAAGAATCATCGGGCGGGCGTCGACAGTGCTCTAGAGTATGAAAATCGTCATCCCGCCCGTTAGTCCGCTCGTTACCCTGTTGATACAATATAATGTAACTCATTAGTCCATATATATGATTCAGTTAAAGATAACTAAATGAAAATTAAATAACATGCGTAATATATATTTGTATTTAAACGAAATATACCGAGCAATGAAAGGCCGACTCAACATCGGCCCAAACGCGTCCTCGACTAAGGTAACCACCACCATCGAACAATCTCGTCTGCCAGATCAGGCCCATCGCTTCCGAGAGGAATACCCAGATTTCTCGGCGGTGGCACCACTGCAACGTCTGCGCAAGTCGATGGAGGCGAGAACGGTGGCGGGTCTCGACGATGGAACAATGGATCGGCCTCAAACCTCTCCGACACCGTACCATAACACACCGGAACAAAGCATCATCTAAGCCAGCACTTCAGATGTGATGGTCCCACTGGGGCTCTTGACGCAGACATGGCTGCTAGAGCCTACAAAAATAAATATAACATGAATAATATTACAAGTTTACTTTATTCATAAACACGAAATAAACACAAATATTATACCTCCGGCAAAGCAGTATAGGTCGGTATCCTCCAGTAACCCCAAAGACTGACATCGGCTAAGTATTACTAGTGGGAGTATCCTGAGACGCGACCCAAAGAGCCGTCTCTTCGTCCTGAGATAAACTAATCTCGGGAGGAGGGATGGTGGAATCTAACGTCTCAAAGATCGCCCCTAAGAACTCTGCAACTCGCTATATATTGTCATGAGCTTCTCAAACCGCTCCTGTAATTTGATATACAAGTGAGTTATCTTGGTATCATCATATAAATTACATAATATTATCCTAAATAATATCTATTATAGTAAATGTATTACCCGTATAGCTAGTGCTGCTGGAGATATCGTTGACCCCGAAGTAAAGCCCTTCGGCGTATGGACTCTATCCCAGAACTCGATCATAGTAGAGGTCTCACCAAGCTACTCCGCATGGCCTAGATCATATACATTAAATAAGATCACCTTAATTTACTATAGTTGCAATATAAGATTAAACTAAACTAAATAGAAATACATACCGACTTAACCTCCTGAAACGACTGCGAGCCAAAAGTATGTACAACTCGCAACTTGCCATGATTCTTCTTCATCTACTCCGACTTGGTCTTGAACGCAAAGATCATCCCAAAGACGCACACATCGCAACCCATGTCAGATCTCGATACTTCCAAGGTGGTCGATGATCTCGCAAAGTAGTCTCGGGCGTTTCTTGTATCGCCCGGACTGCCCTCTGTCGCATCTCGTACAACCAACCGGCATAATTCTTCAAGATGTAGGCAATGATAATTCGCGTCACCATCCGCCTCGTTGATGCCGGCCTCAGATTCGTAGTATCTCTATCAAACATGTATATAACATACGATAATTTATTATTTTAACAATATGTAAATAACATGCATGGACCTTGATTTAATATATGTAAGTCGACTTACGTGAAACTCCCGCAACACTGTTACCATGAAGCCAAAGATCATATATAGCAGATACTCGACTAAATCGCATGCAAACCAGTAGGGAGATGCACCAGCAGTGCGAGATGGCGGTAACGGTCACGCTTTAGCGACAAGATCCATAATACTAGAATACAAAATTTATTAAGAACATTTTAATTTATTAATCACATGATAATATCATTCTAATTGAACATAAGTGATATATTATAGTTGAAACCTACACATGCATTTGAGCCGACATCAATCGGAATTGTGTCGTGCACTACTGGGTGGACGACCTAATCGATCGAGGTTTAGCCCTCGCGAACGTCAACGCCTAGCATCAGATGTTAATAATATATATAGTTATGAAATTGTCCAAAAATAGTAAATGAATGTATAATATAGTTATGAAAATAATGTTATCGAGCCAAAAAGAAATCAACTCACTAGCATCTCAAGACGACCCTCCCCGGGAGCCGCCATCATCGATCCGGAGCGCCGCCACCACTACCACCTCCACCGCTATGTCGAGGCATATATAGTTGTTTCATTGAAATAATGCATATAGATATGATGAACGCATCAAATGGCCATCCTATGTGGGAAAATATATATATATATAATGATTGATTTTAGTCAGTATAGTATTTACAAAACACCAATTAGTGAAGAAGTAAGACGTCGTCAAACCCGTCAAAGTCAAAATCATTTTCATCCTCTAATTTCGCTCTCTTCTCTCTCAGATCAATTTCTTCCTCAATATCATCTTCTACCATCACATACGGACTAACAACCACATCTTCCTCCACTTCGTCAACATCGAGTACGCCAACGACATCATCACCCAACACATCATCATCATATACCACAACGTGGTTGGGATTGCTAACTTGTTTTCTTGCAACGGGTCATCCGTTTCTGCATAAATTAGTACCATCAAATGGTCGAGTCTTCGTTGTCACAATCAGATACTGGGGGTTCTATTGTGAACGACATTGTAGGCGTAGTACACTTGAGTTGCTTTGGTGGCTAACACAAATACATCATCGATCGTAAAATAGATTTTATATCTATTACGATTCTATTACGATCAACTTTAACACCCTTTGCAGTATCGATCAAACCACCGACACTTAAATGTAATGACCTTTTTAGCCCTTAGATAATTGAGCACAACCACTTCCTTTAATCTTCCATAGTACTTGGATTCAGAATCTCCATAACAACTTCCTAACACGACAACGCCGGAGTTGACTGATGTCAATTCATTCAAGTCATCAACCTTGAATCTATACCCATTCACGATACAACCTGGAAATGAACTAACAAGTTTGTATGGGCCTAAAATGACATCTCTAAAAAAATCATACGCGTTCTCTTCTTCGACCCTTCTCTTAAACCACTGGTGAAAATTTTCATTAGTGAATGCTTCCATCTGTGATTCTGTCAACCCCGGGTTAGAAGCATGCGCTTCCAATTTGAATGAACTGCGTACAATAATATGGCAATTAATTAATTTTTGATTTAGGATAGATAAAACATTTTTAACTTGTAATAATACATACTTGGTGTACGACGATACTTCAGGCATATTTAGAAGCACGTATGTAGAGACAATCTTTAAATCTTTATCGGTTAGGTAAGTCTTCATCTCATGTCCAAATGGTTTATTTGGATAAGTGAATACAACCAACTCATCATCAAGATTTACCGCACGGATCCCCGACCTCATTCCAACTTAAACGGTTATGCTTCGTTGCGACTACATCGTCAAAGTACAACGAGAAGAAGTTGACAAGCTCTTCCTCCGTATAGCGTTCAACAATAGAACCCTCTACGCGCGCTTTGTTTTTAACTTTCTTCTTTAATCGACGCATATACCTGTCACATGAAATTATGTGATATATATTACCTGATAAGTTAAATATAAAGATGATGAATATTTCACAATGTATGTGATATTACCTCTCAAATGGATACATCCATCGATATTACACCGGTCCTCCAAGCTTAAGTTCATATGGCAGATGAATAGGCAAATGCTCCATGCTGTCAAAGAACCCCGATGGTAAAATCATTTCGAGCTTGCACATTGTCAACACTATGTTTTTTCCATCTTCTCCACATCACTATACCTTATAACAGTTGAGCAAATATCCCGAAAGAAATTTGAAAGTGCGGTAAAAGTATCATTAATATTCCTGGGTAACATCTCACGAAATGCAATTGGCATCAACTTCTGCATGAATACATGACAGTCGTGACTTTTGAAGCCAGTAATTTTCAACTGCTCAACCTTAGTACAACGAGATATGTTAGAAGTATATCCATCTGGGAGCTTCAATGCGCTAAGCCACTTGCAAATGTTTTCAACCTGTTGCTTGGTAAGACAAAATGGAGCTTTTGGTTTTGTGTTGTTAGGTCGGAGCCACAATTCCCGCCTGATATTCATTTCCTCCAAGTCTTTACGTGCTTTATCATTGTCTTTTGTTTTACCACTTGTATCTAGTACGTTGTAAAACAAGTTCTCAAATACATTCTTTTTCTCAGATGTATAACATCTATACAATGACGAAGTTCTAGTGTGACCCAGTATGGCAACTCAAACCAAATTAACGAATGAGTCCAGTTATGACTTTTCCCATATCCTATAGCTCTCAACGTATTCATGCTCCTTCCTAGGGGTGGAAATGTTAGATCATTTAGCCAGCCCAATTTAATATGTCGTCCGCCCGACAAGCGACCAACAACCCATTTCTTCTCTCGTCTTTTCGTTGAATGTGTAGACATCTTTCTATAACTGTGCTCAACAGCAAGAATCTACGAGAAAGGCCCAAAGAAACTAGTTTTTCTAGCCACGACGTAGTTGAGTGCCTCAGACATCTCCCATGCAGATCGGATATGACAACTTGCCATGAGTTCCACCAACCACTAATCATCCCAAGCTTGGGAAAGTCGTTGATAGTCCACAACAAGGTCGCTTTCATCACAAAATTTTCGCCCGACATGATTTATCAAAAGTCCGAACACTGCTTTCCCACAAAGATCTTAAGTTCATCGACTAACTACCGAGGTACACGTTAATGTCTTTTGTAGGACTTTTATCCCCGTATAAGTAAGGTCAAGAAAAGATACGGATCCCTCATGCACATCGACGATGGAAGATTGTAAGCTACCATAATCATCGCCAAAATGTAATAAGGTCGACTAAAATTATTAAATGGACAAAATCCATTCAGTAGCCATCCCAAGCCCGACATTCCTAACTTCTTCTTGACAAATTATGGAAAATTGGCATCAAAATTCTTCCATTCATCTCCATCTCATTGGGTGAGTCACCTAACCGTGCACGACATCCCTTGTTTCTATGCCAACTCATATCTGAAATAAAAAGTGATACATGAATAGCCGCCGCAACCTCGGCAAGCAAGAGGAAAATACCGTAAAATCTTCTTCGAACATGTTTCTTCCTTCCTCCACGTTTTGTGATCTTGTACCTTGGCGAAGTTACGATATCACATCGCACCTTATCTTTGTCCTCCCATAATATAACATGCAATCCTCGCCACAAGCATCGATCTTCTCATACCCGAGATTCAACCCTTAACCATCTTCTTCACCTTATAGTAATTCGCGGGCAACGATTATCCTCGGTAAGAACTCACGAGAATATCAAGAAAATCATTGAATCTCTCTCTCACCGCAGCTTATGCTCATTCTTGAAATGTAAAAGCTTCAGAATTACAGTAAAGCCTAGTGTGCTTCATCATTTCCTAGGATACAATGGAACACCCGATTCAGATAGAACTTGTAGAAAGAAAATTTTGAATCATTTCGCTTTTGTCGAGAACCGCTTGACGATGCTCCTTTTCATTCCAACCAATATTGGTAGGGCCATACGCATCAACCAACATCTGCACGACGTTATAGTTATCTGCTTGTGAATCCCCGTGATTCGAGTGGTCTACAGTACTATATGTCCGCTCTCTAAACTCAGCTGATTTCCCGTGATGAATCCATACCGAATACCCATCCACAAACCCACGTGAATATAAGTCAAATTTAATTTCATCGGTAGTCTTCCATATCATGTTCTTACACTTGGAACACGGGCATCTCATCTTTCCGTTCGGATCATCAACATGTTCTATTGCTTTGTTCATAAAATTGGACACCCCTTCACTCAGACGCATCAACTAATCCCCTCCCATCAATTGGTATCCTACGGTACATCCAACTCCTGGGTCTACCATTAACATCTTTAATGAAGAAAATACCCAATGAGAAATATATATGCATGTATTTAGTTTACCTAGTATATATCTCCACTCTATAGGGTTAGTTTATCCTGTTCTGGATGCGCCTCCTCACTAGTTCCATTCATAAGGTGCGTGTTTATAATATTTTAAGAAAATTTCAAAGATCACCTCCCCATGGTCTTCAAGTACATGAAATAGACCAAGACAACTTAGTCTAAGTATGCACTCAAGAACATATGTAGAGACACCATTTGAAAAATCCTCAAAAAATTATAAACACGCACGCACCTCTTGTGAATTAGCATCGACCCAAGTGAGAGACATAACATCCAAAGAAGAGTCCCAAATCTGGGATTATTCAAAGCATTCACTCCTACCGAGTGAATGTCAAACCAAGTTTCTAAGTTTCAAAGTATATTATATATATATATTTATGAGTGTATCAAGAGAAAAGGAGAGTATCATTGAGTTTATTGAAAATTGTGGAAAACTAAGCAAATGCTACTTAGTTTATTAGTTATAAATCTAAGTTTCATATTAGTTAGATTTAGTTTAATAGTACTCCAACCGGTTCCATGGCATAGTATCGGAGGAAAAAATAGGGTCAGTAGTTTCGTTTGTGTCCTATACTTATTAATAAAGTTAATTGAATTATCATGCGGACATTCTTCACTATTCCACCATAATAGATGACAACATCAAGGAGTTCCATTAAGTTATTGAACAAAGTTCAAAGTTAGCAACCTCTAAATGAACGAATGATCATTTCTTTCTATTATGAATGAATCATCGTCGATATGGTTCAATCCATGCCATAGAAAGCTTCTCACCACTCCAAATACCCATCTGAGGAATTTGGAGTGGTGAGAAGCTGTCTATGTCATGGATTGGACCCATATCAGGCAATGCTTCATTCCTAGTAGAGAAGTGATCGTCGCTTCATTTAGAGGGTTGCTTAACCTATAACTTTGTTCAACAACTTAATGGAACCCCTTCCGTATGTTCAGCATCTATTATGATGGAAATGTTGAGGAATGTCTTCAATAATTCAATTAACTTTATTATTCGAGTATAAGACACAAACAAAAAACTACGTAATTTTTTTTTTAATTGTCGTCGAGGAACCTATTGAGTACTATTAATGTGAATCGCTACGTTTAATCCTCGCATACAAGGAAGAGTATATATATATGTAGGTAGAGTATTATCGAGTTTATTGAAAATTGTGGCAAACTAAGCAAATGCTACTTAGTTTATTTTGCTAATGATAAACTAAGTAAACGGTACTTAGTTTATTAGAATTATTATTTGGAATCTATAGAGACTACTGTTCGACATTCACTCCTACTTGTCAAAGGGGTTTCTAATTAAGTTGCAAAGTATATTATTTTATTTACTCGACAACATTCTTATATATTTAGTCTCTTTGAATTGCATCCCAACTAAGCAAATGTTACTTAGTTTATTATTTTGAGATGATTTAATGTATTATTTTAATGTATTATAATTTATTTTATTTTATTTTATTTTAATTTATTTTATTAATTATTTTGTTTTATTTTAATTTATTTTTTATTTTATATTATATAATATAATTTTTAAATTTTTTATTAAATTAAATTAAATTACTTTTATAACATTTATTAATTATTAAATTAAATTAAATTAATTTTAATTTTAATTTAATTTATTAATTTATTTAATTTAATTTATTTTATTTTTATTTTATGTTATTTTAATTTATTAATTATTTTAATTTAATTTATTTTTTTATTATATTATATTATCTCATTTTTAAAATTTATTTTATTTAATAAATAAATTAAATGAAATTTATTATTTTTATTTATTTGTTAATAATTTTTATTTTTAATTTAATCTATTTATATATTAAATTATATTTATTTCATTTATTAAACTTTATTTTATTTTATTCTCAATTATATATTAGTATATTAAATAGTGATTTTTATTTTATTTTGTTTTTTTAATTAAGTTGATTAAAATAATTGATATTTGAAGTATAAATTATTTGTTAAAACTAATTAAGTAAATGCTACTTAATTAATTAGTGAATTTTAGTATTAGTAAATTAAGTAATAAATAGTTATTAGAGCAAATGATTTTGCATCTCAAGAATTTCTCGATGTAATTTTGTGGGAAATTTCATTCGGAAATATCAAGCATAAAATTACTTTTATTGTTATTAACATACAACATACAATATTGAAATCAAGAAATATATAACGTAATTAATTACATAAAAGAAAATAAAACCAAACAATAAAATGGATGCTATATATGTATGTGTTAAAAAAATCTAAAATGACCAAAATGACCAATTATATACATTATATGACCAAAAATGTAATTCATATATACATTATACATTATCAATCCAAAATAAAATAAATTTAGACCAATTGCACATTATATATAATACCAAATTCATACACAAATTTCATACTTAAATTTCATACTACTAATATATATATATATATATATATACCAATAAAAATTACGAAAGAAAGAGAGAGTAAGTCTATGGAGTCTATGCGGGCCAGTGCCTCCCATGATGGCCATGGCAGTGGGTGGGTGGCCGTGACATGTGAGTCTTTGGGTGAGTCGGGGGTCTGGGGGAGAGGGGTGGGGGTACCGTGGGAAGGGGTTTGGGAGTGGGGGTACTTGAGGGTGGGTGGGGTGGGGTGGGGTGGGGGCACGAACGACAAGGGTGGGGGACGACACGACCTGCAGGGGAGAGGGGTGGGGCACCAGGTGGTGGGGTCGTGTGGGGACGCACCCCACGGGGAGTGGGGGCACTGTGTGGTGGGGGACCGGTGGAGAGGGGTTGGGACGAGGTAGAGAGAGAGAGAGAGAGAGAGAGAGATCAGTGGTCTAGAGAAAAATAGAGAGGGAAATGTAGAAATAGAGAGGGAAATGAAAATGAGAGGGCTAGGAAGGCGGCGGGTTTTTTTAGTTTATTTAAGCGGACTTCACGTCGAGGTTGTGTCTGTCAACGTTATGATAACCTCGACGAATTATTCCATCGAGGATGACACATATTCTGTTGACTATATATTTGTACAATTGCAAGGGAAACCTCGTGCCAAGGAGAAGATCTTAAACCGATCGATGTCGCCGAGGATACATTAATTCTAACTGAATTAATGTCGACTAAATATTCGGTCGATCTTATATTAACATCGACTGAATATGTTTAGTCGACAATAATTCCGTCGGAACTAAAGATTTTTCTTGTGGTGTTTCTTACTGGGCTAGTTGAGCTCACCTTTTACTTTCATTATTCTCTTCAGGAAATGAGAACGTAGTAGGGACTAGTCGGGGAACGGAGTGACGGTCCAGTTAATAGCATTAGTAGTCCTCACTATTCTGTTAAATAGTGTGATAATAAATGTAATGAGGACTCAATTGAGTGTGGATATTGTCTAGATGACAATATTTGTATTAAAATTCACATCATATGTTTTGTCGTATTTTACACGACCGTTGTATTATTAAGTTGTATTTGAATTTTGTACCATGTATTTGGCGACTCAAGATGGGTGATGTATACCTATTTTGGGGGCGTCATAGTTGGTATCAAAGCTTAGGGATATGATCCCCGGTGAGATGTGAGACAAGAACTAGGAGGGAGAGATGGGGAATTCTTCGCTAGTATGACCTACCTAAGTTTATTTGGTATTTAATTGGCCGGTCAGAGTATAGGGATAATATGTGATTTGTTAATTAACCCTTGTTTTGTGGCAGTATTTGAAAATGGCATCTGAAAATGTTGAGGTAAGCAATGGAGCACATGAGACCGTTGAGTCACCGCTGATCAATAGCCAGAATAATGTGCAACAAGAAGGCAATAATCCTCCTGTAAACAACAACAATGATCAAATGATGAACAACGGTACATTTAGGAGATTTTTAGAATTCATGAAACACCAAACAAGAGAGACTCCTATTCATAATGCAGGTGGAAACAATGGCAACCTACGGTTGGTCACTGCTAAGCAGTTCAAGGAGCTGGGACCACCGGAGTTTCTGGGAAAGCCAGACCCACTTAAGGCAAAGACGTGGATTAAGCAGATCACCAAGATATTTGATGTCTTGGAATGCTCAGAGGAACAAAAAGTTCCATTCGCCACCTTTATGTTGCGTGAAGAAGCATATCATTGGTGGAAATCTGTAAAACGTACCCAGCCTGACGCACTCAAGATGTCTTTTGAGAAATTTCAAGAATTGTTCAACGACAAGTACTTTCCTGAAAGTATTCGTCACATGAAGGAGGTGGAATTTATCCAGCTAGAGCAAAATAATATGACCGTGTCGCAGTATGAGGCTAAATTTGTGGAATTATCCTGATTTGCATCCCATTTGGTCGATAATGAGGAGTGAATGACGCGAATGTTTCTGCGAGGTTTGAAACCTGATATACATCAATACCTCATTTCTCATAAACTTTTTTTATATTCAGATGTTGTGAATAGGGCTCAGTTATTGGAGCGCGATAATGAGTCATCACAACCAAAAGGTAACAACCAACAACACGATAATAATTATACCGGTGGCAACGACCATCGGAACAATGATAACCATCGTGGGGGAAATTATCATGCCAAGAATGGTAACCACTTCGGTGGTAATCATGGCCAAGATAATAGAAGTTGAAATTTCAAGAAGAGAAGGTTTAATAATGATGGAAAGAGGCAAAGACAAAGACCTGCGTTTCAAAGGAAGAAGAACGACCACCGGTCGTATGTTTCAAATGTGGACAGGAGGGACACATCCGTCCAAACTATACGCAGCAATCCAAAGCATGTTTCAATTACGGAAGAGAAGGTCACCTAGCTTGATTTTGTCGTGTAGTGAAGTCAAGTCCAGTTGGGATGGTGACGCCAAAGGATGTCTCAGACAAGTTAAAGTCGGTAGTTTAAGTGAGAGTGTTTGTTGAGGAACCCGAACGAAGTTGTCATGGGTAAGTTAATCATAAACGCTTACGAAGTCTATACCTAATTTGATACCGGTTCTACCCATTCTTGTATTTCACCTAGTTGTGTTTAATATTTGAACTTGGCTATTGAGAAATTAGACTTTGACTTATCTGTTAAAATTCTGTTAGGAGAAACCTTCATTACATCCATTATTTATAAATCTTGTTTGATTCAAATCGACACTTTCACGTTACCTGTCAATCTTATCTCTTTGAAAAAACTTGTCTTTGATGTGATTTTTGGAATTGATTGGTTAACTAAGTCATCATGCTTTTCGTAAGGTTGTTAGCTTTTATATTCTTAATCAACCTGTTATGCGAATTCAAGCAACCAAACCACTAAAGTCAATCATTGTTATATCAAGCCATAAGTAAAGATCCTCGATCATTTCATTATTGACTTCTTTGTGTGGAATGCACCGAAGCCAGACTATCCGTAGGGGACGTCGTGAATAACGGTGGCAAGTTGATAGGTATCAATGTGGCGTGCTATCCAAGTCTTGGATGAGGGTCACAGTTTTGAATGATATTTCTATCGTTAATAAATTTCCTGGCGTATTCTAAAGACATCTTGGCCTACCTCAGAGCGTGAAATCGAATTTTGTACTGACCTCAGTACAAAACCCCATTTCTAAAACCATTAAATATTTCTTCAACTAAAATGAACGTAACATGCGCCAAAGACGTTGGCTCGAGCTGTTGAAGATTACGATCGTACCATTCAATACCATCGTAGAAAAGCGAACGTGGTTGCTAACGCGTTGAGTAGAAGATCGTATGCATTTACGAGTACGAATATACGAACCCACGTGAAGATAACGAATATACGAGTAGAATCGATTTTAATCGATAAAGTTAAAGCCGCTCAAGCTAAATACTTAGAGCTGATGAATGTGAAGAAGAAGGTTCAAGAGGATGTTATTCTAGAAGCAAAAATCGATGAAGAGAGGAAATCTCAACCCTCGATTTTATTGGCTCATTTGAAATCCTTGATCGAGTAGGAACTGTGGCCTATAGACTTGTTTTACTGCCAAGTATGTCGCGTGTTGATAACGTTTTTTACGTATCGATGTTACGTAAATACGTAGACGACCCGAACCACATTATTGATTTAGAACCGGACGAGATAGCGGATAATTTAACGTATGAAGATGTACCTGTTAAAATCCTGGAATATATTCTACGCTTAAAGGTTATACCTCAAGAGTTAGAATCTGACGAAGTGTCCTCATCTGTTCGGCGTTCAAGGTACGTATGTAAATTTCGAGGGCAAAATTTCATAAGGAGGGGAGATTGTAAAATCCCAAATTTTACGAATAAAGATTTAATTTTCTCGAAATATTTTTTTTTGAAAATTTTGGTGTGGATTTGAGATAATGTTATAGTTGTGGGTAATATTTATAAATTTTGCAAAGTACGCAAGTTGTTATATAATATTCGATTGGTGGGGAATATTCATTTTAGTAGGGAATAATTCGTACAACGACACAATCATTGGTGGACCCCACAACGGAATTATTGTCGGATTGAGAAAACGACAAAAATATTTTTATGAAAATAACTACAGTAAGTTTTACTGTTAAAACCGTTGAACTACCTGGGTAGTAAAAATAAAGAATATCGCATGGTTGCATAGTAGCACGATATTAATTATCGATGCTTACGTGAGAAGTCACCATTTTGTTTAATTATTGCTTCGAAGTAATTGTTGCATAGTATCTCATGTTATTTGATTCAATTATTGTCGATATTTTATATATTATTAAATCAATAATTGAGACGACGAAGTTATTAATATTATTATTTGCAATATTAATGATTTCTAGAAGTTTTGCCAAGGAGAGGTTTGGTCACCTAATTGCGCGCCAATAGGGAAAAATTCTTATTGGAAAGCCACCTCTTTCTTGGGAACAACCTGGTCGATTAATAGTGTGAATTATAATAATGATGATAAAATTTTGTTTTATTAGTATTATTAATGTAATAAAATAGAAAAGCTTTTTATATAAAACAGAATACTTTTATAAAGTTATTCGTTTTATTATACTATAAATAGAATATATTATATTCTATTATACATAGTAGTTTTTGCATAGTAAAATCTTTTTATATAAAATAGAATACTTTTATAAATTTATTTGTTTTATTAGACAATAATTAGAATATATTATATTTTATTATGCATAGTGTTTGCATAAGGTGCTTGCATAGTGTTCAGATAGTAAAATCTTTTTATATAAAAATGTAATACTTTTATAAAGTTATTCATTTTATTAGATTATAAAAAGAATATATTATATTTTATTTAAAAGATTTTGTTTTATTAGAATATTTTATAGTAAACCAACTGGACCGTCTGCTTAAAAGTAAATCAACTGGACCGTTTAGAAATTAGTTACTATTAGGTCCATTCTCCTATAAATAAAAGCTCATTCCTTCATTATTTCTTACTTAATTCTTTGAAACTCTAGAGAGAGAAACTATAGAGAGAAAGAAGAAAAGTATTCGCTACTTCACTTCTCCTATATCCAGTTTCTTCTAAGTTAAGGGATATTATTTGTTGTGCATCTGTAGTAAGGGTATTATTTCTTTTCGTATTCATGAAGAGAACTTCGTTATTCCATTTTTTTATTCTCGTTGGAATAACTCAGATACGCTGGCTACCCTATACTTGGTGAAATTCTTACGTTATTCCATTCTTTATCATTATGTTGGAATAACTTGTCATGCCAAATACCGCATACATGGTGAAATTCTTCATTATTCCATTCTTTATCATTATGTTGGAATAACTCGCATCATGCTAATCTTAACGCATACATGATGAAATTCTTTCGTTATTCCATTCTTTATCATTATGTTGGAATAACTATCATCTAAATAAGCACCGCATACATGGTGGAATTCTTCGTTATTCCATTCTTTATTATTCTTTTGGAACATCTTGTGCGTATGTTACGCATGACTCGGTTCTATTATTTATTATTCTGTTGGAACATCCCGCCAAAGTGTAATTTCACACGACTGGTTTCGTTATTTATTATTCTGTTAGAATATCCTGTCTGTGCGTTTACGCATGACTTGGTTCCATTATTTATTATTCTATTGGAATAACCTGTCTGTGCGGTCTATCGCATGCCTGGTGATTTCTTTTGTTTTTCCATTCTCTATTATACTCAGTTGGTTAAAGTTTTGACTTTTATACTCCATGAAATTAGTGGAATATCCTTGATATTTGCGTTTCATCCACTATCTTTTCATGGAAATATTCTTCTGAGCATTCTTGAAATTTACTCTACAAAGAAGTATCATGTTGATAATTTGGACGTTATTAGTTCCTGGATAAATTAATTCTTGAACTTGTTTTATTGAATTCTTATATCATTTTCATCATCCTCATGTTTATATTATGTTGAAAGTCATCTGTGGCTTGTAATGCATAGATGGACTTGGTATGATTATGACCAGGGATTATTCGGTATAATCATGAGCGTAATGTTACGAATGATGTGGTAAAAGTCCTCATTGGCCCGTAGTGCATGGATAATTTATGGTTGTGATACTAATGAATATTATTGGTCATAGTGCAGAGATGATGTGGATTATTTATTAAGCTGAGTCACAGCAATAAAAGTGATGAAAAACCTTTTAAATCATAAAAGATAGTAGATTTTATTCTCTACTTGACTCTTTTAATGGATTGCTTGTTCCGCTGCAGTTAAACTTGATGTTTGTTATATTGTATCAGTTTAACACTGTTGAAGGCTAACGATAATTTATTTGGTATTATCTTAGTCATAATATTTCTTACTGTGCTAGTTGAGCTCACCCTTTTACTTTCATTGTTCTCTTCAGGAAATGAGAACGTGGCGTAGGGCTAGTCGAGGAAGCGGAGTGCCGGTCCGATTAATAGCATTAGTAGTCCTCACTATTACATTAAATAGTGTGATAATAAATGTAATGAGGACTCAATTGAGTGTGGATATTGTCTAGATGACAATATTTGTATTAAAACTCACAAAGATATGTTTTGTCATATTTTTACACGCATCATTGTATTATTAAGTTGTATTTGAATTTGTACCATGTAATTGGCGACTCAAGATGGGTGATGTATACCTATTTTGGGGGCGTCACAATTGTGATTCTGTAATATTATTTATGAATAATTAATTATTGATTTATATGATAAGGAAAATATTCATTTTATGTGGATGTAGATGGAGAAAATTTTTAATGTGATAATTGTTGAAAGTTGATATTTTATCTTTTCTGATAAA
This sequence comes from Panax quinquefolius, assembly GCA_020205615.1. Classification (NCBI taxonomy): domain Eukaryota; kingdom Viridiplantae; phylum Streptophyta; class Magnoliopsida; order Apiales; family Araliaceae; genus Panax; species Panax quinquefolius. The sequence goes on along the minus strand of CM035152.1, from coordinate 47,086,454 downwards.
ATAATTCATTTAAATATATTATTATATTTTAATAATATAATAATGGTGATATTTTTACAATGAATGTGTGATATATGAATAAATTAGGAGGAAGAGTATTTTTGTTACTATAAATGCTAAACACATGTTAAACATGTTGGTGGACACAATTTTTGACTGAAATTTGATTATAGCCTGTAAAATCGTCCGTATGTGGATTTCGGTCAATTTTTGTTTGGAATTTAGAAAAACTTTCTTCTGAAAAGTTGTAGAGAACTAAATTTCCTATGGAATGGACATAAGATTTGAATTTTTCTAATAAAAGGGCTATTTATTATGAATTATTGAAGTTCCGGAATATTGGGTCTGAATTGATTTTATTTAAAACATGTTTTTCTAGAAGGTGGGCCCCACAATTATACTTTTGCATGTGGGAAATGCTGGAATCTAAATTCAAAAGAGGCGTATGAAATTTGTTATATAAATATATTATTTTAATTAATTTTCTGCTTTGGTGTTCAAAGCAATTTCCTATAAATAGGGTGCTTAGATTAGAATTGAAAAGCACACCAGAAACTGAAGTTTTCTCTCTCTATATTATCGAGCGTATTCTTGTGAGTATTTTGATACTTTGAGTGTTGCTATAAGGTGCAAGTTCGTTCAACGTTATAGCCGATATTCCAGTCAGAAGTACTGTTATTTTGAGGTAAGGGATATTGTCGTTATTATGTAAGGGATTGTAAGGGTTATTATGTTTCTTCAGTTTCGTAATTTTTCAGACCTTCAAAAATTCTGGAAAAATTTGAAATGATAATTTGATGAGTTTTCTAGATTGTGTCCAAAAATGGCGATTTTTGGATGTATAGATTAAGAGTTATGAATTTTATGAGAAAAGACTATTTTAAAAGTAAACCCTTATAACTCCTTGTGGTTAACTCCAAAATTGATGAAATTTTTATTGGTAGTACATCTATATAATATCAGTATACCCTGTAAATTTTGGAATTTTTGGACAAAAGTACAATTTATGATAAATGTTTAAATATTCGGCAGTTTTGGCCATATGAAAAATAGTAAATGAATTTTAAAAATTTCGAGAAAAATATATGTTCAATATGGGACTATGTTTTGCTAAATACCAGAAAAGAAAATTTGTTTATCATGATTTGGTATTTTTCATGAAAATGGACTAGTTATGAGTAAATGAATTAAATATGTTATGTGAAGTAACAAAATTAGAAAATAGGATTTTATGGCTTGGAAATCCTATATAAGGTATATGTAGATTGTTTATGAGGATTTTGGTTATTGGTGATGAAATTTTATGAGTTTGACATTTTAGGATGATTAAATGCATTAATTAGTAAAGTATAAACAATTAAAATAAATTGTTTATAAGTTTAAGAAATGATTAAGATATTGGGGTAATATTAATAATATTAGATTATGAGATTATTAAGTGATTTATAACATTTGGATTAAGGTGTTATGAAATCATTGATTTATGAATCTTATTCTTGAAATTAAATGCAGTTGTTGATCATATTGTTTTTATTATCATATATAACATTTTTATAATTCAAGTGATGAAATTTCTCTTTGACTTAAGTGAAAAGATGGGTAGATTATTGGTATGATCATGACTATAGGTTCTCTTTGGCCAGTAGTGCAAAGATGAATTGATGACTGGTATGATCATGACCATTGAATTTATAAATGATTATCTTTAGCTTAAGTGCAAAGGTGAATTGATAAACATGGTTATAATTATTGTTTATATAAATTCTGAAATGATTATATATTTCTTTGAGATATGAATATCTTTGGCCTGTAGTGCAAAGATGAATTATTGGTGAATATCTTTGGCCCGTGGTGCAAAGATGACCTGTTGTTGAATATCTTTGGCTCGTAGTGCAAAGATGACCTATTAATGAATATCTTTGGCTCGTAGTGCAAAGATGAATTTATTAGTATGATTATGAACAGGAACTGTGATTTGGTATAACCATGATCTTTGATGTTTCAGGTAAAGACAGGTGATGAAAATTATCTTCGTCCTGGATGACAAAAAGGAATTTGGAACCACAAATATGATTATGAGTTATTCATGTGATTGTGGACAGGAACTGTTGATTGATGTTACAGGGATAAAACATTGTTGGTGGACTTTTAACATAGAGAAGATGATATACATTATGGTCTATTTTACTCTTCTAATGGATTGCTCGTTCCACTGCAACTATGGTTGAAAAGTTTTATCATCTACCATATGTTCTAAATCTCTGATTTATTTCTGAAGAAGGCTATTGATAATTTAATTATCTTTAGTTATGATATTCTTTACTGGGCTATTTATGCTCACCCTTTTGCTTCAAAATTCCTTTTAGGTAATAAAAGTGTAGCTGGGTCGAGCAAGGGTAACAGGGAAATAGAACGGTGGTCTATAGCTGTTGAGGTTCTCCCTAAATAGTATGGAAATAATTTTATTGAGAACTTTAGATAAGTGTGTCGTATTGTATACGTCATTTGATATTTAATTTTGGTGAACCGAATAGGGTGAGGCGAACCCAACTTTGGAAGGGTGTTTTGTCACTATCATACAAGATGTCTAATGACATACAACCTCGAGTTATCATAAGACAGGGTTGTGCACATCCACTTGCTGAGTATATCTACGAGCACTACCTATATGATCTTGGAGTTTGGTTGAAACATAATGTTCAATCGCAGACGGTGGAGATAGTTATATGTCAAGAGAAGACTCACCATTGGAATGAACATGATAGTAATCTTCTCATTTTTCTTTGGGGTCTATTGGGTCAACCAAGAATAATTCTCAAGTCATATGATATCTATCATAACCTAGACGCATGGCCTCCCATGCACGAAGGTTTCCTTGAGCACTTCCCAAAGATTTTAATTTCTAAAATAGTTATTGACTGTACCTTTATGTAATGTATCAATGTGAGGTGCTGTCCATAGTTGGGACATGAGTCACAGTTGGTATTAAAACTCATAGTATATGTGTTGTTATATTTTGCACGACAATTGTAGTAATAAAGTTGTAGTTGTTTTCTATACCATATATTTGGCGACTCAGAATAGGTTGGATGAATTGGACCTATTTTGGGGGTGTCACACCTGGGCTCTGCGGGCCCCACCTTCTTGAAGTACGTGCACGTATGCAACGCGTTGTCCACTTGAACCTTCATAACTTTTAATCCGGGCATCCGATTGAGGCGTGTAATACCTTTTTGGAATGCTGTTGTAGAGAGCTACGCAATGACATGGGATAATAGGTTGTACAAAGCCAGGAAGATGGGTCCATGACCAGATCTTCAAGTCTTCAAATTTTATCTGGTGCACTATCTTGTGTAGTAGTCACTCGGGATTTTGAGTTATGGTTCTTGTAGGACAATTCTGTGTAGAATGTGGGTTAATTTATTATTGATACAGCACAAATGTAGTATCGAGGTGGAAAAATGACGGTTTTGCCCCTCACCAGGGTTATCTCTGGCTCTAGGCTGATGTAGCAGTCATTGCTCAAGGTTATCTCTGAGATTGGGCTGTTGTAGGTACTGAATGTCCTTATGGTTGTCTCTGAAGTGTGCTTGACCTCCCGGGGTTATCTCCGGGGTTCGAATTGAGTGCCTCAGGGTTATCTCCGAGCTTGAAACTGACTTCTGGGGGTTAGAACAGACTTTACCGTGGTTGTCTCCGGAACTGGAACTGCATCCCTCGGGGTTATCTCCGAGGTTGGGACTAAATCTCCTGGGGTTGTCTTCAGGATTGCAAATGAGTATCTTGGGGTTGTCTCCGAGATTAAAAATTGAGTATCCCGGGTTTGTCTCTGGGACTGAATTGATTTTGACTCCCAGAGTTATCTCCGGAAGATAATTTTGCCCTCCTTCAAGGTTAGTAACAGGAATGCAAAATTTTGAGTGTCTACAAAATCCTTACTCATGTACATTTAATTTCTTAACCTAATTAGACTTGCTTTAATTATGTTATAAAATTAATTAATTGAGATGTATAAAATAAATCTCTTGGAATTAGTATATATTTTAAATACCATTATTCTCCCATGCCATAACCCTTAAGTTATTCAATTTTCCATTCCTAATATATAATTAGCGTTACATTAGTTCATTTTATTTGTTTATATAATAAACAAATAAAAACAATCACATAATATTCATATTCATTTACTCATATATTAATACAAAATAATTTAATAGGTTGAGACATGATCCATAAATCTCTTAGATTAGGTTACTAGTATATAATTAAAATACTAGGACCACTAAATAAAGATAACCATTTAGGTTATTTAATTCTAATACCTAATTTATAACATTAGGCTACAATTTTTTTTTAATTCTCTTTATATAAAGAATAATTATATATACATATTTATAATATATGTATTTACTTAACCTCACCCATGTCCCACATAAGTCATAAGGTATTTACCTTTGTCATTCATCTTGCTAAAATATATAGCTGTTTGTTGATTTCACAATCAAAGCAAACGTGCAAGTATACACGGTCAACAAGTAATCGAGTGATAAGATAGAGTGTCGATCCCACAGAGAATTCTAATTAATAAATTCCAACTACTAGCACTATATCAATTCAATTTTATTTAAACAACCAATAATTGTGATTTTTTGAATTAAATAAATTAAATTAAGCAATTAAAAGAAATTAATCTAAAAGAAAGCAAATAAACCAAACTAAGATTTGATTGAATTCAGATAAATAAGGATTAAGACTCCAATATCCCCATTATGAACTATAAATCAATTATCCCAATTACTATGTCTACTGAATTGTTAACAAGAATTCTTAAATGACAAAAGTCCTTTTCCAAGTGATCAATTGCCTTCTATTTAATCCAGATTAATCTTGCTATATTCTTATGCAAAACAATTGAATTAAACTCTTTTCAATCTCAATTCCTTATGTGTTACATGCGGCGAACAGATATTTCCATTCTATTCACAAACCTAATTATTAACTGTGCAAATAACTAAGTCACATGTCATCGTGCCCAGTTCTAACCCTAGAATTCCTCTTTCAATTCCTTCTAGAGTAACAAGGTAATTATTGGCCAGATAATTAATCAATAAATGCAAGACAAGATGAACAATTCACTTCAACATAAATAATTGGAATAAATCAAATAATTAATTCATAGCCATAAAAGGTTCAATTGGAATCTTAATTAAAGAAATTAGTTCACAACGGAAATTAAAACCAACAATATTTGAAAAATCATCCTTAATGAATTACATAAATTGAAAGAATAAAGAAGAAGAGAAAAAACTCCAAGTATATTCTGCAAAATTCTTCTCTTGAATCTTTGATCAGCCTCTAATTGTGTAGAATAGTCCCCTACTTCAATAGAAATAATCCTTATATACATCTTAATTTGTCCCACAATCCTCTTCCAAAACAACCTCTCCAATAGCCTCCAATAATCAAGTCAATCGGATGGTCAACGCGCAAACCCTAGTCAACTGAGCTTCCGGCCCGGCCTTTCGGTTGGCTGGATTAATATTAGTTAGAGCAGCGCCCAATATTTGGGATGCAGAAAGTGACTATTATGCCCCTATTCAGCTCAAATTCTCCCAAGTGTTCTTACAGCACCCAAATCTGCAATATAACAACTAAACACAGTAAAAATAAATCTAAATAGTTTGAGAATACAATAAATTAAGCCCAAATATATCCAATTCATGGGTATATTACCCAATCATCAAATACCTCCAAACTTGAATCATTGCTTGTCCTCAAGCAACAAAACACTAAACAACAAGAAATACTAAATATCATGCAAATGCAAACTATCTAAGTATTCTTAATTCCAGCAATCGAATAGCACACATATAATCATAAGCCTCAGAAAAATCACATAAACATGCTAATACATCATGTGTAGGCAGGTCAATAGTATCCCAATAATCAATGAATCTAAATCATCATCGACATCGTGAGTGTGTGTTCAACAACCATGCTAACCAATGAAAAGCAAAATATGAAAGATAATAAATTTCTTAGTAGGCATCATACAGTTTAAAATTGAGAACTCATCAAATAAACTTGATTCAACTGAAATTAAACAATCACCAAAGTCCAAGGGTCAAAATGGAATACTTATGCTTGTTTTGCTATACAGGGGCTTTTTACACTTTTCCCGCTTTATTATATATATATTTTTTCTCATGACTATGCATTGTCTTATTCCCTTAGGCTTTTCAGTGTTACCTTAACGAGCTTTCGACCAACGACTCCCAAGCCATTAAGACCTTAGGGCGCTAGGTGTAGAGACAATCCCCTCGGGCTTACTTACTCAAGTAACAAAGGCCACAAAACTAGACAAGCATGCCACGATTTTTTTTTCTTTTTTTTTTCAAAGCTTATATACTCCAAATATTTTCCCCCCAAACTTGAGCTTATATCTCAATTCAGTCTTCACTAGCTATTTAAATTGTTCTTTCATTTCACTAGCATTCATCCTTTAGAACTCTATTATCTATCCATTTAAACTATTATAGCAAACATGGTCATTTTTCAAAATGTGCTATCCTTATAATATCAGTGTCAAACAGATAAAGATTTAAATCAAGTCAAGAAAATCATATCATGACTCAACAATCCTTACTAGACTTGTTCATGCAATTTTAATTTCATCATTGGCCCCAAACATACATACTATCAAAGGCTGGAATTAACATGCAATCCTAAATGCAACATCAATAACAATTCAAAGCATCCACAAACTATTAACAATAACAACCTACTAATGCAAATAAAAATAAACTACCCCCAAACTTATCTAGAGCAATGTCCTCATTCGAAAAATACAGCAAAAATAAAACAGAGGACTTCCCTGACAAGCTTAAGCCTCGGGTGGAGCATGATCAGAAGGGGGAAACACCGGCAGAATTGGAGCAGTGGGGAACTGGTTGAGATTAAAACCCAGGTATAGTTGGGCGTGCATGGTATTTTGAGCAGTAAATTGGTCGACCATATATTTGTAGATGACATCTTGACGTTCTGAAAGACGGACATTCTGAGATTCAATATTGTAAAACCATCCCTCTATTTTACGCTGGACTGCTTCAGGAACCACACCACGTTGAGCTGCGGAGGAAGGACCATAAGTAGGTGGAGCCTGAGGTGGTGGAGCTTGAGAAGCTTCGACTTGGGGAATTATGAAACCCAATCCCCTAGGGTGGTTTGCTCCACCTATCCATACTTTATATCTGCTGATCAACTTGTGGTCCAAAATGGGCATTGGCATTTGAATCATCTTATCTGATTTCCATTTGACCCCAAACTTAGCACACAAAACGCAAATAAGAGACGGATGAGGTAAGCCTCCTATGGTCCTTCCTCGTGATTATCGGAGGATGGACTGCTGGATAAGGTGGCCTACATCAATTTTCAAGCCTTGAATTATTGAATATAGCAAAACAGCCCTCTCTTTGGTGTCATGGCTCACATGTGTGCATGGCATGAGTTTAGCGCATATGAAGGCATACCGTGCCTTCCCATATAGACTGAGGTTAGATAGTGGAAAGGTCATGCTGTCCCGTTCATGCAATGTCCATGTGGTGCCCGGTTGACAAATTTCGCGAATTATCTTTTCATAGTCCTGCCCGTCACTCACAAGACTTGCATACTCATCGTGCAGTCCCTCTAGTGGTAGTTGATAGCACCCGTTTATGTCCTCATCACCAATTTCAACAGTTTTCCCCCTCACAAACACCCTATAGTGGAAATGCTCGGGCATGTTGGCATAGAACTCTTTAACTACTGCAATGACTGCTGGGTTTGGTTGTTCGGTGAGGGTGAACCAATTTCGCTCAGCTATCATAACTGCCATTTCTCCATCCTTTGATTGATCGGGTCTTAAACTGCATTCGGGGACCAACGAGCGAGTAGCCATGCGGTTGTAGCATTCTTGAGCCGCGACACTGACAAAACGGCGGCTGCCAAATTTTGGAGGTGGAGTCGAAGCGGTCCCTGAACCTTCGCCACGTTGACGCTTGGAAGCCATGTACAAAATTCTGCACGTAAAGACATACACATGTATTAGAATTGGGCATAACTCGAATATGTATACATAGACCCTGAACACAACCCCCAAACTTCAAGTTATATGCCCGTGGAGTACACGGTTGGGGGTGTGTCACAATACATTGAACTGATCAGATACAGTTAGCATGCAAATGGTGCAATATGCAAGGAGGCACACTATGTAGAAGCTTATTATGGCCAATAACTGCAACATTTGGTACATGCAACTATATAGGCTAAACTTTTGAGAATTTTCAATCATGTATATGCAAGTTCGACAAAATATTAGTCCCATCCCCCATACTAATGATATTTCCGTGGTCCGTCGATATTGGGATGGTTAGAAGGCCAGTGTAATCAATGTGTGTCTATGGTTATCTGTGTGAACATTGGGTCAGACAAAACATCAAACACTTTGTGGGCAGTTCATACTTTGCTTTAAACACTTCCAATTGTCTAGTAATTTACATCCCTACATTCAATCCCCTTATATGCATGCAATCCCAATCAAACGTTATGGATAGACATGCACTAAGGGATAATCAAAATCAGAGTAATGAGAATTGGCACTATAGATGTAGGAGAATGAAAGTTCAGACAAATTGGGAATTATCATTCGCACAATTACAAAGTTTGATTCCACATTAATCTAACTGTAATTCAGTGCATACCTTTGAAGATGAACGAGAGATGAAAATTATGGAGCACCGTGATCAAATTATGGAACGAGATGTGAAATTATGTTTCGAATTATGCAGATATCACTATGCACTTTTCAGTTACAAAGAGAGAGAATTACAGACGTGTGAGATAAAAGGAGAGGAAAGTTAAAAAGATTATAAGTGTAACTGTTCAGTACTTTAAGGTTATGTAGGAGTCTGAATTTAAACCGCAGCACCGGGGCGCTGGGCTTCATGCTATTTAGAGCGCCGGCAGGTACGGGAATCGAGATCTGGTGACATGCCTCGATCTTTGGTATTTGAATATATATAGTACGCTTCAGAGCACCGTGGCGCTGGTATGCAGAGTCTGGACCGAGCTAAAAGCGCTGGTATTTGGGAAATATCGTGATGGAGCGCCAGCGCCAAGGCCTGTGTCTTTATTAGTAGTTATCGAGCTTCATATTTGGTGTGTTGTGATCCTTTATATAGGGAGCATCGGGTCTTTGGTCCTCGGCCTATGGACTCGACTTCATTGTATTTGGGCCTCTTGGTGTGATGTTTTTTTTAGCGCGGGGGCGCTTCTCACTGATGTTATGAACATTGCCTTTTAGCACAATCCTGTAACACATGTAACAAAAATTAAAATAAAATATTATTCTACTTAATTCTAAACAAAATAAAATAAATAAATGAAATAAGAAAAACAAAGTAAAGCGACATCAAATGAACTAAAGATTCCTAGGGTTGCCTCCCCAAAGCGCTTGGTTTATAGTCTTCAGCCCGACTGTGTTGTGTTGTTCAATTGTCCACTGGTTAGGAGAGGTACACGGCCATAGATTATCAATCAATGGGTCCACTCCAGTAGTGTTTAAGTTGTTGACCATTAACCTTGAATGTGCATTTTAAATTTGGTTCCTCGACTTCGATATTACCGTGTGGTGCAACAGATACAACTTTGAAAGGTCCCGACCAACGAGATTTCAATTTTCCAGGGAATAAACGCAATCGAGAGTTGAAAAGCAAGACTTGTTATCCTGGATCAAATGTTCGATCAAGAATTTTCTTATCGTGCCAGGCTTTGACTTTCTCCTTGTAGAGTTTTGCGTTCTCATAGGCATTGAACCGAAATTCATCCATCTCGTTTAATTGTAGTAACCTTTTCTCACCCGCTGCTTGTAGATCAAAATTAAGTTTTCGAATGGCCCAGTGTACACTGTGCTCTAGCTCAACTGGGAGGTGACATGCCTTTCCGAAGACCATTTTGTAAGGTGACATGCCGATGGGATTCTTGTACGTTGTTCTATATGCCCATAGGGCATCGTCTAGACGCAAAGACCAATCTTTTCGTGACGGATTGACCACCTTTTCCAGAATTCTCTTGACCTCTGTATTGGAGATTTTCGCTTGACCATTCGTTTGGGGATGTTACGCGGCTGCAATTTTATGATGAACCCCATACTTTACAAGCAATTTCATGAACTGCTTATTGCAGAAATGAGTTCCCTCATCACTTATTATTGCCCTCGGCATCCCAAATCGTGTGAAGATGTTTTTCTTTAAAAATTGGAGGACAACGTTGGCATCATTCGTGCATAAAGCTACGGCTTCTACCCATTTGGAAACGTAATCTACCGCTAACAGAATGTATTAATTATTAAAAGATGATGGGAAAGGTCCCATAAAATTGATTCCCCATACGTCGAACAGTTCTACCTCCAAAATTGAGTTGAGTGGCATTTCATTGCGCTTGGAGATATTACCTACGCGTTGGCACCGATCACACTTTAGCACATAAAGGTAAGCATCCTTGAATAGAGAAGGCCATAAAAATCCCGATTGTAACACCTTGGCTACTGTTCGATCACCAGAATAATGACCTCCGTAATTTGATGAGTGGCAATGACCCAGTATGCTATCCATCTCTTCATGTGGCACACAACGTCTAATCATTTAATCCGTGCAGGCCTTAAACAGAAATGGTTCGTTCCAATAGTATTGCTTCACGTCGTGGAGGAATTTCTTACGTTACTGTGAGTTCAAATCCGGGGTAACAATTTAGCAACCACGTAATTCACATAATCAGTATACAAAGGCAATATTTTTGTTACGTGGAGAAGCTGTTCATCCAAAAATTTCTCATTGATCATGATGTTATCTTTTTGCTGAACGTATGCATTTTCCAACCGAGAAAGATGATCAGCCACTTGATTTTCTGTACCTTTTTTATCCCGAATCTCCAAATCAAACTCTTGCAGCACAACACCCACCATATTAACCTTGGTTTAGCATCCTTCTTCTCAATCAGATACTTAATGGCAGAATGATCCGTATAGACAATTACCTTGGTCCTAATCAGATATGCTCTGAATTTGTCGAAGGCAAACACAACTGCAAGTAATTCTTTCTCGGTGGTTGTGTAGTTCAATTAAGCATCTGTCAACGTCTTGCTGGAATAGTAGATAGTGTGAAAAATCTTATCGTGACGTTGTCCCAATACTGCTTCAACTGCGTAGTCGCTGGTGTCGCACATCAATTCGAACGGAAAAGACCAATCAGGCGCCACAATAATTGGAACAGAGACCAACTTCTTCTTTAAGACCTTAAATGCCTCGATGCATGACTGATCCATCTTGAAAGGCATGTCTTTCTCCAACAGGGAACATAAGGGTTTTGAAATCTTGGAAAAATCTTTAATGAAGCGTCTGTAGAAACCCGCATGTCCCAAAAAGCTCCAGATTCCCTTCACAGATGTTGGAGGGGGAAATTTCTCAATTGTCTCAATCTTCACTTTATCCACCTCTAACCTTACTGCAAAAACCTTATGTCCCAAAATAATCCCTTCTTTCACCATAAAGTGACATTTTTCCCAGTTAAGAACCAAATTAGTCTCCACGCATCGCTTCAACACTAAAATTAGATTTTTCAAACATAAATCAAAACTATCACCGAACACAGAAAAATCGTCCATAAATACCTTCAAATTCTGCTCGACCATATCGGAGAAGATCGCCATCATGCACTATTGAAAGGTTGCCGGTGCATTACATAACCCAAAAGACATGCGCCGGAATGCAAACATACCGTAGGGGCATGTGAATGTAATTTTCTCTTGATCCTCTGGTGCTAAAGCAATTTGATTATTACCAGAATATCCATCCAAAAGATAGTAGAACTGATGTCCCGCGAGCCTATCCAACATTTGATCAATGAATGACAAGGGGAAGTGATCCTTGCGTGTGGCTTTATTCAGCTTACGGTAGTCCACGCATACTCTCCATCCTGTAACAGTTCTAGTAGGGATGAGCTCATTAGCTTCATTCTTCACCACTGTCATGCCCCCTTTCTTTGGTACGCACAGTACAGGACTCACCCATGAACTGTCCGAGATTGGGTAAATAATGCCGGCATCCAACCATTTTATGATCTCCTTTTTCACCACATCCTTCATAATGGGGTTTAGCCTTCTTTGCATCTCAATGGTTGGTTTTGCCCCCTCTTCCATTAGAATCTTGTGCATACAATAAGATGGACTAATTCCCCGAATATCCGCTATGGACCACCCAATTGCTATTTTGAACTCTCGCAAGACCCGTAGCAGTTTCTCCTTTTGCGTGTCAGTTAACTCTGTCGAAACGATAACTGGTAGGGTAGCGTCTTTTTCCAAATAAGCATACTACAGATGAGATGGTAGTGGCTTTAATTCCAAAACCGGTGGCTCTTCTATCGAGGGTTTAAACTTTTTACCTTCCATTTTGGGCCTCTCAAGGGTGTCGAATAATTGATTGCTTTTCCGGAAGACTGATGATGTATCTAGCCATTTGACATATTCAATGTCCTCTTCAATGCCGCAATCGTCTATCCCAAGCAAAATGGATTCAAGCGGGTCCTCCGAATAATTTCCACTAAACTTGTGATTAACCAATTCCTCCATGATTTCAACCCGCAAACATTCACCTTTTTCTTTCGGGTAAGACATTGACTTAAAAACATTAAAGGTGACCTGATGATCTTCAACTCTCATCGTCAATTCACCTTTTTGCACATTAATCAAAGTTCTACCTGTTGCTAAGATTGGTCGCCCAAGAATTATTGGAATTTCGCTGTCTACTTCACAATCCAAAATAAAGAAGTCCGTAGGGAAGATGAATTTATCCACTTTAACTAAAACATCTTCAACAATACCTTGTGGATATGTAACCGATCTATCCGCTAACTGCAAACTGATATTTGTTGGTCGTGGAGCCTGAAGCCCAAACTGGCTATAGACGGACAATGGCATCAAATTTATACTGGCCCCCAAATCACACAATGCTCGACCCGAGAATTGATTTCCAATTTCACATGGTATATTAAAGCTACCTGGGTCCTTAAGCTTCGGTGGTAACTTATTCTGAATGATCGCGCTGCATTATTCGATCAATGCCACTGTTTCGAACTCACCTATTTTCCTTTTTCTTGACAAAACCTCCTTCATAAACTTGGCATAACTCGGCATTTGTTCCAAGGCATCGGCAAAGGGAATGTTGATATGCAGCTTTTTGAAGATATCTAAGAATCGTGAAAACTGCTTATCCAACTTGGCTTTCTGAAACCTCTATGGATATGGTATGGAAGGCATTTTGATGGTTGGTTCCGGTTATTTATGCTCTAAAGTCTCATCTTGACGTTTTTCGGTGTCCACCACTTCCTCTGTTTCACTTGTTGCGTTGTCCCTCTTTTCCCTATTCGTAACTGTATCTTGCAAATCCTTTCCACTTCGTAGAGTTATGACCTTACAATGCTCATCTCTGCCCGGATTTTTCTCTGTGTCACTCTGAAGTGTTCCAAGTGGTCAGTTATTCAGTGCATGTGCTATCTGCCCCACTTGATTTTCCAGATTCTTGATCAACGCATTTTGGCTTTGCATATTCAGCTCTATTTGATTAATTTTTTTCTCATTTGCCTCATTCATTTTTTCTGACGCTTTAACAAATCTATCTAAGGCTTCTTCCCAACTTGCTTTTCGCTCTGGTTGTTGTGTCTGATTCTGAAATCCAGATGTGTTTTGTTGTCTCGGCGCTTGAGCTTGAGCTTGATTGTTACTCCATGAAATCCCCGGATGATTTCTCCAACCCGGATTATATACGTTTTGATTTGGGTATGGTTGGGTAGATCGATTATAGCTCCCTACGAACTTAGCTGATTCAGAATTTATGGCACATTGATCCGTAGCATGACCCCCAACACATAATTCACAAACCATTGTTACCTGCTATATGGATTGTGGACGCCATGTTTCCATCTGCTTAGCCATTGCGACCACTTGTGCTGTTAATGCAGTCATCGCATCTACGTCAAACTTTCCCAGTGTTCTCGGAGGGTTAGACCTAGTCATGGGCCACTGATAGTTGTTGGTGGTCATTGTCAGCTGATATGCCTCATCAAAACTCTTAGACATGATCGCTCCCCTTGCTGCTGCATCAATACTGGCCCTCGTTGACGCGTGCAAACCATCACAAAATATCCCTAATTGCATCCACTGCGGAATTCCGTGGTGTGGGCACTTACAGAGCATATCCTTAAATCTTTCCCATGCCTCATATAATGATTAAGAGTCAAACTGTACGAAGGTGTGAATATCGTTCCGTAGTTTTGCCGACTTCGCGGGTGGGAAAAACTTAGCTAGAAATTTTTGAGCTAAGTCGCCCAAGTGGTGATTGAGCCAGTAGGCAAAGAGTGTAACCAACTTCGCGCTTTATCTTTCAAGGTAAACGGGAACATCCTCAACCGTGTAGCATCTTCCGATACATTGTTGAATTTGAAGGTGTTGCAAACTTCCAAGAAACTTAAGATGTGCTCATTAGGATCATCTATCGAACTACCCCCAAACTGACATGTATTCTGTTGCATCTGAATTGTTCCCGGTTTAATCTCAAAACTGTTTGCATTGATCGTCGGCCTCCAAATACTTGACTGTATATTCGTGACATTCGACATGGCATAGTCCCTAAGCGATTTTTGGTCGTTCCCTGCCATGTTCGTTGGAATTTCTTGTTCTGCCAGTTCTTCTTCCACAGGTGACACTGCACTAGTCGACTGCAATTTCCAGAACTTCCTTTCAATATCGTCCGTATAAGGAAAAAGTTCCTTTTTCGCCCTTGATCTAGTGTGCATACACTCGCAAAGAATTCCTGTAAATACAAGAAGAAAAATAAGTAACGTTTAAATTAAAACCGAATTGATTATAACTAATATGGAATTAATACTAATAAAGAAGTTCCCTAAGAATTGGCGCTTAAAACTTGTTGGTTGATTTCACAATCAAAGCAAATGTGCAAGTATACACGGTCAACAAGTAATAGAGTGATAAGATAGAGTGTCGATCCCACAGAGAATTCTAATTAATAAATTCCAACTACTAGCACTATATCACTTAAATTTTATTTAAACAACCAATAATTGTGATTTTTTGAATTAAGAAAATTAAATTAAGCAATTAAAATAAATTAATCTAAAAGAAAGCAAATAAACCAAACTAAGATTTGATTGAATTCAGATAAATAAGGATTAAGACTCCAATATCCCCAATTATGAACTATAAATCAATTATCCAATTATCCCAATTACTATGTCTACTGAATTGTTAACAGGAATTCTTAAATACCAAAAGTCCTTTTCCAAGTGATCAATTGCCTTCTATTTAATCCAGATTAATCTTGCTATATTCCTATGCAAAACAATTGAATTAAACTCTTTTCAATCCCAATTCCTTATGTGTTACATGCGGCGAACATATATTTCCATTCTATTCACAAACCTATTTATACACTATGCAAATAACTAAGTCACATGTCATCATGCCCAGTTCTAACCCTAGAATTCCTCTTTCAATTCCTTCTAGAGTAACAAGGTAATTATTGGCCAGATAATTAATCAATAAATGCAAGACAAAATGAACAATTCACTTCAACATAAATAATTGGAATAAATCAAATAATTAATTCATAGCCATAAAAGGTTCAATTGGAATCTTAATTAAAGAAATTAGTTCATAACGGAAATTAAAACCAACAATATTTGAAAAATCATCCTTAATGAATTACACGAATTGAAAGAATAAAGAAGAAGAGAAAAAACTCCAAGTATATTTTGCAAAATTCTCTTCTGGAATCTTTGATCAGCCTCCAATTGTGTAGAATAGTCCCCTACTTCAATATAAATAATCCTTATATACATCTTAATTTGTCCCACAATCCTCTTCCAAATCAACCTCTCCAATAGCCTCCAATAATCAAGTCAACCGGATAGTCAACGCCTTGAACCACAGTTATTAGAGCTTCCCAGGCCCAATAGCCCGGCGCTTGGATGCAGAAAGTGACTATTATGCACCTTTTCAGCTCAAATTCTCCCAAGTGTTCTTACAACACCCAAATCTGCAATATAACAACTAAACACAGTAAAAACAAATCTAAATTCTTTGAGAATACAATAAATTAAGCCCAAATATATTCAATTCATGGGTATATTACCCAATCATCAATAGCACATCATTAAATATATATATATATATATATATATATATATATATATATATATATATATATATATATGCACCTATACATATATCTGATTTTTCTTATAGTATCTCTTCACTTGAATTTTATTTCCTTAATAAAATTTCTACATTCATAATCTCTTTTTTTCTTTTCAAAATTTCAATCGCTCTCATAATTTCTTTCATTAATTCACATAAAGTCAAAGGTAACATAATACCTTATTCTTAACATACTTCAAATTATAATTTCATTCTAGATTTTGAAGTTCGTAACCCTTATTTTCTCAATTTTATTCAAATAGCAAACCATATAGGTTCTTCTTTAAAAAAAATTTAAATCAATCCTCTAATTTTCATCTAGGTTTTATTCTTTAACCTTTAATTTAATCATTCAAGATTTTAAATTTTCAGGTTGTCACATTCACCCCTCCGTCTAAGAATTTTGTTTCTGAAATTATAGTCTACTAATCTATGCTCCTTTTATTCACCAAAACTAGGTTGTCATAATAATCTTTATTTAATCACATCAGATTTCATTCTCAATTAACGAGTACATGATATCTCCTTCCATGAGGATCTATTCTGCCATCATATTCTACCATGACTACCCACTAGGATTTTACATCTTTTAATCATTTAAGAGTTTCCACAATTGTTCAATAACTGTGAAGAATTATAAATAATGTAAAAAGTTTTATTCAAGAAAACTTTTCATATTATGCCGAGGGGTCATATAGACAATGAACATATAGTTTTAACGGTATTCACACCGGAAAATAATAATTACTGGGTATGTTTACAATCACGAAGAAGGTAAACTACCGCTGCTAGTACTTTAGGTGATTAGCCTATCGTACGCTTACGTTGTATATGACGTATCAATCATGTCTAGCGAATATTTACGCTACTAGATTGGATTATTTTATCCAATCAACATATCCCCTTTTGCAGGGTTGTTCACCTCAGACATATCATAAGATTCTGCACTAAAATAATTCGGTTCGGGATAAATTCTCAAAGAGATACTTGAATTTTCATAAACATTTGTCTAGCTTAATCAAATAGCTTAGACGTATACCAATAATTCGAATATCAATCGAAACATGTGTCTGGCCAAATTCAATTGGCAATAAATTATCTTTAAAATTCTTAAAATCATTTTAGGACGTCATGATACCGCACTGTATTTACAGTCCGTTTGAGGATTCCGTTATTTTGTGACTTTGTCATACTATATCATACCATAGTGGGCTGATGATCCTTAAATCACATCCAACACTAAGTAATTCTGCATTAATAACTCAATCATTTTTTATCATCTTTGCACCAGGTTACATTATTCATTAATGATATATAAAATATATTTTGATACATTTCAAATCATTCTTGTCTAGCCAAACAATTAGCGTAGACTCTTCTTTAAACAGTTCAAAACCATTGAAAATAATTTTTTTGGTGTTATCATGCCACAACAGGTAACGATATGTTAGTGGCTCGAAGTCCACACCTTGACACTTGTCACCATGTGTTGAGGATAAAAAAAAATTCATTTATAATTCTAAAGGCACATCAGTGCGAATTTAGCTTGATGTCAAAAATTTTGAAATCTAGCATAGCTAGAAGATTTGGAATACCTACACTTCCTTCATCAACTTCAATTTCTCTAATGATCCATTGCTTAATAATTCTATCTATTTCTATCATCCTTAATTCTCCATTCACAACTTTTCTATACCCCAGTATATTTCATCAAACTTACCACACATTATGAGTTTAGGAACTTTCCACAATAATATGAGTTTAGGAACTTATCCTAGGTTCAAGAACTAATCAGGAACTGTCCATACGCTTAGGGGTTCAAAAATATACCATACGATTATGAGTCATAAACTTACCATAAGTATGAGTTTTAAGAACTCGCACCTATCCCTATATTCTGTACCTATTCTTTATACACCTGAGAAAAGAATCACCTCCTTAACATGCATATATCAAATAGCGCGACACCAGGTTCCAATGATTATCAATGTAAGAAGCTAAGTGGTTGTCAAACCAAACACAATCCCCTGCTAATACAAGGAATTGGTCAACTCGACCACTAATCAATATAGGAAGCTAAGCGGTTGTTACACCAAGGACAAATCCTTGCCCATACAAGGAATTGTTCAACTCAACCACTATATCAATATAGGAAGCTAAGTGGTTCTCAAACTAAGTACAAATTCCCCGCCCATACAAGGAATCATACAACTTAGCTGCTAACATGAGTCCTCAACTGAAATCCCACATAATCCTAACTTTCTCTTTGCTTACTATAAATTTTCTTTAATTCGTATCTTAGCATTTACCACTCTTTCCTGAGTTTACATCATACAATTTCATAGTACATTTTCTTTATAGCGTCAGGCTATATCTTCTTAATCGTTTAACATATCATATGTTATTCTAAAATTCAATCTGATCACGTTGTGATCTTATTTTACAAATATTTCTCCTTACCATTACGATCATTTTATTCAACGATCTTCTTTACTATTCTCCTTAATCATTTTATATTTTGATTTTAGTTACACTTCATGTTATAAACATTATCTATTTATCATTACTTTTTATCGTTATTGCTGGAGTTAAGTAACTCCGAATTCTTATATTTATAACTCTTCAAGATTCTTCTTTGAATCCTATTTATCTTCTTCTTTACTTAATAATGAATTTTCAAAAAAAAATCATCTCTTGTCACTTTAAAATCTATTTGAGTTTATTCCTTATCCTTATCTCCGCGGTTATAGTATAACAACTCGATATTTTCTATATAAATAAATAGAAATTTTGCAGTATATTTTTTTTTACTTATTAAAATAAATATGGGGAATATGTGCCCGAGATAATGTGTATATGTATATTTGTGATAAATAAAATTTATTTATTACATGAATAATTTTAAATAATTTTATTTTAGAATTATTGATTATTATAAATTATATTCTTATAATAATTAATTTTATAGTAGAAATATTTTTATTAATTATTTTCCATGAAAATATAATTATATATTATTTAAATAATATATAAAATGATTTTTAGAATTATTATAATAATTTTATTATAAGAATTTGTGCTAGATTAATTAAGTTAATTTTTTTAACTTAATTAATGATGTTATATATGACAAATAAATCAGATATGGAATCCAAACCCTAATTGTAACGCCCCCAAAATAGGTCCATTCCATCCAACCCATTCTGAGTCGCCAAATATATGGTACGAAAAACAACTACAACTTTATTACAACAATTGTCGTGTAAAATACAACAACACATATGCTGTGAGTTTGGATACAAATATATACCAACTGTAGCACGTCACAATGACACCTTACATAAAGGTATAGTCAAAAACTGTTTTAGAAATTAGAATATTTGGGAAGTGCTCAAGGAAACCTTCGTACATGGGAGGCCATGCTTTTAGGTTATGGTAGATATCATATGGCCACAGAATTATCCTTGGTTGACCCAATAAACCCCAAAGAAAAAACGAGAAGATTACTATCATATTCTTCCCAATGGTGAGTCTTCTCTTGACATATCATTATCTCCACTGTCTCTAATTGGGTATTATACTCCAAACAAACACCAAGATTATATAGGTAGTGCTTGTAAATATACTCAGCAAGTGGATGTGCACAACCTTGTCTTATGATAACACGAGTTTGTATGTCATTAGACATCTTGTATGATAGTGGCAAAACACCCTTCCAAAGTTAAATTCACCTCACCCTCAACATCTATAGACCACCACTCTATTCCCTCGCTATCCCCCGCTCGACCCAGCTACACTTTTATTACCTGAAAGGAATTGTGAAACAAAAGGGTGATCACAACTAGCTCAGTAAAGAATATTATGACTAAAGATAAATAAATTATCAATAGTCTTCATCAGTAATAAATCAGAGATTTAGAACATATGATAGATGATAAAACTTTTCAACCATAGTTGCGTGAATGAGCGATCCATTAGAAGAGTCGAATAGACCATAAAATCTATTATCTTCTCCATGTTAAAAGTCCACCAACAATGTTTTATCCCCGTAACATCAATCAACAATTCTCATCCACAATCACATGTATAACTCATAATCATAATTGTAGTTCTAAATTCCTCTTCTCATCCGGGACGAAGATAATTTCATCACCTGTCTTTACCTGAAACATCAAAGATCATAGTTATACCAAATCACAGTTCCTGTTCATAATCATACTAATAAATTCATCTTTGCACCATGGGCCAAAGATATTCTTCAACAGTTCATCTTTACACTACAGGCTAAAGATATTCAACAACAGGTCATCTTTGCATTACAAGCCAAAGATATTCATCAATAATTCATCTTTGCACTCACAAAGCAAAGATATTCAACAACAGTCATCTTTGCATTACGAGCAAAAGATATTCATCAATAATTCATCTTTGCACTACAGGGCTAAGATATTAATCAACAAGTCATCTTTGCACTACGAGCCAAAGATATTCATATATCAAAGAAATACATAATCATCTCGAAGTTATATAACAATAATTATAACCATGTTGATCGATTCACCTTTGCACTTAAGCTAAAAATATTCAATTATAAATTCAATGGTCATGATCATACCGATCAACAATTCAACTTTTGCACTCTTCGCCAAAGAGAACCTATAGTCACGATCATACCAATAATCTACTCATCTTTACACTCAAGTCAAAGAGAAATTTCATCATTAGGGTTATAAGAATGTTATATAAAAACAATATAATCAAAACATGGTTTTAATTTCAAAAGTAAGATTCATAAATCAACGATAATTTGGTGGGAGGAGAAGAAACCAATTTGTCGTGAATAGTACCCAAATAATACATAGTATGTATCAAAGTATCGTGCATAGTAACCTCGACACGAAAAGATAAAGTTTCATAATAAAATTCATATCCATATTTATAACACCTTAATCTAAATGTTATAATTCACTTAGAAATCTCATAATCTAATATTATTAATATTATAATAATATTTTAATCATATCTTAAACTTATAAATAATTTAATCCAATTATTTACACTTTAATAATTAATGCATTTAATCATCTAAAATGCCAAACTCATAAGATTTCATCATCATTAACCAAAACCCTCATAAAAATCGCATATATCTCATATATGATTCTCAAGCCAATAAATCATATTTTCCAATTTTCTTACTTCACATAACATATTTAATTCATTTACTCATAACTAGAACATTTTCATGAAAAATACCAAATCGGTTCCAAAAATATTTCTTTTTCGGGATTTAGCATAACATAGTCCCATATTGAACATATATTTTCTCTAAATTTTAAAAATTCATTTACTATTTTTCATATGGCCAAAACCACCGAATATTTAAACATTTAACATAAATTATACTTTTATCCAACAATTCTGAAATTTTACGGTATCTTGATATTATATAGATGTACTCCCAATAAAAATTTTATCAATTTTGGAGTTAATCACAAGGAGTTATAAGCGGTTACTTTTAAAATAGTCTTTTCTCAGAAAATTCATAACTCTCAATCTATACATCCAAAAATCGCCATTTTTGGACACAATATATAAAACTCATCAAATTATCATTTCAAATTTTTCCAGAATTTTTGAAGGTTCAGAAAAATTTCGAAACTAAAAACATAATAACCCTTAAAATCCCTTACTATCCCTTACCTCAAAAGAGCAGTACTGGAATGTCGGATATAACGCTAAACGAACTTGCACCGTATAGCAATACTCAAAGTATACTCAAAATACTCACAAGAATACGCTCGATAATATAGAGAGAGAAAACTTCAGTTTCTGGTGTGATTTTCAATTCTAACCTAAGCACCCTATTTATAGGAAAATGCTTAGAACACCAAAGCAGAAAATTTATTAAATATTAATATAATTATACAAATTTTCCTTAGCCCACCTTTTGGTCAAAAACACCAGCCACACATGTTAAATGAGGTTCACAAACTCACCAAAAATGTTTTTCTCAAAATAATTAATTAAAACTCCCAAAAATCAATTATTTCGGAACTCCGGAACTTCAATAATTCATAATAAATAGCCCTTTTATCAGAAAATTTGAATCTCACGAGTTTTTATAGGAAATTCAATTCTCTACAACTTTGCAGAAGAAAGTTTTTTCCAAATTCCAAACAAAAATTGACAAGAAATCCATAAGCAGACGATTTTCTGAGGTTATAATCAAATTTCGATTCAAGAAATGGGGTCCATCGACACATAAAACATGCCTTAAATATTTTGATAACAAAAATACTCCTCCTCCACATATACTCATATATCCCACATTCATCGTAAAAATATCATCATTAATATATTATTAAAATAATATATTTAAATGAATTATTTTATCGAGAAAAAGACAAAATATTAATTTTCAACAATTGTCACATTAAAAATTTTCTCCATTTATGTCCACATAAAATAAATATTTTCCTCATCATAAAATCAATAATTAATTATTCACAAATAATATTACGAGAATCACAATATTGACAACTGTGCGGTTCAGGAAAGATGGGGCTTTCAATAAGAATTTCTCCTTCTTGGTGGCGTAATTAAGTGACCAAACCTCTCCTTAGAGCAGAACTTTCTAGGCATTGCCAATAATGTTATCCAATAATATTATTGAGATAATATGAATTATTGCTCAGATAATGGAAAATCTTTGTGTCGTGACAATTATTGAAACAACAATAATATAAAATATCAACGTAGCAATTATTGAATCAATAAAATAAAATATTGAGCGATAATTTGTAACAATTATTGAGTAATGCCTTCTTACGAAAAAAAAAATTATCATGCTTCATGAATAGTACTCATGAATAGTAACTTCGTGAATAGTAACTCATGAATAGTAACTTCGTGAATAGTAACTCATGAATAGTAAATGAATAGTAATTAAAAAAAAATTGAATACTTTTATTTCATAAAATTCGGGGTCTTACACTAATTTTGGATTTTTATCAAGGCATGAGAATAATAATATAATATTAATTTTATTTTGATTTTTCAGTGCTATAAATATGTACTGTATGTACGTATTGATAATGGTTGGTCAATTATGGTGTATTATAACCAAACCCTAGCAATATTTATATAAACCCTAGTATTACTGTTAAACCCTAATTCTGAAGTCAAATGAGACTTTAAAAATCTGTTAAGAAACTATGTTATGTGGTGTATGATGGGTATTATAAAGATTTGATGCTAATTAGGAAAAACCTAATTATAGAAACCCTAATGTGAAACTTAAATCAGAGTAAAGATCGGTCAAAAATTGTATTAATGTGATTATAATAAGTGTTAGAATTATAATCCTAGTTAGTAAACCCTAATTTTTAAATTAGGAACCCTAACTTTGAAATTATAAATCCTAAATATTGTTAAGAACCCTAAACATGAAATTAGAAACACTAATTTCTATATTTAGTAACCCTAATTAGTAATTTTAAAACCTAATTACTAATTGTAAACCTTAATTGCTAACTTGGCAAGGTTAACTATAATTTTTACATAATTAAACCCTAATGTTCATGTGTAATGTAATTAGAAACCTAATTTAATTAAGGACACCCTAATTACAAATTTTAGAAACTAAAATTTTACATATTTCAAACCCTAATTACTAAATCCTATAAATTCTATATACTAAACCTTAGGGTTAAACCTTAAGGGTTTGCCAAGTTACAAGTTTGCCATTAAATTTGTAATTTAAATGACCAAAAAGCCCTTATGCACATTTTTTTAATAAGCTTGCTTGTGTATCTTTCTATAATTGGAGTTGGTGACCTACTAAAACTGACAGTGTGACTTATTTATCAACAACTCAGCCAATTCTTGTCAGCAATCTCATCTATATACATTGCATATAAGTGCTATAAATAGATTTGAAGAGAGAGAAATTGCATTAGTTAGCTTATTTTTGTCCCAACACTCAATCATTTTCTCTCAACCCAAACCCACGAATTTCATAAGTATTTCAGTCCCCAATTCAAGCCCCACGAACACCTTTAACAAATCAGAAAGCTAGAATCAAAATTGTTCTTAGAAAGGTATAAAAACCCTAGCTATATTCTGATCTTGATCTGCATGTTAGATGTTATGATTTATTGTTAAAATATGTTGTTTATGGTGTATAATGATGATCTGGGTTAATAGATGTTAGATCCATAACATCTATAGGCTCAGATCTAGCATTTTACAAAATCTGGAAAAAGTTCAAACTATGGTCTGACAATGAATGTCAGTGCCTTTAGATTCTCGTATGATCTTGGTTTTTGTTGTTTAAAGGTCTAAATATGTAGTCTGATATGTGTTCTTTGATCTGGATCAAGAATCAGGCTTAAATCTGGTCTAGATTGCAAGTTATTCGTGGTCAAACCACGTTGATCGGCATTGACCGAGCATTTCTGGGTAACCCAGATTTGCCTAGAAAGGGCCTGACAACTTGTTTACAGCCTCGGATCTTGCAGGTTTTGTGTGTTATGAGTTTATTGTTTAAACCATGTTATAGTATGTTAGTTTAACTTTCGATCCATGCTTTTAGTACCTCTAGATGTCAAGTGTACATGATTTTGTGGCTGGTCAAAGGAGGTCAGACGTTCATGAAAATGTTCACGACGTTTTTCTGATTGAAACCACAACGTTTTTTCTGCGTTATCTATTTAATGTTTTGTAGTAGTGGTTTTCTGGGTAACCCAGAAAACTGATGAACATGATGACTGACAGACTTTGACCGACATATATCTTCATTATGTGATGTTATTCTGGTGATGTTTTGTAATAGATCTCTTAAGTTACATGTTGGCTACAACCTGAAATCATTAGATCGTAAAAGTATTACAAGAATAGTATGTAGTGGAGGCTCAAAGTATGACCCTCGATCTGTTCTTCATTTCTGGGTAACCCAGAAATGAAGAACAACCTCTGACAACTACTTTGGATGCTCAGATCTCCTTTGTTATGTATTGTATGATCATGATTATTGTTGTATCATGTAGTATTACATTAGTTATATAAACTGTGATCAATAGATAGTCCAGAAGCATCATGATCTGATCAGTAATCTTGGTCAAAAGTAGGCACTTGATCAACGCATATGCATGTTCGGGTTTGATGAAGAACATGAAGAACACCTATATGAGCAGTTACATCATTATATAAGTGATCTTTAATGACAGTTTCTTTATAAATATTATATTTTTAATAAATAATTATAGAAAATTAATTTCTAATTATTAAAAATATCAAATAAATTATTAAAAATTATTTTAAAGCCCGAAAATTAGTTTTAATAATTTTAATATATTCATAAATAATTAATATTTTGAAATATTAAAGGTATTTAATTTATTTAATAATTATATTAAATAAATTATTTAAAAATGATTTTAATACTTGAAAAATCATTTAAAATTATATTATGGTATAAGAGAATATTTTAAGTTATTTTTAATGACTTTTAATATTTTTTGATGAAATTCATTAATAAATTAATATTAATAATAATTTAGTTATTTAATAAATGAATAAATAAATAAATTAAAAATGATTTTATTATATTAAAATCATTTTAAATAATAATAAGGTATTTAAAAATATTTTAAGTTATAAAATATAAATTTCAATATTTAAAGGTAAACTTCATTAATTAATTATTATTAATGATATTAAAGTTATTTAATAAATATATTAAATAATTTAGTTTAAAAATGATTTTAATATTATAAAAATCATTTTAAATGAAAATAAAGTGTTTAAAGATATTTTAAGTTATAAAATAAAACTTTTAATATTTAAAGGATAATTTCATAATTTAATATTAATGATATTAATTTAACATTAATGATATTAAACTTATTTAATAATTATATTAAATAAGTAGTTTAAAAATGGTTTTATTAATTTAAAATTATTTAAAAAGGATATAAATGAATTAAAAATATTTTAGTTATACTTAATGACTTTTAATATTTTGGTAAATAATACATTAATATTTTAATATTAATGATAATTATTTAAAAATGATTTTAAATGTTTTAAAAATCATTTTAAGGTAATATTAATACTTTAAAATATTCAAAGTTATTATAAATAACTTTAATATTCAGCAATGGTTTCATTAATAGTTTAATATTAATTAAATGTTAATGATAATAGAATTGTTTAATATTTAAATCATTTAATAATGATTCTGGTGTTTGAAAATTCATGATAAATTATAATAAATGCTTTAAAATTATTATAAGTCATTTAAAAATAATATGAATGATACTTACAGATATTGAACTTTAGAATAAGAGTCTTAGACTCGATAATTACCCGATAAAGTTGTCGGTATACCGACATATTTTAAAAATTGATCTGGACTTAGATATTTTGACTGTATTAATGTTTGTTTGTGATTCAATGACTGTTGAATATGTGTGCCAATGTGATTAGGTTACGTGCTGACTGCAATAAGCAGGATTATGTGTTACGATATGATTCTTGTGACGCCCCCAAAATTAGGTATACATCACCCAAATACGACATAAACTGTGAGTTTGAATACAAATATTGTCTACTAGATATTATACAAACTCAAAAGGAGTCCTCATTACAATTATTATCACACTATTTCACAGAATAGTGAGGACTACTAATGCTATCCTCTAGACCATTACTCCAGTTCCCAGACTCATCCCGGCTATATTCTCATTTTCGAAGAGAACGGTGAAAGAAAGGGTGAGCTCAACTAGCTCAAGAAGAAATATTGTGACTAAGTTAATGCGAATAAATTATCATTAGCCCTCTGACGATTGTTAAAGCGATAAAATATAATGAACATCAAGTTTAACTACTGTGAACCCAATAATCCATTAAAAGAGTCAAGTAGAAAATAAAATCTACTATCTTTTATGATTTAAAGGTTTTTCATCTTTATTATATTTGAGACTCGAAACTTTAATAAATATTCCACATCATCGAATCACCCACTACTTTTCTGGCCGAGGATATTCTTGAGTATCACGACCACAATTATTCATGCACTACGGGCCAATAATAGTTGTGTATTCATTAATGGTCATGATCATGCCAACAACTGTCCATCAATGCACTACGGCTACTGAGGATTTTTATCACATCATTTGTAACATTACGGTCATGATTACACCGAATAGTCTTTGGTCATAATCATACCAAGTCCATCTATGCACTACAGGCCATAGATGACTTTCAACCTAATATAAACATGAGGATGATGACAATGATATAAGAATTCAATAAAACAAGTTCAAGAATTATTTTATCTAGGAATTATTAACGTCCAAATTGTCAACATGATACTGTTTTGTAGAGTAAAATTCAAGAATGATCAGAAGAATATTTCCATGAAAAGATACTGGATGAAATGCAAATATCAAGGATATTCTACAAATTTCATGGAGTATAGAAGTCAAAGTTTTAACCAACTGGGTATAATAAAGAATGGAATAACAAAAGAAATCACCATGCATACGATAGACCCTTGACAGGCGAGTTATTCCAAGCGAGAATAATAAATAACGGAACCGGTCGGCACAAAAACGCATGAGCAGGATGTTCCAATGCGAATAATAATAAAAAGCGGAACCCGGTGGGTGTAAAACACATGACGAGGATGTTCCAGCAGAATAATAATAAAGGCGGAAACGGATCCGGTGTAAAACACACGTGACGAGGATGTTCAGCAGAATAATAATAAAGGCGGAAACCGGTCAGGTGTAAAAACATGAGACGAGGATGTTCCAGCAGAATAATAGAAGAATGTCACCAAGTATAGGGTAAATCTGCGTATCTGAGTTATTCCAATAGAATAATAAGCAATGGAATAACAACAGTTCTCTTCATGAATAAGAAAGAATAACACCCTTTACGAGTACAACAAATAATATTCCATACCTTAGAAGAAGGCTGAATATTGGAAAAATGAAGTAGCGAGAATACTTTTCTTCTTTCTCTCTATAGTTTCTCTCTAGAGTTTCAATGAATTCGTAAGAAATAATGAAGGAATGAGCTTTCTATTTATAGAAAAAGCGAGGGTGGCTCTTGGTCTTGTACGAAGGGTCAAAATGACTCTTGGTAATATTGAAGAGACAACTACTATTTCTTGAAAGGGTAATTAACCTTTGGAACAGAAGAGGCGTTAACTCTTGGTAATATTGAAGGGACAACTACTATTTACGAAGGGTAATTACTATTGACGAAGGTAATTACTATTGTGAAGGTAAATACTATTGAAGAAGGTAATTACTATTGAAGAAGGTAATTACTATTATTGAAGGTAAATACTATATGACGAAGGTAATTACTATTCACAAAGGTAATTACTATTGATGAAGAGACTCTTAGATGATGACATATGGCCCCCCAAAAATAATCAAACTTACCACAAGCGTCTCATAATGAGACTCTTTATATACATCATGGATTGAATAAATAATTCCACAAATCATTTTATTTTTAATCAACACATTTTAATCTTTCAACAATTATTAATCATTTATAACTTGTCGTCTCAATTAATAATATAACATATTATCTGAGATGATCTTTGTGACAATAATTGAATCAATAATATAAGAGATATGATCGTGGCAATTCATTGTAGCAATAATTGAGTATAGCTAAGTGACTTCTCACGTAAGCATCGATAATCAATACCAGTGTGCTACTATGCAACCACGCACATATTCATTGTACTTTTACCACCGGGTAGTTTCAGCGGTTTTAACGGTAACACCTCATAGTTATTTTTATAGAAAGATAATTTTGTCGTTTTTTAACTACGATAATACTTACATTGTGGGGTCCACCAATGATTGAGTAGTAAATACGAATATTCCCAGAAACAAAAAGAATATTCCCACCAAACGAATATTTTATAACAACTTGCTTACTTTGCAAAATTTATAAATATTACCCACAACTATAACATTATATCAAATTTATTCCATAATATTCAAAATAATATTTATAGAAAATTTATCTTTATTTATAAAATTTTGGGGTCTTACAACCTCCCTTCTTATGAAATTTAGCCCTCGAAATTAGGGTGCGATACCTAGTATGTCGAAGAGGTAAGGATACCTTGATTTCATTTTGATTCTAACTCCCAAGTCATTTCCTCAACATCGTGGTTCCTCCACAAAACTTTGACTTGAGGTATAACCTTGGGGCGTAGAATATGTTCCTTCTTATCAAAATTTGAGCAGGGAACCTCTTCATACGTCAAATCTTTCGCTATTTAAATGGTTTCTAACTCAATAATATGGTTCGGGTCTTTCACATATTTATATAACATTGATATGTGAAAAACGTTATAAACACGAGACATATTTGGCGGTAAAGCGAGTCTATAGGCCACAGTTCCTACTCAATCGAGGATTAAAAGGGACCAGATGAATCGAGGATTAAGTTTTCTCTTTTCCAAATCTTGTAACTCCTTTCCATGGAAGCAACTCTTAACAACACATGATCTCTATATCGAATTCCACGTCCTTTCGATGAAGATCGGCATAACTCTTTTGTCAATTTTGTGAGGTTTTATATCGTTGTCGGATCATTTGAATCTTTTTCGTAGTCATGCACGTACCAACTCTCGGTCCCAACAACGTTGCTTCACCCACCTCATCCCAACATCTTTGGAGAGCGACACTTTCTTCCATACAACGCTTGAATGGAGCCATGCAATACTTGCTTGATAAGCTGTTGTTGTAGGAAAACTCCACCAATGGTAAGAACTTGTCCCAACTCCCTTGAAATCAAGGACACGAGAGTCTTAATAGATCTTCAAGAGTTTGAATAGTCCTCTCCATTTGTCCCGTCCCGTCGAGGATGATATCTTAGAAGCTAAATCGTGAAGTCTGTGCCCATAGCTTTTTGCAAACTAACCCAAAATCGTGAAGTGAATCTTGGGTCTCGATCGAAACTATGGATACTGCGGCATACCACGCGATCTTACAATCTCGTTTATGTACATCTGAGCGAGCGTTCAAGTGTATAAGTTTCTCGTATCGGTAAGAAATGAGCGAGACTTGGTCAATCTATCAACAATGACCCAAATCGCATCAATGCCTTGAGAAACCTTAGGAAGATCCAGAACGAAATCCGTGGTAATGTGCTCCCACTTCCATTACGGAATTTCAAGTGGTTCTGATGGACCTTTTGGTACTTGATGCTCGCTTCAACTCGTTGACAAGTTAGACACCTTGAGATAAGCAGGCGCTATCTCTCTCTTCATATTGCTCCACCAAAATGTATGGCCGAATATCATGATACATTTTGGTACTCCGAGATGGATTGCAAATGGTGTGTTTATGCGCCTCCATCATGATATTATACTTTAAATCGAGTCGTTAGGAACATAAAGTGCGGAGTTGACTCAAGTATTCCTTCTTCATCGATTCTTGCTTCCGGCGATAGCACCTTCTTGCACTTTCTTCCTCATACGCATCGGCTCAGTGCAGTAGCTTGAGCGACTTTAACTTTATCGATTAAAGTCGATTCTACTCGTATACTCGCTATCATCACATGCGTCCCTGGAGTCTTTAACTCTATCTCCATCCTTTGCAAGTCACACAAAATGGGCCTTTGCGTTGACAATAACACACTCGTACTTGCATATGATCTTCACTTTCAATCGTTAGCTACCACGTTCGCTTTTCGGGATGGTATTGGATGGTATGATCATAATCTTTCAGCAGATTCAAGCCAGCGTCGTTGTCGCATGTTGAGTTCCTTTTGAGTGAAGAAATATTTGAGGCTTTTATGATCCGTAAAGATCTCCACTTTCTCCCCATACAAGTAATGCCTCCAAATTTTAAGTGCAAAGACAACAGCTGCCAACTCTAGATCATGAGTAGGATAATTCCTCTCATATTCTTTGAGTTGTCATGAGGCATAGGCTATAACTTTTCCATGTTACATGAGAACACATCCCAACCCTTTGCTAGAAGCATCACTTTGTAGATGACAAATCCCTCCGTAGGATGGTATTGTCGAGCAGTCTTGAAATAAGTCTCCTCTTGAGTTCTTGAAAACTCTTCTCACATTCTTCGCTCCAACCAGAACTTTGTATCTTTTCGAGTCAATTTGAGTCAATGGAGTAGCGATTTGAGAAAATCCTTCCATGAATCTCCGATAATAACCAACTAAACCGAGAAAGCTACGTGACTTGGTCCATCGATTTAGTTGTTCCCGACTTTGAATAGCTTGATCTTTCTTTGGGTCAACATATATTCCATGACTTGATACCACGTGCCCAAGGAATGCTACTTCTTCTTGACGAACTCGTATTTCTTCAACTTGGCATAAAGCTTATATTCACGAAGCTTTTGGAGTGTCGACCTCAAGTGTTGCTCATAATCTTCACGGCTTTTGGAATAAATAAGGATGTCATCAATAAAAAAGCGACCACAAAGTGATCTAAATATTCCTTGAATACTCGGTTCATCATATCCATGAAGGCGTAGGAGCATTAGTCAATCAAAGGACATGACTAGGAATTCATAATGCCCGTCTTAGAGTTACGAAAGCCGTCTTTGGAATGTCGTGATTCTAATCTTCAATTGGTGATATCCGGAACGAAGATCAATCTTTGAAAAGAATTTGGCTCCTTGCTGTTGGTCAAACGGTCATCAATACGTGGCAATGGATACCTATTTTTGATGGTGACATGATTCAACTCCGATAATCAATACAAAGTCGCATACTCCCATCTTTCTTCTTCACGAATAGAGAACAGAGCACCCCAAGGAGAAGTACTGGGGACGAATAAAGCCGATGTCTAACAATTCCTGCGGTTGGGTCTTTAACTCACGAAGTTCAATAGGAGCCATTCGATATGGGGCTTTGGAAATAGGTTTTTGTCTGGGTTCAAGGTCGATACAAAATTCAATTTCACGCTTCTGGGGTAGGCGGGAAGTTCTTGGGGAATCGTCGGAAATTTATTAACAATAGAAATATCGTTCAAAAGCGGCGTATTTTTGTTTAAATCGTGACATGAGCTAAGAAAGCTTGACATCCGTTTTTCAATAAGCGAATAGCTTTATGGCTTGAGATGGACCGTGATTGATTTTAATGGTTTGGTCTTTTGAATTAGCATAATAGGTTGATTAGGAATATGAAAGCTAACAACCTTACGAAAACAATCAATTTTGCATGATAAGTAGTTAACCAATCAATCCCTAGAATCACGTCAAATGCAAGTATTTTAATGAAATAAGATCAACGAGGGTAATGTGAGGGTACCGATTTGAACCAAACAAGACTTATAAGCGATGGATGTAATGAAGGTTTCTCCCAACGGAGTTTCCACAGATAAGTCAAAGTCTAATTTCTCCGAGTCAAATTTAATCGATGGCGCAAGTAGGAGAAATAAAAGAATGGGTAGAACCGGTATCAAATAAAGTATAGACTTCATTAGAGTTTATGATAAGCTTACGTGATGACCTCATTCGGGTTCCTTGCTCTCTCGGGAGGTCACAACAAACGCTCTCCCTTGCCTACCTAGGTTTTGACTTTTTGGAGCGGCCTTTGGTGCCTCCATCCTAGTTGAATTTGTCTTGATAAAAAACACAAAATCGAGCTAAGTGACCTTCTCTTCCACAATTATAACATGCTTTGAATGACTGCATGGCATGATTCGGGATGATGTGTCCCTCTCCTCGCATTTGAAGCATATGATAGGTGGTCTTTCTCCTTCCTTAACAACGGGTCTTTGGTCTTGGCGTCTTTCCATCATTGTTGAATCTCCTTTTCTAGAAATGTCCATTCTTATTATTTTGGTACGATTACCCTTTGAAGTGGTTACCATATCGCTTTGTTGATTCCCTCCATGCTTGTTGTCACCGCCCGATGACTACTCTCATTTGGTATTATAATTTTCTTGCATTTGCTCTCTTTTTAGTTGCGTTGACTCGTTATCGCGCTCCACTAATCGAGCCCTATTTACAACATCCGAATACAAACACGGTTTATGAGAAATAAGATGTTGACGTATCTCGACTTCAAACCACTTAAAAACATTCGCGCCATTCTCTCTTCATTATCCACCAAGTGGGGGATATAAAACCGTGATAACTCGCAAATTTTGCCTCGTATTGCGACACGGTCATATTGTTTTGTTCCAACTTGATAAACTCCACCTCCTTCATGTGGCGAATACTTTCGGGAAAGTATTTGTCGTTGAACGACTCTGGAACTTCTCCCAAGATATCTTGAAGACAATGAGTTGAGTCGTTTTACCAATTCCCACCCGATGTCGCCTCTCCGCCACAACATAAAAGCGTGAAAGGAACCTTTTGCTCCTCGGAGCATCCCAAGACATCAAATATCTTGGTAATCTGCTTTATCCATGCTTCGCTGCGAAGTGGTTTTGGCTCTCCTTAAACTCCGGTGGTCCTAGCTCCTTGAATTGTTTAGCGGTGACCGCCGAGAGTTTTCCGTGTTTCCACCTACGTTTTGGGCAGAGTCGCTCTACTTTCTTTGTTGCATAAATTGCATAAAGCCTCCGAACATTTGATCATTCATCATTTGGTCGGTGTTGTTGTTTGCATGAGGATTGTCGCCTTCACGATGCACATTATCACGATTATTGATATGTGGTGAATCGGCGATCGCTTTGTGCTCAATTGCTATTCTCAACATTCTCGGATGTCATTTTGAGATCTTCGCCACAAAACAAAAGGTTAATTGACATGTAACAAATTATCTCTATATTACGTGACCAATAAAATAGCACATAAACTTAGGTAGGTCATACTAGCGAAGGTATTCCCCCTCTCTCCCTCCTAGTACTATTCTCACATCTTAGCGAGGATCATATCCTAAGCTACGATACCAAGTTGTGGCGCCCCAAAATTAGGTATACATCACCCATCTTGGGTAGTCGGATACATAGTGTGAGAATTTAAATACAACTTACTAAATATAAGCGTAGGTATGCAATCGACATAAAGCGTGAGTTTGAATACAAATATTGTCTACTAGATATTATACAAACTCAAAAGGAGTCCTCATTACAATTATTATCACACTATTTCACAGAATAGTGAGGACTACTAATGCTATCCTCTAGACCATTACTCCGTTCCCCGACTCGTCCCAGCTATATTCTCATTTCCTGAAGAGAACAGTGAAAGAAAGGGTGAGCTCAACTAGCTCAGTAAGAAATATTATGACTAAGATAATGCAGAATAAATTATCATTAGCCTTCACAATGATGTTAAAAGCGACAAAATATAATGAACATCAAGTTTAACTACAAGTACGGAACCAATAATCCATTAAAAGAGTCAAGTAGAAAATAAAATCTACTATCTTTTATGATTTAAAAGGTTTTTCATCTTTGTTATAAATTTGAGACTCACTTTAATAAATATTCCACATCATCGAATCACCCCACGCACTTTATGGCCGAGGATATTCTTTAGTATCACGACCACAATTATTCATGCACTACGGGCCAAGAATAGTTGTGTATTCATTAATGGTCATGATCATGCCAACAACATCCATCAATGCACTTCTGACTCATCGAGGATTTTTATCACATCATTTGTAACATTACGGTTATGATGATTACAAGAATAGTCTCTCGGTCATAATCATACCAAGTCTATCTCATGCACTACTGGGCCATAGATGACTTTCAACCTATATATAAACATGAGGATGATGACAATGATATAAGAATTGATAAAACAAGTTCAAGAATTATTTTATCAGGAATTATTAACGTCAAATTGTCAACATGATCTTTGTTTTGTAGAGAGTAAAATTCAAGAATGATCGGAAGAATATTTCCATGAAAAGATCTTTGGATAAAACGCAAATATCAAGGATATTCTACAAATTTCATAGAGTATAGAAGTCAAAGTTTTAACCAATTTGGGTATAATAAAGAATGGAATAACAAAAGAAATCACCATGCATGCGATAGACCGCATGCACGAGTTATTCAACGAGAATAATAAATAACGGAACCCGAGTTCGGCGTAAAACGCGCAGACGAGGATGTTA
The DNA here is from genome assembly GCA_020205615.1 of Panax quinquefolius. Taxonomy (NCBI): domain Eukaryota; kingdom Viridiplantae; phylum Streptophyta; class Magnoliopsida; order Apiales; family Araliaceae; genus Panax; species Panax quinquefolius. The sequence continues at coordinate 47,051,057 of CM035152.1, read as the reverse complement.
TAACAGAATAATAATAAAAGGCGGAACCGGTTAGGTGTAAAACACATGAGCAGGATGTTCCAACGAGAATAATAATAAAGAGCGGAACCCAGTCGGTTGTAAAACATGAGACGAGGATGTTCTAACAGAATAATAATAAAAGAGGCGGAACCAGTCCGTGTGTAAAACACGAATAGGATGTTCCAACAGAATAATAATAAAAAGGCGGAACCGAACCAGGTGTAAAAACACAGAGCATGGATGTTCCAGCGAGAATAATAGAAGAATATCACTAAGTATAGGGTAAATGGCGTATCTGAGTTATTCAATAGAATAATAAGCAATGGAATAACAACAGTTCTCTTCATGAATAAGAAAGAATAACACCCTTTTCTGAGTACAACAAATAATATTCCTTACCTTAGAAGAAGCTGAATATTGGAAAAGTGAAGTAGCGAGAATACTTTTCTTCTTTTCTCTCTATAGTTTTCTCTCTAGAGTTTCAATGAATTCGTAAGAAATAATGAAGGAATGAGCTTTCTATTTATAGAAAAAGCGAGGGTGGCTCTTGGTCTTAACGAAGGGTCAAAATGACTCTTGGTAATATTGAAGAGACAACTACTATTTCATGAAGGGTAATTAACCTTTGGAACAAGAGAAGGCGAGTTAACTCTTGGTAATATTGAAGGGACAACTACTATTTGCGAAGGGTAATTACTATTGAGCGAAGGTAATTACTATTGATGAAGGTAAATACTCTTGAAGAAGGTAATTACTATTGAAGAAGGTAATTACTATTGATTGAAGGTAAATACTATTGTGAAGGTAATTACTATTCATAAAGGTAATTACTATTGATTGAAGAGACTCTTAGATGATGACATATGCCCCCCCATAAAATAATCAAACTTACCACAAACGTCTCATAATGGACTCTTTATATACATCAAGGATTGAATAAATATTACCACAAATCATTTTATTTTTAATCAACACATTTTAATCTTTCAACAATTATTAATCATTTATAACTTGTCGTCTCAATTAATAATATAACATATTATCTGAGATGATCTTGTGTGACAATAATTGAATCAATAATATAAGAGATATGATGTAGCAATTCTTTGTAGCAATAATTGAGTATAGCTAAGTGACTTCTCACGTAAGCATCAATAATCAATCTGAGTGTGCTTCTTATGCAACCACGCCAGCGTATTCTTTATTTTTACCACATAGGGTAGTTCAACAGTTTTAACGGTAACACCTCCTCACCGTTATTTTTATAGAAAGATAATTTTGTCGTTTTCTAACTACGATAATACTTCCATTAATGGAGTCCACCAATGATTGAAGTGTCGCATCTGAATATTCCCCAACAAAAAAGAATATTCCCGACCAAACGAATATTTTATAACAACTTACTTACTTTGCAAAATTTATAAATATTACCTAACTATAACATTATATCAAATTTATTCCATAATATTCAAAATAATATTTATAGAAAATTCATCTTTATTTATAAAAGCTGGGGTCTTACATTCTAATCAGTAAAATGATCTTATTACTGATAGGTTGCTATATAAAAGATAAAACTAAGTTGCATAACTATAAGCAGCAGACCAGGTGTAAGACCCCAACTTATTATAAATAAAGTTGAATTTCCTCTATTCATTATCTTGAAATAATAAGGAGTTAATTTGATATAATATTTTGGTTATGGGTGAAATATGCAAATTTTGCCAAATAAGCAAGTGGTTATAAAATATTCATTGTTGTCGGGAATATTCGTTTGGTCGTGGAATATTCTTTTCATATGGAATATTCGTACGACGGCGCAGTCATTTGTGGGCCCCATAACAAAATAACTGTCGGATGAAGAAAACGACAAGTTTGAGTTTTTATAAATAACGACGTAATTGTTACAGTTAACACTGTTGGATTACTTGGTGGTTAAAATATAGTAATACGCGTGGTTGCATATTTGCACACGGTATTGCATAATATTTATGAATTATTGATTCTTACATAAAAAGACACTACTCAATAATTGTTACAGTAATTACTGTTCAATATTTTATTTTATTGATTTAATAATTGCTGTGTTGATATATTTTATATTATTGTTGTTTCAATAATTGTCACTGCACAATATTTGCCATTATCAGATCAATAATTCATATTATTTGAATAATATTATTAGATATTATTATTGGCAATGTCTAGAAAGTTCTGTCAAGGAGAGGTTTGGTCACCTAATTGGGCGCCAGTAAGGAGAAATCCTTATCGGAAAGACCCCTCTTTCTTGGGAACGACCTGGTTATCATTATTGTGATTCTGTAATATTATTTGTGAATAATTATTTATTAATTTATATGATAAAGAAATATTTATTTTATGTGGACATAAATGATGGATATATTTTATATGGATATAAATGAAAGAATTAATGCTGAGGTGTTTTATTAGTATTTTGTCGAAATGAAGAACAAAATATGAGATTTTCAGAAAAATTAGTTTATTACTTGATTTTGTAAAATCCATAACTCTTTGTGTATAATGAGTTAGGAGATGAGCCATATATCACAAAAAAACCCTGGAAGTAAGCTAACCACAGAAATTGGAATGACCCAAAAAATATTTGTGGATTTTTCGTGGAGACTGTTTGAGTGAAACTAGTCCAAAGGACTCATAGTCCGGAAAATCAGTGTTCTTAAGCTATATTGCGTGAGTTATAAATTTTAATCCGACCGTTGGATCGTTGTGATTTTTGGATATTTTATACATATATAAGTTGAATATATGTCCACAAATTTTGAACCGTTAAAAATTAACACATGATTTGTTATGAATTTTAAGAGGTGACTGATTCAGAAATTATTTTATTTTGGTGGAGATTTCTAGAATGTGGGACCCACTTTTGGTTGTTGGGAAAAGTGGCTGATTTTTGGTGGGCCCCACTTATAGTGGCTGAGTTTTGTTCAAAGGTGGCATGCGTAGGAAGAAAATATAAATAAATTAATATTTTATTAATTTAGTCTTCTATGGCGTTCTAGCATTTTCCTATAAATAGGGTGCTTAGTTAGAATTAAAAATCACACCAGAAACAAGTTTTCTTTCTCTCTATATTATCGAGCATATTTTTGTGAATATTTAGATACTTTGAGAGTCTGCTTATTCAAGATAAGTTTCCTTGACTTTACACGGTAGATTCGATAAAAAAATTTGTTATTTTGAGGTAAGGGATGTTATTTTCTTCGTAAATGATATTATTTTCTTCAATATCATTATTCTGAAATATTGTTATGAATTTTATTGTGGAATTTCTACCTTTTTGTGTTGAAGTTACTATTCACGTATACGACACTATTCACAAATACGACACTATTCACCAAAAAATAAAATTTTCTCTTCTTTGTCCCATATGTCTATTATGGTTATTATCTTTGATTGTATCCATGTTTTGATCTCCATTCTTGAATTTTACTCCATTATGGTTTATTATGGAGTATTTTTAAACTTGAGTTATCTAAAGTACGAATCTCTAAACTTTATCCTTTTATCTCATTGGATTCGTTCTCTAAAATGTTTTTCATCATCCTCAGTCCTTAATGGTGATACTTGATGAATATCTTTGGCCTATAGTGCAAAGATGTATGATTACCTGATGAATATCTTTGGCCCGTAGTGCAAAGATGAACAGGTGTTGAGATGAACATGACCAACTGGTGATACAAATGAATATCTTTGGCCCGTAGTGCAAAGATGAATATTTGATGCAAGATGTATATTGATTGATGTTACAGGGATAAAATATTGATGATGGACTTTTAAATTCATAAATGATAGTAGATTTCATTCTCTACTTAACTCTTCTAATGGATTGCTTTTTCCGCTGCAGTTGTTGATCTAAAACTTGTTGTCTATTTTATTCTATCAGATTTTTCCCTATTGAATACTAAGGATAATTTGTTGTATATTATCTTAGTCATAATATTCTTTACTGGGCTAGTTGAGCTCACCCTTTTCCTTTTTGTTCCATTTTTCTTCTCAAGAAGCGAGAATATAGTAGGAATCAGTCGGGGTATAGAGTGATGGTCCTAGACAGTTGTTTTAGCAGTCCTCACTATTTTTGTAAAATAGTACATCAATAATTGTAATGAGGACTTTATTTGAGTGTAGATATTGTCTAGAAGAAAATATTTATATTTAAACTCACAGTTTATATGTTATCGTATTTTGCACGATAATTATATTAATAAGTTGTAGTTGTTTCTGTACCATGTATTTGGCGACTCAGAATGGGTTGGGTGGATAGGACCTATTTTGGGGGCGTCACACTAGGCAAGTATCCTACCTTTGTATTTTCTTTATGCAATGGACATGAGTAAGAAGATTCAGAATTATATTATTTTTGTACCAGATTATTAACCTTATTGTTATATATGTTATATCCGATCATTGATTATCAACATGGTACTATATTGTAATTCAGATATATATTCTGTTCGTTAATTTCTAAATATGGTTATTCAAGTGTCCCTACTTGGATAATCATTGTATTTAATCACATGTTGATATATATATATATATATATATATATATATACCTATTGATCCTAGTATGTATACGATAACAAAGCGTCGTCTAAGCTATTTGACCAGCTAGACACAGATTTAGAAACATAGTTGAATATGATAAAACCTTTTTGTATCTAATCAAATTGCTTTGGTTCGGATTCCCGACTAAGTATGAACATCCCGAACATAGGAAAACTTTTATGCGCCCAAGGTGGACAGAGTGAACGATAATATCGTTCTTGCATGTAGTATTGATCAATACAGGGCATAACGGGCTAATCACCCCCCATGCCCGTAAGTTATGACGGTTTGCAGATGAAGTTCAGCTAAACCTATTCAAAAATTGAAAACAATGTTCATAGTATGTCACCTTAACCCTATTTATAGTCAGTACGTAGTTTCAAAAATTTGATAGAGAGTTGTTATGTTATTTTTATCGGTTCAGATTACTTCATAACTATTGATTTGTTGTAGAAGGGTAGTACAAAAAAACATTTAATCCTTTCAGCTAATATTTATAATTATTATTACTCAAATGATCAACCTTGCTTAATTTAAATGTTTTCAACTAAGTGTGAACAACCTGAAGGCTCTGCTAAGAACAAGGGAAAATGAAAGGTTGCTGAATGAATGCAATGTTATCTTATGTAATAGTTTGATATTATTAAGACAATGATATATATTATCAATCATGTTATGTAAGGAATGTATTAAAGGTTACGTACTTGGGAGCTAGACTCTGATGATTATGTAAATTAAGTTTGATATTATATTATTGTTATTATTATTAGTATTTTTCCGATCATAGAAATGGTATCGTGAAGCACCGAGTTCGGGTTTCAAATACCCGAATTTGGGGGCTTTACATATAGCCTAAGGTACCTCTACCTAAGGTTTATAACCTATAGCTTTGATATCAATTGTGGCGTATCCAAATTCGGGTACATTTTACCTCGGACCTGGTACGTTACGATCCATCATTTCTATAACAATTGCGGAAGATATAAACATAAATTGTTTATTCAATAAACTTTTACACATAATCCCCAAGGTCTGTAACCTTAACTTAATACATACCTTCAATATCCTACATGATTTGTAATTCCATTTGCATCAAATACTTTTACAATTTTAACTGCATAACAGTCCAATTCTGGAATTTTCCTTTGCCTTTGTCTTTATTCGAGCCTTCACCTAAATCTGAAAATGTTATCATGATATAGCAAGGGTGAGCAACTATTTTGCTCAACAAGTTTAAGTACAATGAAGATATATCATGATTGGAAAGAAAGAATAAGCTTTAAAGTTTTCAACAATGTAATAATTGTGAAATAACATGAATCAAGTTTCAATAATTCAATGATTGAATCAATAATGTTTGGAGGTCAACAATGACCATGAACAATTTAACTGAACCTTATGGTAATAAAGGTAATCAGCCTTTCATACCTGATGAACATATGCAAAATGCACTAAGTGCGAATCAATAATCAGTATATATGTGAATAATCAATAATAATTATTCACTAACATGCTTTGAAAATACAACTCAAGTTTGAGTTAGGGAAACTTGTATGTACCGTCGATTACTGCTACAAAATTTAATTTAATCTTTTTCTTGTAAAGACCTATCATTGTTAAGATTGATCTTTCGATCAGAATATCATAGTATATCTCATAATACAAAGTAGTTCTACACGGACAGTTTTTTTAGACATGAAAATTGAACATTTTCCAATTTTTTTTTATTTTTTTTTATTTTTTTTTTACTTTTGACTCTCAAAAAATGTATAATATTTATTTCAACAGGAATTTTTACAAAATATAGTGTTTTAGGTGTAATTTAGATACATATACAAGAATAGGGTTGTACAGACGTCACAAGTAAAAAAAAAATTGGAAACTGTCCAATTTACCTGTCTAAAAAACCTATCCACCAAGACTTTTTCCATAATACAATTACTTTATCTGTAAATTATCTAACACTTAATCATAAAATCAAATATTAGATAACACCCTAACACTTTAGTATTATTATCGTCCTTTAAAATTTTTCAATCACTATATCATATAAATTATGATTTAACACTTTAATATTTCATATTATAAGTTCCTCTTTATAAACCAGTAGGCAGAATACTAATACTATAATCTGGATTATTCAAACATATCAATCCAAAAACCGGATTTACTAATCCAGCAACCTGGATTTACCAATCCAACAACCCGGATTCAAACTATCCTATAATCCAGCAACCTAGATTCACTAATACAACGACTCGAATTCACCAATTCAGCAAACCGAATTCACCAATTCAGCAAATCGAATATACCAATTCAGCAAGCCGAATACAAGCTAACATAATTAATCCAACAAGCAATTAATACCCAATCTAACATATCCTATTTTCCAAATTTTCAACATCACATAATTAATTTAATTCATTTATTCATAACTACACAATTTCCATGAAAAATACCCAATCAGTTCCAAAACTTTTTATTTTCTGGGATTTGACAGACTATAGTTCCATATTGAACATATATTTTTTCTGGAATTTTTAAAATTCACTTGCTATTTTTTAAATGGCCAAAACAGCCGGATCGTGCAACATTTATCATAAACTGAGTTTTTGTCCAATATTTCCAAAACCTTTAGGGTATGCTCCTGTTATGTATATGTACTTCCAGTAAATATTTCATAAGTTTTGGAGTTAACCACAAAGAGTTATTCGGGTTTACTTTTAAAATAGTTCTTTCCCGTAAAATCCATAACTCTCATTTTATACATCCAAAAATTGTCATCTTTGGACAAGATCTAGATAACTCATCATATTATCATCTCAATGTTTTCTAGAATTTTTGAAGGTCAGAAAAATGATGAAAATACCCCTAGCATAAACTGACCCAAAATAGCTTTATTTTTTTCTTCTAAAAATGGGACTATTTTGGCTAAAACAGTCACTACGGCTTGTAAACTTAACATTTTTGAGTGCTACCACTTGTGTTTACTAGATAAATTATACATCTAGAACCCCTTTTTGACGGATCGTAAAAAGAAGGTGTAGATCTAAAACAGTGGATATCTAAAGAACATAAAAGTTAGGGTTTTCTAAACTAGAAAAATTATTTTTCTTTTCTTTTGATTTCCAAACAAATCAACACCCAATATGGGTAGATCTAAACATAAAACACTCATCAACAATTAGATCCAAAGTTTTTTGAGTTTAGAAACATATGTAGACACTCAAAAGTTTGCATTCCTGTTACTAACATTGCAGGAGGGCAAAATCGTCCTTCAGAGATAACCTTGGAGGACAAAGCATCTCCAATTCTGGAGATAACCCTAGAATTATCAGTCTTACCATCCCGGAGACTAACCCGGGAATTCAATTCTAACCTTGGAGACAACCCAGAGGAGTGTAGTTCCAGTTCTGGAGATAACCCCGAAACCCTTAATTTTCCATCTCGAAATTAACCCCGGGATTTTCAATTCTAACTTCGGAGACAACCCCGAGGAGTGAATTTGCAGTTCCGGAGATAACCCCAGAAAAGCTCATTTCAATCCCTTGTAGTCAGCTTCAACCTCGGAGATAACCCCGAGGCACTCAGTTCCAACCCCGGAGATAGCCCTGGGAGGTCAGGCACACCTCAGAGATAACCCCGAGGACCTTCAGTACTCATAGTAGCCCAATCTCAGAGATAACCCTGAGCAACGACTGCTACATCAGCCCAAATTGGAGATAACCCCGGTAAGGGGTAAAATTGTCATTTTACCATATCGATCCCATATTACGCCGTCTCAACAACATTTCTACATACATTACACACAGAAGTGTCCTATAAGAACTATAGCTCCAATCCTGAGTGACTACTACACAAGACAACACACCTGATAGAATTTGAAGACCTGAGACCCGGGCATGGTCCCGTCTTCCTGACTTCGTACAACCTCTAATCCCATGTTATTGTGTAGCTCTCAACAATAGTATTTTGAAAAAGCTCTTATACACCTCAATCGGATGCCCGAATTGAAGTTCTAAAAGTTCGAGCAGACATCGCATTGCATGCATACACGTACTTCAAAACGGCGGGACCCACGGAGCCCAGAGTACCCCGGGCAACCATAGGTGCATCTGTGGCTGCCGCAGGTACACCTGCAACTCCCTCCTCTATAAATAGAGGGATTGGGGTGGCCATTTTGCATAGAGAGAAGACGAGGAAGCCCTGTCCAATTTGCTATGTACACACTATAAACTAAGTATTTTCTTATTTTAAACACTTGTGAGCTTATACTGTGCTATATTTTACCGGTGGAAACCGAGTGTTCATTCAATTAAAGCTATTTGAAGTCTTCTTGACAGCTCACTGTAAGACTTCTTACATTTCTTAAAGCCTTTTCTCTACATTCTGCACACACAGTTATTCACGTTGGGAGTCATGTTATGTGTGTATGCCCAGACTTCAGTTCGTAGCTTTTTATTTCTTTTTGTATATATATATATATATATATATATATATATATTTGTACTAACATTATCGAGTTATGCCTTGATTGAGCCTGGACTCACGTCCAGAGCGTTTATTGCTTATATATATATATATATATATATATAGACTACTATCGAACTCTGTTCCGTGAGCCTGGATTTACATTTGGAGCGTTTATTGTTTTTATATATATATATATATATATATATATATATATATTTACATTTTTGTCAGGCTAGGAGTTTACTTCGTGGCCTTTTACTGCTTTCTTTACATTTAGTCCCGCCTTGAGTTTACTTCGTGGCGGTTGCTAGCTTTTACTACTTTCTTTACATTTCGTCTCGCCTCGAGTTTACTTCGTGGCGGTTGATTGTTTCTATATATATATATTTACATTTTCAATCCCCTATGGAGTTGCTTCGTGGTGGTTGATCGTTTATATATATATATATATATATATATATTACTGACTTTTTATATAATTGCATGACTTTTCATACAAACTGCTACATCATGTGAGCCTAGGAATCATGTGATCACAGATTCAGTCTCCTGAATCTAGATTCGGTTCCCGTGATGGACATTTTCGACTGTAATCAGCTTGTACATTATTCACGGTGTTTGAATTTCCTTAGACGGCTCTCATGCCCACAAGGAGTTCGGCACTTCTATTATATTATTTTCTCAAGGATGCCTCGCATCTCAAAAATAAAAGTAATCAAGCTGAACATATAATAAAATGGAAGTATCAAAGGCCTCAATTACTATTGAGCATAAGGTTTTGAAAAACCTCTTTTACAAAACGCCACTGTTATATCTTGTTAAAACTGAACTGTTATACAAAATTCAAACCCTTTGTATATAGGTGCAAACGAGGCATAGCACTACTTCCAGATAATTGCACATTAATCCACACACACACACACACATTTATATAATAGTTTAACTAAAAAGTGGCAGTCACCGTGGTAACACGGATGTCGGGGGGGGGGGGGGTGCCTAACACCTTCCCTCTGCATAATCAAGCCCCAGAACCCTAACGAATCTCGGGCCACTGGACACATTAAAGCAATGTGTCACATCACTAGGTCAGTGTGAAAACCTTTTCTCGGTTGAGTTGGTGCAACCATTTAAAAATACCAACTGGCGACTCTTATAGTCCAATCGTCGACATATACATGTCGGACCTTTTCACAACTTTTTTTTTCAAACAAATCTCACCTAACATGAGAACAACGAAAGACATGAACAGAAAAGGGACAGTAAAAATCCCAACATCGATAGGTGACGACTCTGCTGGGGACATCCAGTAAGAGGGCTTAAGCCGCTACTACAAGCTTTTCAAAACTGTATATACTTGTGTGTGGATGTTACATTTACATTTATACGGATGTGTACAAATGCATTTACTTTCTGCACTTAGTGCTTCACACTATATCTACTTGTGATATTAAAGTGCTTCGCACATGTCATCATTTCCATAACGGTGAGACATTGTATCTGAATGTATGTTGTGTGGTTCCTCCACCAGGAGGCTATCCTGTAGGTGTTTGATTACTGGACTCGTAGGGAGACTAATTCCAACGAGGCTCAGGAAAGGCACCACCCAGATTCGCTCCAGTTGAAAGACTAGATTAATATCCCGTTGAGTAAATTGCGATGATCTGGGGACCTTCATGCCAAAAAATTGCAAGAGTAACCAAGGATAGGTCAGCCTCTGATAAACCAAACACAGAGGGAAGTTTCTTTATACTTTCCCATTTTAATTACTTATTAATTCCATTACTTGTAATTTCATTCCATTTCAATCTCATTGTAATGGAAAATATGAAGGAATATGTGTACATGCATTCCCTTTTATATACATGACATGCTATCTTACAAACATTTAACATCCGTTTTGCAGGATAATACTCCTAAAATGGACACATCATAAATCATGCAACATTTATACATTCCCTAAGACTAAACTATATAAGTTTTTTGTAGGGAAATAATTTGGCCGGTTACCCGTTCAAAGTCCAAAAGGCAACAAGCCTACAACCAATTATGTCTTCATATGACTAGTCTAATCCTACTCCTGTCTCTTATGAGGAGTTTGAAGGATTAAGCAAACAAATTACAAATTTGGCTGTTATGTTTAAAGAACTACACCAGTCTACTCAGGGTCCACGAATACCCATACATACAGAATCCTCTGCACAGGGAGGAACCCAGGGTCTAGACAGGGAAACTCCTATACCTGAGACTCAGTTGGACAAAACCAACAAAACCCCTGAAATCACTCATCTCAAAGAAGATCTAGACACCGGTGATATCAGGAAGAAAGTTCTTTAAATGGAAGAGACCATTCGGTCTAAGGGTTTAGAGCACACGGGAGTGTTTCATATGCTGACCTTTATATATTTCCTGGTGTTCATTATCCAGAGAAGTTTAAGACTCCTAACTTTGAAAAGTATGATGTGTTAGGAGATCCTTACACATATTTGAAGGTATTCATTGGAGAACTCAGATCTTATGCCGAGAATGAAAAGCTCAGAATGCAACTGTTCTAGAAAAGTCTGATTGGAGAAGCCCGATCGTGATATACCAGATTAGACAACTCCAAGATTCATAGTTGGGAAGAACTGTCGCATTCCTTCCTTAGCCAGTATAGTTTCCAGTCTCAGATGGGTCCAGATCGGTACCAAATTATCAAGGTCAAGAAATAAGCTAACGAGTCTTTTAGAGAGTATGCTCAAAGGTGGAGGCGCCTTGCTGCTAAAGTTGTTCCCTCTATGACTGAGTCTGAAATGGTGATGACCTTCATAGACATACAAGAAGCTCCCTTTTATGAGAGAGTCTTAGCTGGCATTGGCAAGCCATTTTCTGAAATGATTAAACATGGAGAGATGGCTGAGATGGTATTGAAATCAGGAAAGATTCAAGATCTAGCCACTCTGAAAGCTGTTGATGAGCACATCCAGTCTGGAAGTTATGGAAACAACCCTTGGAGGGTCCATAAGAAGAAACAGGAGGATGTTTCCTTAATATTACAAGGACAGAAAGGCAGTCAGAACATGTCTATCCAGAGGAGAATCTACTCCCCCTTTCAAGCACAGTCTTCAAACCCTCCATTGTCAAAAAGTGGAAAAGTTAGACGCACTCGAGTGTTCACACCCTTAGCGGACTCACTCGAGAATATTCTCAACCTTCTGACAACTCAGAAGAAAATTACCCATCTTCTTTCATCAGCCAACCCGAATGGGAAGGGTTTCAATGCTAACAGGAAGTGTGCTTATCATGCTGGAGCTCCAGGACATGATACTCAGGATTGCTGGGCCTTGAAACATAAGATCTAGGATTTGATTGATAACAGTGAGATTGTGGTGACTAAACCCAACCAACCTCATGTGCAAGATAACTCTATTCCCTAACACAAAGAAGAGGAAGTTAATATGATTAATTGGAGCAATGGATAGAGTTCCAATTACGGTGGTGAATCCTCCCAAACCAGCAAGGATAATGTTAACAAATGGGATTATGCACAGTTCCAGCTTATGATGGAACGAAAGATGAAAGCTCTTTGTAAGTAAGTCAACCAATTGGCAGAACTGGTGATCTATCAGCACCAAGTCACACACCAATTAGTCAGCCAGGAGCATGCTAGTCTCCTTCCTCTTGTTATGAATACTCCACTATTGACTCCAGAAAGTGAAACACTAGAGGATAAAATTACAAAAAGAGCAAGTGCCAAAGCCCGTCGGGATTTTACCAACAAGAGGGAATTTACCTATCTGGGCCAACCAATGGAAGAGATCTTTCAGATGCTGATCAATGAAGGAAGAATCACTGTCATGCTACCTCTAATCAATCCCCGTTAAAGATAATTCAATTCTAATAGAGAATATCAGTATCACTCCCACTCTCGCGAACACAGCACTGAAGAATGCTGGGCACTCCGTCATCTTATTCAGAACTTAATTGACAGCGGTGTCCTACAGTTGGCAAATAATGACACTATGTTACTCAAGAGTGGGGATATATTTCCTATAAAATTGAAGGAAGTCGTAGCAGTTATATCCGTGATGCCCCCAAATTCGGACCTCTACTTGGTCACTCAAATTTGTGGGGATCACGTCACGGTAAACCATAATAACTAAAATATAATGGAAGATTTGAAGGTGTATTTAGAGCATTCATGGAAAAGGTTTGGGTCCGGGGCTTGATTATGCGAGGATGAAAAGGTGTTGGGCAGGGCATGATTATCCGTGTTACTACAACATCCGTGTTACCGACCGCCACTTTTCAAAGAAATTGTTATATGAATGTGTGTGTTGTGTGTGTGTGTGTGGATCAATGTGCAATTATTTGAAAGTAAAGTGCGAGGCCTCGTTCGCACTTCTATATACACAAGGTTTGAATTTTATAGAAAAATTCAGCTTTTAACCAAGATATAGCAATGACGTTTTGTAAAAGAGGTTTTTCAAACCCTCGTGCTCAATAGAATTGAGACCTTTTCATACTTCCATTTTATTATTAAATGTTCGCTTTGTTTGCTTTTATTTTCGAGATGTGAAGCATTCTCGAGAAAAAATATATACAAGCAGAAGTGTCGAAACTCCTCATGGGCATGACAAACCATCCAAGGAAATTCAACATAATCGTAAAATAATAATATACAAGTCGCTTATAAAATTAAAAAATGTCCATCATGGGAACTAAATCTAGATTCAAAGAATCGAACTCGTGATCACATGATTCCTAGCTCACATGATATCGCAATTTGTATGGAAAAAGAAGCGCTTATATATATATATAATATATATATATATATATATATATATATATATATATATATATATATATATATATACATGATCAACCGCCACGTAAGTAAACTCCAAAGGGACAAAATGTAAATAAAGTCGTAAAAGCGATCAACCGCCACTTAAGTAAACTCCAAAAGGTGATTTAAATGTAAATAAAGTAAAGTAAAAGGCCACGTAAGTGAACTCTGTGCCTGATAGAAATGTAAATATATATATATATATATATATATATATATATATATATATATATATATAAATAAAAAAACGACCGGATGTGAATCTGTGCTCATCTGATATGTCCGACAACAATTATATATATATATATATATATATAAAAGCGATTAAAAACACACCGGATGTAAATCCGTGCTCATCGATATATCGATAATATATATATATATATATATATATATATATATATATATATATAAAATAATTAAATATATATATAAAATATCAGCTCATCGATATATATATCGACCATATATATATATATATATATATATATATATATAAAGCAATTAAACGCCTGCATCAAGTTCAGGCTCAATCGAGGCATAACTCGATAATGTTAGTCCATATATGAAATATATATATATATAAGTATATATATATATACATGTAAATGAAAACCACGGAATCAAGTCCCGCAAAACACACACACACACACTCTCAATGTGTACAAGTGTGTGCTAATATGAGAAGAAAGGTTTTATAGAATATAAGAAGGCTTACAAGTGGGCCGCCAAAGTAGATTTCTACGACTTTTAAATGGATAAACACTCGCCCCCACGGATAAAAAAGATAGCTATATGTGAGCTAACTAGTGTTTAGAAGTGAGGAAACACTCAAAAGATGTGTATGCAGAGTAAAATGGATGTGGCTTCCTCGCCTTTTTCCCTCCTCTTCTTCTCAAATGGTCAACCCCAAGGCTCATATATATAGATGGATGGATAGTAGGTAGGTACACTGCAGGTTGCAGCAGCTTGTACCTTCACTGGTGGTCGTGATGCATCCGAGCCTCTCGGGTCCCGTTGTCTCGTAGAAGACGTGCACTCATGCATCGTAATGTCCGCTCAAACTTGCGTAACTTCAATCCGAGCATCCGAACGAGGTATATCTCGACCTTCTTCGACCGCTTGTGTCGAGAGTTACGCAATGACATGGATTAGAGGTTGTACGAAGTCGAAGAGGGTCTATGCCCATGGTCTTCAAGCTTCAAATTCTATCCAAAGCATCATCACACACACATAATAGTCACACCGGATTGTCAATCCTCTCGGCTCTTGTGGGACATTATTGGATGTATGTATGTATGAAGTGTTGAGACGACGTGCCATTGTCGAAGGAACAAGATGACGTTTGACTCCTCGCCGGGTTATCGCCGGTTTGAGTTGAAAGTAGACGCTGCTCGTGGTTACAACCGAGATTGACTACTTGTTGGTACGCCGCGATATCATCTTGTTCGAGATGGTAAGATGACGTGTTGACTCCTCACCCGGTTATCACGGCTTAAGCGGAAAGCGAGACGCTGCTCGTGGTTACATCCGAGATTGGATCGCCGCTTGTTTGTATGTCTCACCGTCATCCGTGGATGTTCCCGCGCTCGCCTGTTGTTATCTCCGGTCCGAGGGTGTGTGTGCTCGACTGGATGTCTCGTGGTGAAGCCGATTGCATATGTTTGAAACAAGCATTTTTCGGGGTTATCGCCGAATCGCAATGACATCTCTTGGGGCTATCACCAAGGATGGGGTTGCTACTCCCTGTTGTTGTCTCTGGGATCGAACCGAAAGTCATCGCGGTGTTATCGCCGAGATGTAATCGCCCTCTCTGGTGTTGTTGTTGGCCTTTTGATCTCAGATATCTCTGGGGTTATCTCCTAGATTGGAAATGACATTCTGTGTGTGTTCCGGTTTGAGATGATGTTCCCGGCCAGTGTTCCGGTTGAACCGAACTTCCTAGTAGTATCCGGAATGGATGTAAGTCGCCTTTCGTGGTTATCTCCAAAAGACGAATCTACCTCCCGCAATGTTAGTAATAGAGCGCAGAAAATTTTGAGTGTTCACAGATGCCCTCTTTATCATATTCATGCAATGCAAGGCATGGATAGGATAAAGAATACTAGACACTTGAAATGCAAGCAAGATAAACATGATGCTATATGCAAAGAACATGATGCAAATGCATGTAGAATGCATGAATGATTGTCGTGTAATCCCGCTGGGACGACAATCAATGATGGCTTGACACGCGATCCAAGTCTCCAAGGATGTCGACGTTGGGGCTATCACCAAAGTCCGAATCCTAGACATCGGCTTATATTCCATAGAGGTACCTCTTGTGTGTAAGAGATCCGTGGGGATAAAGCTTTTTGTCTATTTGAGGATGTGTATAACATATTCCCTCATTCTCGTCGGAAAGTTATCGCCAACAGCTTTGTTGTTATCGTGGTCGCTCGATCTTCGCCGATGTGTGTATCACCGGATAAATCCTCATTGGATGCATTGTCAAGGTCGCTTGACCTTCATCGATGTATGTGTCAATGGTAGCATCATGTTGTAACCTTCGCCGGGAAGGTTGCTTCGACGGGTTTACTTCGCCATCGCCTAACATGACGTCAAGGTCGACCTTCATGATGTGACCTTCATCGATGTGTGTATCAATGGGTCAGATACGTCAGTAACCCCCACGGGGATATGAAAGAGTTTTGAGGACGCGATGCATATGAGACTCCTCGGCCGGGATACGTAGATGTTGATAACTTTAGAAGGTCAGAATTCCCCACCCGGGAGGTTTGATATATCGTGGTTTTATTATCAGAATTTCACGGGGAGGTTTTAGGGTGTGACTCTCGCAAATGATGGCAAGATCGACCTTTGTGGGTATCACGAGCATGATTTGTGAAAGTCGAGCTCATTGGTATAGTATACCCCATATTCAAAGTGAATACCTTTGAGACGACGGAGTTTAACTCGACCGACGAGAAACCGTGGATTTCGTGCTATTCCGCCAATCGCAGAAAGCACTTTTATTCCCCGATTTCGGCCTTTTCACTTTGAGAGACCTCCTCAGCAACTCTAATCGAGCGAGCCGGAGGTGTGGGACCCATGTAGAGTGCAGTGCAGCAGTAGTGTACAGCCAGAGTCAGTTAGTTAGCCTCAGGCCAACCAACCGTGTTTCTATGATAAAGCGGTGGTTGCTTTATAAGTCATTTTCAAGTCACAGCAAATGAAGGAAATCCGAGAGCTCTTCTTCAGATCCGCCGAAGTTCGGCAACTTTTTCTACATATTTCGCCACCGCATAAGCTGCTTTTCTTCATCGCCCCGGTAACACATGCATGTATTTTTTTCCAATTTTCGTCCGTTGAAAATGACTTATCGCATAAAATGCATTTTTATACACATAGTAGTGAATATGCATGCCGATATGACTTGATAAAAAATATTCAACATAGTAAATGTTAGTATTAAACCATGTCAATATAATGATGTGAAAAAATTTGACTTTGAAAAAATCAAATTAGCACCTTTTACCGCCATTTCTTATCCTATATCCGAGGACAAATGAGTAAAGGTAGACAAGCAAAATAATCTCGTAATTAGACTACACTTACGGATTTTTTATCGCAATGTATTGATGCATACAGATGTATATGATCGTGTATAGTGTGTGCTATCGAATGGCCACCTAGTCATGCCTATGTGCATGTGGATAGTCCCATTTACAAAGGGGCTATGGCAAAATTTTCCCAAAATGTAGGTATTGGGTAGTCATGCATTTTTAACTCTCATCAGATAGATGTATGTTAAAACAATGCATGCATGCATGTAATCATAGAATGCATTTTGAAAAGACTCTGTGTAAGAAATTACCACACCTTTCTCGAGGTGATTTGGAGACTTGTTGTCCAGATATCATGGATCCGGATCACCGAGTAGTTCCCGCAGACCACTTCGTGTGTACGGAGGAGGGCTTTTGAAGAGAGCCTCGCCGCCTGCTCGTTAGACAACCTCGTCGCTTTGGCATGAGGGGTGATACGCCCTATTCGGGTTGAAGTGCCGAATGTCGAGGACGAGGAGGAGGATGCACCGATCGAGGTTTTCGCCGCCCGCCAGACGTGTTCCCCGTAGGGAATTGCTGTGTATTCAAGTGGCGTAACCTGCATCTTCCGGGTGACTTGAGTAGGCATCCTTCAAGATATACCGCACGCAAACGAGGTATGAAGTTAGATCTTTAATCTTCCTTATTTCCTATTAATGAGGAGTCAAGGAGTCCGATGTCGATCTCAGATTTGATGTAGGTTCCCGGCTTCACACAACCTCGAGGGAAATCTGGTTTAGCATCCACTCTATGTATCGTGCCTTGCATGATGACTATAGAGCGATCGCCCACGGTCGGGGATTCGGAGGTTCTTTTCCATTCTACCCGTCGCCGTCCCTCGGGTTACCTCGTGGCATTGTTCGAAAGCGGTGGTTTCACCTGCACTCACCACCCATTTGCCGGATCGTGAGGTGATGATGACGCCGATGGATCGCGTTTATCTGTGTATGGAGTTTGAGAGGGGAGCCGCGTGCTCAGACGGCGGATATCACCCCACCGCCGCCGATCCTTGTTGGGAGTTCTCATGGAGGCGCCAAGGGTGGACTGCTCGACATGTGTCCTTTGAGCGTAGATGCTATGAAATGGGCTATTGAGTGAGCCCATACCCGATGATGTGAGAGTCGTGGATCGATTCTCCACGATTGTTCCTCGATGATCATTAGGGGTCGCTTTCATAGCAGATAACTCTTCTACTGTGTCCTTCGCTTTGATCGCCGCCACTCGACACGTGGACCGTGATAGAGAGTATGATTGGGGTTCCTACACCTTTGCCTACTTCCTCGTGGGGAATGCGCATGCGATCGCAGGCTCGACCGAGGCGTGGTTAGGATTCTACCCATTTCGCCGGTGAGTGTTTCTCTTATCTTTTTCCCATGTATAGGTTAAGAGTGTTGATCGACACAGCAGATGTTTGCCTTTGTGTGTTGGCGTTTTGGGGCCTATGAGAGGCTTCCTTGTTTCATGGCCCCGTGAGCGTGTTAGGTTTAGACACCTATCCACGAGGATGGAGATGGCATCATTCCATACCGGGCGAGGTCCCCCATTGTCGAGGGTTTCACTCATTGTCGCCCACAACCGAGAGTTATCGACACCGATGTCATCACATGGATTCCCTACTCGAGAGCATTTGGGAGTTGGTTTTGAGGATGGGTACCGATCGAGTAGAGTACGCTCATTTCCACCCGCAGGATTTCTCTCTTCACAGATGGAGGATGGGAGCTCTATTTAGAGAGAGCGTGTTATTAGAGCACTACAGAGAGATTCAGATGCCGATCTTGCCTCCCCGCCAGCGTTATCGGGCCTATTTCGCAATCACCCATCATCGACATCCCATCGATGGGGATCGATGGTTTTACATTGTCGAGGGCCCCGTTTCTCGTGGAGATGTTCCAACATTGGTGGATCCTCGCACGATTGGAGCTAAACTCGCGCGCCACACGCTTTTTTATGGGGGGATATGGTTCCGTGATCCGTGATGATGATGGATTGGCTAGCCTCGTGTCGTAGATCCGACTCATGTGACACATGATCGACAGATCGACTCAAAGCAAATGGACCGGCCACATCTTTTCATTCTAAGCATTTGGGCGTAGATCCCGCAGAGGTAGATACTTTTGATCCTTCCAGCTCCGGCGCCGGGTCCCTCGTGACCCATATGGTTTTGCCGGGCAGCAGATCCTCCTCAGATCTACCGACATCCCCAGTAGATAGAGATCCAAATGACTCAGAGGAGTTACATCAGTGGACAGATCGATGTGTACATCGACACTCATCGACTTTTTCGATGTATTTCGCTATCTCTTTCGACAGCTCTCTATTTTTCTCGATGTATTTCACCCCATTCTCGCTATATCTTTTGATAGCCTTTGTTGTATGTTGGGTAGCACCCCATTTTCCTCGTATTTTTTAGTCAGACAGAGATGTATTAGATGATGATATACTTAGAATGTATGTACATTTTCCATTCCCTATATCATATTGCCATCTATCAGATCATGATGTTATTATGTTATGCGATATGTATGTATGTCCAGAGATATTCAAAGATCGACTCGGATGGTCTTTATGACACTACCGCATGTATGTCTTCTTCGACAGCTTAGTCAGATTGATCATACCCCACCATTTTTGGTGGTGGTAGCCGGTGTATGCGCGCCATGGTATGATAGTATATCACCATCGCATATGGTGATCGTAGATGATTTGTCGCAAAGATACTATGAACTCGTTGATGTTTCAGTGTTCCCACAGGATTTCAGAGAGGGTATGCTAGAGCACCGGGTATCGGAGAGGAGGTGTTTTCGATTTGGGACCCGTGAGTCGACTCCTACTTTGGAGGAGTACGACGATTGACTGACGATCGCCGTCACGGATAGACTCTCGCGTGTATACGGCTATTGGAGACATGAGCACAGCTTCATGACCCTCACCGGATTGAGACGTAGAGTGGTCCAGACGAGATTACATCCCGCCACGTGATATCCCAAAGATTTCCTCGTTTGATGTGTTTGGCTCGAGGATAGCTATGCATTACATTCGGGATTTCACCACACCGAGGATCATCATGTTTCAACCAGAGTAGATGTATCGCTTCTATGCGCGATATTGTCATATACGCCTTCATGCCATGGGTACATGGATGAGCCGGATATCGACGCCATTATGGCAAGTGAGAGCTCTCGTGGAGGGTCGTACCATTGTACCGATGATTATCGCAGAGACTCGAGGTCGTACTACATATCGCCGCACTTATCCGGCAGAGTGTTTTGTGTAGCTCTGGCCATGCCAGATGTGTGGTTTATGTCACACTTGAGACCGATCAGCACATTTAGATCAAGCAGGGTTTTGTTTCACCTGTGAGATAGCCATGTCATACATCCTTTCAAAATTTCAGCAGAGTGCATGATGATGTCATCGTGGTCGCTTTTCCGGCAGGATTAGGGATCCGCTTGCCATATATTGCCGTGTTCAGGCTTAGTTCACCCTACGCCTTCATTACTCATGCTCCGCATGGATTATCTCCTCCGGATGGATTGAGGGGCATGATCACTTACCACCCATCGGGCCGTGATGTGTCATTGATTTGACCAATTTTAGGATTTTCATCCGTATGAGGGGGCAAAGAGAGTCAGCTTCGCACACACACCGCTTATCACGGAGGATGATCCAGTCAGTATGCCTCGCTGGGATCAGCCGAGAGTCGGGCCGAAGTTTTTTCGTCACCATCCAGTTGTTCTCGCAGAGTATTTCGCATGGATGGAGAGAGAGATCAGATCACCATGGTAGTATCCACAGCAAGGTGGGATTGATTCTCGACGATGAGGAGCCTATAGAGGAGGCTATTATTCCCATCGATGATTTGAATCATCTGGGTCGCAAAGATTTGTGATGGATTCTCCCACCCCGAAAAGTGCCATGTTACTCAAGATTCTAAGACAAAGATTTGGAGCAGAGCTTACATCCGATGACCCATGAGAGAGATCGTGCTAGGGCCGCGATGTCGACAACTTCTGATGAGAGAGAGAGATACCGCCTGTTAGAGAGGGATGAGGCTAGATCACTGTGGATGCATTGATGCATGGAGCGGATGCCGCCTTATCTCGCTAGGGATGTGGCCATTGCAGATAAGACTTCGCTTAGATCCCAGATGACCGCTGCCTTGCCGACATGAGTGCTTACATTGATGAGAGCATTATGCCACCATGCGCTTAGCCTCCGATCCGCTAGCTCGTAGATACCTCAAGGTGAGCTTCATAGCTTCCTCCATCTTTCAGAGAGGGATGCTATGTTAGATCCGATAGTCCCATACACACGATCTCGTAGATAGCTTTGTATT
The DNA here is from genome assembly GCA_020205615.1 of Panax quinquefolius. Taxonomy (NCBI): domain Eukaryota; kingdom Viridiplantae; phylum Streptophyta; class Magnoliopsida; order Apiales; family Araliaceae; genus Panax; species Panax quinquefolius. The sequence goes on along the minus strand of CM035152.1, from coordinate 47,029,256 downwards.
TTCCCGCATGCACTAGCTTAGCCATTTTGTCATGTACACAATGTATGTATATATCAAACAAGATTATATATGGCGTGGAAATATATTTTGATTCACTTCCCTTTAGTTATGCCTTGATACTTGCTTGATGTTTGCCTGCTTTCTTCGTGGCCTTGTGGATCTTGATGCATTCTCGAACTTATCCTCGATAGATGGACATTGAGATCGCAAGATCTCTCTCGTAACGGATCATCGATTTTGTAAATCCCTACCATCTTTGGTGTCTTGGGACCGGTATCTCGTATGGAAAAGTGGAGAGGAGGGTGGTTTCTTCTCTCTCGAGATCGACCGCACTACGATGGTCGCCAAGAAGATTTCTATTTGTGAGAAGCCTAGTTAATTCCATCTCTTATGGGTTGGTATTGTTTTCGAGGCACGATCGCAATTTTAGATGGTCACCGAATCTTCTATTTGTGAGAAGAGGTGGGTAATTCCATCCCTTTGATCTCAAACCGATGAAATGGGGCAAATCAAGGTAGATCCCAAAGCATCGTGTGACAAGTATGTTGTTCGGTAGGGGTTAGATCGCACCATGAATGGTCGCCACGATCTCCTATCAAGAGGAGATCAAGTCTCGTAGTTCAACCTAGTGTAAGAGGTTCAACGCCGAATGCGAAAGGCGCGATGGGTGTAGAAGTATTTTTGTTGTTTTTGTTGTTTTTTAGAGAAAGGGAAGAAATGTTTTTGTTTTTTTTTTTATCATGACCGCCATATAGAATATGGTCGCCACGCACTCCTCGGGTATCGTGGAGATCAAGTCGACGTAGTTCGCCTCGTGATTAATCAAGGGTGAAGAGAAGTGTGAATCCCATGTGAAGAAAGCTATATCATGGGAGAAGAAAGTTTGATCCCATAATGGGGACAAACCGCAAGTGTAAAAAGTTTGATCCCGCCCTCGTGATAAACCGCAAGTAGAAAAGTTTAATCCCGCCTTCGTGATAAACCGCAAAGTGTGAAAGGTTCAATCCCGCCTTCGTGATAACCCAAATTGTGAAAGGTTAAATCCCGCCTCTTCGTGATAACCGAGATTTATATGAAAGGTTTGAAATGAAGTAAAACCAGTCAGCCGGGCTTGAAGTGTATGTTTCTCGAGGGGCGTAAGAGTATTCAAAAGGAAAGGGTTCAAAACCGGAATGACCGGTGATTTGATGATCAAAACCAGATGTTTGTTTGATGGTAACTTCGCATATAGTACCGCTTTCATGTGTGTCCGAGTTGATAAGTCGTGGAAATTCATCGCCATCCATTTCCTCGCAACTGAGAGCACCTCCTCGTCAATACTTCCTCGACAACAAATGGGCTTCCCAGCTAGGAGCGAATTTTCCTTAGATCGATCTTCGTTGTCAATGATCTTCTTCAAAACCAAGTCATGTTGTTTGAATCGTCAGTAGTCGATTTTTTTTCTATCAGTAGGATCGCATGCGATCCTTTTGTCGATATAACTCGACCATGGAAGATAGTCATGATCGCCTTTCGCCTATCGTAGAGACAATTGGTGATACCGCCTTGTACCCATTGGTCTTCATCCAACCGAGCATCCATCAATACTCCGAGGGATTCCATTTCCACTTCTACGGGGAGCACCGCCCATCCCATAGACTAACGAGTAGGGGTTGCCCCAATGGAAGTTCGCATGGAAGTTTCAGAGGCTAATAAAGTCGAGGCAAGAGGTCGTGCCATCCTTTGTGATCGCTGACATTTTTCGCATGATCTTTTGATGTTTTTATTAGCCGCCTCAACAACACATTCATTCATCTTTGGATGGTAGACGACTTGAGTTGAGATGTTTGATGTGAATTTTTTCGCATAACTCCTCCATCATTTTGTTGTTGAGGTTCTTAGCATTGTTCGACACAATGACCTCTCGGGTTGTCCATATCGATGATGACATTGTTTCGATGAAAGCAATGATAACTTCTTTAGTAACCCCGGGGAAGGATGTCGCTTTCTACCCATTTGGTGAAGTAGTCGATCACGGTGAATATGAATCGATGTCCACATCGCTTTGGGCTCTCGATGGGCCCGATCACGCCCATTCCCCACATCGAGAAGGGCCATGGTGAACTCATATTGTGGAGTTCCCTCGAGGGGCGTGGATAGCATTCCCATGAATCGCATCGATAGCACCTCTTGACGTGATCATCACAACCAACTTTGAGTGTAAGCCAATAATGTCCCGCTCGAGAATTTTTTCGACAAGTAGGGGTCCGCCACGTGAGGGCCAGATACTCCACCATGGATCTCATCCATGAGTCTCTCGAGCTTGGTCTTTGTCCGCACATCCGAGGAGACCTAATCCTCGCATCTCTTTTGTAGAGTGCATCTCCGCAGTAGAATTTCATAAAGCAAGTCGATGAATCCGCTTCTTTCTCGCTTAGGCTCGCCTCAATCGGGTGTAGATCCATCTCGTAGATACCTTGATGTGTCGATACCAAGGGTTGTGGATGGGAGGTAGCTCATCCGATACTTCTCCAACGTAATTCCTATAGATCGGGCTTTTTGCAGAGTAAACGTGATGTTTGGCATGTTTTCCTCGTCGTGTATGTAAACCAAGGAGGCCAACAATTGCTAATGATCTCGCAAAATCATTCCTATTACGAGGAATGTAGAAAGGAGATTTCTTCAACTCCAAAGCCATCTATAGAACTTGCCGATGGTAAGGCAAAGAAATGTAATTTTTTGGTTTGATAGATTCTCGTGGATTGCTTGATTACCAATTCTAATCCCCAAAGATGCTTAAATCACCGATGCCCATTGAACGGGAAAGTTTTAGCCCCACGATACAGCCTTCATACTCGTTGTGTTGTTGGTGCCGATAAACCACACAAATTGACTACGACGGATATCGCTCCCTGCATCGGATATTAAAACCGCTCCAGCCTCCAGAGCCTTCGTGTTAATATACCCATCAAAATACATTCTCCACGCGACGGATGTATCGCATCGATGTCAGAAGTTGAATGAATCATTATTCCTTCTTCATCGGAAAGTATGTTTTTAAGGGTTTGTAATCCCGCAGAAAGTGCGGCTACCATTGATCCGCAATTCCTCGACCTTTCGATGACTTTTTTTGCATCACATAGACGATGTCAAATTGTTGTAGGATCAATCGCCATCCGGATAAACCGACAATTCAAAGATGGGCTTATCGAACACATACTTGAGAGGATCCATTCGGATATGAGATGGGTTGTGTGACCATGGAGGTAATGTTGTAACCTCATGGAAGCCCATGCTAAAGCACAACAAGTCTTCTCAATCGAGTGTACTTGTGTTCACCGATGTCAATCTTTTGCCGAGGTAATAGATAGCTCGCTCGGCCTCTATTATCTTTTTTTTTGCCTCAAAGAGATAAACGCCCCCATGGCATTGTCATTTATGGATGTACATGAACAGGGGAACATCATCCCCGGAGGTACCAAATAGAGAGTAATTAATCGCTTGCTCTTTAATGGTAAGGAAGGCTTTTTCGACACTCATCGCTCCATTTCATGGAGGAGTTCTTCCTTAACAACTTGAAGATAGGCTCACAAAGTTGTCGTGAGTTGAGAAATGAATCGCTAATGAAGTTGATCCTTCCCAAAAATCCCTCAGATTTTTTCTCTCTCTCGAGGAATGGGCATTTCTCGATGGCTCGGATTTTGGTAGATCCAGCTCAATCCCTTTGTGGTCGATTAGAAACCTAGCAACTTGCTCGACTTAACACCAAAGGCGACTTCAAGTGGATTCAACTTCAAGTCAGACTTTACGCAACCCGTTGAAAAGTTTTTTGAGATGGTCTAAATGGTCATCCTCCTTCCGGATTTGACAATGATGTCATCCACGAGATCTCTATCTCTTTGTGCATTAAATCATGGAAAAGAGCCATCATAGTCATCGATAAGGTTGCCCGGCATTGATGAGGCCGAATGACAACCGTCTCAGAAAAAAAGGTTCCCCAAGGCGTGATGAAAGAAGTTTTTTTCACGATCTTCCTCAAAGAACTATAATTTGATGGTACCCCGCAAAGCAATCACAAAGGAGTACATGCCGACGAGCAAAGATTGTCAATAAGAATGTGGATAAAGGGCACGGAAAGCTATCTTTAAGGCAAGCTTTGTTCAAATCCCGATAATCCACGCAAACTCGCACCTTTCCCCCTGGTTTAGGCACGGGAACAATGTTGGATATCCACTCCGGATATGTAGACACCATGATGATGCCAAACTTGAAATTGTTTCACAATTTCTTCTTTAACCTTTAAACTCCATTCGTGTTTCAATCACCGAGCTTTTTGCTACTTAACCGGCTTGAATCCTTCTTTAATGGGAAGGCGATGAAGAAGAAAATGTCAAGTGGACAAACCCACCATGTCTTCACGAGACCATGCAAACACATCCCGAATTGGGTTAATAGTGCAACCATGTCATTCCGCTGATTTGTGGTAAGGTCCGAACCAACTGGATTAGCTTAGGTTGTCTAAGGTTCCAAGATTGAAAGGAGTGGTTTGATCAAGATTGGGTTTGGGGTTTGTCTCATGACCCATTCCTTAATCTCTCGAGGTGTCTCAATGTCCTCTCGATGTCCATCAAGTCTCGAGTCCAACTTTGCATCAAAGTTACAGCCCTTGTGGAGAGAAGGCATGTCATCAAAGAAGGACAAGCACATCTAAATTCGTAGTCCCAAACAAAAGATGCTTTCACTTAATATATGCAACTGCTCGATCATACAAAAGTGTTAGCATGTATGTACTTGATAAAATAACCGCTAGTGTTGTAAAGGAAAGCAAGCAATTAAAGTTATCTATGTAGGCGTAGGGATTTTTCGCCCATTTTACCCTCGTCGTCGACCAATGAATGGAGTGTTGCGCCCAATTGTCGAGGGAAAAGTCCCGATGGATCGCAGTGATGGAAGGATCGCCATTGTCCTCCTTCTCCCGAATGATAACCATGACATCCGGGCAATCATCGTCTGGGTGTATCTATTTGTATGTTCATCATGAACAATGACGCTAATGCCATCATCATCAAGGCAAGGTCATGTTTACGTTTTCGCCTTTTCTTCCGCTTCGGATCGTGAATCAACACTCTTTTGCTTTGATTGGCACCGGTTTTGGAAAAAAGATAGCCACAACATGGGCCGGAACCTTTATCGAGATTGCATCAACTCATGGGGTAAAGGTATAGAAAATCGCCGCATGTGGAAGCTCGAGGAACCCTTGTGCTTACGAGGATTCCTCAGAATCGAATCGCGTAATAGCCTAGTCCTACTATTCCAATTTGATCGATATTTGGATAGGTGCTTAATACCGCTTATCTTTACCAAGCCCTTGTCCGTGTTGATGACCCAATGACATCATTTCTCGAGTGGCCGATATAACCTCGGCAAATCTTGGGTATGGGAAGTGGCGCCCAATAGAATGGTATCATGTGTTACTCACTTCCAAAGTATGGAAACCGGCCGGCTCAACTTCTCAATTAAAGTCGATAATTGGTAGAGTTCCTTGTTCAGACAATCCGGCCAACGCCGACAAATGACTAGATCGTTGTTGATAATGTATTTGAGTTGTTGATGTAAGGTGAGGGAACAACTCCAACCATGCATGTATCCATGGTCTCCCCAATAGCAAAGTTGTATCCTCGAGTCTATCTTGAGGACGTGGAAGGATACATTGAATGTATTGGGACCAATCTCAATTGGCAATTCAATCTTTCCAACGGAATTTTCGCCGGATCCATCAAAAGCTCGATAACCGTACGGGCGCTTTGGATCCGCTTGAGATTGATATTCATCTTTACCAAGGTGGCATAAGGATGATATTTAGAGATGAGCCTCCATCTATCAATACCCCGCTAGCATATACCCTAAGACAAAACCGCAATATGCAAAGGCTTCAGAACGACCCGGCCCCTTCTGGAGGTATGTCGTCATCATGAAGGATATCACATTGTTGTTGAAAATGTGATCAACCAAATGTTGAAATTTTTCCACATCCACCGATTTTGGCAAATAGGCTTCTTCTAAAACCTTCAAGAAGATCTTTCGATGATCCTCGAAAAGAGAAAACCAAGTCCAAAGATTGAAATCTGTGTGGAGCTTCTCGCAAGCTTAAAACCACTTTGGCTTCATTCAGGCCATATAGTGGAGGAATTTTTCAATCTTCTCCATGGGCAACTTCCCTTTGCTTCGCAAGTAGGTTTAATAACCCGCCGAGGAAGATACAGTGGATTTTCCTTCGACATCGTAAGTAGAGTATGAGACGTGGATCCTTCAAATTTTTCCATAATTCCATGGAACTTTGTGTAAGTCGACAATGTGATGTTGTGGTCTCAAAGGTAAAGGAATTGGCTCGTGTGCGCGCCACTTTCAAAGGATTGTCACCTTTGAGTGAATTGGTTGTATGGGAAATACTTTGACAGCCTCATCATCCACTTTCGGATATAATCGCCATCGATCCCTTCCATTTGGTAGGACATGCATTCCCACCCTTGAGTTGTACAGTGTAATCATCTGCTATTTGCAGGACACCACTATCAATAAGATTCTGAATGAGATGGCAGAGTGCCCAGCATTCTTCTGTGCTGTGAGCGTGAGAATGTGAATGATATTGACACATTTCATCAGGATTGAACCGCCCTGAGTTGGGATTGATGGGAGGGAGAAGGAAGGTAATTCTTCCTTCGTTGATCAACATCTATAGTATCTCCTCCATGGATTGGCCCAAATAGGTGAAGTCCCTCTGATTGACAAAATCTTGACGGGCTTTAGCATTTGCTCGCTTCACAACCTTATCCTCCATAGCTTTGCTTTCTGAAGGTGGTGAGGAGGCATTCATAACAAAAGGAAGGAGATAGGCATGCTCTTGCCTGATTAATTGTCATGTGACTTGATGCTAGTGGGTCACCAGTTCTGCCAATTGTTCATATTTGTTTGCAAAGAGCTTTCATTTTTCGTTCCATGGTAAACTGGAACTTTGCATAATCCCATTTGTCAACACCATCTTTGATGGGTTGGGATGATTCGCCATTAGAATTGGAACCTTGTGCAAAGGCTCCAATCGATCATGTTGACCTCTTCTTCTTCAGGTTGAGGAAGAGGGTTATCTTGCACATGAGGTTGATCTCGGTTTAGTGACCACGATCTCACCGTTGTCTATTAGATCTTGAATCTTATGTTTCAAGGCCCAACAATCTTGAGTATCATGTCCAGTGCCCTAGCATGATAAGCACACTTCCGAAAGTAGCATTAAAACCCCTCCCATTAGGGTCGGGTTGGTGGAAGAAGATGTAATTTTCTTCCGAGCAAATGTAAGAGCAAGAATATTCTCGAGCGAGTCCCCTAAGGGTGTGAACGTTTCGAGGTCGCTTTTACTTCTCCACTTTTAGGCAATGGAGGGTTTCAAGATTGTGCCGAAAAGGGGAGTAGTTTCTCCTCCCAGATAGGCATGCTTTGATTGCCTTTTTTGTCCTCTTGTAAGATCAAGGAAACATCCTCCTCTTCTTTTTTTATGGACCTCCGGGGTTGTTTCCATAAGATCCGGATCGATGTGCTCAAAGAACAACTTTTAAGAGTGGCTAGGTCTTGAATTTTACCGGACTTCAATCCCATCTCAAACCATCTCATTGCCATGTTTGATCATTTCGTAAAATGGTTTGCCAATACCAACTAGAACTCTTTCATAGAAAGGAGCTTTCTCAGACATCTATGAAGGTCATGACCATTTTCGATTCTCATCATGGAAGGAATAACTTGAGCAAAGAAGCGCTCCACCTTTGAGCGCACTCTCTAAACGACTCATTAGACTATTTTCGACCTTGGTAATTTGGTACCGGCCAGAGCCATCCGAGATTGAAAATCAGATTGAGTGAGGAAGGCGTGAGCCACTCTTCCCAACTATGGATCTTAGAGTTGTCTAACTGGTATACCATGAAACAAGCTTCTCCAAATGATTTTTCAAAACAAAATGCATTCGAGCTTTTCATTTTTCGCAGAAGACCCAAGTTCTCCAATGAACACCTTTAAATGTGTATAAGGATCCCTAATCCATCATATTTCTCAAAATCGTGGGTCTTGAATTTCTCTCGATATGAACACCGTGAAATATGCAAAGGTCTCAGATATGAAACACCGCCACGGGTTCCAATCCCTTTGAGAACACGTAATAGTTTCCTCCATTTGAAGGACCTTCTTCCCGATATCACCGGTGTCCGGATCTCCTTTGAGATGGGTGTTTTCGTGGTCTTTGTTGGTTGTATCCAATCGATGTTCTCGAATTGTTTTTTCCGCACCTTGAACTCCTCCTGTGTAGAGGATTCAGATGTGTAGGTATCTTCGCACACTCGAGTAGATCGGTGTAATTCTTTTTAGTAGAAGAACAACCAAGTCTGTGATTTGTTTACTCAATCCACAAATTCTTCTCTGGAGACAAGATTAGACGGGTCAAGAAGACATGATTGGTCAGAAGCTCGTGGCCTTTTTTGATTTTGAGCGGTAAACAGCCCAATTGCTTCCCTACAAAAGACTTACGTAGTTTAGTCTTAGGTAATATAAATGTTATCATAACATGTCCATTTTAGGAATTTTGTCCCGCAAAACCGGTTGTTAATTGATAATATGTCATGCATGCACATATATTCTTCATATTTTCCATTACATATGGATGAACATGGAATAAAATTACAAGTAAATGTTTTTTTAAGTAATTTAAAATGGAAAGTATGAAGAGACTTTCTCCGCGTTTGGTTTATCGTAGGTCGACCTATCTTAGGGTTACTCTCGCGCTTTTTTGGCATGAAGGTTCCTGATCATCGCAATCTACTTGACGGAAGTTAATCCGGCTGTTCAACCGAGCTTAATCTGAGTGGTGCCTTTCCCGAGCCCCGGGAATCATTCTTCCCACGAGTCCAAAGAATCAAACACCGACAGATAGCCTCCCGTGGAGGGACCACACAACATACATTCACATACAACGTGTCTCACCGCTTATGCAAAATGATGATATATGCGAAGCACTAATATCACAGATAGATATTTTTAAAGGCAAAAGAATTAAGATGCATTCGTACACATTCATCATAAATGTAAATGCAACATTCACACACAAGCATATAACAATTTTGAAAAGCTTGAAATAGCGGCTTAAGCCCTCTTATCGGAGTCCCCAAAGAAAGTCGCCACCGTCGACGCCGTGGATTTTTGAGTGTCCTTTTCGTTACTTGTTCTTTTGGTGTTCTCATGTTAATGTGAGATTTGTTTGAAAAAAACAAGTGAAAAAGGTCCCATATGTATAATGTCGACGATTTGACTTTAAGAGTCGCCATTGGTGTATTTAACTGGTCGCACTAACGCAACCAAAAAAGGTTTGCACATTGACCCAGTGTTTTGACGCACTGCTAGACGGGTCTGTGAAACCGAGATTCATTTTGGGTCCGGGGCTTGATTATGCTGAGGGAAGGTGTTAGGCACCCCTCGACATCCGTGTTACTACTAATGACCGCCACTTTTCAAAGAAATTGTTATATGAATGTGTGTGTGTGTGTGTGTGTGGATCAATGTGCAATTATTTGAAAGTAAAGGCGAGGCCTCGTTTCGCACCTATATACACAAGGTTTGAATTTTATAGAAAATTCAGCTTTTAACCAAGATATAGCAATGACGTTTTGTAAAAGAGGTTTTTCAAACCCTGTGCTCAATAGAATTGAGACCTTTTCATACTTCCATTTTATTATTAAATGTTCGGCTTTGTTTGCTTTTTATTTTCGAGATGCGAAGCATTCTCGAGAAAATAATATACAAACAGCTGTCGAAGCTCCTCATGGGCATGAAAAACCATCCAAGGAAATCGCATACATCGTAAAAATAATATATGCAAGCATACATAATTGAAAAATGTCCATCATGGGAACCAATCTAGATTCAAAGAATCAACTCGTGATCACATGATTCCTAGCTCACATGATATCGCAATTTGTATGGAAAAGAAGCGCTTATATATATAAGTCAGAATATATATATATATATATATATATATATATATATATATATATATATATATATATATATATATATATATATATATATAAATAAAGTCATGATCAACCGCCACGTAAGTAAACTCATGTAATGACAAAATGTAAAAATAAAGTCAAAAGTGATCAATCGCCAATATAAGTAAACTCAGTATAGATATAATGTAAATAAAGTCATAAAAGGCCGACATGTAAGTGAACTATATATATATATATATAAAGATTAAACGCATAAATGTAAATATATATATATATATATATATATATATATATATATAATAATTAAAGCACCGGATATAAAATGTGCTCATATAGTATACTCGATAATATATATATATATATATATATATATATATATATATAAAAGCAATTAAACGCCTGCATCAAGTTCAGGCTCAATCGAGGCATAACTCGATAATGTTAGTCCATATATGAAATATATATATATATATATATAGTATATATATACGCATGTAAATGAAAACCACGGATCAAGTCCGGGCAAACACACACACACGACTCTCAACGTACAATAAAAGTGTGTGATAATATGAGAAGAAGGCTTTATAGAATATAAGAAGGCTTTATAGTGGGCCGCCAAAGTAGACTTCTACGACTTTAAATGGATAAACACTCAGCCTCCCCACTAGATAAAAAGATAGCTATATGTGAGCTAACTAGTGTTTAGAAGTGAGGAAACACTCAAAAGATGTGTATGAAGAGTAAAATGGACAGGCTTCCTCGCTTTTTCCCTCCCTCTTCTTCTCAAATGGTCAACCCCAAGGGTATATATATAGACGGATGGTCGCAGGTACACACCGCAGCAATTAGCAGCTTGTACCGCTGGCTGGTCGTGATGCATCCGAGCCTCGCGGGTCCCGTTGTCTCGTAGTACGTGCACTCATGCACTGTAATGTCCGCTCAAACTTGCAGAACTTCAATCCGAGCATCCGAACGAGGTATATCTGACCTTCTTCGGACCGCTTGTGTCGAGAGTTACGCAATGACATGGATTAGAGGTTGTACGAAGTCAGGAAGAGGGGTATATGCCCATGGTCTTTAAGCTTCGAATTCTATCCAAAGTACTGTCACATGTAATAGTCACTCGGGATTGTCAATCCTCGATTCTTGTGGGACATTGTTGGATGTTTGTATGTATGTATGAAGTGTTGAGACGACGTGCCATTGTTGAAGGAACAAGATTACATTTGACTCCTCGCTGGGGTTATCTCCGGTTTGAGTTAAAAGTAGACGTTGCTCAGGGTTACAGCTGAGATTGGACTACTTGTTGGTATGCTGCGATATCATCTTGTTGAGACAGTAAGATAACGTGTTGACTCCTCACCGGGTTATCGCCGGCTTAGGTTTAAAAGAGACGTTGCTTAGTGGTTACATCCGAGATTGGATCGCCGCTTGTTTGTATGTCTCATCGTCATCTCGTGGATGTTCCGTCGCTTCGTTGTTATCTCCGGTCTCGAGGTGTGTGTGCCTGGACAGGATGTCTGTGGTTGAAGCTGATTGCATATGTTTGAAACAAGCATTTTCGGGGTTATCGCCGGAACTGCAATGGCATCTCTTGGGGCTATCACCAAGGATGGGGTTGCTACTCCCAGTGTTGTCTCTGGGACTGGAACTGAGCGTCGCGGTGTTATCTGTATATCTGGGGTTATCTCTAGATTGGAAATGACATTCAGTGTGTGTTTGGGTTTGAGATGATGTTCCCGGTTTGTGTTCCGGGTTGGAGCTGAACTTCCGGTAGTATCCGGAATGGATGTAAGCTGTCTTTCAGGGTTATCTACAAAAGACGAATCTACCATCCTACAATGTTAGTAATAGGAGCGCAGAAAATTTCGAGTGTCTACAGCCTTGCCCTTGCCCTCCTCCCTGGGATACACTTCCTGTTCGCCATGGCGAAAGGTTTTCAAGGATGAGCACAAATTGCCCAGCAAGTAATAAAGAAAAAGGGTATTCAATATAGTTCCCAATTTATCAAGAATAGATTAATAATGATAGCTCAATTAGGAAGTGTTAATGATCAATAATGATAGTCACTATAGACAGAATATTAATAATATGCAAAAGTTTATCAATTCAAGATTCTAAAGTAATGAATACTGAGTAGTCACTAAGGACTATGGATTTCTCCTAGAATTAACAGTAATATCACTGATAATTCTTCAAAACGAGTACAACAGGTGATCAGCCTAAAGTACCCTATGTCATGCAAAACATTTAATCTTTCTCATGTGCGCACGTTGGTTCCTCGGCAATATATATTCCCCTACTAAGAGGGTTGTTCTTCTCAGTTATAAGAGTCCGCACCAAATTAATTTGGTTTGGATAGCTTTTGATCAATTATCAATAGTCTAGCTGAATCAATTGGCTTAGACAGCTCTTTCAACATATCTATGAACAGTTATCAAAATTTGAATTTCATTTCAAAATAAGTTTCCTTCATAATTCTACTTGTACGACCAATAATTGCACAAGTTCAATAAGACTCAAATAAAGAGTAAGGTTCAAGTAATTGCTTACGATATGCGTCGAATAAAATAATGCAAGGCTTGCACAATAAAAGTGGGGTTTAAGGAACTTGCTAAATAATAATTAGAGTAAGTTTAGGGAACTTGCCTTAAGCGTAGTTTATCCACGTTAAGAAATCAACACTTTCGAATCCTATTTATAGCTTATTATATGTTCAAGATGTTCATTAGCTAACACAGTCTTTACTCAAGCTTGACATGATTCATGTATGCACATATGATACAAAATTAGATTTTAGATTAAGAATGATCAAACACTTAGTCATTTTCATGAGTAAATTAAGAATACTCAAAGTTAAATCCTTTTTACTCATGGACCTTTCCATTACGAGGCAAACACCAATATATCATCTAAGCATCACTTATAAACATGTATCAGTAGGTTTTTAAACCACTTCTAGTAATATAGGTACCATACAAGCTAACTGTCAAAGATCAGATTGCAGAATCTCAGATTCGGTGATCAAGGCAATTGCCATGGCTAAGCTTAGGACCCACAAGCACATTTGTCTTAGATCCTCCTGGCTATGCCAAGACTCAGCTGTTGGCTTGTGATTTCTGTACGGCTTGCTCAAAACAATCATACATGATATATATGTCATGTTAAGGGTCTTTTTGTGCTTCTCAAGTCAATCTAGGTTCCCTTTTATAATATATTTCTAAATTGATCATTTCAACAATTTAAGGCCATTCAAGATCATGAAACCACAGAGTCTATCATGCTTGCTCTCTAAACATATAAGATAGTTACAAAACTTATATTAGGCATGCTTGTAAGTATTCATAACGCATATGTGAAACTAACACCACTTTAGTTGAAAATATGCTTCGTTCATGCTTTATTTGAAATATGATACACAAGCATGGTGTATATACGTTTATGCTACATGATTTAGTCTAAGAGCATCATCAAAGATGATCACAATTTTCAGTTTCTAACCCTCAAGGTAGTTTGATAATATTCACATTCAAAGGTCATATTTCATTTGTAAAGTGTACTAATTCGTTCAACATATTCATGCTTCCTTGCTAATCATATAAACACAAGATAAAGGTTTATTCATGTATATCTAAGTCATACTAACATGCTTGCAAAGTTAGAATGTACATCATGTAGTGGTCATGCATATTAGCTCACTATACTAAGCTTTTTCTTGAAAAACTTTTCTTTGAACAAAGGAACTAAAAATCATGCATCATGCTCCTTTATGTGTGAGATCAGTCATGTATATACACTACTAACTTCCAAAATCTGCAGATCATGAATTTTTATAAAGTTCATTTTCAAAACTTAAAGTCTTTATAAAAGATCTTCTACCAAATCATGTTGAACACTTCACACTATATACGAACACCTTATACCTCTTTTGAGATAATTTATTAAGTCATAACATTAAGTTCTTAGCATGTAGCATGAACAAAACCAAGAATTAGTTCTCGAGGTATATAAGCCACTTGCTTACATCCCGATATAACGAGAACGCAATTGCGCATGGTGTCGGGTTTAGAAGCACTAAGGTTACTCTGTTTTGCAGAGTAACTACTAACTTGATTTCCATCGATTCAAGCATGCTTCAAACCTTTACTAAAGTGTTTATACATGCTAGTAAACTTCTTAAACACCTTATAACATGATTATTCATATCAATTAACAAATGAATTCAAGAAATTTCAAGAATCAAACAAAACCCATTTCAAGAACATAAATAGAAATTATACCTTCTTAACCTTAAATTGGACTTCCTACTCACTGAAGATGCTTCTACAATGCTCAGAAACTTACACTCTCCAATTTAGACTATCAAGAACTTCTAGCAATCACAAAAATCTACATTTGGGCTTATATTTATATAGAGAACTTGGACTAGTCATTGGCTTTACACAATTTTGGAGTCCATGGTGCAATGGAAGAACACATAGGTTCATGAAGAGTAGTTTAACAACTCTTACTAGCCACTTAGCTTAGTACTGATCACCTAGGATTTTAGCCTTTTTGGAGAATACGTGTTTTAGCTCCAAGTACTGTTCATTGTACTTGGTGACACTAATTATGGGACAAGAGAAAAAATCTCAGCATTTCATGTTATCTAGGCTTGGTTTGGTTTATTTAATTCCCATAATGTAATCCCAATGTACAATTGTTACCATATTAGGAATTTAGGGATTAAATATATACTCACATCATATAATCTATGTACATTAAATATACGCAATAAAATAATGTAGTCATGTATTATTGTCCGGGTAGTTCCATAATTATCTCTACCACTCATATAACCATATTATAACCTTATTATATTAATATCTTATTGATTTATGTTAAATAAATAATTTATTCCTTACCTTGATTAATTACCACTTAATATAATATAGTTTCATAAAACTTAATATATAGTCACACAAATGTCACAAGACACTATATGGTATAGGTGTATTATTGCTTTTCGCATACAATGTTAATCTAATATTATTATATTAATAACTTATTTATTTATGTCAAATAAATAAATTATTCACTTTCTTGATTAATTAACACCAATATTAATTAATCCAATCATCATTGATTAATGTATATATGGATTTCCATAATCATAAATTATCTATATAATTTTATTATATTCTTAAATATATTGCAAATAATAGAAATCACATATTATTAGTTAATTACCAAGTAATCAATATTCTACCGCAATTAATTAATATTAATTAATGGTTTACTTAATAATTCATTCGCCAAACTTAATGTATTTTATTTCATAGTTTAGCAATGTCACACATATCACATAATTGTTCCATTTAATTTCCAAAGTAGAAGAATGAATTTTTCTCCAACTGACCACTGGCGCAACTGTAGCTAAATGATATATCATGTAGTATTGATATAATACTACATGTATCAACAACAATCATGGTCCAATTGCATCACACAAGCAAGATCTAAGGCTTTGAATTCATTGTCAGGCCTGTTCTGGGTTTTCTGGGTTACACAAAAACCCAGACAGTTTTTAGGTGCTACTTTTGGGCTTCCACAACTTAATTTCTATTTAATGATTTGGTGTTTTAATTGTTCAAGATTGTAGTCAACATGTCAATGAACAAATATATTACACTAAATCAATCTAACTACATCACAATCAACAGATCCAAGCTGGTCAAACCCTGTCAGAACTCGTGTTCTTGAGTTTTCTGGGTTACCCAGAAAACATATTTTGTGTTCATGCAGCTTACTTTGACCGTCCACTAAATTAATCCTATTTGTTGTTTAAGTGTTCTAAAGGCATGACTTTGTAGTCCATATACCATAATACAACTTAGATACAAAAATATAATCAAATCAACAAACACAAGAGAGATCTGGACTCATGAACATGCTGTCAGACGTTTTTGGGTAAATTCTGGGTTACCCAAAAAACAGAAAGTCATGGTAGGTCAACGGACTTTGACCACCCATAACTTGTAATCTATTCATGATATAAACATGATTCCAGTTCTATATCACAGCCATCATAGCATACTACAAGTACAATACATTAAACAAGCAAAAGCATAAATAGATCTAGATCTATGCCCTCTGACATTCGGTTGTCAAGCCATTAATCTAGGGTTCTTGATAGTTTTGAAAAACTTAATTTTTGAGCATTTTGATGTTATAGATCTATGATGTAACATCATAGATCACTAAATAACATCTAATAACACAAGATTAAACACAAAAACATAACATCTAACATAGCATACAAGATCCGATTTTGGTTTTAGGGTTATACCTCACTTTGATCAATCTTAATTCTAGGCTTCCTAATCTGTTTTTAATGTTCTAGGAACTTAATTGAGGACTGGTCCGCTTAACAATTTCGTGGGTTTGGGGTTGAGAGACTTTGGTTGAGAGCTTGGTCACAAATGAGGCTTGTTTTGTGATTTTCTCTCTCTTTACTCTATATATCTAATGAATGCAATGTATATGGCTGATGAAATGATCAAAACTTGGCTGATATGTATTGATTTTAGGCACATGGGCAATCTAGGGTTGGTGAACAACCAAGATATAACAAGATTTTTACTCCATCTCATTAAAGAATGTGATAAAAGGTGCTTTGGAGAATTGGCTCACATTTTTAATGGCAAACTTGTAACTTGACTAACCCTTAGGGTTTAACCCTAAGGTTTTGCAAAAATAAATTTTCTAAGATTTCTAATTAGGGTTTAAAGTAAAATTAAGCTTTCTAATTTTTGAAATCAGGGTTTCCTAATCACATTATGCTTACTAGTTAGGATTAAGATTTACTAATTAATATTAGGGCTTGTAAATTAGGATTAGGGTTTTCTAATTACATTAAACTTTCTAAATTAACATTTAAGTTTTACCTAATTGAACATAAGGGTTTTAAACTTAGAAATTAGGGTTTTTAACAAATTAGGTTATAATTTATTACTAATATCATTTGTAACATCCCAGTCCCACATCGAAAGATAGGGGAAAAATTTGTCTGCATATAAGGAAATACGTTACTACCAATAGTACCTTCAAGTCATGACTTTTTGGATGAGCTTGTGGTGGGCTAAGATGACCCAAGAAGATACTATTGGCTAGTGGTTTGAGGCCTTATTTTGATGGATTTGATTTGATTTCGGACTTGGGATTTGATCCGAGATTTGTTCCGGAGTCGAGATTTGACTCGTGTTGTTTCATATGTGTTGGGAAACTACATAGTTTAATTTGATGTTTAAAGTAAATGCTCATGATTTTGTGTAAAGTCCTTCAAGGAATATATGTACAAGGACTTAGTGATAGATCAAATCTGTTAAGTTGATATAAGCTTTTAATGTTTATCATTCTGTAAATGAATGTATTGATGAGGAGATCAAAGATGTTAGGTTTATCTATATCTTGAGATGTAATAGATAGGCTTCAACAAAATCGTAGTCTATTGAGCTGATCGAGAGTTTGAAAAAACCAAGGCAGAATTGTAGAGCATCGAGGATCATAGTCTGTCTTCCTTGAAGGACCTCTCCGGAAATCGTAGAGTGGTCCAAACATTTGCCGAGCCAACTCAGAGATCGTAGTGTGCGCTCGAAAATGTAGAGTCTGCAAGACAAGCAAGTGAAGATCGTAGTGTACCAAGCCCTTAAGAGAAATCGTAGTTGTAATGCCCCCAAAATAGGTCCAATCCATCCAACCTATTCTGAGTCGCCAAATACATGGTACAGAAAACAACTACAACTTTATTACTACAATTGTCGGGCAAAATACAACAACACATATACTGTGAGTTTTAATACCAACTGTGACTTATGTCCCAACTATGGACAACACCTCACATTGATACATTACATAAAGGTATAGTCAATAACTATTTTAGAAATTAAAATCTTTAGGAAGTGCTCAAGGAAACCTTCGTACATGGGAGGCCATGCGTCTAGGTTATGATAGATATCATATGACTCGAGAATTATTATTGGTTGACCCAATAGACCCCAAAGAAAAACGAGAAGATTACTATCATGTTCCTTCTAATGGTGAGTCTTCTCTTAACATATAACTATCTCCACTGTCTGCGATTGAACATTATGTTTCAACCAAACTCCAAGATCATATAGGTAGTGCTCGTCGATATACTCAGCAAGTGGATGTGCACAACCCTGTCTTATGATAACTCGAGGTTGTATGTCATTAGACATCTTGTATGATAGTGACAAAACACCCTTTCAAAGTTGGGTTCGCCTCACCCTATTCGGTTCACCAAAATTAAATATTAAATGACGTATATAATACGACACACTTATCTAAAGTTCTCAATAAAATTATTTCCATACTATTTTGGGAGAACCTCAACAGCTATAGACTACCATTCTATTTCCCTATTACCCTCGCTCGACCCAGCTACACTCTTGTTACCAGAAAGGAATTGTGAAGCAAAAGGGTGAGCATAAATAGCCCAGTAAAGAATATCATAACTAAAGATAATTAAATTATCAATAGCATTCGTTAGAAATAAATCAGAGATTTCGAACATATGGTAGATGATAAAACTTTTCAACCATAGTTAAAGCGGAACGAGCAATCCATTAGAAGAGTCAAATAGACCATAATGTCTATTATCTTTTCTATGTTAAAAGTCCACCAACAATGTTTTATCCCTGTAACATCAATAAACAGTTCATGTCCACAATCATATGAATAAATCATAATCATATTTGTGGTTCCAAATTCCTTTTCTCATCTAGGACGAAGATAATTTTCATCACCTGTCTTTACCTGAAACATCAAAGATCATGGTTATACCAAATCATAGTTCCTGTTCATAATCATACTAATAAATTCATCTTTGCACTACGGGCCAAAGATATTTATTAACAGGTCATCTTTGCACTACGGGCCAAAGATATTCAACAACAGGTCATCTTTGCACTACGAGCCAAAGATATTCACCAATAATTCATCTTTGCACTACATGCCAAAGATATTTAACAACAAGTCATCTTTGCACTACGGGCCAAAGATATTCATATCTCAAAGAAATATATAATCATTTCAGAATTTATATAAACAATAATTAAAACCATGTTGATTAATTCACCTTTGCACTTAAGCTAAAGATAATCGTTTATAAATTCAATGGTCATGATCATACCAGTCAATAATTCATCTTTGCACTACTGGCCAAAGAGAACCCATAGTCACGATCATACCAATAAGCTACCCATCTTTACACTTAAGTTAAAGAGAAATTTCATCACCGGAATTATAAAAATGTTATATATGATAATAAAAACAATATGATCAACAACTACCTTTAATTTCAGGAATAAGATTCATAAATAAATGATTTCATAACACCTTAATCCAAATGTTATAAATCACTTAATAATCTCATAATCTAATATTATTAATATTACCACAATATCTTAATCATTTCTTAAACTTATAAACAATTTATTTTAATTGTTTGTACTTTAATAATTAATGCATTTAATCATCCTAAAATGCCAAACTCATAAGATTTCATCACCTATAACCACAACCCTCATCAAAAATCTGCATATACCTTATATAGGATTTCCAAGCCATATAATCCTATTTTCCAATTTTGTTACTTCACATAACATATTTAATTCATTTACTCATAACTAGTTCATTTTCATGAAAAATACCAAATCATGATAAACAAATTTTCTTTTATGGGATTTAATAGAACATAGTCCCATATTGAACATATATTTTTCTCAGAATTTTTAAAATTCATTTACTATTTTTCATATGGCCAAAACTACCGAATATTAAAATATTTATCATAAATTATACTTTTGTCCAAAAATTCTGAAATTTACAGGATATATTGCTATTATATAGATGTACTCCCAATAAAAATTTCATCAATTTTGGAGTTAACCACAAGGAGTTATAAGGGTTTACTTTTAAAATAGCTTTTTCTCATAAAATTCATAACTCCTAATCTATACATCCAAAAATTGCCATTTTTGGACACAATCGAGAAAATTCATCAAAATATCATTTCAAATTTTTCCAGAATTTTTGAAGGTCAAAAAAATTACGAAACTGAAGAAACATAATAACCCTTACAATCCCTTACATAATAACGAAAATATCCCTTACCTCAAAAGAGCAGTACTTCTAACCGGAATGTTGGATATAGCGTTGAACGAACTTGCACCGTATAGCAACACTCAAAGTATCAAAATACTCACAAGAATACGCTCGATATTATAGAGAGAGAAAACTTCAGTTTCTGGTGTGATTTTCAATTCTAACCTAAGCACCCTATATATAGAAAAATACTTAGAACACCGAAGAAGAAAATTTAATAAAATATTAATATTTATTTTATTTACCTATTTATTACCTTGCCATCCGATTTCAAAGAACTAACACATGCAAGTGGGGCCCACCAAAATGAAAAACATGTTTTTATCATTTAATGCAACAAAATCAATTCAGACCTAATATTCCGGAACTTCAATAATTCATAATAAATGGCCCTTTTATCAGAAAAATTCAAATCTTATGTTCGATTCATAGGAAATTTAATTCTCTACAACTTTACAGAAGAAAGTTTTTCCAAATTCCAAACAGAAATTGACCAAAATCCACATACTGACGATTTTACAGGCTATAATCAAATTTCAGTCAAAAATTGTGTCCACCAACACACAAAACATATGTCAAACATTTAATGAAACAAAAATACTCTTCCTCCTCGTTTATTCATATATCACACATTTATTATAAAAATATCACCATTATTATATTACTATAATATAATAATATATTTAAATGAAATTTTTTATCAAAAAAGATAAAATATCAATTTTCAACAATTGTCACATTAAAAATTTTCTCCATCTATATCCACATAAAATGAATATTTTCCTTATCATAAAAATCAATAATTAATTATTCACAAATAATATTACGTAATCACAATAATGACAACCGGTAGTTCTACAGAAAGAGGGGCTTTCGATAAGGATTTCTCCTTATCATGGCGTAATTAGGTGACCAAACCTCTCCTTGACAGAACTTTCTAGACATTGCCAATAATGTTATCTAATAATATTATTCAAATAATATAAATTATTGATCTGATAATGGGAAATACTGTTCCGTGACAATTATTGAAACAACAATAATATAAAATATCAACGTAGCAATTATTGAATCAATAAAATAAAATATTGAATAGTAATTACTGTAACAATTATTGACTAGTGCCTTCTTACGTAAAAAAATTATCGTGCTTTGTGAATAGTAACTCCTGAATAGTAACTCATGAATAGTAACTCATGAATAGTAACTTGTGAATAGTAACCCCGACATAAAAAATAAGAATTTCACAAGAAAAATCTTAACAATATTCTGGTATAATGATATTGAAATCAATTTAACCATTATAAGAAAAATTGAATACTTTTATTTCATAAAATTCGGGGTCTTACAGTAGTGCTCTTGTTTGCTAAGTAACGGATCGAAAATCAAGGTGGCAAGACACCACGATCAGAATCGTAGAGCATCATATGTCTATGTCAGAAGCATCAAACCTTGTACATTTGTTTAAAGATAGATCCCAACAAATGTGGAATAGGTTATAAATGTTTAAGTCTTTGCCAGTCCCAATGACACAGAAGATATCCTTAGTATACAACAAAGAAACGTAGTGAAGAAGCTAAGGAAAGTACCATGGGACAGAGTAAAACATCTTTTCAGATGTTAGGTGAGATGGTAGTCTACTGTGTCAGTGGTCCAGAATACTAATCAGAAGATGTTCAGAAAAGTCTCCATCAAAGTTTCAGAAATGTCAAACGCATTTAATGCTTTAATGGATATCTTCAACGGATACATTTCAAGGATCACATATATGCAAAACATCTGCAGATGAAAGAGGGTAAGCAAGCATTGAACAAAACGCTGAAGAACACTTAACGCTAAACTCTCAACTCTACGATCTGAAAAAGAAAAAGCTTGCTCTGCTACTCAGTTCTTTCTAACAAGAGCTTAACGACAACTGTAAGACCCCAACTTTTATGAATAAAGAATAATTTTCTCGAAATATATTTTTTTGAATATTATGGTGTGGATTTGATATAATGTTATAGTTGTGCGTAATAGTTACAAATTTTGCAAAGTAAGCAAGTGGTTGTATAATTTTTAATTGGTCGGGGAATATTCGTTTTTTAGGGGGAATATTAAATACGACAAAGACAATCATTAGTGGACCCCACAAGGAAGTATTGTCGTAGTAAGAAAATGACAAAATTATCTTTTATAAAAATAACTTGGCGGAAGTGTTACCGTTAAAACTGTTGAACTACCCCGTAGTAAAAGTACAAGAATGTCTGGCAGTTGTATAGTAGCACTACCGGTATTGATTATTGATGCTTACGTAAGAAGTCACCCGGTTATACTCAATTATTGCTACAGTAATTGCTTCATCATATCTCTCATATTATTGATTCAATTATTATCACAGTATCATCCGTATAATATGTTATATTATTAAATCAATAATTGAGACGACAAAGTTATTTGCAATATTGACAATGTCTAGAAGTTCTGTCAAGGAGAGGTTTGGTCACCTAATTGCGCGCCAATAAGGAGAAATCGTTATCGGAAAGCCCCCTCTTTCCTGAGAAAGACCTGGTTGTTAAATATTATGAGTTATAATATTAATGATGAATAAGTTCGTGTTGAGTAAAGATGAAATTGATAGTTCCATTGTGTTGGAATTATTAGTGTTAGTGAAAATCGACATTTATTTCGATAATATATAATGTCTGGAGGTTATACTGACCAATCGGGTAATTAATCGGATAAATGAGCAATTAATTGCTATTGATTCACATGATTATAACTATTTATTCACATGTGTATACTATTGATTCACATTCATTTACTATTAGGGGAGTTGGTGCAAGATTGATAATACTTGCATGACTAAGTTAAAAATGGAGGTATAGATGGAGGTACTATACTGTAATTCATATTTTCACATGTCTAGAACTATTGATTCACATGATTTACTATTGATTCACATGATTTACTATTAGGGGAGATGGTGCAAGTTTGATAATACTTGCAGGACTAAATTAAAAATCAAGGAAAAGAGAAAGGTATTATACTGTAATATTTCGAGCCTCAAAACGTACAATTATCGAAACTATATTTTTCTATAAATAGAAGCTCATTCCTTCATTTCTCACCAATTCACTAAGTCTCACAAGAGCAATTATAGAGATAGAAGCTATAGAGAGAAGCTATAGAGAGAAAGAAGAAGCGAAGTCTGCTACTTCACTACTCCAATATCCAGTCTTCTTCTGAGGTAAGGGGTATTATTTATTTCATATTCTGAAGAGAAATTATTTTTCGTATTCGTATGAATATTATTTTTGTTCAATATTCGTAAGGAATATCATCTTCATTTAATATTCATAGGAATATTATGTTCGTTCAACAGTTGTATGGAGTATTATTTATTTCATATTCTGAAGAGATATTATTTTTCCTATTCGTATGAATATTATATTCGTTCAATATTTGTAAGGAATATCATCTTCGTACAATATTCGTAGGAATATTATTTTCGTTCAATAGTCGTAAGGGGTATTATTTTTTTATAAATGATATTATTTCTTTCAATATCATTATGCCGGAATATTGGCACGAATTTTATTGTAGAATTTATACCTTTTTGTGTCGGTGTTACTATTCACTCTAGTATTATTCACTTGGGTATTCGGGGCACTTTTCGTGCCAGAGTACTATTAACGAGTTACTATTCATGGGTTACTATTCACCCAGTTACTATTCACTCTAGTATTATTCACTCGGATATTCGGGGCACTTTTCGTGCCGGAGTACTATTCACGGGTAACTATTCACCCAGTTACTATTCATTCTAGTATTATTCACTCGGGTATTTGGGACACTTTTCATGTCGGGGGTAGTATTCACGAGGTACTATTCCTAAAGTACTATTCATATGGTACTATTCATGGGGTACTATTCACGGGAAAAATATATTTCTTTTCTGTCCAAATTATTTTTGGTACATGAATATTATTCTTGAATTTTACTCCACAAAGCGGTATCATGTTGACAATTTAGATATTTTTAAACTCTGGATAAATTTAAAGTCTTTAATATTTATCCTTTATTTCGTTTGATTAATACTTATATCATTGTCATCATCCTTATGCTTATATTGTGATTAAAGTCATCTTTGGCTTACGTGCATAGATGAATTTGTTGATTATTGGTTTTATGATTTATATCTTTCGCTTACGTGCAAAGATGGACTGTTGATTATTGGTTTTATAGTTGTATATCTTTGGCTTACGTGCAAAGATGGACAGGTGTATGACATGATCATAACCACTGGTGATAATAACGAATATCCTTGGCCCGTAGTGTTTGGATAATTCGATGATGTGATTGGCAGGATCATGACCATTAGTTAACAGTTGAATGTCTTTGGCCGTAGTGCACTAACAAACAATTGATTGGTATGATCATGACCATTGGTTTTATAGTTGAATATCTTTGGCCCGTAGTGCAAAGTTAGACAACAGATTGGTATGATCATTGTTATTACATTTGAATATCTTTAGCCTTAAGGGTAAGGATATTCAGTAAACGTTCTATTAAGCCTTTGTGGTAAGGAGAAACTGTTGATTTACATGATTATAAATATGAATTGTGGATTTAACTATAATCTTTGGTGGTTCAGGTGAAGATAGGCGATGAGAGTTCTTTTTATCTTGGGTATAACAAAGAACTGTTGATGAGTATTACAAGAATGAAATATTAACGATGGACTTTTAATCTAGAGGAGATAGTAGACATTATGTTCTACTTGACTCTTCTAATGGATTGCTTATTCCGCTGCAGTTGTTGATCTAAAACTTATTGTCTATTTTATTCAATCAGTTGTTATACTGTTGAAGGCTAGGGATAATTTATTCTTCATTATCTTAGTCATAATATTTCTTACTGGGCTAGTTGAGCTCACCCTTTTCTTTCACTGTTCTCTTCAGGAAATGAGAATATAGCTAGGACGAGTCGAGAAATGGAGTGATGGTCCAGGATAAGTGGCTTTAGTAGTCCTCATTATTCTATGAAATAGTGTGATAATAATTGTAATGAGGACTCCATTGAGAGTGGATATTGTCTAGAAGGTAATATTCTTGTTTAAACTCTCAGCTTATGTTTGGTCGTATTGTACACGACAGTTGTATAATTAAGTTTGTATTTGATTTATGTACCATGTATTTGGCGACTCAAGATGGGTGATGTATACTTATTTTGGGGGCGTCACAGGTGGTATCAAAGCTTAGGGATATGATCCCTGGCTGAGATGTGAGATAAGAACTAGGAGGGGAGAGACGGGAAATTCCTTCGCTAGTATGATCTACCTAAGTTTATTTGGTAATTAATTGGTCAGTCAGAGTATAGGGATAATATGTGATATGTCAATTAACCCTTGTTTTGTGACAGTGTTTGAAAATGGCATATGAAAATGTTGAGATCAGCAATGAAGCACAAGAGATCGTTGAGTCACCAACAATCAATACCCAAGATAATGTGTAACAGGAAGACAATAATCCTCAGGTAAATAACAACACCGATCAGATGATGAACGATGGGATGTTCAGAGGCTTTATGCAATTCATACAACATCAGGCGAGAGAGACTTCTATTCAAAATACAGGTCAAAACACTGGCAACTCTCGGATGGTCACCTGTGATGCCCCCAAAATAGTTCCACACGACCCATTCTGAGTCGCCAGATATCACACTATAAAAATCAAATACAAACTTCATTTATACAACTGTTGAACTATCGTAAAGAGTACGACAACAGATAAACTGTGAGTTTTAATACAAATATATGTAACTCTCATGGTGCCTCGACCATAACCTTATAATGGTACTTTACATAAAACTACAGTCAAAAACTATTTTAGAAATTAAAATTTTTGGGAAGTGCTCAAGGAAACCTTCGTACATAGGAGGCCATGCGTCTAGGTAATGATAGATATCATATGTCCATAGAATTATCTTTGGTTGAACCAATAGTCCCCAAAGAAAAACAAAAAGATTGCTATCATCTTCTTTCCAATGGCGAGTCTTCTCTTGACATATAATTATCTCCGTTTTCTCTAATTGAGAATTATATTTCAAATAAACTCCAAGTTTATATAGGTAGTGCTCTTAGATATACTCAGCAAGTGGATGTGCACAACCTTGTCTTATGATAACACGAGGTTGTATGTCATTAGACATCTTGTATGATAGTGGAAAAACACCCTTCCAAAGTTGGGTTCACCTCACCCTATTTGGTTCACCAAAATTAAATATCAAATGACGTATACAATACGACACACTTATCTAAAGTTCTCAATAAAATTATTTCCATACTATTTAGGGAGAACCTCAACAGCTATAGACCATCGTTCTAATCCCCTGTTATCCCCGCTGGACTCGGCAACACTCTTATTACCTGAAAGGAATTGTGAAGCAAAAGGGTGAGCACATCTAGTTCAGTAAAGAATATCATGAATTAAGATAATTTACATCATCAATAGCCTTCATCAGTAATAAATAAGAGATTTAGAACATATGGTAGATAATAAAACTTTTCAACCATAGTTACAGCGGAACGAGCAATCCATTAGAAGAGTCAAATAGACCATCAGGTCTATTATCTCCTCCATGTTAAAAGTCCACCAATAATGTTTTATCCCTGTAAAATCAATCAACAATTCCTGTCCATAATCATATGAATAACTCATAATCATAATTGTGATTCTAAATTCCTCTTTGCACCCAGGACGAAGATAATTTTCATCACCTACCTTCACTTGAAACATCAAAAATCATGGTTATACCAAATCAAAATTCCTGCTCATAATCATACTAATAAATTCATCTTTGCACTACGGCCAAAGATATTCATTAACAATTCATCTTTGCACTCTGGTGCCAAAGACATACAATCAGTATTTTAGAAGAGTCAAGTAGAGCATGATATCTACTATCTTTTACGAATTAAAAGTGTATAATCAATATTTTATCGCTGAGACTCAGCTTAATAAATAATCTACATCATCGAATAATCCCTGCACTACAGCCAAAGATATTC
Source organism: Panax quinquefolius (assembly GCA_020205615.1). Taxonomy (NCBI): domain Eukaryota; kingdom Viridiplantae; phylum Streptophyta; class Magnoliopsida; order Apiales; family Araliaceae; genus Panax; species Panax quinquefolius. The sequence goes on along the minus strand of CM035152.1, from coordinate 47,002,010 downwards.
ATGTAATCATCAATGGCCATGATTATACTGAATAATCCCTGGTTATAATCATAAAAATAACTGTCCATCAATGCACTACGGTCAATGAGGACTTTTACCACATCATCTATAACATTACGGGTCATGATTATACCGAATGATCCATGGTCATAATCATACCAATAAATAGTTCATATATGCACATAAGCCAAAGATACTCATCAATCAATAGTTCATCTTTGCACGTAAGCCAAAGATATACAACTATAAAACTAATAATCAACAGTCCATCTTTGCACGTAAGCCAAAGATATACAAATGTAAAACCAATAATTAACAGTCCATCTTTTCACGTAAGCCAAATATATACAACAGTAAAACCAATAATCAATAGTCCATCTTTGCACGAAAGCCAAAGATGACTTTCATCATAATATAAGCATGAGGATGATGACAATGATATAAGCATTAATCAAACGAAATCAAGGATAAATTTTAAAGACTTTAAATGTATCCAAAGTTTAAAATATCCAAATGTTATCAATCACTTAATAATCTCATAATCTAATATCATCAATATTATAACAATATTTTAGTCATTTCTTAAGCGTATAAATAATTTGTTTTAATTGTTTACACTTTACCAAATAATGCATTTAATCATTCAAAAATGCCATACTCATAAGATTTCATCACCAATGATCAGATCCCTCATCAAAAATCTGCATATATCTTATATAGGATTTCCAAGCCATAAAATCCTATTTACCAATTTTTCAACTTCACATAACATATTTAATTCATATGTTCGTAACTAAACCATTTTTGTGAAAAATACCAAATCGGTCTCAAAAATTATTCTTTTCTGGGATTTAGCAGAATATAGTCCTATATTGAACACATATTTTTCTCGGAATTTTTAAAATTCATTTACTATTTTTTATATGGCCAAAATTGCCGAATATTTAGACATTTATCATAAATTGTACTTTTGTCCAAAAATTATGAAATTTACAGGGTATACTTCTGTTATATACATGTACTCCCAATAAAAATTTCACAAATTTTAAAGTTAACCACAAGGAGTTATAAGGATTTACTTTTAAAATAGTCTTTTCCTGTAAAATTCATAACTCCTAATCTATACATCTAAAAATCGCCATTGTTGGACACAATCTAGAAAACTTATCAAATTATCATTTCAAATTGTTCCATTCGCTCGTCATGCGGTAATCCACGTAGACAGATCATTTCCACAATAATAAGGAATGAATACGAAGGATCATTCACCATGCATGTGGTAATCCACATGTATAAAAGTTATTCCAATGTAATAATAAAGAATGGAACTAGGTCACGCCAGTAATCCGCACAGCATGGGATATTCCAACGTAATAATAAAGAATGAAATAACAATGTAATTCACCGGGCATGCGATAGACCGCATGCATAAAAGTTATTCCAATGAATAAAAAAAGAATGGAACAAGGTCATGCGTAATTAGCTTAGATAGGATATTCCAATGTAATAATAAAGAATGGAATAATGAAGAATTTCACCATGTATGCGATGACCAGCATATGCAGTTATTCCAACATAATAATAAAGAATGGAATAAGAGAAGAATTTCACCATGTATACGGTAGTCCGCGTATACATGTTATTCCAACAGATTAATTAGGAATGGAATAACAATAGCTCTCTTCATGAATACGAAAGAAATAATACCCCTTACTATAATAATAATATCCCTTACCTCAAAAGAAGACTGGATACTAGAATAGTGAGGTAGCAGACTTCTCTTCTTCGTTCTCTCTATAATTTCTCTCTATAATAATTGCTCTATAGCTTTAGTGAATTGGTTAGAAATGAAGGAAGAATGAGCTTCTATTTATAGGAAAATATAGTTTTAATAATTGCATGTTTTGGGGCTCGAAATATTACGGTATAATACCTCCCTCTTTTTCTTCATTTTTAATTTAGTTCTGCAAGTATTATCAAACTTGCACAACATCCCCTAATAGTAAATAATGTAAATCAATAGTTCAATCATGTGAATCAATAGTTATAATCATGCAAAAATACGAATTACAGTATAGTACCTCCATCTATACCTCCATTTTTAACTTAGTCATGCAAGTATTATCAATCTTGCACCAACTCCCCTAATAGTAATTGAATGTGAATCAATAGTACACACATGTGAATAAATAGTTATAATCATGTGAATCAATAACAATTAATTGCTCATTTATTCGGTTAATTACCCGATTGGTCAATATAACTTCCAGACATCAATTAATATCGAAATAAATGTTGATTTCCACTAACACTAATAATCCCAACACAATGGAACTATTTTTATCAAAAAATTTATTTTTGAAGTTTGACTTTTTGACCAAAAAGTCAACCCCGGTAAATTTTGTGTTTATAGTCTATTTTTACTAATTTAATCGCTCCGGACTCAAATATCACATCCGCGTCTCCAAATTCAACTCCAAACTCAAATTTGATTTTTAATAACATTTATTCATTATTATTATAATTCGCAATATTTAACAACCAGGTCGTACCCAGGAAAGAGGGGGCTTTCCGATACGGATTTCTCCTTATTGGCGCGCAATTAGGTGACCAAACCTCTCCTTGACAAAATTTCTAGACATTGTAAATATTGCAAATAATAATATGAATAACATTATCGTCTCAATTATTGATTTAACAATATATCATATTATGTAGATGATACTGTGACAATAATTGAATTAACAATACGAGAGATATGATGCAGCAATTACTGTAGCAATAATTGAGTATAACTGAGTGACTTCTTACGTAAGCATCAATAATCAATACCGTGTGCTACTATGCAACCAAGCGTATTACTGTACTTTTTGTAATAACCCGATATTTTCTATATAAATAAATCATAAATTTTACGTATAATTTTTTTTATTTATTAAAATAAATATGGGGAAAATATGTGTCAAGATAATGTGTATATGTATATCTCATGATAAATAAAATTTTATTTATTACATGAATAATTACAAATAGTTTTAGTTTAGAATTATTGATTATTATAAATTATATTTTTATAATAATTAATTTTATTATAGAAATGTTTTATTATTTATTTTTCAAAGAAAATATGATATTATATTATATATGGAATGATGATTGTAATTATTATAATTATTATCTATTTCTATGATTTTAGCTCAGATTATTAAGTTAAGTATTTTAACTTAATTAATAATGATGTTTATGCAAGATAAATCAGATATGGAATCCAAATCCTAATTTTGGATTTTGATCAAGGAATAAGAATAATAATATAATATTAATTATATTTTGATTTTTCAAAGTTGCTATAGATATGTCATCGTCATAATGGACCGATAATGGTTGGTCAATTATGGTGTTAAATGACAAATCCTAGTTTTACTGTAAAACCCTAATTTAAAACTCGAATACGAGTTCAAAGCTATTTGGTAACTGTGAATTGTGATTTATGACAATTATTATTAAGATTAACATTAATTAGGGACACCCTAATTATGAAATTAGAAACCCTAATTCCTTAAGTGAAAACCCTAAATTAATATTTTAGAATCCTAATTTATATATCAGGTAACCCTAATTAGTAATTATAAAACCTAATTACTAGTTCTAAACCCTAATCGCTAAAATGGTGATCTTAATTAAATATTATTTTAGTAAATTATAATGTTAATTAGAAAACCCTAATAATATTAAGGAACCCTAATTATTTAAAAACCTTAAATTTTAATTAGTAAGTTCTAATTAAACTTTTATTGAACTTTAAACTTAAATTTTTAAACCCTAGAAATTATTTGGGAAACCTTAAGGTTTAAGATCTATTAATTTTAACCTAGATTCAAGCATCATGGACAAGAATACCCTTAAATTACTTTATTAGTTTACTAACATAGCCTTTTTGATATTTATTTAATAAGATAGATTGCAAGTCACCACTCTAGATTTGTAGCACATGCCTAAAACTCATTCAATCTTATCCTCTTTGACACCTTGCAAGTTAGATACATTGCATCTATGTAGAATAAATAGATTAAGAGAGAGAAAATGTCACTTGCTAGCTCATATTTTGCACAAACACTCAACCTTGAGCCTCTCTCACTAAAACCAACGAAATATAGAAGTATTTCAGTCCCCAAATCAAGCCCCACAAACACCCTTAGCAAATCAGAACCTTAGATCCAAGCATTTGTTCATAAAGGTATAAAAACCCTAGCTTGATTTCTGTCCAATTTTCTGTTGTTTGATGTTTGAAATTTTTGTTAAAACATGTTGCTTATAGTGTCTAATGGTGATCTGGGTTGCTAGATGTTGAATCCATAACATCTAGAAAAAAGTTCAAATGTGGTCTGACAGCGAATGTTAGTGGCCATAGATCTTTGCTTGATTATGGTTTTTGTTGTTTTTAAGTTGTTATGTGTAGCTTGTAATGTGATCTTTAATCTGCAAAAATGAATCAGGGTCATTTGATGTGTAGAATTGAAGTTATTAATTCATTCATATACCGTGAATTCCAAGATTAACCGAAAAGAAATCAAGCAAATTTATACCTCGGTTTGATAAAGATGTTTGTGTGACTAGATCTGTCAGGTTTTGCAAGTTCTGTTGATGTTGTTGTAATACATGTGTAGCATGTTTCTCTAACTATAGATCCATGGCTTTAGATCGTGTAGATAATCATCAGGTAGATTGTAGCAAGTGGTCAAAGTAGGCCACTCGCACTAACTTAGCTTTTCTGGGAATTTCCAGAAACTGAAAAGGGCTTATTTCTGACAAGGTTTGACCAGGTTGGATCTAATGATTCCATTGATGTTATGGTAATGTTTTGCGATAGATCTCTTAAGTTACATGTTTTCTACAAGCTATAACTTTTAGATCACAAAAACAACAATTAGATCACAAGTTGTGGAAGCCCAAAGATGCATACTCGAACTATTCTTCATTTCTGGGCAACCCGGAAATGAAGAACAGCCTCTGACAGCTACTTTAGGCTCTTATATCTTCTATGTTATGAATGTTATGACTTTGGTTGTTGTTGGATCTTATAGTGTTGCACTAGTACTACAACCTCCAGTCAGTAGATTGCCTAGAAACACATTTATTTGATCAGTGTTCTTGGTCAAACTAAGCCACTCGAAATCTGACATGGTGTTCTGGGTTTTCATGAAGAACACGAAAAACACCTATAGCGACGGTTTTTGTCGCATTTATAGGTATCTTCTTGACGATTTATATATAAAAATTATATTTTTATTAAATAATAATAGAAAATTAGTTTTAATTATTAAAATATAAAATAAATTATTAAAAATTATTTTAAGGTCAAGAAAATTAGTATTTAATTATTTTGAATATATTTCATAAATATTTAATATTTTTGGAATATTAAAAGTATTTAATTTATTTAATTATAATATTAAATAAATTATTTAAAATGATTTTAATACATGAAAAATCATTTAAAATTATGTTATGATATAAGAAAATATTTTAAGTTATATTTAATGACTTTTAATATTTGTATAATAGTACATTAATATTTAAATATTAATGGTAATTATTTAAAATGATTTTAAATATTTTAAAAATCATTTAAGGGTAATATTAATACTTTAAAAATATTTTGAGTTATTATAAATAACTTTAATATTTTGGCAATGGTTTCATTAATAGTTTAATATTAATTAAATGTTAATGATAATAGAATTGTTTGATATTTAAATCATTTAATTATGATTCCGGTGTTTGAAAATTCATGATAAATTATAATAAATGTTTAAAAATTATATTAAGTCATTTAAAAAATAATATAACTGATATTTACAGATATTGAGTTACAGAATATAGTCTTAGACTCGATAATTACCCGATAAGGTTGTCGGTAGACCGATATATTTCAAAAATTGATCTGGACTTAGATAGGTTGATTTGATAAGTGTTTATTTGTGATTCAATGGTTGTTGAACATGTGTGACAAATGTGATTAGGTTATGTGCTGACTGCGAAATGCAGTACTATGTGTTATGGTATATTGTTCTAATCGTATGAATGATCTGATTAATGATAGGTCGGGATATAAAAGATAAAACTAAGTTGCATTTTATAAACGGCAGACCAGGCAAGTATCCTACCTTTGCATTTTCTTTATGCAATGTGCATGAGTAAGAATGTTTCAGAATTATATTATTACTGTACAGATTATTAACCCTATATTATATACGCTCATTGATTATCAACATGTTAGTATATGGTAATTCAGATATATATATTCTGTTCGTTAATTTCTATAAATTGTTATACAAGTGTCCCCACTTGGATAATCATTGTATTTAATCACATGTTAATACACCTTTGTTAATTACCCGTATATATATGTTGAAGTATAGATTATTGTTGAACAAGATAAAACCTTTGGTTTGGAACCCTGACAAGTATGAACATCCCATACACGGGAAAACTTTTTATGCACCCAAGGTGGACAGAATGAATGATAACATTGTTCTTGTAATGTAGTATTGATCATTATAGGGTACAACAAACTGATCACCCCCGTGCTCGTAAGTTATGACGGTTTACAGATGAAGTTCTATTTAACTTTTTTGAAAATAAAAATAATGTTCATAGTATGTCAGTTTAACCCTATCTATAGTCAATACATAGTTTCAAAAAAATTTAAAAGAGGGTTGTTATGTTATTATTATCGGTTCAGATTACTTCACAACTATTGACTTGTTGTAGAAGGATAGTATAAAGAAAACATTTAAATTCTTTCAACTTATATATATATAATTGTTAATACTTTCTGGGCACTCAAATGCCCATCCTTGCTTAATTTAAATGTTTTCAGCTAGGTGTGAAGAACCAGGAGGCTCATGCAAAAATAAAGGAAAAGGAAAGCTAACCTAATAAGATTTGTGGTAGTTTATGTAATAGTTTTATATTATTAATACAATGATATATATTATCTATCATGTTATGTAATGAATGTATTAAAGGTCTCGTACCAGGGGATTAGACTCTGATGATATGTAAATTAAGTTGATCTTTATATTATTGTTATTATTATTAGTATTATTCCGTTCATAGAAATGGTATCGAAAGCACTTGAGAAGTTCGGGTTTCAAGTAACCGGGATTGAGGGAGTCACACTTTACTACCTAGGGTAGTTCAATGGTTTTAACAGTAACTTCTCCGCCGTTATTTTTATAAAAAGATAATTCTGTCATTTTCTAACTACGAAGATACTTCCGTTGTGGGGTCCACCAATGATTGTATCGTCGTACGGATATTCCCCAACAAAAAAAATATTCTCCGACCAAACAAATATAATATAACAACTTGCATACTTTGCAAAATTTTCACATATCACCCTTAACTTTAACCTTTTATCAATTTAACCAATTTCTAAATAGAATAATTTTAAGAAAATTGAATACTTTCATTTCATAAAATTCGGGGTCTCACAATCTCCCCTCCTTATGAAATTTTGCCCTCAAAATTTACGTATATACCTGGTATTCGAAGAGATGAGAATACATTGCTTTCTTTTCGGATTGTACCTTCCCGGTTATATCCTCTATATCATGATTTTTTCATTGCTCATCTCCTGTATTTCAGATATCATTCTAGAATACATCTTCAAAACAAAGGTTAATTGACATATCACAAATTGTCAACTTATCAAGTAAAAATTTCGTCTTAGGTAAGTCACACACTAGCGAAGTATATTACTCGTCTGTCCCCTTCTAGTTCTAGACTCATATCTCCGCCAGTGACCATATCCCTAAGCTCTGATACCATTTGTGATACCTCCAAAATAGGTCCACACGACCCATTCTGAGTCGCCATATATCACACTATAAAAATCAAATACAAACTTCATTTATACAACTGTTGTATTGTCGTAAAGAGTACGACAATAGATAAGCTGTGAGTTTTAATACAAATGTATGTAACTCTCATAGTGCCTCGACCATAACCTTGCAATGGTACTTTGCATAAAAGTACAGTCAAAAACTATTTTAGAAATTAAAATCTTTGGGAAGTGCTCAAGGAAACCTTCGTACATGGGAGGCCATGCTTCTAGGTTATGATAGATATCATATGTCCACAGAATTATCCTTGGTTGACCCAATAGTCCCCAAAGAAAAACAAGAAGATTACTATCATATTCTTTCCAATGGTGTGTCTTCTCTTGACATATAATTATCTCCGTTTTCTCCAATTGAGAATTATATTTCAAATAAACTTCAAGATTATATAGGTAGTGCTCGTAGATATACTCAGAAAGTGGATGTGCACAACCCTTTCTTATGATAACACTAGGTTGTATGTCATTAGACATCTTATATGATAGTGGCAAAACACCGTTCCAAAGTTGGGTTCACCTCACCTTATTCGGTTCACCAATATTAAATATCAAATGACTTATACAATACGACAAACGTATCTAAAGTTCTCAATAAAATTATTTTCATACTATTTAGGGAGAACCTCAACAGCTATAGACCACCGTTCTATTCCCCTGTTATCCCCGCTTGACTCGGCAACACTCTTATTACCTGAAAGGAATTGTGAAGTAAAAGGGTGAGCGCAACTAGCTCAGTAAAGAATATCATGACTAAGGATAATTTACATCATCAATAGCCTTCATCAGTAATAAATCAGAGATTTAGAACATATGGTAGATGATAAAACTTTTCAACCATAGTTGCAGCGGAATGAACATTCCATTAGAATAGTCAAATAGACCATCAGGTCTATTATCTTCTCCATGTTAAAAGTCCACCAATAATATTTTATCCTTATAACATCAATCAACATTTTTTTTCCATAATCATATCAATAACTCATAATCATAATTGTGATTCTAAATTCCTCTTCGCACCCAGGACGAAGATAATTTTCATCACCTACCTTCACCTGAAACATCAAAAATCATGATTATACCAAATCAAAATTCCTACTCATAATCATACTAATAAATTCATCTTTGCACTACGGCCAAAGATATTCATTAACAATTCATCTTTGCACTACAGGCCAAAGACATACAACTATATTTTAGAAGAGTCAAGTAGAGCATGATATCTACTATCTTTTACGAATTAAAAGTGTATAATCAATATTTTATCGCTGAGACTCAGCTTAATAAATAATCCACATCATCGAATCATCCTTGCACTACGGCCAAGGATATTCATATAATCATCAATGGTCATGATTATACCAAATAATCCCTAGTTATAATCATACCAATAACTGTCCATCAATGCACTACGGCCAATGAGGACTTTTACCACATCATCTATAACATTACGGGTCATGATTATATCGAATGATCCCTAGTCATAATCATACCAATAACCAGCTCATATATGCACATAAGCCAAAGATACTCATCAATCAATAGTTCATCTTTGCACGTAAGCCAAAGATATACAACTGTAAAACCAATAATCAACATTCCATCTTTGCACGTAAGCCAAAGATATACAAATGTAAAAAACCAATAATCAACAGTCCATCTTTGCACGAAAGCCAAAGATATGCAACTTTAAAACCAATAATCAACAGTCCATCTTTGCACGTAAGCCAAAGATGACTTTCATCATAATATAAACATGAGGATGATGACAATGATATAAGCATTAATCAAACGAAATCAAGGATAAATTTTAAAGAATTTAAATTTATCCAGAGTTTAAAATATCCAAATTTTATCAATCACTTAATAATCTCATAATCTAATATCATCAATATTATAATAATATTTTAATCATTTCTTAAGCTTATAAACAATTTGTTTTAATTGTTTACACCTTACCAAATAATGCATTTAATCATTCAAAAATGCCATACTCATAAGATTTCATCACCAATGATCAAATCCCTCATCAAAAATCTGCATATACCTTATATAGGATTTCCAAGCCATAAAATCCTATTTACCAATTTTTCAACTTCACATAACATATTTAATTCATATGTTCGTAACTAAACCATTTTCGTAAAAAATACCAAATCAGTCCAAAAAATTATTCTTTTCTGGGATTTAGCAGAATATAGTCCCATATTGAACATATATTTTTATTTTTCTCGGAATTTTTAAAATTCATTTACTATTTTTCATATGGCCAAAACTGCCGAATATTTAGACATTTATCATAAATTATACTTTTGTCCAAAAATTCTAAAATTTACAGGGTATACTCCTGTTATATACATGTACTCCCAATAAAAATTTTACCAATTTTGGAGTTAACCACAAGGAGTTATAAGGATTTACTTTTAAAATAGTCTTTTCCTGTAAAATTCATAACTCCTAATCTATACATCCAAAAATCGCCATTTTTGGACACAATCTAGAAAACTCATCAAATTATCATTTCAAATTTTTCCAGAATTTTTTGAGGGTCAGAAAATTACGCAACTGCAAATGGATTTTCGCCTGCCATGCGGTAATCCACATAGACAGATCATTTCCACAATTTAATAAAGAATGGATACGAAGGATCATTCACCATGCATGTGGTAATCCACATAGATAGGTTATTCCAATAGAATAATAAAGAATGAAACCAGTTCATGCGTAATCTGCATAGACAGGATATTCCAACAGAATAATAAAGAATGGAATAACAACAGAATTCACTAGGTATGCGATAGACCGCACAGACAGGTTATTCCAACAGAATAATAAAGAATGGAACCAGGTCATGCGTAATCCGCATAGACAACATATTCCAACAGATAAATAAATAATGGTAAACAGTCATGCAGAATCGCATGCATACGGGATATTCAATAGAATAATAAAGAATGGAATAATAGAAGAATTTCACCATGTATGCAAAAGATTACTTGCATGTAGGCAGTTATTCCAACATAATAATAAAGAATGGAATAATGAAGAATTTCACCATGTATACGGTGAGTCCTCACAGATACAAAGTTATTCCAACAAAATAATAAGGAATGGAATAACAATAGCTCTCTTCATGAATATGAAAGAAATAATACCCCTTACTATAATAATAATATCCCTTACCTCAAAAGAAGACTGGATACTGGAATAGTGAGGTAGCAGACTTCTCTTCTTCTTTCTCTCTATAATTTCTCTCTATAATAATTGCTCTATAGCTTTAGTGAATTAGTGAGAAATGAAGGAAGAATAAGCTTCTATTTATAGAGAAAAATAGTTTCAATAATTGCACATTTTGGGGCTCAAAATATAACGGTATAATACCTCCCTCTTTTTCTTCATTTTTAATTTAGTCCTACAAGTATTATCAAACTTGCACCACCTCCCCTAATATTAAATAATGTGAATCAATAGTTCAATCATGTGAATCAATAGTTATAATCATGTGAAAATACGAATTACAGTATAGTACCTCTATCTATACCTCCATTTTTAACTTAGTCATGCAAGTATTATCAATCTTGCACCAACTCCCCTAATAGTAATTGAATGTGAATCAATAGTACACACATGTTATAATCATGTGAATCAATAGCAATTAATTGCTAATTTATCCAGTTAATTACCCGATTGGTCAATATAACTTCTAGACATCAATTAATATAAAAGTAAATGTTGATTTCCACTAACACTAATAATCCCAACACAATGGAACTATTTTTATCAAAAAATTTATTTTTAAAATGTCAAAGTTTGACTTTTTTCAAAAAAGTCAACTGTTGACTTTTTGACCAAAAAGTCAACCCCGGTAAATATTGTGTTTATAGTCTATTTTTACTAATTTCATCGCTCCGGACTCAAATATCACGTCCGCGTCTCCAAATTCAACTCCGAACTCAAATTCGATTTTTAATAACATTTATTCATTATTATTATAATTCACAATATTTAACAACCAGGTCGTTCCCAGGAAAAAAAGGGCTTTCCAATAAGGATTTCTCCTTATTGACACGTAATTAGGTGACCAAACCTCTCCTTGACATAACTTCTAGACATTGTCAATATTGCAAATAATAATATGAATAACTTTATCGTCTCAATTATTGATTTAACAATATATCATATTATGCAGATGATACTGTGATACTAATTGAATTAACAATATGAGAGATATGATGCAGCAATTACTGTAGCAATAATTGAGTATAACTGAGTGACTTCTTACGTAAGCATCAATAATCAATACCGTGTGCTACTATGCAACCACGCCAGACATCAGATTACTTTTACTACTAGGGTAGTTCAACAGTTTTAATAAAGATCACTACCGTTATTTTTATAAAAAGATAATTTTGTCATTTTCTAACTACGACAAAACTTCCGTTGTGGGGTTCACCAATGATTGTGCCATCGTAAGAATATTCCCCGACAAAAAGAATATTCCCCGACCAAACGAATATAATATAACAACTTGCATACTTTACAAAATTTTCACATATCACCCTTAACTTTAACCTTTTATCAATTTTACCATTTACTAAATAGAATAATTATAACAAAATTGAATACTTTCATTTCATAGAATTCGGGGTCTCATATCACCGCTAAGCAGTTCAAAGAGCTGGGACCACCGAAGTTTTTGGGAAAGCCAGAACCACTTAAGGCGGAGACGTGGTTAAAGCAGATCACCAAGATATTTGATGTCTTGGGATGCTCCGAGGAGCAAAAGGTTCCCTTTGCAACCTTTATGTTGCGTGAAGAGGTAGATTACTGGTGGGAATCTGTAAAGCGTACCCAGCCTAACGTACTCAAGATGTCTTGGGAGAAGTTCCAAGAGTTATTCAACGACAAGTAATTTCCCAAAAGTATTCGCCACATAAAGGAGGTGGAATTCATCAAGTTGGAGCAAAACAATATGACCGTGTCGTAGTACGAGGCTAAGTTTGTCGAGTTATCTCGGTTCGCATCCCATCCCATTTGGTCGATAATAAGGAGCGAATGACGCGAATGTTTCTAAGAGGTTTGAAACCCGATATACGTCAATACCTCATTTCTCATAAACTTTGTTTATATTCAGATGTTGTGAATAGGGCTCAGTTATTAGATCACGATAATGAGTCAGCACAACCAAAAGGTAATGGCCAGCAACACGATAATAATCGTACCGGTGGCAACGTCCATCAGAACAATGATAACCATCGTGGGGGAAATTATCATGCCAAGAATGGTAACCACTTCGGTGGTAATCATGGCCAAGATAATAGGAGTGGAAATTTCAAGAAGAGAAGGTTCAACAACGATGGAAAGATAGCAGCACCAACACTCATTATTTAGGAAGGAGAACGACCACCAATTGTATGCTTCAAATGCAAAGGGGAGGGACATATCAGTCCAACCTGCGTGATGCAATCCAAAGCATGTTACAATGGTGGAAAAAAAGGTCACCTAGCCCGATTTTGTCATGTACCAAAGTCAAGTCCAGCTGGGATGGTGGCACCAAAGGCAGATACGGATAAAACAAAGTCGGTGGTTTTAGGGAGAGCATTTTTTGTGACTTCTCAAAAAGTGAGTAACCCGAACGAAGTTAGCACGGATTAGTTAATTATAAATTCTTGCGAAGTCTATACCTTATTAGATACCGGTTCTACCCATTCTTTTATCTCTCTTGCTTGCGTTCAATGTTTAAATTTGACTTCGGATAAATTAGACTTTGACTTATCGGTTGAAACTTCATTAGTAGAAACCTTCATTTCATGTGCTATCCAAGTCTTGGATGAGAGTCACAATTTTTAAATGATATTTCTATCGTTAATAAATTTCCTGACGTATTCTTGAAGACTTCTTGGCCTACCCCTAGAGCGTGAAATTGAATTTTATATTGACCCCAGTACAAAACCCATTTCTAAAACCCTCAAATATTTCTTCAACTAAAATGAACGTAACATGCGCCAAAGACGTTGACTCGAGCTATTGAAGATTACGACTATACCATTCAATATCATCGTGGAAGAGCGAACGTGGTAGCTGACGCGTTGAGTATGAGATCGTATATGTTTACGAGTGCGATGTTGTTAACACAAAACCCATTTTGTATAACTTACAAATGATGAAGATAGAGTTAAAGACTCTAGGGACCCACGTGAAGATATCGAATACACGATTTGAACCAACTTTAAATCGATAAAGATAAAGCCGCTCAACCTACACACCCGGAGCTGATGAATACGAAGAAGAAGGTTCAAGATGGCGTTATTCTAGAAGCAAGAGTCGATGAAGAGAGGAAATCTCAACCCTCAATTTAATTGGCCTATTTGAATTCCTCGATCGAGTAGGAACTGTGGCCTATAGACTCGCCTTATCGCTAAGTATGTCGCGTGTTTATAAAATTTTTCACGTATCGATGTTATGTAAATATGTGGACGACCTGAACCACATTATTAAATTAGAACTAGACGAGATAACAGAAGATTTAACGTATGAGGAGATACGTGTTAAAATCTATGATAAGAAGGATCATATTCAACACTCAAAGTTTATACCTCAAGAGTTAGATTCTGAAATGAAGTCAAGGTATCCTCACCTCTTCGGCATACCAGGTACGTACGTAAATTTTGAGGGCAAAATTTCATAAGGAGGGGAGGTTGTAAGACCCCAACTTTTATGAATAAAGAATAATTTTATCGAAATATATTTTTTTGAATATTATGGTGTGGATTTGATATAATGTTATAGTTGTGGGTAATAGTTACAAATTTTACAAAGTAAGCAAGTGGTTATATAATATTCGATTGGTCGGGGAATATTCGTTTGAATAGGGAATATTCGTACGACGACACAATCATTGGTGGACCCCACAACGGAAGTATTGTCGTAGTAAGAAAACGACAGAATTATCTTTTTATAAAAATAACGGCGGAAGTGTTACCGTTAAAACTGTTGAACTACCCAGTAGTAAAAGAAATGAATGTCGCGTGGTCAGTATAGTAGCACACGATGTTGATTATTGATGCTTACGTAAGAAGTAACTCAGTTATACTTGATTATTGCTATAGTAATTATTGCATCATATCTCTTATATTATTGATTCAATTATTGTCACAATATCATCTGTATAATATGTTATATTATTAAATCAATAATTAAGACAGCAAAGTTATTCATATTATTATTTACAATATTGACAATGTCTAGAAGTTCTGTCAAGGAGAGGTTTGGTCACCTAATTGCGCGCCAATAAGGAGAAATCGTTATCGGAAAGCCCCCTCTTTCCTGGGAACGACCTTGTTATTAAATATTGTGAGTTATAATATTAATGATGAATAAGTTCGTGTTGATTAAGGATGAAATTGATAGTTCCATTGTGTTGGAATTATTAGTGTTAGTGAAAATCAATAATTATTTCGATAATAATTAATGTCTAGAGGTTATATTGACCAATCGGGTAATTAATCGGATAAATGAGCAATTAATTGATATTGATTCACATGATTATAACTATTTGTTCACATGCGTGTACTATTGATTCACATTCATTTACTATTATGGGAGTTGGTGCAAGATTAATAATACTTGCACGACTAAGTTAAAAATGGAGGTATAGATGGAGGTACTATACTGTAATTCGTATTTTCATATGTCTAGAACTATTGATTCACATGATTTATTATTGATTCACATGATTTACTATTAGGGGAAATGGAAGTTTGATAATACTTGCAGGACTAAATTAAAAATAAAAGAAAAGAGGAAGGTATTATACTGTAATATTTTGAGCCCCAAAACGTGCAATTATCGAAACTATATTTTCCTAGAAATAGAAGCTCATTCCTTCATTTCTCACCAATTCACTAAGTCTCACAAGAGAAATTATAGAGATAGAAGCTATAGAGAGAGAAACTATAGAGAGAAAGAAGAAGCGAAGTCTGCTACTTCACTACTCCAGTATCTAGTCTTCTTCTGAGGTAAGGGCTAATATTTATTTCATATTCTGAAGAGAAATTATTTTTCGTGTTCGTATGAATATTATTTTTGTTCAATATTCGTAAGGAATATCATCTTCGTTCAATATTCGTAGGAATATTATTTTCGTTCAACAGTTGTAAGGGGTATTATTTATTGAATATTCTGAAGAGATATTATTTTTCATATTCGTATGAATATTATATTCGTTCAATATTCGTAAGGAATATCATCTTCGTACAATATTCGTAGGAATATTATTTTCATTCAAGAGTCGTAAGGGGTATTATTTCTTTGTAAATGATATTATTTCTTTCAATATCATTATGCCGGAATATTGGTACGAATTTTATTATGGAATTTCTACCTTTTTGTGTCGGGGTTACTATTCACTCTAGTATTATTCACTCGGGTATTCGGGGTACTTTTCGTGCCGAAGTACTATTCATGGGTTACTATTCACTCTAGTATTATTCACTCAGATATTTGGGTCACTTTTCGTGCCGGAGTACTATTCATGGGTTACTATTCACCCAGTTACTATTCACTCTAGTATTATTCACTCGGGTATTTGGGACACTTTTCATGTCGGGGTACTATTCACGAGGTATTATTCCCAAAGTACTATTCATAGGGTACTTTATTCATGGGGTACTATTCACGGGAAAAATATATTTCTTTATGTCCAAATTATTTTTGGTACATGAATATTATTCTTGAATTTTACTCCACAAAGCAGTATCATGTTGACAATTTGGATATTTTTAAACTCTGGATAAATTTAAAGTCTTTAATATTTATCCTTGATTTCGTTTAGTTAATACTTATATCATTGTCATCATCCTCATGCTTATATTGTGATTAAAGTCATCTTTGGCTTACGTGCATAGATGGAATGTTGATTATTGGTTTTACAGTTGTATATCTTTGGCTTACGTGCAAAGATGGACTGTTGATTATTGGTTTTATAGTTGTATATCTTTGGCTTACGTGCAAAGATGGACAGGTGTATGACATGATCATAACCACTGGTGATAATAACGAATATCCTGACCGTAGTGCATGGATAATTCAATGATGTGATTGGCAGGATCATGACCATTAGTTAACAGATGAATGTCTTTGGCCGTAGTGCACTGACAGATAATTGATTGGTATGGTCATGACCATTGGTTTTATAGTTGAATATCTTTGGCTCATAGTGCAAAGTTAGACAACTGATTGGTATAATCATTTTTATTACATTTGAAAATCTTTAGCCTTAAGGGTAAGGATATTAAGTAAACGTTCTATTAAGCCTTTGTGGCAAGGAGAAACTATTGATTTACATGATTATAAATATTGGGGATTTAACTATAATCTTTGCTGGTTCAGGTGAAGAAAGGTGATGAGAGTTCTTTTTATCTTGGGTATAACAAAGAACTGTTGATGAGTATTACATGAATGAAATATTAACGATGGACTTTTAATCTAGAGGAGATAGTAGACATTATGTTCTACTTGACTCTTCTAATGGATTGCTTATTCCGCTGCAGTTGTTGATCTAAAACTTATTGTCTATTTTATTCAATCAGTTGTTATACTGTTGAAGGCTAGGGATAATTTATTCTGCATTATCTTAGTCATAATATTTCTTACTAGGCTAGTTGAGCTCACCCTTTTCTTTCACTGTTCTCTTCAGGAAATGAGAATATAGCTGGGACGAGTCGAGAAATAGAGTGATGGTCCAGGATAAGTGGCTTTAGTAGTCCTCATTATTCTGTGAAATAGTGTGATAATAATTGTAATGAGGACTCCATTGAGAGTGGATATTGTCTAGAAGGCAATATTCTTGTTTAAACTCTTAGCTTCTGTTTGGTCGTATTGTACACGACAGTTGTATAATTAAGTTTGTATTTGATTTATGTACCATATATTTGGCGACTCAAGATGGGTGATGTATACCTGTTTTGGGGGCGTCACAGCAACTGAGTAGCACCAATCAAGAACTCATCAACTACAAATCAAGTGAAGTAAGAAGTTCCAAGTGAGAAGGACTTGAAGAGTTCTAAGTGAACTATAAAGAACCAAGTCTGCTGGACTTGAAGAGTTCAAAAGTGAACTAAGAAGTGCCTAGACTATTGGTCTAGAAGGAACCTCTGAGATTCAGAAAATGTAAAAGATATCCTTAGTGGATTCCTGCTCAAGGAGTAGAAGAGTGGATTAGGAGCTTTAAGTGCTCTAAACCACTTAAAACTGCCGTGTCTATTACATTCTTGCCATATTTGCTATAACTGCTATAATTGTTATAACTACCTCACTCTCATTAACTCACCATATCTAAGAGGGAGTTCAAACAAATCTTAATTTTGCTATGTTTGAATCAATAACAAAACTAACAAAGTATTTAAAAAGGAAATTTAAAATATCTATTCAACCCCCCTTCTAGATAACTATTGTGCCTTAGGGAACTTACAATATGGTATTAAAGCCGACTCTCGAAAGCTCGAGTTGGGTCATCCGATCGGGTTGCCGAAGGTGGGGACACGAAGGCTGGTGGTATTATCCCACAATGGAGAGATGGAGGTCTGGAGGTGGGGATACGAAGCCAACTGATATTTATCCCACAACGGCTAGAGAGGCAAAGATCTTTGAGCCGTGTGTGTGATCAGTTCTGACGGGGACGTCAGAAATTTAAGTGGGGAAGTTTGTAACACCCTAGTCCCACATCGAAAGATAGGGGAAAAATTTGTCTGCATATAAGGAAATAAGTTACTACCAATAGTACCTTCAAGTCATGACTTTTTGGGTGAGCCTGTTGTGGGCTAAGATGACCCAAAAAGATACTATTGGCCAGTGGTTTGAGGCCTTATTTTGATGGATTTGATTCGATTTCGGACTTGGGATTTGACCAGAGATTTGTTCCGGACTCGAGATTTAACTCGAGTTGTTTCATCATTAATCACATATCACAATTACTTAACAAATCTTAAATTCCTATTAGAATTTCAAATTAGGGTTTATCAGTTTAACCTTAAGGTTTTGTCATACTACACTATAATTAACCAACAATTATCAGTACGCACATACAATACACACTTATAGTAGTGAAATACAATTAATATTATAATAATATTCTCATTCCTTATTCAAAATCCAAAATTAGTATTTTGAACCATATCCGACTTTACTTTTATTCTTATTTAATTTAAATTGATTATTCTGCTAAATCCATATCGCATATATTCCAAAATATTATTCATGATACCAATATTAATAAAATAAAATAAAAAAAATTATTCATAAAAATACAGATATAATTGTTTCTTTTTTCTCTGTCTACTCTACCTAACCTCTCCCTTTCTTTTGCCTAACTACTCTCATTTCAAAGGTTGGGGTCCCACATATGAGAAACATAGTTTGCAGGTAACAATCTACAACCAACCATCACTTTTATCACACACACACACACACATATATATATATAATACTTTTATGTAAACAATTATAATATATTTAAATGAATATTTAATCGAAGAAGATAATTGCCTAACTTTCAACAAATATTTCATGTTAAATTCCTTCATTTATATCAAAATTGAACCAATACTCACCACATAATAATTAATCATAAATAATATTATAAGCTCACAATATTAACAACCAGATTATTCCTAGGAAAGAGGGGACTTTCTAATAAGGACTTCTCCTTATTGGCGCGCAATTAAGTGACCAAACCCCTTTCCTCGACAAGACTTTCTAGACATTGTCAATAATGCAAATAATAATATGAATAACTTTGTCGTCTCAATTATTGATTTAATAATATAAAATTTTGTGACAATAATTGAATTAATAATGTGAGATACTATGCAACAATTACGGTGGAAATAATTGAATAAAATTGAGTGACTTCTCACATAAGCATCAATAATCAAAGATACTGTATAATATCGTGTGCTACTATGGAACCACACATATTACTTTACTTTTATCACCGGGTATTTAAATAGTTAACGCTAAAAGTTTTGCCGTTATTTTTATAAAAATTTATTTTTGTCGTTTTCTAACCTCGACAGTAATTTCATTGTGGGGTCCACCAATGATTGTGTCGTCGTACGAATATTCCCTGATAAAATGAATATTTCCCGACAAAATGAATATTTTCTGATAACTTGCATACTTTGCAAAATTTATAAATATTACCCACAACTATAACATTATATCAAATCAACACCTTATTAGTCAAAATAATAATTAGAGAAATTAAATCTTTATTCATAAAAAGTTGGGGTCTTACACCTAACACCTTCCCTCCGCTTAATCAAGCCCCCGGACCCTAACCACGAAGTAAACTCCAGATGGGACTAAATGTAAATAAAGCAGTAAATGGCCATGAAGTATAAACTGCAAGCCTGACAGAAATATAAATAAAGTAGTTAATGACCACAAAGTAAACTCCAAGCCTGACAGAAATGTAAATAAAGCAGTAAACGGCCGCGAATTAAACTCCTGGTCTGACAGAAATGTATATATATATATATATAAAAGTAGTAAAAACACCAGATATTATATTCAGGCTCAATCAAACAGAGTTTGATAATAAATATATATATATATATATATATATATAAGAATTTATATATATAAAAACAGTAAACGCTCCGGATATAAATCCAGGCTCACCGAACAGAGTTTGATAATAATTTATATATTTTATATATATATATAAGTAATAAACGCTACGTATGTGAATCCAGGCTCAATCGAGGCATAACTCGATGATGTTAGTGTAAATATATATATAAGTGTATATATACAAAAGAAATAAACAGCCACAGACCGAAGTTCGGGCATACGCACATAACACGACTCTCAACTTGAATAATTGTGTGTTCAAAAAGTGGAGAAAAGGCTTTGAGAAATGTAAGAAGTCTTACAGTGGATTGCCAAGAAGACTTCAAATGGCTTTAATTGAATGAACACTCAGTTTCTGCCGGTAAAATATAGCAAAGTATAAGCTCACAAGTGTTTAGAATGAGAAAACACTCAGTTTATATTATGTATAGAGTAAATTAGACAAGGCTTCCTCGCCTTTTTCTCTCCTAAAATGGCCACCCCAAGCCCTCTATTTATAGAGGGGGGAGCCGCAAGTATACCTATGGTAGTCGCAGGTGTACCTACAGTAGATGTAGGTATACCTGCGGCTACCTGGGGTACCCCGGGCTATGTGGGCCTCGCCGTCTCAAAGTATGTGCACACATGCAACGCGTTGTCCGCTCGAACCTTCATAACTTTTAATCTGGGCATCCGATTAAGGCGTATGATACCTTTTCAGAATGCTATTGTCGAGAGATACATAATGACATGGGATTAGAGGTTGTATGAAGTCAGTAAGATGGATCCATGCCTAGGTCTTTAGGTCTTCAAATTCTATCTGGTGTGCTGTCTTGTGTAGTAGTCACTCGAGATTTTGAGCTATGGTTCTTGTAGGACACTTCTGTGTAGAATGTATGTTGAAATGTTGTTGACATGGCGCAAATGTGGGATCGAGGTGGAAAAATGATGATTTTTCCCCTCACCGAGGTTATCTTTAATTTGGGCTGATGTAGCACTCGTTGCTCAGGGTTATCTCTAAGATTGGATTGCTGTAAGTGTTGAATGTCCTCAGGGTTGTCACTAAGGTGTACCTGACCTCCTAGGGTTGTCTTCAGGGTTGGAACTAAGTGCCTCGGGGTTATCTCCGAGGTTAGAGCTAACTACAAAGGGTTAAAATGATCTTTTTCGGGGTTATCTTCGGAACTGCAACTACATTCCTCGGGGTTGTCTCTGAGGTTATAGCTGAAACTCATGGGGTTGTCTCTGGGATGGGACTGAGTATCTCGGCATTGTCTCTGAGATGGAAAATTTGATAATTCTGGGGTTGTCTCTGGAACTGGAACTGCATTCCTTGGGGTTGTCTCCGAAGTTGAAACTGAATATCCAAGGGATGTCTCCGGGACTGAAACTGGGTATCTCGGGGTTTTCTTTGAGATGGAAAAACTGATAATTCTGGGGTTATCTCCGGAAGTGGACCTGCATTCTTCGAGGTTGTCGCCGAGGTTGAAGCTGAAACTCCCGGGGTTATTTTTGGGATTGAGCTGAGTATCTCAGGTTTGCCTTCGAGATGGAATTGACTCCTCCAGTGTTATCTCCAGAATTGGAACTTCACTCCTCATGGTTGTCTCTGAGGTTGCAACTGAAACTCCCGGGGTTGTACCCGGGATTAAGCTTATTTGTCCTCCAAGATTATCTATGAAAGATGATTTTGCCCTCCTGTAATGTTAGTAACAGGAATGCAAAAATTTTGAGTGTCTACATATGCCCCTATTTATCATATAGGATGTTTATGACTATGGGTAGGTGTGCTACTGAATGGCCACCTAGTCACTCCTATGTGCATGTGGATACTCTTGTTTACAAAGGAGACTCAGGAAATTTTTTTCCAAAATATAGGCGTTGAGTATTCATGCATTTTTAATTCTACTGTAGGCATATGTTAAATTAATGCATGCATGCATATATTCATAAAATGCATTTGAAAAGCTTCAGGTTAGAGTTTACCACACCCTTTCTGAGGTGATTTTGAGACTTGTGTCCAGATATATGGATCCGGATCAGCCGAGTAGTTCCTGCAGGACCACTTCAGGTGTGCAGAGGAGGGCTTCTGATGTGCCTCGACTCGTTTCAGTTAGACAGCCTCATTTTTTGGTGGATGTGGTGATCCGTACTATCTGGGTTGTGGTACCAGATGTTGAGGATGAGGATATATCGGTTGCGGACCCTATTCATGCTGCTCATGTTCCCCGTAAGGATTTTCAGGTATTTAGGTGACGATCCTAGTGCTCCTAGGTGATTTAAGTAGACACCCCTCGGTTTACTTGCATGTAAACGAGGGACAAGTTGTATTTGATCTTCCTTTTTCCTATTGATGAGGAACAAGGATTTTGATGTTGATTTTCTTTGTGATGTAGGTTCCTGGATTTACTCAGCCTCAAGGGAACTAGTTCGCATTCACTCTACATATCAGGCTTTGCATCCCGATTATCGAGCGATTGTCCATAGCTGGGGCTTCGAGGCGTTCTTTTCTATCCTCCCCCGTCGTTGTCCCTGGGGTTATCTCAGGGGGTTGTTTGAGCGTTGGTTTCACCAGACTCAGTCTCTCCATTTGTTAGACTGTGAGGTGATGATGACGTTAATGGATTGGCGATTTATCACTGGTATGGAGTTTAGAGGGGCACTATTACCTTGTACGATGAACATTACCCCGACTGCCGTCAGATCCTTGCTAGGAGTCTCGGCTGAGGCGCTCAAGGGTAGGACATTCGTACAAGTCCTTTGAGTATAGATGCTATGAGTGGGCTGTTGAGTGAGGCCATACCCGATGATGTGAGAGTCAGGGATCACATTCTTCAATGATTGTTCCTGATGATCATTAGGGGCTGCTTTATAGCGGATAACTCTTCCACGGTGTCATTCTCTTTGGTCAGCGCGACATGAGATGTGGACTGTATTGGAGAGTATGACTGGGGTTCCTATACATTCACCTATTTCCTTAGGGGTATGCGCATGTGTTCGCAGGCCTTGACGTAGGCTTGGCTAGGATTTTACCCATTTCTACTGGTGCATATTTCTCTTGTGATTTCCCATGTACAGGTTAAGAGTGTTGACTGACAACAGATGTTTGCCTTTGTGTTGACAGTTTTAGGCCTATGAGAGGCTGTCATGCTTGTGTCATGTGAGTGTGTTAGGTTTAAATACTTATCCACAAGGACAGCGATGGCATCACTCTATACTGGTGGAGATTCCTGTAGCTGAGGGTTTCACCCATTGTCGTTTATAGTTGGAGTTGTTGACAGCTGATGATATCACTTGGATTCCCTATTCTAGGGAACATTTGACCATTGGATTTGAGGACGGGTACCCGACTGGTGTCGAGTATGTAATATCTACCCGTAGGATTCCTTTCTTCACAAATGGAGGATATGAGCTCTATTTAGGAGAGCGTGCTATTAGGAGCACTACAGGGGAGTTTTGGGTACCGATTTTGCCTCATGCCAGGCGTTATTGGCCTGTATCGCAGTTGCTTGTCAGTGATATCCCATTGATTGGCGTTGATGACTTTACATTAAAAGAGGGTCTGTATACTCAGGATATATTCCATCGAGGGTGGTCCCCTCATACCATCGGAGCCCATACTCGCGCCACTTAGTTCATGGGGGATATGGTTCCTAGATCTATGATGATGACGGATTAGATGGGTTGTGTCTGAGATCCGACTCTTTTGATATAGATTGAGAGCTTGACCTGGCAATTGGACTGGGCACATTTCTTTTTCCGGCACTTGGGTAGAGATCCTTCAGAGGCAGATACTTTTGATCCTTCCAGCTCTGGGACTGGCCCTTCAGGTGACCCATATGGTTTTGCCGGCGCAGATTCTCCATTGTATAGGCCTGACATCCTACTTGGCAGAGATCTAGTGACTCAGGAGGAGTTACATCAGTTGGACAGGATTGTCGATGTAGACATTGTCACCATTATCTTCTTCTGATGTGTATTCTCGCTATATCTTTTGATAGGCCTCTGTTAGATACTGGGTGGTTATGCCCCATTCTCATTATATCTTTCGATAGGCCTCTGTTATTTGTTGGGCGTCTGTTCCCCATTTCCCTAAATTTTTAGTTGTACAGAGATGATGTATTAGATGATGATGTACTTAAGAATGTATGTACTATTTTCCATTCCCAGCATCATATTGCCATCTATTATTGATCATGTATGTATTATGTTATGCATATGTATGTCTAGAGATATTCAACATTGACCCCTGGATGGTCTTATGATACGGCCCACACAGATGTCTTCTTCGACAGTCAGCCGCATTGATCACACCTCACCAGTATTGGTAGCCTCCCGTCTGAGGTCATGGTATGATAGTTTGTCACCTCCAAATCAGGTGACTGTAGATTAGTTATTATAATATTTCACGACCCTCCTGATGTTCCAAGTTCCTGTGGGCTTTGTAGATGGTATGTTAGAGCATTGGGCACTAGAGAGGCAGGTTTTTTGGTTTGGGACCCAGGAGTTGACTCCCACTTTAGAGGAGTATGAGCGGTTAACGACATTGCCACTGGACAGGCCTTGCGCTCGGATGGCTATCGGTGACATGAGCCGACAGTTTATGACCCTCACCGGGCTGAGGCGTAGAGTAGTACAGGATGAGATTACATCCGGCCATGTTGTATCTTAGCATTTTTTGATAGACAGATTTGGCGCAGTGGACAGTTATGTACGACACTCTTGGGATTTCACCAGATCAGAGGATCAATGGCGTATGAATAAAGTAGACGTACTCATGATGTGCGTAGTGGCTTATATGTACATGCCACTGTATATGGATAAGCTAGACATCAGTGTTATGATGGCAGTGAGAGCTCTCAGGGAGGGTTATACCATCGTGCCAATGATTGTGATAGAGACATTGAGGTTAACCACATATTGCCACACTTATCCAACATGGGTATTCATAGGTAGCTCGGTCTTGATGTATGTGTGGTTTATATCACACCTGAGATCGGTTGACACCTTTCGACGGCATGTGTACTATTTTTCCCATGAGATAGCCATGTCTTACTCCTTTCAGCCAGCGGATTGTACAGACATTACATCCTTGTCGGTGTTTTTGGCAGGGATCAGAGATCCATTTAACATTTTGTCGTGTACAGGGCTCAGTTTTCCCTACAGCTTCATTACTCATGCCCTTGGCATGGATTATCTCCTTCTGGCTGGTTTGAGGGGCATGACTACTTACCTCCCACTGGCTGTGATGACACAGTCTGACTAGTTTCAAGACATCCATCCTTTTGAGGGGGCATTAGGTCAGCGTTTGGCTTCTCGCCATTTGTCAGTAGAGGACAGATCCAGGGTGTATGACTGTTGGGATCAGCGTGAGCAAGCTAAGTTTTCCATTAGCCATCTGGGCTATTCGGCAGAGTGTTTTTCATGGATGGAGATAGAGACTACATCGACTGCAGTTGTATCCACAAAGCCTGGGATTGATTTTGATGGTGGAGAGCCCATAGAGGACACTAATTCTCCTGTCGAGGAGGAGCTGTTTACTGGTTTGACAACAACTCTTGTTGATTCTCCTAGTATGACTGCTACTATGACCTCGCATTTAGCAGAGTATTTAGAGCAGAGTCGGTATCTGATGATGTTTGAGAGGGATTAGGCCAGGGCCTTGATGTTGATAGCTTTTGCTAGGAGAGATGTCGCTCTATTGGAGAGAGATGATGCTTTAGGTCATAGAGACACCGCTATTGCTGAGCGGGATGAGGCTAGATCATTCAGAGATGCATTGAATGTTGAGCGGGATTGCGCTATATTTGCCCAGGATGTAGCCGTTACAGATAGTACTGCAGTGAGGTCACATACTACTGATATTATGGAAGAGATGAACACGTATATTGATGAGCATAATGTCACTATGCAGTTGGCTGTGGATTTGTTGGCTCGTGAAGATACCCTTGGGCAGGAGCTCATATTACCTCTTTTTTCGGAGAGAGATGCCATGTTGGACTTGATAGCTCGCATATATACTGACTTGTAGAGGGGCTTGTATTTTCCTGCATAGACTAGCTTAGTCATTTTGTCATGTACAATACATATTGTATATATCAAAAAACAATATATATGGCATGGAAATATATTTTGATTCACTTCCCTTTTAGTTGTGCATTGTTACTTGCTTGATATTTGCTTGCTTCTCCAGGACTTATGATCTTGATGTATTCTAAACTCATCCTTGATGGGTGAACATTGAGATGTCTCAAGATCTTTTATAATGGATCGTTGATCTATGTGTATCCCTACCCTTTGGTGTCTTGGGACTGGTTTCTGTATGTAGTAATGGAGAGGAGTGTGGCTTTCCTCTCTGAGGTTGACCACACCACAGATGGTCACCGGTATTCCTTTATATGGGGGAGCCCAGGTAGTTCCATCTCTTATGGATTGGTGTTTCTCTTTGAGGACTCAATCGCAGCTTAGATGGTAGCCAATTCTCCCATTGTATGGGGAGATCAGTTAGTTCCATCTCTTTGGTCTGAAGCCGATGAAAATGTGGTGGATTGAAGGTAGATCCCAGTACCATGTGACAATTTTTTATGTTTTGGTAGGGGGTAAGACTGAACCATAAATGGCTGCCTACGTACTCCTATTGCAGAGGAGATCAGGTCTGCGTAGTTCGAACCTGGTGTAAGAGGTTCAACACTATATGTGAAAGGGTGTAGAAGGGTGTAGAAGTGTTTTTTTTTCAGTGAGATCAAGCCATTAAAAATGGTTGCCTATGTACTCCCGTGTATTGGGGAGATCAGGTCGACGTAGTTTGCCCCATGTACAGGACGGATTGCAAACAAAAAAGTTTGATCCCATGTTAAGGACAAACTGCAGGTGAAAAGTTTGATCCCATGTACAGGAAAAACTACAGGTGGGAAAAGTTTATCCCTGGTGGGATAAAACTGTAGGTGTGAAGGTTTAATCCCTGGTGGGATAACCTAAATTTAGTGGAAGTTTTGAAAAGAATTGGCGCGAAGGATCTATTCATTTGAAACCAAGCTGCTGGTTTGAAAAGTGTGTTTATCTCTGATAGGGCAAATGGGTATGAAAAAGGGTTGTATGTAGTGAAGGGTTAGAAAATCTGAAGTGACTGGGGATCTAGTGATCCAAAACCAGGATGTTTGCTTGATGGTAACTTCAGACATAGTACCATTTCACGGTGTCCAAGATGATGAGATGTGGAAATTCATCGTCGTCCATTTCCTGTAATCTGAGAGCACCTCCTGTTAATACCTCCTTGACAATAAATGGGCCTTCCCAGTTTGGGGCGAATTTTCCCATGGTTTGATCTTGGTTGTCAATGATCTTCTTCAAAACCAAGTCATGTTGTTTAAACTGCCGTAGCCAGACTTTTCTGTTGTAGGATCTGGCGATCCTCTGTTGATATAACTAACCATGAAAGATAGCCTCGGTTCGCCTTTCGTCTATTTAAGACAATTGGTGATACCTATCTTGTAACCATTGGTCTTCATCAAGCTGAGCGTCTATCAAAACTCTTAGGGAATCCATTTCCACCTCTATAGGGAGCACTACTTCCATCCCATAGGTTAATGTGTAGGGGGTTGCCCTAGTGGAAGTATGCATTGAGGTTCTGTAGGCTAATAGAATCAGAGGCAAGAGGTAAGGCCATCCTTTGTGATTGGCGGACATCTTTTGCATGATCTTCTTGATGTTCTTATTAGCCGCTTCAACAACACTATTCATCTTTGGATGTTAGATGACGGAGTTGAGATGTTTGATGTGGAATTATCTGCATAACTCCTCCATCATTTTGTTATTGAGGTTCTTAGCATTGTCTATCGCAATTACTTGGATGTCCATATCGATAAATGACATTGTTTCTGATGAAACCAATGATAACTTCTTTGGTAACCCTATGGAAGGAGGCTGTTTCTACACACTTGGTGAAGTAGTCGATCATGGTGAAGATAAAGCAATGCCCATTATTGGCTTTGGGCTCGATGGGCCCGATCACGCCCATTCCCCACATTACAAAGGGCCAGGGTGAACTCATATTGTGGAGATCCCTTGGAGGGGCGTGGATAACATTCCCATGAATTTGGCATTTGTAACATCTTTTGACGTGATCATCACAGTTAGCCTTGAGAGAGAGCCAGTAATGCCCTGTTCTGAGGATCTTTTTAACAAATATAGGGCCACTCATGTGTGGGCCACATACTCCACCATGAATTTCATCAATGAGCCTCTGAGCTTGGTCCTTGTCCAGACATCTGAGGAGACCTAGTCCTGAATCTTTTTTGTAGAGTGCATCTCCGCTCAGGTAGAATTTCATAGCCATTCGATGGATCCGCTTTCTTTCTGTAGCACTCACCTCAGCGGGTATATATCCATCTCGTAGATACTCCTTGATGTGTTAATTCCAAGGGTGTTGGACGGGAGGTAGCTCATCTGATACTTCTCCAATATAGTTCCTATAGGCTGGAGCCTTTTGTAGGGCAAATGTGATGCTTAGCATGTTTTCCTTGTCAGGTATGTTGATCAAGGAGGCCAACATTGCTAGCACATCCGCAAAGTCATTCCTATTCCTAGGAACATGGAGGAAGGTTATTTCTTCAAACTCCAAAGTCATCTGGATAACTTATCGATGGTAAGGCAGTAAATATAGCTCTTTGGTGTGATATATTTCGATGTTTTGTCTAATTCAGAATCTCTAAAGATAGTTAACCTCCTGATGCCAATTGATTGGGCAAGTTTTAGCCCCATGATACAGCCTTCATACTCAGTTGTGTTTTTGGTACTGACAAACTGTAATTTGATGGCGACGGTATACTGCTCCCCCGTAATGGCTACTAGAACTGTTCCAGCCCCAGAACCTTCCATGTTAACAGTTCCATCAAAATACATCTTCCATGTATGGTGTGCATCGTACTGATGGTGTTGTTGAACTGTCATTACCCCTTCATCGGGGAAGTATGTTTCCAAAGGTTTAAAATCCCCTGAAAGGGTAACGGCCAGTTGATCCGCAATTCCTTGACCTTCGAAAGACTTTTGTGTCACGTAGACGATGTCAATTTGTTGTAGGATCAACTACCATCTGGACAACCGAAAATTTAACAAGGGTTTACTGAACACGTACTTGAGAGGATCCACACGGGATATGAGATGTGTTGTGTGACCATGGAGGTAATGTTGTAACCTCATGGAAGCCCATGCTAAAGCATAATAAGTCTTCTCAATCAGAATATACTTGTGTTCACTACTGCTGAATCTTTTGCTGAGGTAGTAGATAGCTCGCACTTGGCCTCTATCATCTTTCTTTCCCAACATGCAGCCCATGACATTTTCATTAATAGACAGGTACATGAACAGGGGAACACCATCCCTGGGAGGTACCAAAACAGGCGCTTTGACTAGCTCCTCTTTAATTCTAAGGAAGGTTTTCTGACACTCATTGTTCCATTTCATGGAGGAGTTCTTCTTAACAACTTGAAGATAGGCTCACAAGTTGCTGTTAGTTGGGAGATGAATTGGCTGATGAAGTTGATCCTTCCTAAAAATCCCCGTATTTCCTTCTCTGTTTGAGGAATGGGCATTTCGGTGATGGCCTGGATTTTGGTGGGATCCAGCTCAATCCCTTTGTGGCTGACTAGGAATCCTAGCAACTTTCCTGATTTAACGCCAAAGGTGCACTTGGCTAGATTCAACTTCAAGTTGTACTTACGTAACCTGTTGAAGAGCTTTCTGAGATGGTCTAGGTGGTCTTCTTCCCTTCGGGATTTGACAATGATGTCATCCACGTAGATCTCTATCTCTTTATGCATTAAGTCATTAAAAAGAGCCATCATGGCCCGCTAATAGGTAGCTCCGGCATTGATGAGGCCGAATGACTACCGTCGATAGCGAAAGGTTCCCTAAGGTGTGATGAATTCAGTTTTCTCATGATCCTCTTCAGCAACCATAAATTGATGGTACCCAGCAAAACAATCAGCAAAGGAGTACATGTTGTATTGAGCAGTATTGTCAATGAGTATGTGGATGAATGGCACGGGAAAGCTATCTTTACGGCAAGCTTTATTCAAATCTTTGTAATCCACGCAAACTCGCACCTTTCCTCCTGGTTTAGGCATGTGGACTATGTTGGATAGCCATTCAGGATATGTTGACAGCATGATGTTGCTTGCTTGAAATTGTTTCATTATTTCTTCTTTAACCTTCAAACTCCACTCAGGTTTTAATCGCTTGAGCTTCTGCCTGACTGGCTTGTATCATTCTTTGATGGGGATGCGATGAATGACAATGTCAGTGGACAAACCCCCATGTCTTAATGAGACCATGCAAACACATCCTTAAATTGGGTTAATAGAGTAACCATGTCATTCCTTTGGTTTGGAGTAAGATCCATACCAATCTGAATTAGTTTGGGGTTTTCTAAGTTTCCGAGGTTGAAAGAGGAGGTTTGATCAAGATTTGGTTTTGGTTTTTCCTTGACTCATTCTTTGATCTCCTAAGGTATCTCATAGTCCTCTTGTACTTCCATCAAGTCTGAGTCCAACTTTACATCAAAGTTATAGTCCTTGTGGAGAATAGGCACCTCATCAGCAAGTTTAGGCACATCTAAATTTAGAGTCCTAAAACAAAAATGCTTTCACTTAATATATGAAACTGTTCAATCATACAAAGTGTTAGCATTTAATGACAAAAAACTGCTAATACTGTATAACAAAAGTAAGCAGTTATTATTATCTACAGGGTAGAGCCAGTTTCTGCCCTTTTTACCCTTATCGGCAAATGCATGAAATGCTGCTCCAATTGCCAAGGATAAAGTCCTGTTGGATAATAGTGATGAAGGTGTTGTCATCTTCTTCCTTCTCCCGAATGATGACCATGATATCTAGACAATCATCGTCTGGGATGCCTTTATTCATGACCTCAGTAAGGACAATGATGCGTATGTTTGACAACCACCTGGCAATGTCTTAATTGCGTCTCCGTTCAATTTCTTCCACTTCAGGATTTAGAATCAGGACCTCCTTTCCTTTGACCAGTACTGGCTTAGGAAATAATATAGCCATTACATGGGCAGGCACCTTTACCGAAGATCGTACAGGCTCAAGATTTGTAGGTTGAGATAATCGTCGTGTGGCTGAAGATGAAGGAATCTGTTTGTGCTTATGAGGATTCCTATGACTGGAACTATAAAAATAGCATAGTTCGGA
The DNA here is from genome assembly GCA_020205615.1 of Panax quinquefolius. Taxonomy (NCBI): domain Eukaryota; kingdom Viridiplantae; phylum Streptophyta; class Magnoliopsida; order Apiales; family Araliaceae; genus Panax; species Panax quinquefolius. The sequence continues at coordinate 46,970,282 of CM035152.1, read as the reverse complement.
TGTCCTAGTTTAACTGAGAATTTGAATTGGGCGCTTAATGCCTTGATAATCTTTGCTAAACCGTTGTCCAGGTTGATAACCCAATGATATCATCTCTTGAATTGCCGACATCACCTTGACAAAAACTTGGGTATCAGAGGTGGCGCCCCAATAAGATGATAGTGAGTGTTGCTCACCTCTACGGAATGGAAACTGATCGGCTCAACATCTGAATTGAAGCTAAGAGTGGTATGTCACCTTGTCCAGGACATTCTGGCTCAGCATTAACAGTGACTAGGCTATTGTTAATGATGTATTTGAGTTGCTGGTGAAGAGTGGAAGGGACGGCTCCATCCATGTGGATCCACGGTCTCCCCAAGAGTAGGTTGTATCCTGTAGCTATTTTGAACACCTTAAAGGATACGCAGAATGTATGTGGACCAATCTCCAAAGGTAGTTCAATCTCTCTGATAGCATTTCGTTGGGATCCATTAAAAGCTTTGATAACCGTGTGGCTGCTTTTGATCCTACTGAGATTGATGTTCATCTTCTCCAAAGTGGCATAAGGGCAGATATTTAAAGATGATCCTCTATCTATCAAAACTCCTCCCACTATGCATCCGAAGGACAGAACCGCTATGTGCAACAGTTTGCAATGACCAGTCCCCTTAGGAGGTATGTTGTCATCAGTGAAAGATATCACATTGTTGTTAAAAATGTGATCAACCAGATGTTGAAATTTTTCAACCTCCACTATTTCGGTAAGTGGGATTCTTCCAAAACCTTTAACAAGACCTTCCTGTGATCTTCGAAAGAGAGAACCAAGTCCAGTATGGAAATTTGTTGTGGAGCTTCTCTCAAGCTTAAAACCACCTTGGCTTTATTATAGCCCATAGTACGGAGGAACTCTTCGATCTTCTCCATGGGAACCTTCCCCTTTGATCTAATGGTGGGCTTCATCTCCCGTTAGGGAAGATATATTGGATTCTCCTTTAACACTGCAGCAGTTATGTGGGATGTGGATCCTTCAGCCTCTCCATAATTCCATGGCACTTTTTGTAGGCTGATAATATGATACTGTGGTCTGTATGGCAAGATAATTAGCTTGGGTGCAGCCACATTCAAAGGATTGTCAACACCTTTGAGTTGAATTGCTTGTATTATGAGTGATCTGGCAGCCAAATCATCCTCATCGGATATAACTGCTACGACTTCCTTCCATTTTGTAGGAAATGTGTCCCCACTCTTGAGTAATACAGTGTCATTATCTGCCTACTATAGGACGCCACTGTCAATGAGGTTTTGAATAAGATGGCGAAGTGTCCGCAATTCTTCAGTGTTGTGTCTGCGAGAGTGGGAGTGGTACTGACATACTCCATTAGAATTGAACCGTCTTGAACGGGGATTGATTGGAGGTAGCAGAGCTTTAATTCTTCCTTGATTGATCAGCATCTAAAATATCTCCTCCATCGGTTGGCCTAGATAGGTAAATTCCCTTTTGTTTGAAAAATCTCGACGGGCTTTGGCACTTGCTATTTTTATAATTTTATCCTCTAGCGTTTCACTTTCTAGAGTCAATGGTGGAGTATTTGTAACAAGAGGAAGGAGACTAGCATGCTCCTCACTGACTAATTGGCGTGTGACTTGGTGCTGATGGATCACCAGTTCTACTAATTGGTTTACTTGCTCACATAGAGCCTTCTTTTTTCGTTCCATCATAAACTAGAATTGTGCATAATCCTATTTGTCAGCATCATCCTTGCTGGTTTGGGAGGATCCACCACCGTAATTGGATGTCTGACCACTACTCCAATTGATCATATTAACCTCCTCTTCTTTGTGTTGAAGAAGAGGGTTGTCTTGTACGTGGGGTTGGTTGGGCTTAGTCACCACGATCTCACCATTAACAATTAAATTCTGGATCTTATGTTTCAAGGCCCAGCAATCCTGAGTATCATGTCCTGGAGCTCCATCATGATAAGCACACTTTCTATTAGCATTGAAACCCTTCCCATTTGGGTTGGCTGGTGGAAGATGTGACAACCCGAGAATTTAGAAAAAAATTAAAATCATAATTGATTGATTTAAGGTTCAATATTAGGACCTAGACAGAAAATAAGTGTATGGAATTGACAATTCTGTAAAGAAATATTAAGGATTTCAAAAGTCTGAAGGATTTTGATGGAATTAAAATCTTTTGGTAGAGAATTATCTGAGTTAAGTATTTAAGTGTATAAGAAGCTATGTATGTTATTTTATGTGTACAATAATTGTTTATGTTTTTAGTTTATGATTTAGGATCAAGAATTTATCAGATAAGTTGTAACTTTAGCAAACACTAAAGTTATATGAGAATGTCAAGGAATAAGTTAGTAAACACTAACGAACAGTTAGAAAACTTAGCGATACTTCCAGAATCCTTAATCTAAGTTCCGGGAATTCAAAACCCTAATTTGAGAATCCAAAACCCTAATTTGGGAATTCAAAAGCCAAGTATAAATGGCTAAGTGTTATAAGTTATAGAATAAAAGGGAAATGTCCAAATTGCCCTTCAAATTATAGGGGAAAAGACCAAATTGCCCTTAGTGAATGAGAAAATACCAAAATACCATTTTCTTAAAATTTAAGTAAAAGATCACACTAAATCTTGGTGACTCATCAAGCTAGCTTATCCCATGTGCTCAAAATCTATCTAATATATCTGATATGTTGTACCCATGGTTATTCACATGGCCCAAATATTTTAATTAGAGAATCCCAATAGCGATTTAATTTAATAGCCTAAAATAATGGGATATGTACTAGTAGAATAACTATGGTTAGGAACTAACCATACTTGAGTTAAAGGTAGGAAATTGTGGGAAATAACTATATTGGTCATAAGAGAGGGAGGAGAGATTGAGCATGTGTGGTAATTATTTTTTTACTTTAGTTGTTCAACAAATCCTAATAACTCCCTATATGTGTCATTCTTTTATTAAACCACTTATTTTAGCCAAAAGTGCAAGAAACCTCAAGGAGATGAGTAAGAGAAGGAAGGGGAGAAGTATTGGGCAAATAATATACTTACATATCTTATATCTATATATTTTCCCCAACAAAAAATTAAAAAAAAATATATTACCTTTCTATTTCATTTCTTACTTCTAAATTTGCTAACAAAAAGAAAGAGAGAGGCAAGAGAGAGAGTGAGAGAGTTCAGTCGAGATGAAGGAAAAAGGAAGAGAGTTTTGATCTTCCATGCCATCCAAGATCCATTACATAGTTTGGAAGAAAAAGATATGTCAAGAAATCAAAGGTATAAAACCAAACCTAAGTTATCCTTTTATTTAAGTTATTTTGATGGAATAAAGATCTTAGATCTACATGATTTAGAGTGTTTTATGTGTGGATCTATCCATCTTGTGTGTTAGAAGTTAGATCTAAAGTATGAAATAGAAACTAGGTTTTTCAAAATGTAAAAAATCCTAATTTTTCTTAGCCTTGATGGTGTTTAATCTTGTGTTTGATGATTGTTTGATTAAATAGATCATGTATCATGGTAGAATCATCGGTATATGAGGTATTAGTAAGTGTTATGATGAGTTATGTTGGTTATTATGTGAAAACATGAAAGTTTTCTTGGATGACACCAGGAGTTAAAAATCAGATTTTTGTGAAAACGAAACACGAAATTCAAATGAACATATCTCCTATTATATTTCTAATTTTTGAGTTTGGTAAAGTCCTAGAGTTAGATCTATGAGTTTTCTAACTTATCCAAGTGGAATGACTGAAAAAGGAGTTGTAGATTTCTGTATGGACTGATTTTAGCAAAGGAGTCAAAAACTGCAAAGTGATAAAAAGCTACTGCCCAGAAATTTAAAAGGGCATTGGGAGCTGTCGTTTACACTCCTAAATTAACCACACTTTCACTTCACAATTTATAATAATTAGCACAGTAATAAGTAAGGATCGATCCCACAGAGAGTAAAGTTATTTTATAATTAGTCTACTATTTCAACAGAAAATAAAGATGGGGGTTTTTTGAAAATTATTTTTCAACTAAGAGAACAAAAATTAATGATTTAACCAAATATGTAAAAACTTCAGTTCTGCAGTTCAGTTTCACCAAGTACAACAATCAATTAATCAAGTAATTATTATTTTCCCTTCAATAAAATTATTAGCCTAAGCTCTGCTATCCGAAATTCTCCTTAGATTGTCATTGTATGAAACAAGCTCTTCACCAGATTCTAACTAGCATACAACCTAGAACAAGCTCTCTAGATTTAATATGATAGAAGCATTAAGAAATAGAGAATTAGGCTAATCCAAGTAACAAACACATAAGCTCGATTTGTTTAACTTGTTTTCTGATGATCGTAGCAATAAACAAAAGCTTGTCCACAATTATTATTACCAATTTGCTACTTGTGATGAAGACAGATATCAATTACACGTAATATCAATCTTAATCTAGCATATGATAATGATCAAACTAACTCAATTGGCCATATTAAATTAATTAGATCAATTAGCATGCAATCAATGAAAACAGATTATCAGAAGAAATTTCACACAAGAAGGAATAAATAATAATACTCAATTAATCAATTACTTGTAACAAGGATTCACCTCCCTTTAGAACTGAATGAAAAGAACTAGCCTGACATGCTCTTGAGTCTGCACTCCAATAGATGATAGTTGATTATTGAATGAATAAAACCTTGACTCTCATCCTCTATTTATAGCGATAGACAAAGTCCTAAATCCTATAGGAAATAGAAATCCAAACCCCAAAGGAATTACAAATTATACTAATTTCCATAAAGAAATAGAATTCAATTTGGAAATAAATCTTAGTATAAAGTAAATCCTAAATCTAATACAAGTGTTGTGTAAAACTTCCCAAGCCGCCTTCGGATTCTTCAATTGCCACGTGAATAATTTCCAATTCGCCTTCGGATTCCTTGCAACTTAATTTGCCAGATTGCTTGGATGTTAAAATCCGTGTACTGCTAGAATAATACTCCCTCCATGCTGGCCACGTGAAATAAGTTCAAGGATTGCAAGTTTGTTGCATGACCGTGGCCCACATGATTATATCATTTAAATCCATTTAATATTTATCCATCCCAATGATGCTGTCCACGTGATTTAATTTCCTAGTTGCGTGAAGCTTCTGAATTTCCTTTGACTTAGTAAATCCTCCTCCAATTAGAATTAGAACTCATGAGTTGCCCACGTGAATAAAAGAATTGCAAGTTGCTGTATGAAAATGAAGCCAATCGTGGCCCACATTATATATACTTGATATTCCTCCATTAAACAATTCGTAACCCGTTTGAAATTTTAGCTCCCTTGATCCAATAATGCTCAATTTGTCTTCAAATTATTTTCAAATTCACAGAGCCCATCAATTGTACCTAAAATAAAAATATAAGAATAATGAGTTTATTTAGGCACAAAATAAATACAAAAGATTAAGTATTAAGGAATAAAAATATAACATATTTCATACTCATCAAATTCCCCCACACTTGTCTTTTACACGCCCTCGTGTAAACCAAAAATTTGATTTTAAAAATCTATTCAACACAAAGTGTCAAAAGATTTCAAGATACAAATCATGACTATCAACACTAAATTTGCAGAAATCTAATCAACGCTTTATCAATCAACTCACAATTACCAACCTTACCATTTCACCAATGAATTTCATTAAATCAAACTGTAGCCACATAAGTAACTTTCCCAAAATCATTATACTTACTCAACTTAGTTACCATGAAGCAAAAACTGTGCACACTGACTCACAACCAAGAACAACTTTTTCTTGCTTTTTAATTTTTTTCATAGAACCCCCTTTTTTTTAGCACATATGAATGTATTTTCATGCTTCTTCTTTTTTTTTCATATATTTTTTTTCTTGACATGTGCAATGTCTCCTTTTCTTAGGCTTTTCAGAGTTACCCATTAGCGAACTTTCCACCAACGACTCCCAAACCAGATGATCTTAGGGCGCTAGGTGTAGAGACACCCCTACGGGCTTACTTATTCAAGTAACAAAGGCCACAAAAGTCGACTAGTCAAGCTGCTTTTATCCATCGCACTTTTCAGCATGAATACCGATGCTTCCCGAGGTTTAGATACCCAGTTATTTCGCACAATAGACATTGAAGCAGATTTTCAAATTTCATTTTTTTCCCTTATTTTTTTTTTCTCTTTTTTTTTTCTTTTTTTTTTCATTCATCATTTTTTTCACATGGTTCTGCAACAACATAAGCAAGTTAAACAGTTCTAAGTCGTGAAATCAGTGCAAATAGACAACTCCACAAATAACTTAGCCAAATAAACATGTTTCTAATATTCAAGTACTAATGTATCACAAATTCAATTCAAATCAATTACTATGGATCATGGCTTAGTTGTCATCATTCATTAACAAATTAAGCATCAACAGATTCTGAATTTTAGCATCAATTTTCAATCTTTGACTTTAACCTTCGAACACATAAGCAAATAGAATCATGGAACCCAAGTTTTCAGTTTTTTTTTTATCATTTTTTTTTCAACTTTCCATCAAAATTGAATTTTTTATTCCTACATAAAATAAAACCTAAATCTCCCCTCCCCCTCACTTAAACCTTACATTGTCCCCAATGTAAGAAAATCATGCAAAGAAGAAAATACTACTAGCAAACATGCAATAAAAAAACTAAAAAGTAAAGGGATAGAAAAATCAAATCTGAGATCTTGGGTTGCCTCCCAAGCAGCTGCCCGTGTTTAACGTCTTTGGCTCGACATCATCCTTCTCATCTTATGTAATTGGACTTGTGTACTTCAAGTGGACTGGTAACAACTTCAATTCTTTATTAGAAGCATCCTTCATATTCTGATTTTTCTTCATTCCAACCATCAAATCTTTTTTGTATATTTGGTCAAGAGATTTCTGCACTTTGGTTAGATTACTAGCAATAATTATAGGCAAAGTGACATTAGTCCCCAAATATGCATTTTTCAAATGAGTAGGTAATTGTTTCAATTCTAGAATTGGGGCTTGTACAACAGAAGATAATAACTTTTGATGAGGAGCAGGAAATTGAATAGAATGTTTTGCTAACTTATTTGAGAATTTTGACACTGAGTGTAGTGCAACCACAATTTCCTTCAATTCCTGAGTTTGCTTAATTTCATCTTCCTTGTCCATATCCATACAGTTGGAGATAGCTACCTCCAAACTATCCCGATGCATTTGTTCAAAGGCTCTATGTACTAAAGAGTCTCTCCCATCGATAGCAAAAACCTGTCCTATATCACTAGGGTACCTCATGGCATCATAGATGTTAAACTGAATCTTCTCGCCATCAAACTCCATTGTCAAGGTCCCATTGTGCACATCAATCATGGTTCTTGTTGTTTTCAGGAATGGTCTTCCTAGCAAGATGTGAGAAGGGTTTGGTGATGTATCATCTTCCATATCCACAATGTAAAAATCTGCAGGAAAGAATAGTTCGCTCACCTGTACTAAGACATCTTCAATTACCCCTTGGGGGTAAGTGTTAGTACGATTTGCCAATTGAATAATCACACCAGTATTTTTCAAAGGACCTAGATTTAAGGAAGTATAACTAGATAAAAGCATAACATTAATTGAAGCTCCTAAATCTAGCATGGCTTTGTCAAATTTGGTGTTTCCTATTTTGCACGGGATTGTAAACATTCCTGGATCTCTACATTTAGGAGGCATATTTCTTTGAAGAACAACAGATACATTTTCCCCGACTGTAACTTTTTCATTATTTTGCAATTTTCTTTTATTAGTGCATAATTCTTTCAAAAACTTTGCATACCGTGGCACTTGTTTAATTGCATCAAGGAGAGGGATGTTCACTTCTACTTTCCTAAAAGTTTCCAGAATTTCTTTTTCTTGTTCATCTTTCTTTATAGTTTTAAAATTTCTAGGAGGAAAGGGAAGAGGAATGTTTTTAAGCTGATTAGGAGAGTGAGATTGTACCTTGGATTTTTTTTGTTTCCTCTTTAGCTGCTTCCTTTTCGAACTCTATGGGGGTCGGTGGTGTATCCAACTGTGTTACATTCCGTAAAGTTATAGCACTTGCATTCTCCCTTGGGTTGACTACTGTTTGAGATGGTAATTTTCCTGAGCCTCTAGATTCCAATATCCCCACAGTTGTAGCCAGTTGTCCTACTTGGTTCCTCAAATCTTGAACCAAAGTTTTTGTCTCTTGCTGGAACTGCTGTGTCTAATTCATGAACTGTTGTGTCTATCCTATGAATGCTTTGAACATCTCCTCCAATGATGTTCCAGTAGGTGTAGGGACTGCTTGCTTCGGTTGGTATTGAGGTTGGGCTGGTTGGAAGCCCTGCTGCCTAGGTGGAAATGTAGGTGGTGCCGCTTGTTTCCTCCCATAACTCAGATTTGGATGATCCCTCCATCCTGGGTTGTATGTGTTTGAGTACGGATCATACTTTTTCTGAGGTGGTGGCTGATAATTTCCCATTGCATTAGCTTGTTGCACAGCCTCGTCATCTTGTAATGTTGGGCATTCATCTGTATTGTGATTTGGTTGTAGACATATTCCACAAACCTTTGCAATTGGCAGTTGACCTGTAGCTAATTATCAAACCATGGCAGTTAATTAAGAAATTTATTGACCATAATCACAAGTGCTTACCTCGCTTACCCTTTCTGGTGCATGATTTGTTCTAGTGCCATATTATTATTGCGAAGTTTCACGCCATGTTTGCAATTAAATTCCTTGCCGCCTCCGGGGTCTTGTCAACTAGTGCTCCTTCGCTAATCAAGATCGATCATGCTTCTATCCATCTGTATCAACCCTTCATAGAAATCTTTGGATCGTGTTGTTCATCTATTTGATGCGGTGGGACAATTTGGAACAAAGCTTTTGAATCTTTCCCAATACTCGATATAGTGTCTCCCCAATCGAATTATCTAATCCCACGATCTCCTTCCTTATGTTGGCTACTCTTGAGGCTGGAAAGTATCTCTCCAAGAACAACTGCTTCATGTCATTCCAAGACTGTATTGATCCTGAGGGTAGGTAGTACAGCCAATCCTTTGCCAAATCTGCTAAAGAGAATGGGAATGCTCTCAGCTTGATTTGCTCTACGGTGATTCCGTGTGGTTTCATAGTGGAGCACACCACATGAAATTCCTTCATATGTTTGTAGGGGTCCTCACCTGTAAGACCACGAAAAGTAGGTAGTAAATGGATTAGTCCCGATTTAAGTTCAAATGCAGCATCTAAATTAGGATATTCAATGCACAGAGGTTGTTGATTTAAATTAGGAGTTGCCAACTCCTTAAGAGTTCTATTGTTGTTTGGAATCGTCATCTCTTCTTCTTTATCGGATTCGTTGGATAATAATTTCAAAGCTAAGTTGAGGCCTGGTGATGATGCAGAAGCCTCGTCTATATCTGCAGAAGACTGTTGAACTTTAAGTTTTTCCTTCTTTAGCCTCCTTGCAGTTTTCTCAATCTCTGGATCAAAATCTAATATAGTAGCCTGAGCAGATAGAGTCATAAAACAAGAACAAAACAAATAATAGAATAAAAACAAAACGAGAAATTACTCCCCGACAACGGCGCCAAAATTTGGGAGCTGTCGTTTACACTCCTAAATTAACCTCACTTTCACTTCACAATTTATAATAATTAGCACAGTAATAAGTAAGGATCGATCCCACAGAGAGTAAAGTTGTTTTATAATTAGTCTACTATTTCAACAGAAAATAAAGATGGGGGGTTTTTTGAAAATTATTTTTAAACTAAGGGAACAAAAATTAATGATTTAACCAAATATGTAAAAACTTCAGTTCTGCAGTTCAGTTTCACTAAGTAAAACAATCAATTAATCAAGTAATTATTATTTTCCCTTCAATGAAATTATTAGCCCTAGATAACAATAAGCTCTCCTATCCGAAATTCTCCTTAGATTATCAATGTATGAAACAAGCTCTTCACCAGATTCTAACTAGCATACAACCTAGAACAAGCTCTCTAGATTTAATATGATAGAAGCATTAAGAAATAGAGAATTAGGCTAATCCAAGTAACAAACACATAAGCTCGATTTGTTTAACTTGTTTTCTGATGATCTTAGCAATAAACAAAAGCTTGTCCACAATTATTATTACCAAGTTGCTACTTGTGATGAAGACAGATATCAATTACACGTAATATCAATCTTAATCTAGCATATGATAATGATCAAACTAACTCAATTGGCCATATTAAATTAATTAGATCAATTAGCATGCAATCAATGAAAACAGATTATCAGAAGAAATTTCACACAAGAAGGAATAAATAATAATACTCAATTAATTAATTACTTGTAACAAGGATTCACCTCCCTTTAGAACTGAATGAAAAAAACTAGCGTGACATGCTCTTTAGTCTGCACACCAATAGATGATAGTTGATTATTGAATGAATAAAACCTTGACTCTCATCCTCTATTTATACTGATAGACAAAGTCCTAAATCCTATAGGAAATAGAAATTCAAACCCCAAAAGAATTACAAATTATACTAATTTCCATAAAGAAATAGAATTCAATTTGGAAATAAATCTTAGTATAAAGTAAATCCTAAATCTAATACAAGTGTTGTGTAAAACTTCCCAAGCCGCCTTCGGATTCTTCAATTGCCACGTGAATAATTTCCAATTCACCTTCGGATTCCTTGCAACTTAATTTGCCAGATTGCTTGGATGTTAAAATCCGTGTACTGCTAGAATAATACTCCCTCCATGCTGGCCACGTGAAATAAGTTCAAGGATTGCAAGCTTGTTGCATAACAGTGGCCCACATGATTATATCATAAAAATCCTTTTAATATTTATCCATCCCAATGATGCTGCCCACATGATTTAATTTCCTAGTTGCGTGAAGATTCTGAATTTCCTGTGACTTAGTAAATCCTCCTCCAATTAGAATTAGAACTCATGAGTTGCCCACGTGAATAAAAGGATTGCAAGTTGCTGTATGAAAATGAAGCAAATCGTGGCCCACATTATATATACTTGATATTCCTCCATTAAACAATTCGTGACCCGTTTGAAATTTTAGCTCCCTTGATCCAATAATGCTCAATTTGTCTTCAAATTATTTTCAAATTCACAGAGCCCATCAATTGTACCTAAAATAAAAATATAAGAATAATGAGTTTATTTAGGCACAAAATAAATACAAAAGATTAAGTATTAAGGAATAAAAATATAACATATTTCATACTCATTAGGCATTTTCAGCCACTTAATTTGTGAAATAAATTTTGGCCTTTTGGAAAATGAAAATATATGGCATTAAGTAGCTCCTGTCCAAAAATGAGCTTATTCCGACTTAAAATGACCAAGTTATGACTATTTCAATTTTTGCAATTTTTTGACGAAAACGACTATAATTAGAGTTTTATAACTCCGATGGCCACGAAATTTAAGCTAGAGGCTCACATTAATACGTACAAGATTTTGTCAAGAGATGGGAATGTCTGGAGTTAAGCATGATAGTTCTAATTTCTTAAGCTACACACTAAAAAAAATTTTTGAAAAATACTAAAGGAAGTTGGAAAATTATGGAAAAATACTTTTTGTGTATGAAATATATGTATATATGTTTGGACAAAGGATAGAAAAATAATAAGCTGATTTGGTGGTTTCGTAAAAAGGATTTGATATCCAATTTGCTGGATTGAACAATCTGATGAATCCAGCTAGTTAGATTGAAAAAGAGTTTACTGAATTGAATATATGTTGAATCCAATTTGCTGGATTGACCATCTAGATATTGGATTTTGAATCCAGCTTGTTGGATTCCAAATCTGAGTTGCTGGATTGGTATTTGACTTATATGTTCAAGAAAAACTTAAAATATATTAGATTAAAGTATTTAAATCATATAAATATAATATTAATGATTGAAAATTCATGATATATGATAATAATTATCTGAAAATTATTACGAGCTTATGAAAAATTATTTTAACTATTAATAAAATTATCTAAGATAATTGTTAAGTGTTTAGGAAGAGTTTAATTGAACTTAAACTCGATAATTATCCGACTAGACCGTCGGGATGTAAGAATTGAGTCGGGTTCAACTCAGACTGCAATAGTTTGACTTGATACCGAGTCTTAAGTAGTTTGTGGACTGATAGTGTTATGTGTTTAGGATTATTTTAATATATATATATAACAATATTATACTTTGATAATATTATTCTAATATTGGAGATCTATATTACTAATAGTAGGTCTTCGGATAAAGCGATATAAACTGTGTAGCAATAATCGGTGATATAGGCAAGTTCCTAAACTTGAACTCCTAATTATTGTGCAAGTGTTCTCTAAACTCGACCTTGAGTAGATCTTTCGTTCAATTATAATTATGGCTAATCATTTCTGATTACCATGTCTATGAATTGTTGAATAGCTTTCTATGCAAATAATGCATGTGTTCATCAGGTATTAAAGGCTGATCACCTTCATTACCATTCGGTCCAGATATAATTGCTATGTTCATGTACTTTCTTGACCATTCAATTCCTATTGACTTGGTCGTTCAGTTATAACAATTTGTTCATGCTAATTCACAACTATATTGTTGAATTATAGCTAGCTTATTATTCAAATTCTTTCAATCATGATATATCCTCAAATAAATTTATACTTTCTTGGCAAACTTATGCTCACCCTTGCTATATCATGATAAACATTGCAGATTAAGACGAATTCGTTGGATACAAGGAAAAGTTAAAGACAGATCCAACTTTAAGTTTATTTGTACAGTTAAATTTGTATAAGTATTGTATATTAATGATATTGTAAGTCAAATAAGTTATGAACTGTGTAATAAGTGAAGGTTCTCGACCTTGGAGAATAGTGTGTAAAGTTTAATGTATAAACAATTTATGTTTATATCTTCCGCAATTAGTTATGGAAATAGTATACCAGATCCGTGGTGATTTGGTACCCGAATTTGGGGCTATCACAGTCGGTATCAGAGCTGTTGGTAATGAACCTTAGGTAGGAATACCTGAGACCAATAACCGCAGTGATTAGGATAAGATCTAACTCTTATCGAAGTTAGTTTGATTTAAGAAGATTCAAAGACTTAATCTCATGAAGTTATAAAGATACAGAGTTCCCTAACTCTGATAATAAAGTTGAACAGTAGTGGTTAATAGATAGAGTCTAAAAGACTAAAAGTACAGGGATAGAAGATCGAAAAGCAAAACGATCAAGATATAAAAGTGAATCGTAATATATACGATGAGATCACCCCGTGATCTGATAAGGTTGTAGTATGGAGAAGGATCAAGTAAATGATTGAAAAGTTTACAGCAAAGATTGCTATGTGATAGTTGTACTATGAATTGGTACAGATTCGGGAAAGGATTATGAATACGGATTAAATAAAATTCGTATTGAGAAGGGAGTTAAGATTAGGTGGGGATTTCAATTGAGGACTCATGTCAATAGCTAAGTTATATGATTCTTCGTATGGGAGTTGAATTGTAGATGGTGTAATAACCACTTAGTTTCTGACACTGATAATCATTGAAATATTTGTGTCACGCTATTTGCTATATGTATGTTAAGAGGGTGATTCCTTTCTCATGTGTATAACAGATAGATAGGTTATAGGTAGAGAATAGAAGGTTATGTACGAGTTCTTAAAACTCATACTTATGGTACGTTCGTGACTCATAGTTATATGAAATGTTTATGAACCCCTCAGCGAATGGACGACAAAGGTCTGACTAGGACAAGTTCTTAAACTCACATGATTGTGGAAAGTTCATGAACTCATAAGTGTGGTTGGACGAACTGGGTATAGTTTTGTGTGAATGGAGTATTGAGGATAATAGGAATAGATAGACTATTTAAGCAAATGATTATTAGTGGAGACATAAGTTTTCAAAAACTCCTAGCTATGTTAGACTTCAAAAATTTTGACATCAAGCTAAATACGCAAAATGTGATTTTGAATATATATATATATATATATATATATATTCTCAACTCTTGGTGACCATTGTGTATGCGTGGACTTCGGGCCACCAACACATCGTTACCTGTTGGGATTATAAAACTGATTTGCAAAGATTTTTGAACGGTTTAAAGAATAAGTTATGCCACTTGTTTCAGCAAGACAATAATGATTTGAAATATCAAAATATATTTTTATTTATCACTTATGTACCATGTAACCTGGTGCAGAGATGATAAAAAGTTGATAGAGTTATAAATACAGGAATAGTTAGTGTGGATTCGATCCAAAAATCATTGTTCCACTATTGTATGATGTGTTATGACAAAGTCATACAATGACGGCATCCTCAAATGGACTGTTAATACAATACGGCATCATGACGTCATTCTCAAAAATATTTTCAAAAATTTAATTTTCCAACAGCGTTTGGCTATACACATTCATAAATAGATTAAAATTGATTAATGATATGAGTCTACGCTATTCGATTCAGCTAGACTAATGTTATGAAAACTCTAAGTATTCATTGAAAGAAATTTCTTGAACCAAATTGTTTTGGTGCGGAATCCAATAAGACTGAGGTAAGAAAATTTTATGCGCCCAAGGCGGATAAGAGGAACAAGAAAATGGTTCGACCAAAGAAGAGATTGATCAAGACAGGCATAATGGGCTAATCACCCACTATGTCCGTAAGTTATGACAGTTTGCAGATGAATTTCCATAAAACCTTTGCGAAAATAACAGACAATATTCTATATAACTCCTCAGCATAATTTGAAAATTTTTACTCTTGTAAGTGGTGTATTGGGTAGCATAGGATAATGTGTATGTATGGTGAATGGTGTAAGCAGTATGGTGTAAGGTGTAAGGTAAATTTCGGGGAAGAAAGTTTTAGAAGAATGGGTGAATGTGACAACCTGAGAATTTAGAAAATTTTTAAAATCATAATTGATTGATTTAAGGTTCAATATTAGGACCTAGACAGAAAATAAGTGTATGGAATTGACAGTTCTGTAAAGGAATATTAAGGATTTCAAAAGTCTGTGAAGGATTTTGGTGGAATTAAAATCTTCTGGTAGAGAATTATCTGATTTAAGTATTTAAGTGTATAAGAAGCTATGTATGTGATTTTATGTGTACAGTAATTGTTTATGTGTTTAGTTTATGATTTAGGATCAAGAATTTATCAGATAAGTTATAAATTTAGCAAACTCTAAAGTTATGTGAGAATGTCAAGGAATAAGTTAGTAAACACTAACGAACTGTTATCAAACTTAGCAAAACATCCAAAAACCCTAATCTAAGTTCCACGAATTTAAAACCCTAATTTGAGAATCCAAAACCCTAATTTGGGAATTCTAAAGCCAAGTATAAATGGCTAAGTGTTATAAGTTATGGAATAAAAGGGAAATGCCTAAATTACCTTTCAAATTATAGGGGAAAAGACCAAATTGCCCTTAGTGAATGCAAAATGACCAAAATACCCTTTTCTTAACATTTAAGTAAAAGATCACACTAAATCTTGGTGACTAATCAAGCTAGCTTATCCCATGTGCTCAAAATCTATCTAATATATCTGATATGTTTTACCCATGGTTATTCACATGGCCCAAATATTTTAATTAGAGAAGCCCAATAGGGATTTAATTTAGTACCCTAAAATAATGGGATATATACTAGTAGAATAACTGTGGTTAGGAACTAACCATACTTGAGTTAAATGTAGAAAATTGTGGGAAATAACTATATTGGTCATAAGAGAGGGAGGAGAGATTGAGCATGTGTGGTAATTATTTGTTTACTTTAGTTGTTCAACAACTCCTACTAACTCCCCATATGTGTCATTCTTTTATTAAACCACTTATTTTAGCCAAAAGTGCAAGAAACCCGAAGGAGATGAGTAAGAGAAAGAAGGGGAGAAGTATTGGGCAAATAATATACTTACATATCTTATATCTATATATTTTCCCCAACAAAAAAGTAAAAAATATATATTACCTTTCTATTTCATTTCTTACTTTTAAATTTGCTAACAAAAAGAAAGAGAGAAGCAAGAGAGAAAGAGTGATAGAGTTCGGTCAAGTGGAAGGAAGAAGGAAGAGAGTTTTGATCTTCCATGCCATCCAAGATCCATCACATAGTTTGGAAGAAAAAGATATGTCAAGAAATCAAAGGTATAAAACCAAACCTAAGTTATCTTTTTATTTAAGTTATTTTGATGGAATAAAGATCTAAGGTTTCAAACTCAAAAATCTTAGATCTACATGATTTAGAGTTTTTTATGTGTGGATCTATCCATCTTGTGTGTTAGAAGTTATTTCTAAAGTATGAAATAGAAACTAGGTTTTTCAAAATGTAAAAAATCCTAATTTTTCTTAGCCTTGATGGTGTTTAATCTTGTGTTTGTTGATTGTTTGATGAAATAAATCATGTATCATGGTAGAATCATATGTATATGAGGTATTAGTAAGTGTTATGATGAGTTATGTTGGTTATTATGTGAAAACATGAATGTTTTCTTGGAAGACACCAAGAGTTAAAAATCAGATTTTTGTGAAAACGAAACACGAAATTCAAATGAACATATCTCCTATTATATTTCTAATTTTTGAGTTTGGTTAAGTCCTAGAGTTATATCTATGAGTTTTCTAACGTATCCAAGTGGAATCACTGAAAAAGGAATTGTAGATTTCTGTATGGACTGATTTTAGTAAAGGAGTCAAAAACTGCAAAGTGACAAAAAGCTACTGCTCCAGAAATTTAAAAGGGCATTTTCGGCCCCTTAATTTGTGAAATAAATTCTGGCTTTTTGAGAAATGAAAATATATGGTATTAAGTAGCTCCTGTCCAAAAATGAGCTTATTCCGACTTAAAATGACCAAGTTATGACTATTTCAATTTTTGTAATTTTTCGACGAAAACGGCTATAATTAGAGTTCTATAACTCCGATGGCCACGAAATTTAAGCTGGAGGCTCACATTAACACGTACAAGATTGTGTCAAGAGATGAGAATTTCTGGAGTTAAGCATGATAGGTCTAATTTCTTAAGCTACACAATAAAAATGATTTTTGAAAAATACTAAAGGAAGGTGAAAAATTATGGAAAAAATACTTTTTGTGTATGAAATATATGTATATGTGTTTGGAAAAAGGATAGAAAAATAATAAGCTAATTTGGTGTTTTCGTAAAAAGGATTTGATATCCAGTTTGTTGGATTGAAAAATCTGATGAATCCAGCTAGCTGGATTGAAAAATAGTTTACTAAATTGAAAATATGTTGAATCAAATTTGTTGGATTGAAATTTAGTTTGCTGGATTGGCCATCTATCTGAGACCCCGAATTTTATGAAATGAAAGTATTCAATTTTTTATAATTATTCTATTTAGTAAATGGTTAAATTGATAAAAGGTTAAAGTTAAGGGTGATATTTGAATTTTTTTTAAAGTAAGCAAGTTGTCATAAAATAATCGGTGATAAAATGACAGTAATACGCGTGGTTGCATAGTAGCACACGGTATTAATTATTGATGCT
Organism: Panax quinquefolius; assembly: GCA_020205615.1. Lineage (NCBI taxonomy): Eukaryota > Viridiplantae > Streptophyta > Magnoliopsida > Apiales > Araliaceae > Panax > Panax quinquefolius. Next base: position 46,952,745 of record CM035152.1, on the reverse strand, counting down.
TACGTGAGAAATCACTCAGTTATACTCAATTATTGCTACAATAATTTATGCATCTCTCATATTATTTATTTAATTATTATCACAGTATCATCTACATAATATGTTATATTATTAAATCAATAATTAAGATGATAAAGTTATTCATATTATTATTTGCAATATTGACAATGTCTAGAAGTTCTGTCAATGAGAGGTTTGGTCATCTAATTGCGCGCCAATAGGGAGAAATCCTTATTAGAAAGCCCCCTTTTTCCTGGGAATGATATGGTTGTTAAATATTGTGAGTTATAATATTAATGATGAATAAGTTCGTGTTGATTAAAGATGAAATTGATAGTTCATTGTGTGGGAATTATTAGTGTTAGTGGAAATCGACATTTATTTCGATAATAATTGATGTCTAAAGGATATATCGACCAATCGGGTAATTAATCGGATAAATGAGCAATTAATTACTATTAATTCACATGCTTATAACTATGTGTTCACATGTGTGTACTATTGATTCACATGATTTACTATTAGGGGAGTTGGTGCAAGATTGATAATACTTGCATGACTAAATTAAAAATGGAGGTATAGATGAAGGTACTATACTATAGTTAATTTTTTCACATGTTTAGAACTATTGAATCACATGATTTACTATTGATTCACATGATTTACTATAAGGGGAGGTGGTGCAAGTTTGATAATACTTGGATGACTAAATTAAAAATGAAGGAAAAGATGAAGGTATTATACTGTAATATTTCGAGCCCCAAAATGTGCAATTATTCAACCTATATTTTCCTATAAATAGAAGCTCGTTCTTCCTTCATTTCTCACCAATTCACTAAAGCTATAGAGCAATTATTATAAAGAGAAATTATAGAGAGAGAAGAAGAGAAGTATGCTACTTCACTACTCCAGTATCTAGTCTTCTTCTGAGGTAAGGGTTATTATTTTTTATATTCCGAAGAGATATTATTTTTCGTATTCGTATGAATATTATTATCGTTCAATATTCATTATATTCGTTTACTATTCGTAAGGAATATTATTTTCGTTTAACCGTTGTAAGTAAGGGGTTTCTTCCAGGGGTAGTTTTGTAATTTTTTTGACCCTCAAAAATTCTGGAAAAATTTGAAATGATAATTAGATGAGATTTCTAGATTGTGTCCAAAAATGGCTATTTTTGGATGTATAGATTAGGAGTTATGAATTTTATGGAAAAAGACTACTTTAAAAGTAAACCCTTATAACTCCACGTGGTTAACTCCAAAATTGGTGAAATTTTGATTGGGAGTACGTCTATATAACAGCAGTATACCTTGTAAATTTTGGAATTGTTGGACAAAAATACAGTTTTTTAATAAATGTCTAAATATTCGGCAGTTTTAGCCATATGAAAAATAGTAAATGAATTTTAAAAATTCTAAGAAAAATATATGTTCAATATGGGACTATATTCTGCTAAATCCTAGAAAAGAAAATTTGTTTGTACTAATTTGGTATTTTTCATGAAAATTGACTAGTTATGAGTAAATGAATTAAATATGTTATGTGAAGTAAGAAAATTGAAAAACAGGATTTTATGGCTTGAGAATCCTATATAAGGTATATGCAGTTTTTTATAAGAGTTTTGGTTATTGGTGATGAAATCTTATGAGTTTGTCATTTTAGGATGATTAAATGCATTAATTAGTAAAGTGTAAACAATTAAAATAAATTATTTATAGGTTTAAGAAATAATTAAAATATTGTGATAATATTAATAATATTAGATTATTAGATTATTAAGTGATTTATAACATTTGGATTAAGGTGTTATAAATATTGATATGGATTTTATTGTGAACATTTATCTTTTTTCTTATGGGGGTTATTTATTCACGATATCGACACTATTCATGTATATGGCACTATTTGCGTATATGATATTATTTATGTATACGATATTATATAGAAATACGGAGTACTATTCATGAGTTACTATCCATAAGTTACTATTCATGAGTTACTATTCATAAGTTACTATTCATGAGTTACTATTCATGAGTTACTATTCACCCAAAAAATATATTTCTTTTCTGTCCAAATTATTTTTGGTACATGAATTTTATTCTTGAATTTTACTCCACAAAGCTGTATCATGTTGACAAATTAGATATTTTTAAACTCTGAATAAATTTAAAGTCTTTAATATTTATCCTTGATTTCGTTTGATTAATGCTTATATCATTGTCATCATCCTCATGCTTATATTGTGATGAAAGTTATCTTTGGCTTACGTGCATAGATGAACTGTTGATTATTGGTTTTATAGTTGTATATCTTTGTCTTACGTGATGGTACCGTTGATTATAGATAGATGGATATTTGGCTTACGTTGATTTTGATTATTAGTTTTATAGTTGTATATCTTTGGCTTACGTGCAAAGATGGACAAGTGTATATACATGATCATAACCATTGGTGATAATAATGAATATCCTTGGCCCGTAGTGCATGGATAATTTGACGATGTGATTGGCGAGGATCATGACCATTAGTTAACAGTTGAATGTCTTTGGTCAGTAGTAGTGCGATGACGAACAATTGATTGGTATGATCATGACCATTGGTTTTATAGTTGAATATCTTTGGCCCGTAGTGCAAAGGTAGACAACTGATTGGTATGATCATTGTTATTACATTTGAATATCTTTAGCCTTTGGGGTAAGGATATTGAGTAAACGTTCTATTAAGCCTTTGTGGAAAGGAGGAACTATCGATTTACATGATTATAAATATGAATTGTGGATTTAACTATAATCTTTGGTGGTTTAGGTGAAGACAGGTGATGATAGTTCTTTTTGTCTTGGGTATAACAAAGAACTGTTGTTGAGTATTACAGGAATGAAATATTAACGATGGACTTTTAATCTAGAAGAGATAGTAGACATTATGTTCTACTTGACTCTTCTAATGGATTGTTTATTCCACTGCAGTTGTTCATCTAAAACTTATTGTCTATTATATTCCATCAGTTGTTATACTGTTGAAGGCTAAGGATAATTTATTATGCATTATCTTAGTCATAATAATTCTTACTGGGCTAGTTGAGCTCACCCTTTTCTTTCAATGTTCTCTTCAGGAAATGAGAATATAGCTGGGACTGGTCGGGGAATGGATTGACGGTCCGAGATGGTGGCTCTAGTAGTCCTCACTATTTTTATAAAATAGTGTGATAATAATTGTAATGAGGACTCCATTAAGTGTGGATATTGTCTAGAAGGCAATATTCGTGTTTAAACTCTCAGATATGTTTTGTCGTATTTTGCATGACAGTTGTATAATTAAGTTTGTAGTTGAGTTATGTACCATGTATCTGGCGATCCAAGATGGGTGATGTATACCTATTTTGGGGGCGTCATAGTTGGTATCAAAACTTAAGGATATGATCCATGACTGAGATGTGAGACAAGAATTAGGAGGGGAGAGACGAGGAATTCCTTTGCTAGTATGACCTACCTAAGTTTATTTGGTATTTAATTAGTCAGTCAGAGTATAGGGATAATATGTGATATGTTAATTAACCCGTATTTTGAAACTATATTCTAGAATGATATCTGAAATACAGGAGATGATAAATGGGAAAATCATGATAGAGAGGAAATAATCGGGAAGGTAGAATCCGAAAAGAAAGCAAGGTATTCTCATCTCTTCGAACTACCAGGTACGTAAATTTCGATGGCGAAATTTCATAAGGAGGGGAGATTCTGAGACCCAGAATTTTATGAAATGAAAGTATTCAATTTTCTTATAATTATTCTATTTAGTAAATGGTTAAATTGATAAAAGGTTAAAGTTAAGGATGATATTTGAAATTTTTTCAAAGTAAGCAAGTTGTCATAAAATAATCGGTGATAAAAGTACAGTAATACACGTGGTTGCATAGTAGCACACGATATTGATTATTGATGCTTACATGAGAAGTCACTCAGTTATACTCAATTATTGCTACAATAATTGATGCATCATATCTCTCATATTATTGATTTATTTGTTGTCACAGTATCATCTGCATAATATGTTATATTATTAAATCTATAATTGAGACGACAAAGTTATTAATATTATTATTTGCAATATTGACAATGTCTAGAAGTTCTGTCAATGAGAGGTTTGGTCATCTAATTGCGCGCCAATAGGGAGAAATCCTTATTAGAAAGCCCCCTTTTTCCTGGGAATGATATGGTTGTTAAATATTGTGAGTTATAATATTAATGATGAATAAGTTCGCGTTGATTAAAGATGAAATTGATAATTCCATTGTGTGGGAATTATTAGTGTTAGTGGAAATCGACATTTATTTCGATAATAATTGATGTTTGAAGGATATATCGACCAATCGGGTAATTAATCGGATAAATGAGCAATTAATTGCTATTAATTCACATGCTTATAACTATGTGTTCACATGTGTGTACTATTGATTCACATAATTTACTATTAGGGGGAGTTGGTGCAAGATTGATAATACTTGCATAACTAAATTAAAATAGAGGTATAGATGAAGGTACTATACTATAATTAATTTCTTCACATGTTTAGAACTATTGATTCACATGATTTACTATTGATTCACATGATTTACTATTAGGGGATGTGGTGCAAGTTTGATAATACTTGGATGACTAAATTAAAAATGAAGGAAAAGATGAAGGTATTATACTGTAATATTTCGAGCCCCAAAATGTGCAATTATTGAAACTATATTTTCTTATAAATAGAAGCTCAATCCTCCTTCATTTCTCACTAATTCACTAAAGACTAGAGCAAGATAGAATTATTATAGAGAGAAATTATAGAGAGAAAGAAGAAGAGAAAGTCCGCTACTTCACTACTCCAAAGATCCGATCTTCTTACGAGGTAAGGGTTATTATTTTTTATATTCTGAAGAGATATTATTTTTTGTATTCATATGAATATTATTATCGTTCAATATTCGTAAGGAATATTATTTTTCATTTAACCGTTGTAAGTAAGGGGTTTCTGCCAGGGGCAGTTTTGTAATTCTTCCGAACCTCAAAAATTCTGGAAAAAAATTGAAATGATAATTTGATGAGTTTTCTAGATTGTGTCCAAAAATGGCGATTTTTTGATGTATAGATTAGGAGTTATGAATTTTATGGAAAAAGACTACTTCAAAAGTAAACCCTTATAACTCCATATGGTTAACTCCAAAATTGATAAAATTTTGATTGGGAGTACATCTATATAACAGCAGTATACCCTGTAAATTTTGGATTTTTTGGAGAAAAGTATAGTTTTTGATAAATATCTAAATATTCGGCAGTTTTAGCCATATGAAAAATAGTAAATGAATTTTAAAAATTCAGAGAAAAATATATGTTCAATATGGGACTATATTCTGCTAAATCCCAGAAAAGAAAATTTGTTTGTCATGATTTGGTATTTTTCATGAAAATGGACTAGTTATGAGTAAATGAATTAAATATGTTATGTGAAGTAAGAAAATTGGAAAATAGGATTTTATGGCTTGAGAATCCTATATAAGGTATATGCAGATTTTTGATAAGAGTTTTGGTTATTGGTGATGAAATCTTATGAGTTTGTCATTTTAGGTTGATTAAATGCATTAATTAGTAAAGTGTAAATAATTAAAATAAATTGTTTATAAGTTTAAGAAATGATTAAAATATTGTGATAATATTAATAATATTAGATTATGAGATTATTAAGTGATTTATAACATTTGGATTAAGGTGTTATAAATATTGATATGGACTTTATTGTGAACCTTTAACTTTTTGTGCTGGGGTTACTATTCATGTATACGACATTATTCACGTATACGACATTATTCATGTATATGGCACTATTTGTGTATATGACATTATTTATGTATACGGTATTATATATAAATATGGAGTACTATTCATGAGTTACTATTCACGAGTTACTATTCATGAGTTACTATTCACGAGTTACTATTCATGAGTTACTATTCATGAGTTACTATTCACGAGTTACTATTCACGGGGTACTATTTACATGAAAAATATATTTCTTTTCTGTCCAATTATTTTTGGTACATGAATATTATTCTTGAATTTTACTCCACAAAGTAGTATCATGTTGACAATTTGGATATTTTTAAACTTTGAATAAATTTAAAGTCTTTAATATTTATCCTTGATTTCGTTTGATTAATGCTTATATCATTGTCATCATCCTCATGCTTATATTGTGATGAAAGTCATCTTTGGCTTACGTGCATAGATGAACTATTGATTATTGATTTTATAGTTGTATATCTTTTTCTTACGTGCATAGATGGACTGTTGATTATTAGTTTTATAGTTGTATATCTTTGGCTTACGTGCAAAGATGGACAAGTGTATGACATGATCATAACCACTGGTGATAATAATGAATATCCTTGGCCCGTAGTGCATGGATAATTTGATGATGTGATTGGCAGGATCATGACCATTAGTTAACAGTTAAATGTCTTTGGCCGTAGTGCACTGACAGACAATTGATTGGTATGATCATGACCATTAGTTTTATAGTTGAATATCTTTGGCCCGTAGTGCAAAGGTAGACAACTGATTGGTATGATCATTGTTATTACATTTGAATATCTTTAGCCTTTGGGGTAAGGATATTGAGTAAACGTTCTATTAAGCCTTTGTGGCAAGGAGGAACTGTCGATTTACATGATTATACATATGAATTGTGGATTTAATTATAATCTTTGGTGGTTTAGGTGAAGCAAGGTGATGATAGTTCTTTTTGTCTTGGGTATAACAAAGAACTGTTGTTGAGTATTACAGGAATGAAATATTAACGATGGACTTTTAATCTAGAAGAGATAGTAGACATTATGTTCTACTTGACTCTTTTAATGGATTGTTTATTCCGCTGCAGTTGTTGATCTAAAACTTGTTGTCTATTATATTCCATCAGTTCTTATACTGTTGAAGGCTAAGGATAATTTATTCTACATTATCTTAGTTATAATAATTCTTATTGGGCTAGTTGAGCTCACCCTTTTCTTTCAATGTTCTCTTCAGGAAATGAGAATATAGCTGGGACTGGTCAGGGAATGGATTGACGGTTCGAGATAGTGGCTATAGTAGTCCTCACTATTTTTATAAAATTGTGTGATAATAATTGTAATGAGGACTCCATTAAGTGTGGATATTGTGTAGAAGGCAATATTCCTGTTTAAACTCTCAGATATGTTTAATCGTATTTTGCATGACAATTGTATAATTAAGTTTGTAGTTGAGTTATGTACCATGTATCTGGCGACCCAAGATGGGTGATGTATACCTGTTTTGGGGGCATCACAATCTAGATATTGGATTTTGAATCCAGCTTGCTGGATTCCAAATCTGGGTTGCTAGATTGGTATTTAAGTTATATGTTCAAAAAAATACTTATAATATATGAGATTAAAGTATTTAAATCATATACATATAATATTATGATTGAAAATTCATGATAAATGATAATAATTATCTAAAAATTATTACGAGCTTATGAAAAATTATTTTGACTGATAATAAAATTAGCTAAGATAATTGTTAAGTGTTTAGGCAGAGTTTAATTGAACTTAAACTCAATAATTTTCAGACTAGACCGTCGGTGTGAGATCCCGAATTTTATGAAATAAAATTATTCAATTTTTCTATTTTTATAAATAGTTAAATTGATAAAAGTTTAAAGTTAAGGGTGATATTTGAAAATTTTCAAAGTAAAAAAGTTTTCATAAAATAATCGGTGATAAATAAAAGAATGCGATGTCGTCAGATATAGTAGCACACTTTATTGATTATTGATTCTTACGTAAGAAGTCACTCGATTATACTCAATTATTTCTATAAAGAATTTAACGATCATATCTCTCATATTATTGATTCAATTATTGTCAGAGTATCATTTGCATAATATGTTATATTATTAAATCAATAATTGAGACGACAAAGTTATTCATATTATTATTTGCAATATTGACAATATCTAGAAGTTCATCAAGGAGAGGTTAGATAATCTAATCATGGCGTCCAATAGGGAGAAATCCTTATCTAAAGCCCCTCTTTCCTGGAGCGACACGGTTGTTAAATATTGTGAGTTATAATATTTATGATGAATAAGTTCGTATTGTAAAGATGAAATTGATAATTCCATTGTGTTGGGATTATTTGTGTTAGTGGAAATTAACATTTATTTTGATAATAATTAATGTCTAGAGGTTATATTGATCAATTGGGTAATTCACCGGATAAATGAGCAATTAATTGCTATTAATTCACATGCTTATAACTATGTGTTCACATGTGTGTACTATTGAGTCACATGATTTACTATTAGGGGAATTAGTGAAAGATTGATAATACTAGCATGCCTAAGTTAAAAATGGAGGTATAGATGGAGGTACTATACTGTAATTCGTATTTTCACATGTCTAGAACTATTGATTCACATGATTTACTATTAGGGGAGGTGGTGCAAGTTTGATAATACTTACAGGACTAAAGTAAAAATGAAGAAAACGAGGAAGGTATTATACTGTAATATTTTGAGTCCCAAAACGTGCAATTATCAAAACTATATTTTCCTATAAATAGAAGCTCATTCTCCCTTCATTTCTCACCAATTCACAAAAGCTATAGAGCAAATATTATAGAGAGAAATTATAGAGAGAAAGAAGAAGAGAAGTCTGCTACCTCACTATTCCAGTATCCAGTTTTTTCTAAGGTAAGGGGTATTATTCTTTCATATTCATGAAGAGAGTTATTTTCTTTCAATACTCGTAAGGGTTGTTATTCCATTCTTAATTATTATGTTGGAATAACCTGTCTATGCGAAGTACCGCATACATGGTGAAATTCTTCTGTTATTTCATTCTTTATTATTCTATTGAATACCTACCTCATGCGTGCGATTTCATCGCATGCCTAGTGAATTCTATTGTTATTCCATTCTTTATTATTCTATTGGAATAACCTGTCTGTGCTGTCTATCGCATGCCTAGTGAATTCTGTTATTATTCAATTTTTTATTATTCTGTTGGAATAACCTATCTATGCGGTCTATCGCATGCCTGGTGAATTTTGTTGTTATTTCATTCTTTATTATTCTGTTGGAATATCCTGTTTGTGCGGATTACGCATGACCTGGTTCCATTCTTTATTATTACATTGGAATATCACGTCTGCATGGGTTACGCATTGCATGACTGATTCTATTCTTTATTATTCTGTTGGAATAACTTATCTGTGCGGATTATGCACGCATGGTGAATTCTTCTGTTATTCCATTCTTTATTATTCTGTTAGAATAACCTATCTATATAGATTACCGCATGCATGGTAAATGATCCTTCGTATTCATTCCTTATTAAATTATGGAAATGATCCATTTGCGGTTTCATATATTCTATTATACTCAGTTGGTTAAAGTTTTGGCTTCTATACTCCATGAAATTAGTGGAATATCCTTGATATTTGCGCTTCATCCAGTATCTTTTCATGGAAATATTCTTCTGAGCATTCTTGAATTTTACTCCATAAAGAAGTAACATGTTGACATTGGACATTATTGATTTCTGGATAAATTAAAATTATAAATTTTTAAAATTTATCCTTGAACTTGTTTTATTGAATAACTATGTCATTGTCATCATCCCCGTGCCTATATTGTGATGAAAGTCATCTTTGGATTACGTGCATAGATGGACTTGGTATGATTATGACTAGGGATTATTCGGTATAATCATGACCGTAATGTGACGAATGATGTGGTAAAAGTCCTCATTGACTTGTAGTTCATTGTTGGACAGTTGTTGGTGTGATTATGACCATGGATTATTCGGTATAGTCATGACCATTGATGATTACATGAATATCCTTGGTCGTGATGCAGGGATGATTCAATTTTATTTATTAAGCTAAGTCTCAGCGATAAAGTTGATGAAAAACTTTTTAAATCATAGAAGATAGTAGATTTTATGCTCTACTTGACTCTTCTAATGGATTGCTTGTTCCACTGCAGTTAAACTTGTTGTCTATTATATTCTATCAGTTTAACATTGTTGAAGGCTAATGATAATTTATTCTGCATTATCTTAGTCATAATATTTTTTACTGGGCTAGTTGAGCTCACCCTTTCTTTCCACCGTTCTCTTTAGGAAATGAGAACGTAGGTCGGGACTAGTCGTGAAAGCTGAGTGACGCTCGGATGATAGCATTAGTAGTCCTCACTATTCTATTAAATAGTGTGACAATAAATGTAATGAGGACTCCATTGAGTGTGGATATTGTCTAGATGACAATATTCTTATTAAAACTCTTAGATTATATTTTTTTCGTATTTTACACGACTGTTGTATAATTAAGTTATATTTGAATTTTGTACCATGTATTTGGCGACTCAAGATGGGTGATGTATACCTGTTTTGGGGGCGTCACAGTCGGGATGTTAGAATTGAGTCGGGTTTAACTCAGACTGCAATAGTTTGACTTGATACCGAGTCTTAAGTAGTTTGTGGACTGATAGTGTTATGTGTTATGTGTTTAGGATTATTTTAATATATATATATATATATAACAATATTATAGTGTGATGATATTATTCTAATATTAGAGATATATATTACTAATATTAGGTCTTCGGATAAAGCGATATAAACTATGTAGCAGTAGTCGGTGATACAGGCAAGTTCTTAAACTTGAACTCCTAATTATTATACAAGTGTTCTCTAAACTCGACCTTGATTAGATCTTTCTTTCAATTATAATTATGGCTAATCATTTCTGATTACCATGTCTATGAATTGTTGAATAACTTTCTATGCAAATAATGCATGTGTTCATCAGGTATTAAAGGCTGATCACCTTTATTACCATTCGGTCTAGATATAATTGTTATGTTCATGTACTTTCTTGACAATTCAATTCCTATTGACTTGGTCGTTCAGTTATAAAAATTTGTTCATGCTAATTCACAACTATATTGTTGAATTATAGCTAGCTTATTATTCAAATTCTTTCAATCATGATATATCCTCAAATAAATTTATACTTGCTGGGAAAACTTATGCTCACCCTTGCTATATCATGATAAACATTGCAGATTAAGACGAATTTGTCGGATACAAGGAAAAGTTAAAGACAGATCCAGCTTTAAGTTTATTTGTGCAGTTAAATTTGTATAAGTATTGTATATTAATGTTATTGTAAGTCAAATAAGTTATGAACTGTGAAATAAGTGAAGGTTCTCGACCTTGGGGAATAGTGTGTAAACTTTAATGTATAAACAATTTATGTTTATATCTTCCACAATTAGTTATAGAAATAGTATACCAGGTCCGTGGTGATTTAGTACCCGGATTTGGGGCTATCACAGTTGGTATCAAATCTGTTGGTTATGAACATTAGGTAGGAATACCTGAGTCCAATAACCGCAGTGATTAGGATAAGATCTAAGTCCCATAGAGTTAGTCGGTCGGTAAGATTCAAAGACGAATCTCGGCGAGTTATAAAGATACAGAGTTCTCTAACTCTGATAATAAAGTTGAACAGTAGTGGTGAATAGATAGAGTCTAAAAGACTAAAATTACAGGGATAGAAGATCAAAAAGCAAAACGATCAAGATATAGAAGTGAATTATAATATATACGATGAGATCACCACGTGATCTGATAAGGTTATAGTATGGAGAAGGATCAAGCAAATGATTGAAAAGTTTATAGAAAAGATTGCTATGTGATAGTTGTACTATGAATTGGTACAGATTCAGGAAAGGATTATGAATACGGATTAAATAAAATTTGTATTGAGAAGGGAGTTAAGATTAGGTGGGGATTTCAATTGAGGGATCATGTCAGTAGCTAAGTTGTTTGATTCTTCGTATGGGAGTTGAATTGTACGTGGTGTAATAACCACTTAGTTTCTGACACTGATAATCATTGAAATGTTTGTGTCGCGCTATTTGCTATATGCATGTTAAGAGGGTGATTCCTTTCTCATGTGTACAACAGATAGATAGGTTATAGGTAGAGAATATAAGGTTAAGTACGAGTTCTTAAAACTCATACTTATGGTACGTTCGTGACTCATAGTTATATGAAATGTTTATGAACCCCTCAGCGAATGGACGACAAAGGTCTGACTAGGACAAGTTCTTAAACTCATATGATTGTTGAAAGTTCCTGAACTCATAAGTGTGGTTGGACGAACTGGGTATAGTTTTGTGTGAATGGAGTATTGAGGATAATAGGAATAGATAGACAGTTTAAGCAAATGATTATTAGTAGAGACGTAAGTTTTCCAAAACTCCTAGCTATGCTAGACTTCGAAAATTTTGACATCAAGCTAAATACGCACTATGTGCTTTTGAAATATATATATATATATATATATATATATATATATATATATTTATCCTCAACTCTTGGTGACCATTGTGTATGCGTGGACTTCGGGCCACCGACACATCGTTACCTGTTGGGATTATAAAACTAATTTGCAAAGATTTTTGAACAGTTTAAAGAATAGTCTATGCTACTTGTTTCAGCTAGACAATAATGATTTGAAATATCTAAATATATTTTTATTTATCACTTATGTACCATGTAACCTGGTGCAGAGATGATAAAAAGTTGATAGAGTTATAAATACAAGAATACCTTGTGTGAATTCGATCCAAAAATCATTGTTCCACTATTGTATGATGTGTTATGACAAAGTCATACAATGACGACATCCTAAAACAGACTGTTAATACAGTACGACATCATGACGTCATTCTCAAAAATATTTTCAAAAATTTAATTTGCCAACGGCGTTTGGCTATACACATTCGTAAATTGATTGAAATTGATTATTGATATGAGTCTACGCTATTTGATTCAGGTAGACTAATGTTATGAAAAATCTAAATATTCATTGAAAGAAACTTTCCGAACCAAATTTGTAAGACCCCGACTTTTATGAATAAAGATGAATTTTCAATAAATATCATTTTTGAATATTATGGAGTAAATTTGATATAATATTATAGTTGTGGGTAATATTTAGAAATTTTGAAAAGTATGCAAGTTGTTATATAATATTCGATTGGTCGGGGAATATTCATTTTAACAGGGAATATTCGTATGATGGCACAATCATTGGTGGACCCCATAACAAAATTATTGTCGGATTAAGAAAACGACAAAAATATTTTTATGAAAATAACAGCGGAAGTTTTATCATTAACTGTTAAAACACCCGATGTTAAAAGTACAGTAATTCGCGTGGTTGCATAGTAACACAAGGTATTGATTATTGATGCTTACGTGAGAAGTCACTCAGTTTTGTTCAATTATTGCTACAATAATTATTGCATAGTGTCTCACATTATTTGATTCAATTATTGTCGATATTTTATATATTATTAAATCAATAATTGAGATAACAAAGTTATTAATATTATTATTTGCAATATTAATTGATTGTTCAGAAGTTACGCCGAGGAGAGGTTTGGTCACCTAATTAGGCGCCAAGATGGGAGAAATCCTTATTGGAAAGCCCCTCTTTCCTAGAAAGCGAATTCGGTCGATTAATAGTGTAAATTATAATAATGATGATGAGTTTTGTTTTATTAGTATTATTAATGTAATAAACAGAAAAAACTTTTTATATAAAAGCAGGATACTTTTATAAAGTTATTTATTTTATTAGACTATAAATAGAATATATTATATTTTATTACGCATAGTATTTTGCATAGTAAAATCTTTTTATATAAAGCAGAATACTTTTATAAAGTTATTTGTTTTATTAAATTATAAATAGAATATATTATATTTTATTATATATAGTGTTGTATAGTGCTCTGATAGTATTTTGTATAGTAAAATCTTTTATATAAAAATGTAATACTTTTATAAAGTTATTTGTTTTATTAGATTTTAAATATATATATATATATATATATATATTATATTTTATCGCATAGTATCCTTTCTATTTTCCTATAAATAGGATGCTTAGTTAGAATTGAAAACACACCTGAAGTTCAGAGAATTCTTCTTCTATAATCTTAAGCGTATTTCTTTAGAGTTTAAGAAAGCTTTGAGCGTAGTGTAAGTTGTCTTCAAGTATATCCCTTCCCTACCCGTCGGAGTACTCTTCTTTATAAGGTAAGGGGTATTATTTCTTTCGTATTCATGAAGAGAACTTTTGATATTCGATTTTTTATTATTCTGTTGGAATATCCTGTCTGTGGGTTTATGCATGACCTGGTTCCATTATTTATTATTCTATTGGAATAACCTGTCTATGTAGTCTATCGCATGCATGGTGAATTCTTCTGTTATTCCATTCTTTATTATTCTGTTGGAATAACCTGTCTATGTGGATTATCACATGCATAGTAAATGACCCTTCATATTCTTTTCTTATTAAATTGTGGAAATGATCTATCTACGTTGATTACCGCATGGCGGGTGAAAATCCATTACAGTTTCATATATTCTATGATACTCATTTTGTTAAAATTTTGGCTTCTATACTCCATGAAATTAGTGGAATATCCTTGATATGTGCGCTTCATCCAGTATCTTTTCATGGAAATATTCTTCTGAGCATTCTTGAATTTTACTCCACAAAGTAGTATCATGTTGACAATTTGGACATTATTGAGTTCAGGATAAATTAACTTATAAATTTTTAAAATTTATTCTTGAACTTGTTTTATTGAATTATTATGTCATTGTCATCATTCTCATGCTTATATTGTGATGAAAGTCATCTTTGGCTTACGTGCATTGATGGACTTGGTATGATTATGACCAGGGATTATTCGGTATAATCATAACCTGTAATGTTATAAATGATGCGGTAAAGGTCCTCAATGGCCTATAGTGTATTGACGGACAGTTTTTGGTATGATTATGACCAGGGATTATTCGGTATAGTCATGACCATTGATAATTTAATTAATATCCTTGGCCCGTAGAGCAGGGATGACTCGATGATGTGGTTTATTTATTAAGCTGAGTCTCAGCGATAAAAATTAATGAAAACATTTTAAATCATAGACGATAGTATATATATCATGCTCTACTTGACTCTTCTAATGGATTGCTTATTTCGCTGTAGTTAAACTTGATGTCTATTGTATTTTATCAGTTTAACATTGTTGAAGACTAATGATAATTTATTCTGCATTATCTTAGTCATAATATTTCTTACTGGGCTAGTTGAGCTCACCCTTTCTTTCACTGTTCTCTTCAGGAAATGAGAACGTAGCCGGGACTAGTCAGGAAACGGAGTGACGATCCAAATGATAGTATTAGTAGTCCTCACTATTTTGTTAAATAGTATGACAATAAATGTAATGAAGACTCCTTTGAGTGTGGATATTGTCTTGATGACAATATTCTTATTAAAACCCTCAATTTATGTTTTGTCGTATTTTACACGACTGTTGTATAATTAGTTTATATTTGTATTCAGTGCCTTGTATCTGGCGACCCAAGATGGGTGATGTATACCTATTTTGGTGGCGTCACAAAATTGTTTTGGTGCGGAATCCAATAAGACTGAGGTAAGAAAATTTTATGCGCCCAAGGCGGATAAGAGGAACAAGAAAATAGTCCCGACCAGTAGTACTTGATCAGTACAGGGCATAATGGGCTAATCACCCATTATGTCCGTAAATTATGACGGTTTGTGGATGAATTTCCATTAAACCTTTGCGAAAATGACAAACAATAGTCTATATAACTCCTTAGCACAATTTAAAATTTTTTACTCTTGTAAGTGGTGTATTAGGTAGCATGTGATAATGTGTATGACTGGTGAATTGTGTAAGCAGTATGGTGTAAGGTGTAGGGTGAATTTCGGGGATGAAATTCTTAGAAGAATGGGTGAATGTGACATCCCGAGAATTTAGAAATTTTTTAAAATCATAATTGATTGATTTAAAGTTCAATATTAGGACCTAGACAGAAAATAAGTGTATGGAATTGACAGTTCTGTAAAGGAATATTAAGGATTTCAAAAGTCTGTGAAGGATTTTGGTGGAATTAAAATCTTTTGGTAGAGAATTATCTTAGTTAAGTATTTAAGTGTATAAGAAGCTATGTATGTGATTTTATGTGTACAGTAATTGTTTATGTCTTTAGTTTATGATTTAGGATCAAGAATTTATCAGATAAGTTATAAATTTAGCAAACCCTAAAGTTATGTGAGAATGTCAAGGAATAAGTTAGTAAACACTAACGAAATGTTATAAAACTTAGCGATACATCCAAAAACCCTAATCTAAGTTCCGGGAATTTAAAACCCTAATTTGAGAATCCAAAACCCTAATTTGGGAATTCAAAAGCCAAGTATAAATGGCTAAGTGTTATAAGTTATGGAATAAAAGGGAAATGTCCAAATTACCTTTCAAATTATAGGGGAAAAGACCAAATTGCCCTTAGTGAATGCAAAATGACTAAAATACCCTTTTCTTAACATTTAAGTAAAAGATCACACTAAATCTTGGTGACTAATCAAGCTAGCTTATCCCATGTGCTCAAAATCTATCTAATATATCTGATATGTTTTACCCATGGTTATTCACATGGCCCAAATATTTTAATTAGAGAAGCCCAATAGGGATTTAATTTAGTAGCCTAAAATAATGGGATATATACTAGTAGAATAACTATGGTTAGGAACTAACCATACCTGAGTTAAAGGTAGAAAATTGTGGGAAATAACTATATTGGTCATAAGAGAGGGATGAGAGATTGAGCATGTGTGGTAATTATTTGTTTACTTTAGTTGTTCAACAACTCCTACTAACTCCCCATATGTGTCATTCTTTTATTAAACCACTTATTTTAGCCAAAAGTGAAATAAACCTCAAGGAGATGAGTAAGAGAAAGAAGGGGAGAAGTATTGGGCAAATAATATACTTACATATCTTATATCTATATATTTTCCCCAACAAAAAAGTAAAAAAATATCTATTACCTTTCTATTTCATTTCTTACTTTTAAATTTGCTAACAAAAAGAAAGAGAGATGCAAGAGAGAAAGAGTGAGATAGTTCGGTCAAGAGGAAAGAAGAAGGAAGAGAGTTTTGATCTTCCATTCCATCCAAGATCCATCACATAGTTTCGAAGAAAAAGATATGTCATGAAATCAAAGGTATAAAACCAAACCTAAGTTATCTTTTTATTTAAGTTATTTTGATGGAATAAAGATCTAAGGTTTCAAAACTCAAAAATCTTAGATCTACATGATTTAGAATTTTTTATGTGTGGATCTATCCATCTTGTGTGTTAGAAGTTATATCTAAAGTATGAAATAGAAACTAGGTTTTTCAAAATGTAGAAAATTATAATTTTTCTTAGCCTTGATGGTGTTTAATCTTGTGTTTAATGATTGTTTGATCAAATAAATCATGTATCATGGTAGAATAATGGGTATATGAGATATTAGTAAGTGTTATGATGAGTTATGTTGGTTATTATGTAAAAACATGAAAGTTTTCTTGGAAGACACCAAGAGTTAAAAATAAGATTTTTGTGAAAACAAAACACGAAATTCAAATTAGCATATCTCCTATTATATTTTGAATTTTTGAGTGTGGTAAAGTCTTAGAGTTAGATCTATGAGTTTTCTAACTTATCCAAGTGGAATCACTGAAAAAGGAGTTGTAGATTTCTATATGGACTGATTTTAGCAAAGTAGTCAAAAACTGCAAAGTGACAAAAAACTACTGCCCAGAAATTTAAAAGGGCATTTTCGTGCACTTAATTTGTGAAATAAATTCTGACCTTTTGAAAAATGAAAATATGTGGTATTAAGTAGCTCCTGTCAAAAAATGAGTTCATTCGGACTTAAAATGACCAAGTTATGACTATTTCAAATTTTGTAATTTTTCTGACGAAAATGACTATAATTGGAGATCTATAACTCCAATGGCCACAAAATTTAAACTGGAGGCGCACATTAACACGTACAAGATTGTGTCAAGAGATAAGAATTTCTGGAGTTAAGCATAATAGAGCTAATTTCTTAAGCTCCACACTAAAAATGATTTTTGAAAAATTCTAAAGGAAGTTGGAAAATTATGGAAAAATACTTTTTGTGTATGACATATATGTATATGTGTTTGGACAAAGGATAGAAAAATATTAAGCTGATTTGGTGTTTTCATAAAAAGGATTTGATATCTAGTTTGCTGGATTGAAAAATCTGATGAATCCAGCTGGCTAGATTGAAAAACAGTTTACTGAATTGAAAATATGATGAATCCAGTTTGCTGGATTGCAGTTTAGTTTGCTGGATTGGCCATCTAGATATTGGATTTTGAATCAAGCTTGCTAGATTCCAAATTTGGATTGCTGGATTGGTATTTGACTTATATGTTCAAGAAAAACTTATAATATATGAGATTAAAGTATTTAAATCATATAAATATAATATTAATGATTGAAAATTCATGACAAATGATAATAATTATCTGAAAATTATTACGAGCTTATGAAAAATTATTTTGAGTGATAATAAAATTATCTAAGATAATTGTTAAGTGTTTAGACAGAGTTTAATTGAACTTAAACTCGATAATTATCCGACTAGACCATCGGGATGTTTTAATTGAGTCGGGTTCAACCCAGAGTGCAATAGCTTGACCTGATACCGAGTCTTAAATAGTTTGTGGACTGATAGTGTTATGTGTTATGTGTTTAGGATTATTTTAATATATATATATATATATAATATTATACTGTGATGATATTATTCTAATATTGGAGATCTATATTACTAATATTAGGTCTTCAAATAAAGCGATATAAACTGTATAGTAGTAGTTGGTGGTATAGGCAAGTTCCTAAGCTTGAACTCCTAATTATTGTGCAAGTGTTCTCTAAACTCGACCTCGAGTAGATCTTTCTTTCAATTATAAGTATGGCTAATCATTTCTGATTACCATTTCTATGAATTGTTGAATAACTTTCTGTGCAAATAATGCATGTGTTCATCAGTTATGAAAGATTGATCACCTTCATTACTATTCGGTCCAGATATAATAGCTATGTTCATGTACTTTCTTGACCATTCAATCCCTATTGACTTGGTCATTCAGTTATAAAAATTTGTTCATGCTAATTCACAACTATATTGTTGAATTATAGCCAGCTTATTATTCAAATTCTTTCAATCATGATATATCCTCAAATAAATTTATACTTGCTGGGAAAACTTATGCTCACCCTTGCTATATCATGATAAACATTGCAGATTAAGACAAATTCGTCGAATACAAGGAAAAGATAAAGACAGATCCAACTTTAAGTTTATTTGTGAAGTTAAATTTGTATAAGTATTGTATATTAATGTTATTGCAAGGCAAATAAGTTATGAACTGTGTAATAAGTGAAGGTTTTTGACCTTGGGGAATAGTGTGTAAAGTTTAATGTATAAACAATTTATATTTATATCTTTCGTAATTAGTTATAGATATAGTATACCAGATCCAAGGTGATTTGGGACCCGGATTTGGGGCTATCACAGAAGAAGATGGGTAATTTTCTTCTGAGTTGTCAGAAGGTTGAGAATATTCTCGAGTGAGTCCCCTAAGGGTGTGAACGCTCATGTGTGTCAAACTTCTCCACTTTTTGGCAATGGATAGTTTGAAGAATGTGCTTGAAAGGGGGAGTAGATTCTCCTCTGGATAGACATGTTTTGACTGCCTTTCTGCCCTTGTAGTATCAAGGAAACATCCTCCTCTTTCTTCTTATAGACCCCCCAAGGGGTTGTTTCCATAACTTCCAGACCGGATGTGCTCAACAACAACTTTCAGAGCGGCTAGGTCTTGAATCTTTGCTGACTTGAATCCCATCTCAGCCATCTCTCTATGTTTAATCATTTCAGAAAATGGCTTGCCAATGCCATCTAAGACTCTCTCATAGAGGGGAGCTTCTTGTATGTCTATGAAGGTGATCGGCATTTTTAGACTCAGTCATAGAAGGAATAACTTGAGCAGTAAGGCGCCTCCACCTTGGAGAATACTCTCGGAAAGACTCATTGGCTTGTTTCTTGACCATGGTAATTTGGTACCGGTCAGGAGCCATAATAGTTTGGAAATTGTACTAACTAAGGAAGATATGGGACAACTCTTCCCAACTATGAATCTTGGAATTGTCTAACCTGGTGTACCACGATCGGGCTTCTCCAGTCATATTTTTCTAGAACAACTGCATTATAAGCCTCTCATCATCGGCATAAGATCTGAGTTCTCCAATGAATACCTTTAAATGTGTGTAAGTATCTCCCAAACTATCATATTTTTCAAAGTCAGGAGTTTTGAATTTCTTTGGATAATGAACACTTGGGAATATACAAAGGTCAGCATATGAAACACTCATGTGTGCTCCAATCCCTTTAATAGACCGAATGGTCTCTTCTAGTTTAAGGACTTTCTTCCTAATATCACCGGTGTTTGGATCTTCTTTGAGATGGGTGATTTTAGGGGTTTTGTTGGTTTTGTCCAACTGAGACTCAGGGGCTGGAGTTTCTTTGTCTGGACCCTAGGTTCCTCCATGTGCAAAGGATTCTGTATGTATGGGTACTCATGGACCCTGAGTAGACTAGTGTAGTTCTTTGAGCAGAACAGCCAAATCTATAATTTGTTTGCTTAATCCTTCAAACTCCTCATGAGAGACAGGAGTAGGATTAGACTTGTCAGATGAAGCCATACTTGGTTGTAGGCTTGTTGCCTTTTTGGACTTTGAACAGGTAATAGGCCCAATTATTTCCCTACGAAAAACTTATGTAGTTTAGTATTAGGGAATGTATAAATGTTGCATACTATATGATGTGTCTATTTTAGGATTATTATCCTACAAAACGGATGTTAGCTATTTGTAAGATAGTATGGAAAATTTTTATATAAAAGGGAATGCATGTACACATATTCCTTCATATTTTCCATTACATAGAGATTGACATGGAATGTAATTACATGTAATTGAATTTACATATAATTAAAATGGAAAAGTATGAAGAGACTTCCCTCCACGTTTGGTTTATCAAAGGCTAACCTATCTTAGGTTACTCTCACAGTTTTTTGGCATGAATGTCCCCAGATCATAGCAATTTACTTGACGGCAAATTAATCCGGTCTTTCAACTGGATCGAATCTAGGTGGTGCCTTTCCTGAGCCTCGTTGTAATTAGTCTTCCTACGAGTCCAGTAATCAAACACCGATTGGATAACCTCATGGTGGAGGGACCACACAACATACATTCACATACAACGTGTCTCACCGTATGGAAATGATGACATACGCGAAACACTTTAATATCACAAGCAGATACAGTGTGAAGCACTGAGTGCAGTAAGTAAAATGCATTTGTATATATTTTTAAATATAAATGTAACATCCATACATAAGCAGATAATAGTTTGAAAAGTTTGTAGCAGCGGCTTAAGCCTTCTTACTGGATGTCCCCAGTAGATTCGCCACCTGTCGACGTCAAGATTTTTATTATCACTTTTCTGTTCTTGCCTTTTGGCGTTCTCATGTTAGGTGAGCTTCGTTTGAAAAAACAAGTTGTGAAAAGGTCCGACATGTATATGTCGACGATTGGACTATAAGAGTCGCCAATTTGAAGTTTTAAATGGTTACACCAACTCAAATGAAAAAAGGTTTGCACATTAACCTAGTGATGTAACACTACTTAACAGGTCTGTGAAACTGAGATTTGTTCGGGTCCGGGAGCTTGATTATGCAGAAGGAAGGTGTTAGGCACCCCCCGACATCCGTGTTACCACGGTGACCGCTACTTTTCAATTAAACTGCTATATGAATGTGTGTGTGTATGTGTGGGTCAATGTGCAATTATGTAGAAGTAGTGTTATGCCTCGTTTGCACCTATATACAAAGGGTTTTAATTTTGTATAAAAGTTAAGTTTTAACAAGATATAGTAATGACGTTTTGTAAAAGTTGTTTTTTAAATCCTTATGCTCAATAGTAATTGAGGCCTTTGATACTTTCATTTTTATTATGTAATCGGCTTGATTGTTTTTATTTTCGAGATGCGAGGAATCTTCGAGAACATAATATACATAGAAGTGCCGAATTCCTTATGGGCATGAGAGCCATCTAAGGAAGTTTAAACACCGTGACTAATTTACAAGCTGATTACAGCCAAAAATGTCCGTCACGGGAACCGAATTTAGATTCAGAATACTGAATTTGTGATCACATGATTCCTAGACTCACATGATGTAGCAGTTTGTATGAAAGTTGTAAGCGATTATATATATAAAAGTCAGTAAATAAATATATATATATATATATATATATATATATATATATATATATATATATATTATCAAACACCACAAAGTGTAAACTCCACGGGGATTAGAAATGTAAATATATAAAAGTCAGAAATATATATATATAGAATTGGCCAACCACCACTTAAGTAAACTCAAAGGGACTAAATGTAAATAAAGCGATAAATGGCCACGAAGTAAACTCCAGGCTTGCCATAAATGTAAATAAGGCAGTAAATGGTCACGAAGTAAACTCCAGGCCTGACAAAAATATAAATAAAGCAGTAAATGGCCACGAAGTAAACTCCAAGCCTAACAAAAATGTAAATAAAGCAGTAAATGACCACGAAGTGATCTCTAGGACTGACAGAATATATATATATATATATATATATATATATATATATTATATAAAGTGGTAAACGCACCGGATATTATATCTAGGCTCAATTAATCAAAGTTTGATGGTAATAATATATAGTGCGACACCGACATTTTAATGATTATCAATGTGATAAACCAAGTACATGCACAAAATCTTTGCTCATACAAAGGTTTGTACAACTTAGTCACCATATGAGTCCTCAATTGAAATCCCACCTAACATTACCTTACTCTTAACTTATTCTTAACTTGCCCTTAACTTGCTCAATATGAATTCTTCGTATCACATTATCTATAACTCGTCGTGAGTTTATCTCGTACTATATTATAGTACATTATCTTCATAGCATCAAGCTATAATTATTCAAACATTACAGACCATCTTTCTTTTATAACTTAAACAGATCACGTCGTGATCTTATTCTATAATCATCTTTCCTAAAATACTTTTCTTAACTCGTGATCGTTTTGTTTTGCGATCCTTTTTCTTTCTTTTTTCATCATTTACAATTTCATTTATGCTTTTAATCTTACAGCCTTTGTCTATTCATCATTATTCGTTATCTTGGTTATTAGAGTTAGGTAACTCTCATTTCTTATCTTTATATCTCTTCAAGATTCTTCTTTGAATTTTTTTATTTATATAACAATTCTTCCTTTAAGAATTTCTAACTTCATTTACATTACTCAACATTTCATTCAAGTTCCACATTTTCATCATACGTATCCATTTTCTATACTTGGTACACATCGAGTATCTAATAGTTTCATGCAATATGGCACGCTGAGTGGTTTCCCACAAACAACCAACAAACTAGGTTCCGAGTTGCTAGTTCGTATATACCTCCGCTCTATAAAGGAATCGTTTAGCCCAGATACCATACATCAACTATGAAAGAGTACGATTGTACCATACTGAAATATAACTTTTTATTCTTAACTTCTTTATCATTCTCTTCTTATAGGCATTGTCTATTTATTATCACCTTACATCCTTATTATTGGAGTTGGGTAACCCCACATTCACATTCCTTATAACTCTGCGAGATTCTTCTTTGAATCCTCTCACACATGTTTTAATCCCTTCTTTACAAATTTCTTAAATTACTTCTTATTGTTCAAACTCTATTTGAGCTTATTCTATATCATTTTCACATCTCTTCTCTAAGGTTATAGCCTAAGTTAATCTTACCTATGTTTTCTAACCTATCAACTTTGATACCAACTGTAACGTCCCCAAAATTTAAATAATTTAATTCTCGACTTCGGTCGTTAACAATACATTCAACCTCTAATTTTACATCATTAAACGATAATACAACCATTGAAATTTGTGGAATAATTAAAATTTTCTATTACAAACTATTCTCGTTCCCAAAACTTTCAACCTTTACATCTAAATATCTCAAAATCATTTAATAGTACAAGAGTTTACATCGCAAAACGATGTTACAATTCAACATTAATACATTTACTGAAACATTAGACATGGTTTACAAGAATAGCAACTTGGCTAGGATATTAAATCTTAATGTATCACTTTTGATCTATATAAATCAAGTAGCACATAGAGTTACCTTAAATTCTTGAATCTGCAAAAATGGTTATTTTCAAGAATGAGCTCGATAGCTCATCAAAATCTAACAGTTTTCATGCATCACATAACACATAATAATATGCTCAACATACATCTTATAATCATAAAACTAACATAGCATACATGTTGTAGCTCACATAACAACTATAAAGATTGAGTTCCTTACTCAATCAACATTCATAGCTCAATCGTCATAGTCATAGATTGACTTTAACATTTCATACTTTTGACATATATAATACATCATACAATAAAATTTTAAAGCAGTTCATCATTAAGTTCACATAGCAAAAAGGAATAGAAAGACTTGCCTTTACCGGCATTTTACCAATATGCTAATACTTCGCGTCCTTGCAAAACCTACATTGTATGTGAGATTGATAATAAACAAAATCAATACTCGATCTCATGGTCAAATTTATTCTAAGACCTTACTTTATCTTATTATCCTTTATAATGCCTTTATAGACATCCTCTAACTATGTTTTATATGCAACTCGATTTAATTTTCATTTTCATCACCACACATGCTAGGCTATCACACTTGTAGTTTAATGTTCGTATATCACACCATTTTATTATACCATTTTGGTTTCAAAAATACACATTCATCACACTGTTTACATGTTTAATTTTCCTTCAAAAATCAAAAATCGCCCTTTTCGATTTCTTTCTATTATTATTCTTATATTATCATCTTCTCATACTTAGATGCACATAACACCCAAGATTAGCCATTAGTTAGACACTTTATATACCAAAGTTTAGAAACACTATTACTCGTAGGCATTTTATCGAGCACATTATGTGCACACAATTAACTAATCTCAACTCTTGATCTTAAATAGTTAATTATGTATAGAATGTTGTAACACATATCTATACTCATTACATATGTAAAAAAATATTGTTAATCATCAAAATATACCATCACCCAAAATCTTAATTCGAACAGAATTATAAAACTCATCATCACAATTTCTTTAACAAAACATTTTTTTCGTCTTTAACGTAACTCCTTCGTTACATGTCCGTTTTTGTTCCATTTTGTATAGAATTAACCCTTACTCCGTGTACTAAATCCTCATCTAGGCCTTAAAGTCAGACCCTTATCCATCTAAAACAGATTGTGCAATTTCATCAACTAGTCTAGAAAATTTAATTTTCTAGATAGCCTTACTAAACAATTTTTTTTGGACATGATCCATTCCATAAAATGGCTCAATCTCGTGCGTCTGGCTAGAAAACTTCCATATCTAAAACTTTTCAGCTTAAATTTTCTTCAGATTCAAAACACACAAATTTATATGAATTTTTCAAAGTTAGAAACCGTAACAATTTTGTTTTTCTCGACAGATTGTTTTCCCTTCGGGCCAGCCATACTAAAACAGACACTGCAAGAAATCTACGAAGAGTTTTCATGTGATTCAACATTCAGAATATAGCGTACTTCCATAGCTTCAATTTGATATAAGGCTCACTTTCTAACTTATTATACCCAAAGAGGTATGAATTTCACAAGAACTGTCCACAATTACTCAAAACCTACGAATTTTGTTCTTCAAATTTTCTTTCCATTTAATTTTCTTTCTTGAATCCTCTTACTTGATTCTTGATAATCTGATATTAAACCAATACAAACAAGATTCAGCATTATCTACTACCCTAGATCTTATAAAAACATAAATCTACCCAAAAAATCAAAGATTAAACAAGGGTTTAGAAGTTAAATTCTTCTAGCTTTTTATTCTTTTTCTTCCTCCATGGCTTCTTCTTCTTCTTCTTCTAGCTTCTCTCAATTCCTCTATTTCTCTCTATCTCTCTCAATTTCTCTATTTATCTCTTCCACCAAGACTCTTGCTCTAAAAGAAAAAAAACTCTAGGATTTCTTCTTGTGTAACTCCTCATTTGGGTAAAAGTTATGTAATTAATTAATATAATAGTAACCCCCACTAATAACATAAGGCTTATGTTAGAATAGGATTTCTTCTTGTGTAACTCCTCATTTGGGTAATAGTTATGTAATTAATTAATATAATAGTAACCCCTACTAATAACATAAGGCTTATGTTATAAAACTCCTACATGCATGACCAATATAACATTAAGCCACCTTAGTAGCATAACGTCACTTTTCCATCATTAGTTAAGCAACCCAATGGTTAGGCTATTCATTATATACTATTAGTACTTTACTATGACATATAAAATATTTCTAATGTCACACTTAAATAATTACTTATTTTAGTAATAAACTCAATTAAACTTTACTAATTATAATTCCTATTTAACCAAAATAATTGCAATTTTATTTAACCCATTACAAACCTCTAATTTAATTATTTAATTAAATTAGAATATTTTCATAACATTAAAGTAATAAAATACACATAAATTAAAGAATTATTTAACATACACTTAATTAATAAAATCACACTTAAATAATTTAAAGTTATTTTATTAGTAAAATCAATTAAACTTTAATAATAAAGCGCACATCAATTATAAAATTATCTATCAAATTATAACGCCTAATTAAATTAAGCCATAACAACCAACATCAAATATTTATTATTCAATAAATAAATCAACTAAAATATTTATCTAA
Organism: Panax quinquefolius; assembly: GCA_020205615.1. Taxonomy (NCBI): domain Eukaryota; kingdom Viridiplantae; phylum Streptophyta; class Magnoliopsida; order Apiales; family Araliaceae; genus Panax; species Panax quinquefolius. Next base: position 46,925,819 of record CM035152.1, on the reverse strand, counting down.
CTCAAATAAATATTTTAATTAATTATAAAAATCACATTCATTATATTTTTCCCTCCTTATTAGGATTTTGTCCTCGGAATCACCGAAATCTCCCTTACCTAGTTTTCATGTTGTCTATTTTAGAAGTCTATTGTAGAAAAACTTCAACGCATTACGTTAATATAGGTTCTATATTTTCTGTTCCTCTCAACAATTCTTGAAAGTTTTTATTTCATAACATTTACTTAGACTTAACTATATTCTGATTATTATATATTTTTTAACACATCTGTTATCTTTTATTCAACTTATAAACACTCTAAATATCACATTCACCCCTTCTTCTAAGAATTTCGTCCTCGAAATTTTATTTATTAATCTTCATTCATTCACTTTATCAAAACAGATTTTACGTTACTCTTAATTTATTTATTGGGTTCTGTTACAAAAATACCTCCTCTAAGGATCTTCCCATCATCACCATAATCTTCACATCTCATTCTTCGAAATACTTCATATTCTCTCTAGATAATTCATCTCTTTCTTTATTCAGTTCGTTTACGGATTTATTATAGTTTTCTCAATTCTCCCATCACCACATGTCGTATTCTCCAACTTTTCTTTTCTAAGGAATACTCTCCTTTTCACTTCCATCTTGTAGAATAATAAGAATCTTCCACAATTGTTCAATAATTGGGAAGTAGTATGAATAACTCAGGAATTTAAAAGATTCCAAATCATGCTGAGGGATCTCAAGACCTTGAACTCATCTCGAGGTTTAATAGTGCTTCAACCCTGGTACTTCACACTATAAGCCATTCTAACATAATGTTTAACAATCACACAGACTGTAAACATTCTACATCAGTACATTTTAACATCGTAACGACTATATGCGTTACTTTCAGAACCATTGTCTCCGATAACATGTCCCTTTTATAGGGTTGTTCACCTCAGCTTCTCAACATTTGAATCCGCACCAAAATAATTTGGCTTGTCATAATTTCTCAAAGAACGCTTGAATTTCATAAACATTTTTCAATAATAGTCTAGCAGAATCAAATATAATTTAAACCATAATCCTCCCATCAAATAGGGTTACATCAATTAATTCAAAAACATCCCAGGTTATCTAACCTTAAAACATCATTCAAGTGCGGAATTAAATTATTACATTACATCATTATTAAATGTCTATGATCATAGCAGTAATCAAAAGTACAAATCAGCATCACTTGTACATTTTTTCCTTTCTTTTGCTAGTTGAAGGCTCATCTACCTTCTCAACTTTAGCTACCATGAGTATATAAATATGCAAGAGTGAGCAAAATAATTGCTCACTGGATAAAATAAAGAATCAACAGGAGAATAACAATAATAATTGCCAACAATAGGCTCATCAAAACTGAATAGTACTCTAACGATGATAATCAAAAACTGGAATCCAAAATATGGAATATATCTAACTGAGGGTCATAAGACCATGAACTATGCCCACAGTTGTGAGTAATCTTTCAACTCCAACTTTAAGAGTCACAAGACTATAAGGACTCCACGTACTTAGGGGGATCAGCCCTTCGTACCATGTATTGTGCACAAACATTTAACACTACACGTAAGTTATCCCCTAATAATAATAGGGTTGTTCATCTCAGTATTTAGAGTACAAGTCCGCACCAAAGAAAGTTTAGTTTGGATGAGCTTTCAAGGGTAATTTGAAGTTTAACGAACATCAACTAGAGGACTAGTTGAATCAATAGTGTTTGACAACACAACAGTTGTTCAATTACAACATAACATAGAACAATGAAGAATAAAAAATGAACTGATTATACATTTAAAACTGATGCTTGAAACAACTATAGAGCATAAGTATTCAACAAATTGAATAAAATGGTAAACCTTTGCTTTGAACAATAAATAAGCCAAGATTAGGATCTTATAACATTAGAAAAGAATATACTGAACGTACATTCACTGATAGCAAGCTGGAAACTAAAAACTTGCCCAACATGGTATTAAATTCAAGTAAGGATTAAAAACAGTTCAATAATAGAGACGAGAGTTCAAACTATGTTAATTATACAATAATAGAACTTAAGAAACTTGCTTAACTATAAACAAGTTATAATGAATCAATCAAATGAGATCTTCAAATAACATTAGAGTTAAAGTTTGCTCGAATGAATTTTAGGAACAATTGTCTTATGCAATAACAGTTAAAATAAAAAAAAACTCGCTCAATCAAAAGAATAAAGTTATACAATGTAATAATAGAACTAACTCAATGAAAGTGTAGAGTTAGAAAGCTTTCTCAATGTAAAAAGATAAGGTTAGAAACTTGCCTTAAGCGTAAGCTATAAAATTAAACTCACGATCACCTACACATAATTTTAGAACCACAATACCTTACGACAATCTTCCTCCATAATTCGGAACATTGTTCGGCGATCTAATATGTAGGATGGTAGCGTCTCGAACTGAATCGGATAACCCATGACTCGATCTTGAGCTTGATTGATCATAGTGTTGAATACATTGTTCATCTCTTCCATCTTCCTCCTCTTTGCTTGTGCGTCCCTCTCTGCTATTTTGGCTCGCTGATAAGCTTCATTGTACGCGTCTTCGGCTCTTGCCCACTTTGTAGATTCCTCCTTCGGCTTATTCTCCAGGTTTGCAATCTTCTCCATCATTCGCTCGTTCTCTCCTTCAGTGTGGACCAGCTTCTCTTCAACGTTTTTCAGTCGTTCTTCTCGATCCTGGATCTCATCGTCTTTCTGTGCCATTAAGGTCTGTTGTTCAGCTACTATCTCCTGCAACTCCTCGACAGTATCTTGAAGTTCAACATTACGATCATACACCTCATCGTACATACGGGCAGCTATTGAATTAAGTGGAAGCTCTTCCTCCTCATCCTCCTCATCCTCCGACTTTGGCAGCTCCACGGGGTCCTCCTCATCCGTCTCTATCTCATCTTCCTCATCAGGTACTCTCTCCTGCTTAACTCATGGACCGATTTTAACAGCTTCCCATAGCGATAGTTGTTCCCAAATCACCTGAATATCTCGAGGCTCCTCCTCTCTAGTCTGACTGGATCCTCCTATATTAGCCATCCTGTCAACCAAAGTTTAAGTTGTAACTACTAATCATTACTACTCGACACTCACGAGCACATAAGTTATATTCATATAAGCACATAAGTGTTTTATAACTTTCTCCTTAAAACTCGGTAAGAGTTAATCATCATTATCTTTTCAAAGGTTACTTCCTAAGGCTTTTCCCCACCTAAGGTTCATAATCTAAAGCTTTGATACCAACCTGTGACACCCCCAAATCTATGTACTTTATTCCCACAAGATTTGGTGCTCACTATCCATACATTCATACTATCTACCCAAATAAAATATTATTTAAACCATAATCCTCCCTTGAAATAGGGTTACATCAATTAATTCAAAAACATCCCAGGTTATCTAACCTTAAAACATCATTCAAGTGCGAAATTAAATTATTACATTACATCATTATTAAATGTATGTGATCATAACAGTAATCAAAAGTACAAATCAACATCACTTGTACATTTTTCCCTTTCCTTTGCTAGTTGATGGGTCATCTACCTTCTCAACTTTAGCTGCCATGAGTATATAAATATGCAAGAGTGAGCAAAAAAATTGCTCACTGGATAAAATAATGAATCAATAGGAGAATAACAATAATAATTGCCAACAATAGGCTCATCAAAACTGAATAGTACTCTAACGATGATAATCAAAAACTAGAATCCAAAATATTGAATATATCTAACCGAGGGTCATAAGACCATGAACTATGTCCACAGTTGTGGTAATCTTTCAACTCCAACTTTAGCAGTCATAAGACTATAAGGACACCACGTACTTAGGGGGATCAGCCCTTTGTACCATGTATTGTACACAAACATTTAACGCTACGTGTAAGTTATCCCCTAATAATAATAGGGTTATTCATCTCATAATTTAGAGTACAAGTCCGCACCAAAGAAAGTTTGTCTTGGATAAGCTTTCAAGGGTAATTTAAAGTTTAACGAACATCAACTAGAGGACTAGTTGAATCAATAGTGTTTGATAACACAACTGTTGTTCAATTACAACATAACATAGAACAATGGAGAATCACAAATGAATTGATTATACATTTAAAACTCATGCGTGAAACAACTATAGAGCATAAGTATTCAACAAAATGAATAAAATGGTAAACCTTTGCTTTGAACAATCAATAAGCTAAGATTAGGATCTTATAACATTAGAAATGAATATACTGAACGTACATTCACTGATAGCAAGCTGGAAACTAAAAACTTGCCCAACATGGTATTAAATTCAAGCAAGGATTAAAAACTGTTCAATAATAGAGACGGTAGTTCAAACTGTGTTAATTATATAATAATAGAACTTAAGAAACTTGCTTAACTATAAACAAGTTAGAATGAATCAATCAAATGAGATCTTCAAATAACATTAGAGTTAAAGTTTGCTCGAATGAATTTTAGGAACAATTGACTTATGCAATAACAGTTAAAAAAAAAACTTGCTCAATCAAAAGAATAAAGTTACACAATGTAATAATAGAACTAACTCAACGAAAGTGTAGAGTTAGAAAGCTTTCTCAATGTAAAAAGATAGGGTTAGAAACTTGCCTTGAGCGTAAGCTATAAAATTAAACTCACGATCACCTACACATAATTTTAGAACCACAATACCTATTAGACACTCTAACATACCAAAACATGAACACTTCTATCTAAACTTATCATTGTAGCACAAGTCCTTCATTACCATTTACATTTCAGAAAATCCAAGTGTTCTACTTCGCAACATTTGCCTAACGCTCATTATGTATAATAAGTTACCACATAATGCGTTCTCGATTTACTAACCATTTTTGTAACTTTGAACTTACTAACCACAATTCACTATGTTATGTTAACCTTAACATTACACTTTTAACATGCTAACACACTTTCAGACCATGCCCTGTTGCTATCTCAAATCTACAAAGAACAAACAGAAACCGAGAATCTCAAACTGAGGTAATGTAAATGGCAATTGCCATACAAAGGCTTGGGACCGCCCCCATTGCACCATTTTTCCTTAGCACCGAGCCAATTACTTGCAAATTGTTCAGACAGACGCAGAAAGGCTAATGAACAGTAGCCGACTTTAGCCCAACAAACACAAATTTCACCCACCAAATAGTGAAATTAACACGTAAAATAAATATACAACTATCATAAACATGATTGCTAACATATTCAACCGCTTAGCAAAATTTAACAACAACTAAAACCATTTTAATTTCTCAATTTTCATGTTTTTCATATAAAACTCCATGTTTGATATTCATCCCAAAAATCATCACTGTGAATTCATTATTTGGCCAAATCACTCCATTCCAATTACGTTATGCTCGTATTTCATTGAACTAACATATACAAGCTTCAATTAATAATTTCACATAATAATTGAACACTAAAATTGATACTTTCATGAACATATGGAAAAAAAATGCATATCAACATACACTGTCAAAATTTTCTTCTACTGTAAACCGAATTTAGCATACAAATTCTTGTTTAGACATAAACTCTATCATTATATGCATTTATAACCACCATAACTTAGTTATATAACAACAATTCGGAAAAACTAGAATTCACAGAGCATAGGAAAACTTTGTCATTGTTCACATATGTAGACATATATACATATATATATATATTAAGATTGCATAAGTACCTTCAAGTGCTTGAAATCCTTTTTGTTAGACACTGCAAATACTCTGAAATCCTTCTCTCTCAAATTCTCTTAACTCTCACAAACTCATTATTCTCTAGGCTTAGCAAATAAGGCATATAACCAAATGATAACAATGTGAACAAATAAAACTGCCAGACCTTAATACACCAACTTAATAAAATGGCAGTTACAAAACAAATGTTCATATTATAAATATATTATATTTATTATTCTATTTATTTTATTTATATTGTTTATTTTATTTAAGTTCAAAAACTAGAAATTCAAAAACCATAAGGCTTGTTTGGTAAACCATTTAAATTTTAAAGAATTAACATACTCAAGCCTCGCTTGGCAAAAACTAATTTAAATCCTTTTTTATTTTAATAGACACTTTAGTTTATAATCATAATCACATACTATTTATTTGGATTTTCATATCCAACATTAACCCATTAAATTAATCACATATTATATTTTAATTAAATATAGCCTTTTAGCAAATATCACCAAATTATAATTTTCATTATAACTTTATTTAATAATTTAATATAACATCTAAATTATTAAATCAACACAACAATATAACACCTCATGTTATAATACCAACCTCTAAATTATAAATTAATTTAATTTAGAACATTCTCTAATACATTTAGATTCATCAACCATCTCATCAATAAAATAGTTATTTAACAACAAACACCTCAAATAATATTTATATAACTCAATAAATATTTAAATTACAATTTAAAATTTTAGATCGTTACATTCATAACATTAAAGTAATAAAATACACATCAATTGAAGAATTATTGAACATACACTTAATTAATAGAATCACACTTAAATAATTTAAAGTTATTTTATTAGTAAAATAAATTAAACTTTAATGATAAAACACATCAATTATAATATTATCTATCAAATTATAACACTTAATTAAATTAAACCATAACAACGAACATCAAATATTTATTATTCAATAAATAAATCAACTAAAATATTTATCTAACTCAAATAAATATTTTAATTAATTATAAAAATCACATTCGTTACAGAGAGTCCTTGGAATTATAACTTAGGAGAACTTAGAAGATAGAGAGAGAGGAAATTCATGTAGAGTTTTCCTAGAGAGAAGCTTAGCGTGTTATGGAATATAATTTTATTCTATACAATGAATTTATGTTTAATTAACATTCTAATGGAGTGATTGTTTGTTTGTCTTATGTTGGTGGTTGTAGGATGACTGACATTGGAGGACCTAGTCGAGTAGTAGAGGAGGAGCCGTGTGACATACATGTGGTATTTGAGGCACCATTGATAGCGGAGCCTATATCAGCAGTGGCCCCTATCGATGATGATGACGAGGAGGAGAAGATGGAGCCATTACCCAATGAGTCTAATTTAGAGGAGGAGCCTATGAAGGAGGAGCCTGAGCCCATGGAGGACTCCGACGAGGTTACTTTTGAGGATCAGATGTTGGGGGAGTATGAGGAGCAGATTCTGGAGTTCGGATGTAGAGTGGGGGTGTTAGAGGCTGAGGCTAGAGAAAGAGAGTTCGAGTTCCAGAAACTAAGGGACAAGGACCATCAGAGAAAGTTAGTGATGCATGAGATGGAGGTGGAGATTGCTCACCGCAAGGAGGCAGGGATCCAGATGGGGACTTTGTTTTATAGGTCGGTGGCTAGGAATATGGATCTGGCAAGGAAGTTGAAAGAGATGAAACAGAGAGAGTTAAGTGAGAGGACAAAGAAGGAAGCACTCCGTACTCAGTTAGAGATGGAGGTGATGGATATGATCCATTTCGAGGAGAAGTGGGAAGAAGCTAATGATCGGGCTAATGACTTAGAGGATGAGGTAAGATATAAGAGAAGGAAGATGAATAAGATGGGCTTTGCATTGTGCACGACCATGGAGAGACTGATTGATGGGGTATATCATTACCCAGGAGAGAAAGGACAAACCAGCATACCATAAGTCGAGATTTGGTGGTGCATATCACTCAGAAGGAGTACCAGAGCGCTGTGGAGCATGGGATGTTAGACTGAGGTCTAGGTGATAGGAATTTAGTAGTTGTAGTATTTTTATATGATGTATAATCTTTTATTATAATCTCAGTCTTTTGTGAGATAGTTGTAAACCCCAAACTTTTGAAAAATGTTAGTAGGGTAGTATGTTAGCATTGTCCCCGTCTTTTGTGATATTAAGGGATATGTTGTGGCATTTATAGAAGTATGCTAGGGATAATCATATGATGTAATGATTTGGCATATGAATATAAATGATCTTATTTCAAAAATGGGTTATAAATTTTATCCCTTTTTCGTTGAGAAAAGTTTAAGTAATATAAATAAATAATAAAAATGCAAATTTTGTAATCCAGAAAATGCAGCCCAGACGTAGAATAACTACAGCAGAAGAGTCGGTCAATGATGAGAGAGGACCAGTAGACCCTATACAAAGGCTAGTAGATTTGTTAGGGGAAGCTCTTAGGAGAAGAAACGAACCAGTACCACCCGTTCCCCAAGCAGCCCGGGTCACAAACTTTAAGGATTTTAGGAGTGTAGGACTTCCAAAATTCGTAGGAACTACCGATCCTATTGTAGCTCAGACGTGGATCAAAGAGATTGAGAAAGCATTCACCATCGCTCGTGTGGGTGAAAACCAGAATACGGCATTTGAAACCTACAAGATGAGAGGCGAAGCGAACTACTACTAGGAGGCGAATTAGCAGAGAGCAGGAGAAGGGATAGTAACTTGGGAGTGATTCAAGACTCTGTTCTTCGAGAGTTATTTCTTAAAGAGCATGAAAAATAGGATGGAAGTGAAGTTCTTAGAACTTAAGTAGGGAGATATGATGGTGGCGCAATACGCGGCTAAGTTCAATGAACTAACCCGATTTACAGAACATCAGGTGGTAGATGAAGAGAGGAAAGCTAGGTGATTTGAGCAAGGACTGAAGCCTTAGTTGTTTAACAAGGTGTCGGTTCTTTAGATCGATTCTTTTACAACATTGTTGGAAAAGGCTATTATTGCAGAAGGAGGTAGTGAAGCCTTGAGTTTGTATAACAAAGAGAAGAAGAGTAAGAATACATACAAAGATAGTCGTGGAGTAAGCAGTAGCAGAGGGAGTAACTTATAAAAGAGAAAAGAGGAGAACAACAATAACAACAAGAATTTGAATAATCAAGTGGGGAAGTTTTGAGGACAGTTTAAGAAGAAGGCGGAAGGATGCCCAAAGTGTGGAAGGTATCACTAGGGCGAGTGTTGGAAGGGGCGCAGTGTTTGTTACAATTGTGGCCAAGAGGGGCATACTGCGCAAAGGTTGTTTCACTTATGGTTCGGTGGATAACCTAATTAATGATTGCCCAAAGAAAGGGAGCAACGGAAGAAGCAGCCAGGAAGGAGTAAGTGACAAACTAATGATTGGCAGACCGACGCCATCCAACCATCCAACTGCCCGAACATTTTATATGACTTTCCAAGAAGCACTAGCTGCGAAGGACGTGGTGTCAGGTATCAACCCTATTAATGATATAAATGCCTATGTATTATTTGATTCGGGTGCCACCTGTTCTTTTGTATCTGAGGAATTTGCTAGACAACTTAATTTACCCCGAGAACGATAAGGAATTTCTTTGAACATAGAAGTTCCGAATAAGGAAGTAATCCCCGTAAAGTATATTTACCAAAATTGTCGCATAAATATTAGAAATCATGAACTAAGCATAGACTTGATCCCGATAAGATTAGGAGAGTTTGACATAATAGTGAGAATGGATTGGTTGTATAACCATGCTGTGATAATTGATTGTTAGAATAAAAGTGTGAACCTTCAGACTCCGAATAAGTCTAAGGTAGTATTTTATAGTAGCTTATTGCTTAAGCAATCGTGTTCCCTCATAATGATGCAGACCAAGAAATTAATAAGAAAAGGATGTGTAGGTTACTTAGCGTATATTGTTGATACTCGGAAAAAGGGAGTAGAAATTAAGGATATACCTATAGTGAGAGAATTTCATGATGTGTTTCAAAATGATCTGCCTGGTCTTCCGCTAGACAGAGAAATCGAATTTGTAATAGGCTTAACACCGGGAACTACACCGATTTCAAAAGCCCCATATCGTACGGCACTAGTAGAAATGAAGGAATTGATGATATAATTACAAGAGTTGCTGGATAAGAGTTACATACGATCGAGTGTGTCTCGTTGGGGAGCACCAATGTTGTTTGTAAAGAAAAAAGATGGATCGATGAGGCTTTGTATCGATTATCGAGAATTGAAAAGAGTGACGATTAAGAATAGATATTTGTTTTCAAGGATAGACGACCTTTTTGACCAACTGAAGGGAGAAAAGTGTTTTTCAAAGATAGATCTTTGAATGGGTTATCACCAGTTGAAGGAATGGGAAGAGGATATATCAAAGACGACATTTCGAACTCGTTACGAACATTTTGAATTTTTGGTAATGTCATTCGGGTTGACGAATGCTTCGGCAACGTTTATGGACTTGATGAACCTAGTTTTCAAGCCATTCTTAGATAAATTCGTAGTTATTTTTATCAACGATATACTGATCGACTCAAAGACGGAGGAAGAACACGTCGAATATCTAAAGATGGTTTTGGAGGCACTAAGGAAGGAGAAGCTGTACGCAAAGTTTTCCAAGTGTGAATTTTGGATGAAGAAGATTTAATTCTTAGGACACGGGGTAGATAAGGATGGAATTTCTGTAGACCCTACGAAAGTAGACGAAGTGAGTAACTGGGAGAAACCGAAGATGCCAACTGAAGTAAGAAGTTTCTTAGTGTTAGCTGGGTACTATCGAAGATTTATCCATGATTTTTATAAGATAACAACCTCGTTGACCAATCTAACAAGGAAGACGGTGAAGTTCGTATAGACAGACAAGTGCGAAGAGAGTTTTCAAGAGCTAAAAAAGAAATTGAGCGGACACTTGTATTATCATTACCATATGATACTGAAGGATTTGTGGTGTATAGTGATGCGTCGCACAGAGGACTGAGTTATGTTCTAATGCAACATAGCAAGGTCATTGTATATGCATCACGACAATTGAAGGATTACGAAAAAATGATACCCTACTCATGACTTGGAGTTGGCGGCAGTAGTTTTTACATTAAAGATTTGGAGACATTATTTGTATGGAGAAAAATGTGAGATATATACGGACCACAAGAGTCTGAAATATATCTTCACACAGAAGGAGTTGAGCATGCATCAAAGGAGGTGGTTAGAATTAATCAAGGATTATGACTGCAATATTCTTTATCACCCGAGGAAGGCAAATGTAGTAGCCGACGCACTAAGTAGGAAAGGAAGGGAGAAGTTATTTCAATTGACAACTCAGGAGGATTTAATAAGGGATATTGAGAAATTGGAGATAGAAATAAAGGGACATGAGAGGTCTGAAGAACAATTGTTTGCAGTGGAAGCTCGTCCAACCTTGTTGGAAAGAGTAAAGGAATCACAGGAGAAGGATGAGAAGTGCGAGAAAATCAGGAAGAGGAAGTTCAAGGTCGATAAAGGCGGTATTTTGAGATTCGAAAGGGAGAGTGTGGGTGCCAGCGGTAACCAAGTTAAGGGAAGAAATTTTTCATGAGGCACACAATACGAAGTATTTCGTTCATCCAGGAGGCACGAAGATGTACCGGGATTTGAGGTAAAATTTTTGGTGGCCCAATTTGAAATCAGCAATCACGGAGTACGTTAGTAGATGTGTTACGTGTCAATGGGTCAAAGAAAAGCACCAGATGTGACGCCCCCAAAATAGGTATACATCACCTATTCTGAGTTGTCAATACATGGTACAGAAACAACTACAACTTTATTATTACAACAGTAAAACTGTGAGTTTGAATACAAATATTATCTTCTAGATAATATCTATACTCAAATAAATCCTCATCACATTTATTGATACATTATTTTACAAAAATGGTGAGGACTACTAAACAATCCTTTCTAAAACCTTCATTCCATACCCCGACTCGTACTCACTATATTCTCGCCTCCTGAGAAAAATGGAACAAAAAGGAAAAGGGTGAGCTCAACTAGCTCAGTAAAGAATATTATGACTAAGATAATATACAACAAATTATCGTTAGTCTTCAACAGGGAAAAATCTAATAGAATACAATAGACAACAAATTTTAAATCAATATTCGCAGCGGAAATAATAATTCATTAGAAGAGTTAAGTAGAGAATGCAAACTACTATCTTCTATGTATGAATTTAAAAGTTCATCGTCTATCTTTTATCCAGTAACATCAATCAATATACATCCGGAATCAAATATTCATCTTTTGCACTACGTGCCAAAGATATTCATCATTGGTCATGTTCATTTAAACACTGCTCATCTTTGCACTACGGCCAAAGATATTCTTCAGAAATCATTCATCTTTTGCACTACTGGTGCCAAAGATATTCTTAAGAAATCATTCATCTTTTCACTACAAAGCCAAAGATATTCCATAATATCATCATTTAAGACCGAGGATGATGAAAATATTTTTTTAAAGAAACGAATCCAATGAAACAAAATGACAAGGATTAAGGATTAAGGATTCAGTACTTGGTTTTATCCACGTCCAAAAATACCTCAAAAATAATCATAGTGGTGTAAAATTCAAGAATGATCAAAACATGGATACAATCGAGTTAGTATCCGAATATATATTTTTGACGAAAAGAAGAAATTTTATTTTTCTATGAATAGACCAGATATCGTGAATAGTGTCAGATATCGTGAATAGTAGTCAGTATACGTGAATAGTAACTCGACACCAAAAGATAGAAATTCCACAAAAACATCTTCACGCTTCATGAATAGTACTCGTGAATAGTAACTCGTGAATAAGAACTCATGAATAAGTAACTCGTGAATAGTAACTCATGAATAGTAACCCATGAATAGTAACCCCGACATGAAAAATTTCCAAATTTGATAAAAACTTCAGATCAACATTTCAAAGATAATGATATTGAAGAAATAATATCATTATGAAAAGAATAATATCCCTTACCTCGAAAGATCAAGACTTCTAGCTAGAATCTAGGGTATATAGTCTTTGAAGGAACTTGCAAATCTAGCAATACTCAAAGTATACTCAAAATACTCACAAGAATACGCTCGATAATATAGAGAGAGAAAACTTGATTTACGGTGTGATTTTCAATTCTAACCTAAGCACCCTATTTATAGGAAAATGCTTAGAACACCAAAGCAGAAAATTTAATAAAATAATAATATTTCTTAAAAATATTCAAGCCCACCTTAGAAATCTGATTTCAGATCATTTATAACACATGTGAGCCACTCAATTGCAAAAAAAAACGTTTTTCTTACAAAAAATATTTTAAACTCCCAAAAATCAATTATTTCGGAGCTTCGGAACTTCAATAATTCATAATAAATAGCCCTTTCATCAGAAAATTCGAATCTCGCGAGTTTTTATAGGAATTTCAATTCTCTACAACTTTGCAGAAGAAAGTTTTTCCAAATTCCAAATATAAATTGACCGAAATCCACAAACGAGCGATTTTACAGGCTATAATCAAATTTCAGTCAATAAATGGGGTCCACCGACATGTTTAACATGTTTTAAACATTTATTGCAACAAAAATACTCTTCCTCCTCGTATACTCATATATCCCACATTCGTTGTAAAAATATCACCGTTAATATATTATTAAAATAATATATTTAAATGAATTATTTTATCAGAAAAAGATAAAATATTAATTTTCAACAATTATCATTTTAAAAATTTTCTCCATCTATATCCACATAAAATCAATATTTTCCTCATCATATAAATCAATAATTAATTATTCACAAATAATATTACAGAATCACAATATTGACAACCAGGTAGTTCCCAGGAAAGAGGGGGCTTTCCAATAAGAATTTCTTCATCTTGGCGCAGCAAATTAGGTGACCAAACCTCTCCTTAGACAGAACTTTCTAGACATTGCCAATAATGTTATCTAATAATATTATTCAGATAATATGAATTATTGCTTCGATAATGAAAAATACTGTGTAATGACAATTATTGAAACAACAGCAATATAAAATATCAACGTAGCAATTATTAACTCAATAAAATAATCGAATAAAGAATTATCGTAACCATTATTGAGTAGTGCCTTCACGTAAGAATCAATAATTGGTGCAATACTGGTGCTATCGTTCAACAACGCCAGATTAGTGTGTTTTAACCACGGGTATTCCAACAAGATTAATCTGGAATAACTACGCCTGTTATTTAAAAACAACTTATATTTGTCGTTTTCTTCATCCAATCGCTTTCGTTATGGGGCCCACACATGGTCATAGCGCCTGTCATATTTAATATTCCTCGACAAAGCATTTAATATTCCACGACCAAACGAATATTCCCGACGATAATGAATATTTAATAACCACTTGCTTATTTTGAAATATTTGCGTATTTAACCCTTAACTATCCACATTAATCAAATCAACCCTTACTATTTCAAAATAATAAATAAAGGAAATTCCTTTTTATTTAAAAATTTTGGGGTCTTACAACCTCCCCTCCTTATGAAATTTCGTCCTCGAAATTGACGTACGTACCTGGTGTTTTGAAAAGGTGAGGATACCTCGCTTTCATTTCCGTTTCAATTCCCTGTGTCATTTTCTATATAGCATGATTCCTCCACAAAACTTTAACTTGTGGTATGACCTTTCTTGGCGTAGTAGGACATGCTCCTTCCTATCCAAGATCTTGACAGTACCTCCTCATACGTTAAGTCTTGGCTATCTCGTCCGGTTCTAACTCAATAACGTGGTTCGGTCTTTCACATATTTTTTAAGTACGATATGTGAAACACATTATGAACACGAGACATACTTGAGGTAACGCAAGTCTATAGGCTACATTTCCTACTCGGTCAAGAATTTGAAATGGACCAATAAATCGTGGATTGAGCTTTCCTCTCTTCCCAAATCTTGTAACTCCCTTCCATGGAGCAACTCGCAACAATACATGATCCCCTACATTAAATTCCACGCCCTTTCGATGAAGATCCGCATAACTCTTTTTGTCGATCTTGTGCCGCTTTGTATACGTTGTCGAATCATTTGGATCTTTTCTAGAGTCATACGTATTTAACTCGGGTCCCAACAATGTTGCTTCACCCACCTCATCCCAACATATTGGAGAACGACATTTTCGTCCATATAATGCTTCAAATGGAGCCACACCTATACTTGCTCGATAAATCTGTTGTTGTAGGAGAATTCCACCAATGGTAAATACTTATCCTAACTACCCTTGAAGTCTAGGACACGAGTCTTAATAGATCTTCAAGAGTTTGAATAGTCCTCTCGATTGTCCGTCCGTTTGGGGATGGTATGTCAACTAAATCGCAAATGCGCCCATAGCTTTTTGCAAGCTAACCCAAAATCTTGAAGTGAATCTTGGATCACGATCCAAACTATGGATACTGGGCATGCCATGCAACCTCACAATCTCATTCACGACATATACTAGCAAGACGCTCAAGGGAATAAGTCTCCGTGTCGGCAAGAAATGAGCAGACTTGGTTAATCTATCAACAATAACCCAAATAGCATTGATGCCTTGAGAAACCGTAGGAAGACCCAGTAAAGAAATCCATAGTAATGTGTTCCCACTTCCATTCCGGAATCTCAAGTGGTTGCAACGGACCCTTAGGTACAAGATGCTCCGCCTTTTACACGTTGGCAAGTTAAACACATCGAGATAAACTTTGCAATCTCTCTCTTCATATTGTTCCACCAAAATGTATGTCAAGATCACGATACATTTTAGTACTTCCGAGGATGGATTGCAAATGGCGATTGTGCCTCCATCATAATCTTGTACTTCAAATCGAGTCGTTAGGAACACAAAGTCTAGAGTGGACTCAAGTATTCCTTCTTCATCAATTCTCGCCCTAATAGCTCCTTCTTGTACTTTCTTCTTCATATGCATCGCCTCCGCCCGGGTGGCTTGAGCAACCTTAACTTTTTCTATTAAAGTTGGCTCTACGCGTATACTTGACATCATCGCACTTTCGTTCCGCATATGATCTTCTACTCAATGCGCCGCCTACCACGCTCGCTTTACCGGGATGGTATTGAATAGTGTGGTCGTAGTCTTCAATAGCTCGAGCCAACGTCACGCCGCATGTTGAGTTCTTTTGAGTGAAGAAATATTTAAGGCTTTTATGGTCCGAATATATCTCCACTTTCTCCCCATATAGATAGTGCCTCCATATTTTTTTAGCGAAAACGATCGGCCGCTAACTCTAGATCATGAGTAGGATAATTCCTCTCATACTCTTTAAGTTGTCGCGAGGCATAGGCTATGACTTTCCCACGTTGCATGAGAACACATCCTAACCCTTTGCCTCAAGCATCGTCAGAGATAACAAATCCATCCGAACCAGATGGTATTGTTAGAACACAAAAGCCAAATAAGTCTCCTCTTAAGCTCTTGAAACTTTTCTCGCATTCTTCGCTCCAAACGAATTTTGTATCCTTCCGAGTTATTTGAGTTAATGGAGTAGCGATTCGAGAAAACCCTTCCACGAATCTCCGATAATAACAAATTTAAGCCAAAAAAGCTACGTGACTTCACCACCGACTTTGGTTGTTCTCAACTTCAGATTGCTTCAATCTTCACGGATCAACAGATACTCCATGTTTCGACACCACGCGCCCAAGGAATGCTACTTCCTCAAGCCGTAACTCGCATTTCTTCAATTTGGCATATAGTTGGTTTTCACGAAGCCTTTGGAGTACCAAACTTCAAATGGTGCTCATGATCTTCACTTTTGGAATATATGAGGATGTCATCAATAAAGACAACAACGAATTGATCCAAATATTCCTTGAATACTCGGTTCATCATATCCATGAAAGTCGCAGGAGCATTAGTTAGTCCGAAAGACATGACTAAGAATTCATAATGTCCATACCGAGTTCAAGGCGCGGTTTTTGAATATCCTCGATTCTAATCTTCAAATTGATGATATCCGTAATCTAAGATCGATTTTTGAAAAGAATTGTGCCCTTGCAATCTGGTCAAACAAGTCATCAATACGAGGTAGAGGATACCTATTCTTGATGGTGACATGGTTCAATTCCGATAGTCAATACAAAGTCGCATACTCCCGCTCTTTCTTCTTTACAAATAAAACAGAGCACCCCAAGGAGATGTACTTGGACAAATGAAACCGATGTCCAACAATTTCCGTAGTTGGACCTTTAACTCCCAAGTTCAATAGAGCCATTCGATATGGGGTTTTAGAAATGGGCTTTGTACCGTGTTCAAGATCAATAAAGAATTCAACTTCACGCTATGGGGGTAGACCGGAAGTTCTTCTGGAAATACGTCAGAAAGTCAATAACAACAGAATATTATTCAAATTTGACGTGTCTTTATTCAAATCCATAACATGGGCTAAGAAAGCTTGACATCCGCTTTTTAATAAACGAATAGCTTTATGATTAGATATGATGTTGATCGATTTTAATGGTTTAGTTGCTTGAATTGCATAACAAAGTTGGTTAGGAATATGAAAGACTAACAACCTTACGTAAAACAATCAATTTTGGCATGATGAGTAGTTAACCAATCAATCCCTAAAATCACATCAAAAGCAAGTATCTTTAAAGAGATAAGGTCAATGTGTAAGGTAATGGTGCCAACTTGAATCAAACAAGATTTATAAACAGTGGATGTGATGAAAGTTTCTCCTAATGGAGTTTCCACAGATAGGTCAAAGTCTAATTTCTCCCGAGTCAAGTTTAAACGTTGAGCACATGCGCAGAGAGAGATAAATGAATGGGTAGCACCCAGTATCAAGTAAGGTATAAACTTCGCAAGAATTTATAAATAGCTTACCCGTGATCACCTCGTTTAGGTTCTCTCGATTATGACCAACCACAACAAACGCTCTTCCCTAATCGTTGACTTTTGACTTTTCGGGGATGATCTTTTGAGTCACCGTCCTCCCATTGAACTAGGTTTCGCATCGCATAATCTCGAGCGATATGTCCTTCCTTTCCACAATTATAGCATACCTTGAACTGTTGTGGGTAGTTGACCGATATGTCCCTCTTTTCGCATTTGTAGCATATGACCGGTGGTGGTCGTTCTCCTCCCTTAGAACCGATTGTCACGCGCCAAGACCGCTCATCTTCACATGGTCGTTGTTAAATCTCTCTTTTAAAATCTCCTCGACTCGCTTCTTCTATTTTCATGGCCATGATTACCACCAGAGTGGTTACCATTTTCGTCCATTCTGCTTTCTTTCTCCGCAGTTATCATTATTCTGCTGATCGCTATCTCGATACGATCCTGGTTGGGTCCCTCGGTTGACTGTACTCGTTATCTCGCTCTAATAATTGAGCCACATTTACAACATCTCGAATAAAGAGAAAATTTATGAGAAATGAGATATCGACGTATGCCGTTTCAAACCTCTAAGAAACATCCGCGTCATACGCTCCTCATTCTCCACCAAATGAGGTGCAAACTCGATAACTCGCAAACTTTGCCTCGTGATCGAGACACCGCCATGTTGTTTTGTTCCAATCGATGAACTCCACTTCCTTCATATGATTTAACACTTTCGGGAAAGTATTTGTCATTAAATAGCTTTCAAACGTCTCCCAAGACATGCCGAGTGCGGTATTTGGATGGGTACGCTTCACGAGACTCTCCACCCAAAGAGTCGCCTCGCCACGGAACATAAAGGTGGCGAATGGAACCTTCGTTCCTCCGCATCCCAAGACATCGAATATCTTGGTAATTTGTTTGACCCATGTTTCCGCCATGATCGGATCCGCTTTCCCTTAAATTCGTGGTCCCAACTCTTTCTGAATCTTGGTTGTGACAACCCGTGAATTGCTATCATTTCTCCTCAGATTTTGAACACGAAGTCTCCTCGTCGATTTTGCATGAATCGCAAAAACTTCTAAACATCCCTCGCTCATCATCGCGCTTCAATGGTGTTGTTCACAGGAGGAACATTGCCACCACTGTTGCAGACGCTCTCCTCGTTGGTGAGTACAGCATCTCCACACGGTCTCATTTCCATTGTTAATATTCTCACGACATTCTCAAACATCGTCATAAAACAAGGGTTAATTAAGGAAATCAATATATCACATAATATCCCTATATCATCGACCAACTAACAAATAAGATTAGGTAGGACACACTAGCTAAGGATTTACTCGCTCTCCCTCCTAGTTCTATTCCCGATCTCCGCCAGAGATCATATCCCTAAGCTCGATACTAACTGTGACGCCCCCAAAATAGGTATACATCACCTATTCTCGAAAGTTGTCAATACATAGTACGTAAACAACTACAACTTTATTATTACAACAAGAAAAGCGTGAGTTTGAATACAAATATTATCTTCTAGACAATATCTATACTCAAATAAATCCTCATCACATTTATCGATACATTATTTTACAAAAATGGTGAGGACTACTAAACAATCCTTTCTAAAACCTTCATTCCATACCCCAGACTACTGTACTCGCTATATTCTCTCCTCGAGAAAAATGGAACAAAAAGGAAAAGGGTGAGCTCAACTAGCTCAAGTAAAGAATATTATGACTAAGATAATATACAACAAATTATCGTTAGTCTTCAACAGGAAAAATCTAATAGAATACAATAGACAACAAATTTTAAATCAATATTCGCAATGAAATAATAATTCATTAGAAGAGTTAAGTAGAGAATGCAAACTACTATCTTCTATGTATGAATTTAAAAGTTCATCGCTCATCTTTTATCCCCGTAACATCAATCAATATACATCCGAATCAAATATTCATCTTTGCACTACTGTGCCAAAGATATTCATCATTGGTCATGTTCATTTAAACACTGCTCATCTTTGCACTACGGCCAAAGATATTCTTCAGAAATCATTCATCTTTGCACTATGTGCCAAAGATATTCTTAAGAAATCATTCATCTTTGCACTACAAAGCCAAAGATATTCCATAATATCATCATTTAAGACCGAGGATGATGAAAAATATTTTTTAAAGAAACGAATCCGGTGAAACAAAATGACAAGGATTAAGGATTAAGGATTCGTACTTGGTTTTATCCACGCCCCCAAAATACCTCAAAAATAATCATAGTGGTGTAAAATTCAAGAATGATCAAAACATGGATACAATCAGAAAGTTAGTATCCGTAATATATGTTTTGGACTAAAAGAAGAAATTTTATTTTTCTATTGAATAGTACAGTATCACGTGAATAGTGTCAGATATCGTGAATAAGGCCGATACGTGAATAGTAACTCCGACACCAAAAGATAGAAATTCCACAAAAACATCTTCACGCTTCATGAATAGTACTCGTGAATAGTAATCGTGAATAAGAACTCATGAATAGTAACTCGTGAATAGTAACTCATGAATAGTAACCCATGAATAGTAACCCCGACATGAAAAAGTTCCAAATTTGATAAAACTTCAGATCAACATTTCAAAGATAATGATATTGAAGAAATAATATCATTATGAAAAAAATAATATCCCTTACCTCGAAAGATCAAGATTTCTAGCTAGAATAATCTGTATATAAGGTTGAAGGAACTTGCACTGCCTCTAGCAATACTCAAAGTATACTCAAAATACTCACAAGAATACGCCGATAATATAGAGAGAGAAAACTTCAGCTTTACGGTGTGATTTTCAATTCTAACCTAAGCACCCTATTTATAGGAAAACGCTTAGAACACCAAAGTAGAAAATTTAATAAAATAATAATATTTCTTAAAAATATTCAAGCCCACCTTAGAAATCTGATTTCAGATCATTTATAACACACATGAGCCACTCAATAGCAACAAAAACGTTTTTCTTTAAAAAAATATTTTAAACTCCCAAAAATAAATTATTTGAGACTTGAACTTCAATAATTCATAATAAATAGCCCTTTCATCAGAAAATTGAATCTCATGAGTTTTTATAGGAATTTCAATTCTCTACAACTTTGCAGAAGAAAGTTTTTCCAAATTCCAAATAGAAATTGACCAAAATCCACAAACGGGCGATTTTATGTTATAATCAAATTTCAATCAATAAATGGGGTCCACCGACATGTTTAACATGTTTTAAACATTTATTGCAACAAAAATACTCTTCCTCCTCAGATACTCATATATCCCACATTCGTTGTAAAAATATCACCATTAATATATTATTAAAATAATATATTTAAATGAATTATTTTATCGTAAAAAGATAAAATATTAATTTTCAACAATTGTCATTTTAAAAATTTTCTCCATCTATATCCACATAAAATCAATATTTTCCTCATCATATAAATCAATAATTAATTATTCACAAATAATATTATGTAATCACAATATTGACAACGTGTAGTTCCAGAAAGAGGGGCTTTCCAATAAGAATTTTTCTTCATCGGGCGCGCAATTAGGTGACCAAACCTCTCCTTGAGATGTAACTTTCTAGACATTGCCAATAATGTTATCTAATAATATTATTCAAATAATATGAATTATTGCTTCGATAATGAAAAATATTGTGTAATGACAATTATTGAAACAAACAAAGAATATAAAATATCAACGCAAGCAATTATTAACTCAATAAAATCTTTGAATAAAGAATTATCGTAACCATTATTGAGTAGTGCCTTCTTCACGTAAGAATCAATAATTGGTGCAATACTGCGTGTGCTATCGCTCAACAACGCGCATTAGTGTGTTTTAACCACCGGTATTCCAACAAGATTAATTGGTGATAACTACGCCAATTATTTAAAAACAACTTATATTTATCGCTTTTCTTCATCCAATCGCTTTTCAGTTATGGGCCCACACATGGTCAAGGCCGTCATTTAATATTCCCCGACAAATTTAATATTCCACCACCAAACGAATATTCCCCGACGATAATGAATATTTTATAACCACTTGCTTATTTTGAAATATTTGCGATTTAACCCTTAACTATCCACATTAATCAAATCAACCCTTACTATTTCAAAATAATAAATAAAGGAAATTCCTTTTTATTTAAAAATTTTGGGGTCTTACAACCTCCCTCCTTATGAAATTTCGCCCCTCGAAATTGAAGTACGTACTGGTGTTTTCAAAAGGTGAGGATACCTCGCTTTCATTTTCGTTTCCAATTCCTGTGTCATTTCCTCTATAGCATGATTCCTCCACAAAACTTTAACTTGTGGTATGACCTCTTGCGCGTAGGGACATGCTCCTTCCTATCCAAGATCTTGACAGTACCTCCTCACACGTTAAGTCTTGGCTATCTCGTCCTGGGTTCTAACTCAATAACGTGGTTCGGGTCTTTCACATATTTACTTAAGTATGAGATATGTGAAACACATTATGAACACGAGACATACTTGAGGTAACGCAAGTCTATAGGCTACATTTCCTACTCGGTCAAGAATTTGAAATGGACCAATAAATCGTGGATTGAGCTTTCTCTCTTCCCAAATCTTGTAACTCCCTTCCATGGAGCAACTCGCAACAATACATGATCCCTACATTAAATTCCACGCCCTTTCGATGAAGATCCGCATAACTCTTTTGTCGATCTTGTGCCGCTTTTGTATACGTTGTCGAATCATTTGGATCTTTTTCAGTAGTCATACGCATTTTAACTCGGTCCCAACAATGTTGCTTCACCCACCTCATCCCAACATATTGGAGAACGACATTTTCGTCCATATAATGCTTCAAATGGAGCCACACCTATACTTGCTCGATAACTGTTGTTGTTGAGGAGAATTCCACCAATGGTAAATACTTATCCCAACTACCCTTGAAGTCTAGGACACGAGTCTTAATAGATCTTCAAGAGTTTGAATAGTCCTCTCGATTGTCCGTCTGTCCGTTTGGGGATGGTATGTCAACTAAATCGCAAACTGCGCCCATAGCTTTTTGCAAGCTAACCCAAAATCTTGAAGTGAATCTTGGATCACGATCCAAACTATGGATACAGCATGCCATGCAACCTCACAATCTCATTCACGTACATACTAGCAAGACGCTCAAGGAATAAGTCTCCGTGATCGGCAAGAAATGAGCAGACTTGGTTAATCTATCAACAATAACCCAAATAGCATTGATGCCTTGAGAAACCGTAGGAAGACCCGTAAAGAAATCCATAGTAATGTGTTCCCACTTCCATTCCCGGAATCTCAAGTGGTTGCAACGGACCCTTAGGTACAAGATGCTCCGCCTTTACACGTTGGCAAGTTAAACACATCGAGATAAACTTTGCAATCTCTCTCTTCATATTGTTCCACCAAAATGTATGTCAAGATCACGATACATTTTAGTACTTCCAGAAGGATTGCAAATGGCATATTGTGTGCCTCCATCATAATCTTGTACTTCAAATCGTAGTCGTTAGGAACACAAAGTCTAGAGTGGACTCAAGTATTCCTTCTTCATCAATTCTCGCTCCTAATAGCTCCTTCTTGTACTTTCTTCTTCATACGATCGCCTCCGGCCCATGGCTTCGAGCAACCTTAACTTTTTCTATTAAAGTTGGCTCTACGCGTATACTTGACATCATCGCACTCTGCGTTCCGATATGATGATCTTCTACTCAATGCAAATACCTACCACGCTCGCTTTTACCGTGATGGTATTGAATAGTGTGGTCGTAGTCTTTCAATAGCTCGAGCCAACGTCGCCGCCGCATGTTTAGTTCTTTTTGAGTGAAGAAATATTTAAGGCTTTTATGGTCCGAATATATCTCCACTTTCTCCCCATATAGATAGTGCCTCCATATTTTTTAGCTAAAAACGATGCCGCTAACTCTAGATCATGAGTAGGATAATTCCTCTCATACTCTTTAAGTTGTCGCGAGGCATAGGCTATGACTTTCCCACGTTGCATGAGAACACATCCTAACCCTTTGCCTCAAGCATCATCAGAGATAACAAATCCATCCGAACCGGATGGTATTGTTAGAACAAAAGCCAAATAAGTCTCC
Source organism: Panax quinquefolius (assembly GCA_020205615.1). Taxonomy (NCBI): domain Eukaryota; kingdom Viridiplantae; phylum Streptophyta; class Magnoliopsida; order Apiales; family Araliaceae; genus Panax; species Panax quinquefolius. Next base: position 46,901,996 of record CM035152.1, on the reverse strand, counting down.
TCTTAAGCTCTTGGAAACTTTTCTCGCATTCTTCGCTCCAAACGAATTTTGTATCCTTCCGAAGTTATTTGAGTTAATGGAGTAGCGATTCGAGAAAACCCTTCCACGAATCTCCGATAATAACCAACTAAGCCCAAAAGCTACGACTTCACCACCGACTTTGGTTTCTCCCAACTTTGTATTGCTTCAATCTTCACGGATCAACAGATACTCCATGTTTCGACACCACGCGCCCAAGGAATGCTACTTCCTCAAGCCGTAACTCGCATTTCTTCAATTTGGCATATAGTTGGTTTTCACGAAGCCTTTGGAGTACCAAACTTCAAATGGTGCTCATGATCTTCACGCTTTTGGAATATATGAGGATGTCATCAATAAAGACAACAACGAATTGATCCAAATATTCCTTGAATACTCGGTTCATCATATCCATGAAAGTCGCAGGAGCATTAGTTAGTCCGAAAGACATGACTAAGAATTCATAATGCCCATACCGAGTTCAAGGCGTTTTTGAATATCCTCGTTCTAATCTTCATTGATGATATCCGAAGCTAAGATCGATTTTTGAAAAGAATTGTGCCTCTTGCAATCGGGTCAAACAAGTCATCAATACGAGGTAGAGGATACCTATTCTTGATGGTGACATGGTTCAATTCCCGATAGTCAATACAAAGTCGCATACTACCCCGTCTTTCTTCTTTACAAATAAAACAGAGCACCCCAATGAGATGTACTAAGACGAATGAAACCGATGTCCAACAATTCTCGTAGTTGGACCTTTAACTCTGAAGTTCAATAGGAGCCATTCGATATGGGGTTTTAGAAATGGGCTTTGTACCAGTTCAAGATCAATAAAGAATTCAACTTCACGTTATGGGGTAGACCGGAAGTTCTTCGAAAAAATACGTCAGAAAGTCAATAAAAACAGAATATTATTCAAATTTGACGTGTCTTTATTCAAATCCATAACATGGGCTAAGAAAGCTTGACATCCGCTTTTTAATAAACGAATAGCTTTATGATTAGATATGACAAGTGATCGATTTTAATGGTTTAGTTGCTTGAATTGCATAACAAAGTTGGTTAGGAATATGAAACTAACAACCTTATTTAAAACAATCAATTTTGGCATGATGAGTAGTTAACCAATCAATCCCTAAAATCACATCAAAAGCAAGTATCTTTAAAGAGATAAGGTCAACAGGTAAGGTAATGGTGCCAACTTGAATCAAACAAGATTTATAAACAAGTGGATGTGATGAAAGTTTCTCCCAAACTGAGTTTCCACAGATAGGTCAAAGTCTAATTTCTCCTGAGTCAAGTTTAAACGTTGAGCACATGCAGGAGAGATAAATGAATGGGTAGCACCAGATCAAGTAATGTATAAACTTCGCAAGAATTTATAAATAGCTTACCCGTGATCACCTCGTTTAGGTTCCTCGCATTATGACCGACCACAACAAACGCTTCTTCCCTAATCGTTGACTTTGACTTTTTCTCGGGATGATCTTTTGAGTCACCGTCCTCATTGAACTAGGTTTCGCCATCGCATAATCTCGAGCGATATGTCATTCCTTTCCACAATTATAGCATACCTTGAACTGTCAGTGGGCGATTTTGACCGATATGTCCTCTTTTCCGTGATTAGTAGCATATGACCGGTGGTCGTTCTCCTCCCTTAGAACCGATTCTTCTTAAAGACCATCATCTTCACATGGTCGTTGTTAAATCTCCTCTTTTTAAAATCTCCTCTTCGACTCGCTTCTTCTATTTTCATGGCCATGATTACCACCAGAGTGGTTACCATTTCTCATCCGTCTGTTTTTTTCTCCGCAGTTATCATTATTCATTGATCGCTATCTCTCGATACGATCCTGGTTGTGGTCCTCAGTTGACTGCGTATTTCGTTATCTCGCTTCTAATAATTGAGCCTGTTTACAACATCTGAATAAAGAGAAAATTTATGAGAAATGAGATATCGACGTATGCGGGTTTCAAACCTCTAAGAAACATCCGCCATCATACGCTCCTCATTCTCCACCAAATGAGGTGCAAACTCGGATAACTCGCAAACTTTGCCTCGCATCGAGACACCGCCATGTTGTTTTGTTCCAATCGATGAACTCCACTTCCTTCATATGACGAACACTTTCGTGAAAGTATTTGTCATTAAATAGCTTTTCAAACGTCTCCCAAGACATGCCGAAAGTGCGGATGGATGGGTACGCTTCACGAGACTCCCACCAAGAGATCCGCTTCGCCACGGAATATAAAGGTGGCGAATGGAACCTTCGTTCTCCGTGCATCCCAAGACATCGAATATCTTGGTAATTTGTTTGACCCATGTTTCCACCATGATCGGATCTCGCTTTCCCTTAAATTCGGTGGTCCCAACTCTTTGAATCTGCTTGGGTTGTGACAACCCGTGAATTGCTATCATTTCCTCCTGTATTTTGAACACGAAGTCTCCTCGTCGATTTTGCATGAATCGCAAAAAACTTCTAAACATCCCTCGCTCATCATCTCGCTTTCAATGGTGTTGTTCACAGGAGGAACATTGCCACTGTTGTACGCTCTCCTCGTTGGTGAGTACAGGCATCTCCACGGTCTCATTTCCATTGTTAATATTCTCAATCGACATTCTCAAATACTGTCATAAAACAAGGGTTAATTAAGGAAATCAATATATCACATAATATCCCTATATACTGACCAACTAACAAATAAGCTTAGGTAGGACACACTAGCGAAGGATTTACGTCTCTCCCTCCTAGTTCTATTCCCGATCTCCGCCAGAGATCATATCCCTAAGCTCGATACTAACCGTGACGCCCCAAAAATAGGTATACATCACCTATTCGAGTTGTCAATACATGATACGTAAACAACTACAACTTTATTATTACAACAAGAAATCTGTGAGTTTGAATACAAATATTATCTTCTGACAATATCTATACTCAAATAAATCCTCATCACATTTATTGATACATTATTTTACAAAAATGGTGAGGACTACTAAACAATCCTTTCTAAAACCTTCATTCCATACCCCGACTCGTACTCGCTATATTCTCGCCTCCTGAGAAAAATGGAACAAAAGGAAAAGGGTGAGCTCAACTAGCTCAGTAAAGAATATTATGACTAAGATAATATACAACAAATTATCGTTAGTCTTCAACAGGAAAAATCTAATAGAATACAATAGACAACAAATTTTAAATCAATATTCGCAATGAAATAATAATTCATTAGAAGAGTTAAGTAGAGAATGCAAACTACTATCTTCTATGTATGAATTTAAAAGTTCATCGCTCTATCTTTTATCCCTCGTAACATCAATCAATATACATCGGAATCAAATTTTCATCTTTTGCACTATGTGCCAAAGATATTCATCGATTGGTCATGTTCATTTAAACACTGCTCATCTTTGCACTACGGCCAAAGATATTCTTCAGAAATCATTCATCTTTGCACTACAGCCAAAGATATTCTTAAGAAATCATTCATCTTTGCACTATGTGCCAAAGATATTCCATAATATCATCATTTAAGACTAAGGATGATGAAAAATATTTTTTAAAGAAACGAATCCAAAGGAAACAAAATGACAAGGATTAAGGATTAAGGATTCGTACTTGGTTTTATCCACGTCCAAAAATACCTCAAAAATAATCATAGTGGTGTAAAATTCAAGAATGATCAAAACATGGATACAATCGAGTTAGTATCCGAATATATGTTTTGGACGAAAAGAAGAAATTTTATTTTTTTATTGAATAAGATCAGATCGTGAATAGAATATCGTGAATAAGTGCCATACGTGAATAGTAACTCTCGACACCAAAAGATAGAAATTCCACAAAAACATCTTCACGCTTCATGAATAGTACTCGTGAATAAGAACTCGTGAATAAGAACTCATGAATAGTAAACTCGTGAATAAGTAACTCATGAATAGTAACCCATGAATAGTAACCCCGACATGAAAAAGTTCCAAATTTGATAAAAACTTCAGATCAACATTTCAAAGATAATGATATTGAAGAAATAATATCATTATGAAAAAGAATAATATCCTTACCTCGAAAGATCAAGACTTCTAGCTAGAATACAAGTATATAGTCTTTGAAGGGAACTTGCACCGCCTAGCAATACTCAAAGTATACTCAAAATACTCACAAGAATACGCTTGATAATATAGAGAGAAAACTTCAGTTTCGGTGTGATTTTCAATTCTAACCCAAGCACCCTATTTATAGGAAAACGCTTTAGAACACCAAAGCAGTAAAATTTAATAAAATAATAATATTTCTTAAAATATTCAAGCCCACCTTAGAAATCTGATTTCAGATCATTTATAACACATGTGAGCCACTCAATTGCAACATAAAAAAACGTTTTTCTTACAAAAAATATTTTAAACTCCCAAAAAATAAATTATTTTGAGCTTTGAACTTCAATAATTCATAATAAATAGCCCTTTCATCAGAAAATTCGAATCTCATTGAGTTTTTATAGGAATTTCAATTCTCTACAACTTTGCAGAAGAAAGTTTTTCCAAATTCCAAATAGAAATTGATCGAAATCCACAAACGGGCGATTTTACAAAGTTATAATCAAATTTCACCAATAAATGGGGTCCACCGACATGTTTAACATGTTTTAAACATTTATTGCAACAAAAATACTCTTCCTCCTCGATACTCATATATCCCACATTCGATTGTAAAAATATCACCGTTAATATATTATTAAAATAATATATTTAAATGAATTATTTTATCGTAAAAAAGATAAAATATTAATTTTCAACAATTGTCATTTTAAAAATTTCTCCATCTATATCCACATAAAATCAATATTTTCCTCATCATATAAATTAATAATTAATTATTCACAAATAATATTACAGAATCACAATATTGACAAACGTGTAGTTCCAGGAGAGAGGGGGCTTTCAATAAGAATTTCTTCATCTTGGCGGCGCAATTAGGTGACCAAACCTCTCCTTAGATGTAACTTTCTAGACATTGCCAATAATGTTATCTAATAATATTATTCAAATAATATGAATTATTGCTTTGATAATGAAAATACCGTGTAATGACAATTATGAAACAACAAAGAATATAAAATATCAACGCAAACAATTATTAACTCAATAAAATATCGAATAAAGAATTATCGTAACCATTATTGAGTAGTGCCTTCTTACGTAAGAATCAATAATTGGTGCAATACCGTGTGCTCTTCTGTTCAACAACGCGTATTAGTGTGTTTTAACCACCGGTATTCCAACAAGATAATTCAGTAATAACTACGTACAGTTATTTAAAAACAACTTATATTTGTCGTTTTCTTCATCCAATCGCTTTCAAGTTATGGGGCCCACACATGGTCATGCCTTGTCGCATTTAATATTCCTCGACAATCATTTAATATTCCACGACCAAACGAATATTCCCCGACGATAATGAATATTTTATAACCACTTGCTTATTTTGAAATATTTGCGTATTTAACCCTTAACTATCCACATTAATCAAATCAACCCTTACTATTTCAAAATAATAAATAAAGGAAATTCCTTTTTATTTAAAAATTTCGGGGTCTTACACTAGAGGCCGAGTGGGCTACTCCAACCGTTGGAAATATCGAAATGGAAATGGGAGCACATTATGATGGACTTCGTGGTGGGACTTCCAGTCAGGCAGAAAGGTTTTGACGCTATTTGGGTTATTGTAGATCGACTAACAAAGACGGCTCATTTTCTACTGATCAAGATCCGATATAGTTTGAATCAGTTAGCAAATCTGTACGTAAATGAAATTATTATCAATTATTTCTGATCAAAATCCGCACTTCATCTCAAAATTCTGGAAGAGATTGCAAGAAAGGATGGGAATACAATTGAGGTTAAGTACCGCTTATCATCCGAAGACAGACGGACAAAGTAGACAAACGATACAAACGTTGGAAGACATGCTTAGGACTTGCGTGATGGACTTCCAAGGAAGTTGGGACGATCACTTACCCCAAGTAGAATTTGCATACAATAATAGTTATCGTGCGTGTATAGGCATGCCACCGTACGAAGCTCTTTACGGGAGAAAGTGTAGAACACTGCTGTGTTGGGATGAATTCGGAGAGTTAAAGATGCTAGGACCAAAATTAATTCAATAAACTGTAGACGTGGTGACATTGATAAGAGCTAGACTAGTAGCTGCACAAGATTGCCAGAAGAAGTACGCAGATTTTCATCATCAGGACCGCGTCTTTGAAGTCAGAAGTCACATTTTCTTAAAAGTGTCTCCCTGGAAGGGAAAAATACGATTCTGCAAGAAGGAAAAATTAAGTCTGTGGTTCATACAACCATTCGAGATACTGAAAAAAGTGAGCAAAGTGGCGTACAAAGTTGCATTACCACCTGAGTTGGAGCACATCCACAAGGTGTTTCACATCTTCGTGTTACGTCCGTACAAGCTTGACTACAAACACATGATTTCTTATGAGCCCATTCAAGTTGACAAGAATTTGGCATATGAAGAAATTCTTGTCTAGATATTAGATAGGAAAGAATAGACATTAAGGAATAAAAGTATATCTTCTGTAAAAAGTTCTTTGGTGAAACCACGATGCCGAGGAGGCCACGTGGGAATTAGAAGACAAGATGCAAAGTGATTATCCCAATTTATTTGTGTAATCTTGTACCAATTCTGAGGACTGAATTTTTATAAGAGGGGGAGGATGTAAGAACCGAGAGTTTCATGAATAAATAATTATTTTAATATAATAATAAAATGAATATTTATTTGAATATAAATATTGATGTGTTGTAAGATGTGTAATTTAATTAATTTAAGTTGAATTGATATGAGGATTGAGAATTTTGGAATGCCTTGTATGGCATGAGAATGGAAGTTAAGTGAGTTAATTTGATTAAGAGATGAATAAATTGAAGTGAAGAGAATAATTAGTTAATATTATATTATTAATTAATTGTTATTGTGAGTAATAGAATATTAATTGAATGAAGTAATTTACATAATTGTCTAGTATAAGAAGATAATAAATGAGGGTATTATCTATTAAGTGAAAGGGATTTATTTAATTGAGAAATAGGAAATTTTGTAATAGTAACTAAGGTAGAGAAATTTCCAGAGTGGCGCAGCTGCGCCACACTTGTACTATAAACCAACGCAGCTGCGCCTGTAGTAAGACTTGGAAAATAATTTCCATTATGTGCATGAATTATAGAAAGGGTTTATTCACAATAATAAAGACTAAAGAACTAGTTACCATTATTATTAATGTGAACATTATTATTAAATATTATTTCATGCCAATATGTGTAATATGGGAAAATATGAGTATTAGTATCATATAATTACTCATAAGATTAAATGAGGTGTGACATTTAATTTGGATTAATACTATACAAATATTATATGGTGAAAGTAATTAAATCATAAAGTTGATTTAAATAAGTTTTGTTACCTCATCATATGTGATGAGACAATTAAATGTGTACTCTAAAGTATGGGAGTAAATAAATATGTATTATTAAAATATTTGAGTAATTAAATATTAAAAGGAGATATTAAATTATTAGTGATCAATTAAATTAAGTCCACATATGTTATAAATATTAAATTATGTGGACTAATGTACATAGATTATATTATGGGAGTACATAAGTAATCCCTAACTTTACTTGGTGTAGTAGCATTAACACATTAAAATTATATTTTGGGAATTAAAGTAACTAAACTGAGCAATATTAATCACGTTGCTAAGAATTAAGAAGCTCAGTTGAACAAACAGTGTCCAATTTCCATTTGCGTAACTTCCAAGTTGTGAACAGTGACCTCAAACATAGGTGATCATTGATATGCCAATGGCTGATGGTGAGTGGTTGAGCAACTCTTAGTTAACCATTGTGTTTTCCCTCTACACCATGGATTTCAACTTCAGTGTAAACCCAAAGTCTAGTCCACCATTTCTCTATATAAGGACAATTGAAGGAGTATAATTAGTGTGTTGAAGAATTCAATTAAGCTATCAGGAGGTGTAAATTCTATAGTTGAGTTCTTGAATTGGGTTTTGTTAAATTCTTGAAATCTCTTAAATTCTATGTCCATTAATATAAATTAGCATGCTATCAAGTGTTTATAATTTTTGTATACATGTATAGAGTCTCTATAAATGAAATAAATATGCTTGATCGAAAGGAATTTGAGGTAGTATTGATACTGCTGTAACAGTAGTATCTCATCTTCTTCTTTGTTTCAAGAAAGAAGCAATTTGCCCAATTTATACTAGGGTGCTTGGCAAAATTGGTAGGACCTTAGAACCAGATTTTGGTTTCTGTTGGGCTAAGTTGTTGCTAACTTGATTCTATGACTTATATATACATGAAAAAGAAGTATAACATGTTTTATAAAGCTTTCTTATGTGGTATGAATTGTTCAACATGATTTAGTGAGAGATTTATAACAAAAACTTAAAGTTTTGAAAACGAACTTTGATGGAACTCATGTTCTACAAGTTCTGAGCTTAGTAGTATACACAAATGACTAATTTTGAACCTAAATGAGCATGATATAGTATTTATAGTTCCTTTATTCATGACCAACTTGTCAGGCTTTATGTTAGAGTACTTTTTCAAAGAAAACCTTGACATATCAAAGCAAATATGCATGAATACTATATGATGTGTGTTCTTATATTGTGAGGCTATTAACATGACTTAACTATACATGATAAGAGCTTTAAAGATGCTTTGCATGTGTTTGAATTGCATCGTTCAAGTTTAAAATGATTTCAAAGGAAAGCTTGAATATGTTTTCAAACCAAGTGCATTAAGTATGAGTAGTTAGATTCTAAAGATTTAAGATGACATGTTTATATCTCTAAACATGATTCTTATATGTTGAACATAATAGTAGTAAACTAGGCATGAGTTTAAGCATGTTTTAAAGTACTAAATGATGCTAGTTTTGAATAAATGATATGAACATTATGAGCATGTGTAGTATAGATTATGTGACCTTTTTATGTGAACATAAGGCTAATTAGTATGCATGGTGATTACATGACTCTATTTGGCCTTGATTTTATGAAAATCCTAAACTAAAGTCCCTAATATATAAGGTTGATCTTGAAGTAGTCATATGCTTATGTAAAGACCTCTAGCATGTGTACATGATAGTTAATAATGACTTGGTACGTTAAAGTTTGGTCTGAAACCAGGAGAGCAGAAGCTCAACTCTGGTTAGGCTAGAGAGAACAATAGCAACTATTGCCTTAGTCCTAAAGCCTAGGCAATGTGACTATGCCATCCTGTGATCGGTTTTGTATTACATTTATGGACTGAAGTTTAAGGCATGCTTATATGGTTACTTTAACTTGTATTATATGACCAGTATGCTATGTAATGTATTAAGAAGCATGCTAAGCGATAGAATTGAATGTTTGATTATAAACTTTCAAATGATAAGTCCAAAAGATGCTTGTGAATTATAAAGCAACGATTAGAAACTATGTTGATGACTTCATGGTGTTTTGTAAACTGATTTATGCTATAATTACGCAAAAGTATGTGATGAAGTATGTGTAGAGTATACGACTAAGTTATACATTTATGTGTGCGTTTAAACTTAAATATTATGTATGAGTGTACATGACTAATGAATATCTTATATGCGTAAATATATTATGTTAGGATTCGAAAAGTGTTAATAAGTTATACTTTGGTAAACTACGCTTGAGGTAAGTACTCGAACCCTACTCTTTATTGAGCATTCCTTGAACTTGTACTATTATTGATCGTACAAGTAAATCTTTGAGAGTATAATACTTCGTAGTCTAGAAATAAAATTGTTTATAAACCTTGATCTCGAACTATAATTGTTCATATATATATATACTGTGAAAGAAAATTGTCTAAGCCATTGCTTCGGCTAGACTATTGATATTTGATTGAAAGCTATCCAAACCAAATTAACTTGGTGCAGACTCTTATAACTGAGATGAACAACCCTCTTGGTAGGGGAATTATATATTTGTCGGGAAACTGACGTGCGCACATAAAGAAGATTAAATGTTATGCATGACATAGGGTACTTTAGGCTGATCACCTATTGTACTCGTTTTGTAGAATTATTAATTTATTACTGTTAATTATAGGAGAAGTTCATAGTCCTTAGTGACTGCTCAGTATTCGTTACTTTGAACTCCTGAATTTATTACGCATTGAATCCTATTGATATCTTTCTGTCTATATCGACTATTGTTGATAATCATTGATACTTCTTGCTATCTTTGAACTATTATTATTTTTATACCATTGAGAAATATAAAACTACATTGAACACCCTTTTGCTATATTACTTGTTGGGCAAAATTGCTGCTCATCCTTGCTTTCCTTAAAAATTTCAGTTAAGGCAGAACGTGGTGAACCCTCTGGCAAGGACAAGGGTAAAGAGAAGGCTTTGGAATAGTTAGTTCTGTAGTACTAGGAATGTACTACTATTCCGTTGTTGAAGAAATTATTTATATTAAGCTATGTTTAATTTAAGTTGTATTGTATAGTAATGGTTGCGAGACTTTGGGACAAGAATAATTATGTTATAACAATGTAATTTATTCTATTATTCCATTGTGTGAGATTTTAATTTGTTGTTTGAGTTATTACGTGACAACCAAATTTGAGACAATTGTGGTCTGAATTTGGGTGCGTCACAGGAAACCCTAATTTCATTTTTGGGAATCCTAAACCCTAACTGGGAATTTCAAAACCCTAATTTGGGAACCCTAATGTTAAGTATAAAACCCTAACGGTTAAAAGTAATGTGAATAAATGAATATGAATATTATGTGATGGTTTATATTTGTTTATCATATAAACAAATAAAAGAAACTAATGTAACCTAATTATATTTTAGGAATGGAAAATTGAATAACTTAAGGGTTAATATACAGGAGAATAATAATATTTAAAATATATACTAACTCTAAGGAATTTATTTTATACATCTCAATTAATTAATTTTATAACCTAATTATAGCAAGTCTAATTGGGTTAAGAAATTAAGTGTATATAAGTAAGGATTTAAATTGTAATTGAGGAAATGAAAACCCTAATTAAATATTTAGGGAAAGGTAGAATTAAAAAGTATTGGACCTAATCTATTTTCCTGGCCCAAATATTTTTATTAGAAAGCCCAAAGTAATTAATTAGAGAGCCCAACAATTTAATTCAATGGTCCAAGCTTGGCCGAAATTGGAAGGACTTTATGTCCATTTGTTAAGTAAAATAAAAGCATTAAAAGAAAGCAAACTTGGAGAAAAATAGGCCACATGGCCGGGTGTTTAGTGAAGAAGAAAAGAAGGGGAGATGAATGTGATGATTAATTACTTTATTGGGTGACCAAACCACTTATGTGTCACATATGCAATTTACCAACATTTTTGTTCATACTTACTAGTAATGTAAGGTTACAAGAAACATAAGAAAGAGAGTGAATGGGAGAGGTATTGGGAGATAATAGCTAGATATACTAAATATATCTTCACCCTTTTACTAACACAAAAAAAAATTCATTTTATTTCTCTTTCATCTTATTTCTTCTAATTTGCTAAGAAAACCAAAGAGAGAGAGAGAAAATAGAAAGGCCATTTCAGGAGCCACAAAGAGTTAATGTAACAATCCAAAATTTTAAATTATAATTTCAAATATTTATTGAATTATATAAATATTTTAATTAATGTGGTTATTGTGGAATAAATATTTGTTTAATTTGAGTTTATTTGATTATTTATTTGTTAAATAAATAATTAATGAGCGAAGGAAATTAGTTATTGTGAGATAATATTCTAAATTAATTTAATAAATTAAGTTAGAGAATTGATAGGATTAAATGGATTATTATAATATTTTTAATTTAATTTGGAAATAAAAGTGTGACAATAAACTATGCTAAATGAATTATAAAAATAAATTAAAGGAGTTAATTGAGTTTTTGCCAAACAAAGCTTCATGGCTTTTAAATTTTGAAATTAAATTATAATAAATCAAATAAAATATAAAATATATTTATAACTGATATACGTTTATTACTTTGTAACTGCTAAATTAATAACTAGGCGTATTATGGCCCTATAAATTTTATTTTATGAGTGCTAGTGGCCTATTCTGATACTAAGAGAAAAGAGAAGGGTTACAGAGAATTTGAGAGAGACTAGAGAAAGAGAGACTAGAGAAAGATTGAGAGAAATTTCAAGTTTCCAAGTTCTGTGAATTCAAATTTTTTAAATTGTTGATATACAACTGATAACTTATGATTATATGTGTTGGTGGTGTTAGAGTTTGTATTTAGACAAGGAATTGTATGCTAATTTTGTTTAAAAAGAAAGAAAATAGTTTTATAGTGAATATGTGTATGAGCATGGCTTGTAGGAGTACCAATATGTGCATTGAATGTATTAATTTAGTAAGTAATGAAGAGAACGTAGTTTGAATGAATTAATTTGGTGTATAATTGTGATCACAATGTTAATTTTTGTCAACAATGTCAAAAATAGATTTTTTGGTTTAAAACATGGCATTCAAGGATTTAAATTTTTTGAAGTTGTTGTTTAGTTGTTTTAAATCAATATATATATGATGGGTAACGTTTATGTGTAATCTATGTTAGTTATACGTGTTAACTTTGATGCTAGAAATTAAGATGCAATCAAATTAGCTTTATTTCTGTTCTTCATGCCTAGAACTGTGATTTGGCGCCAGAGCGCCAACCTTAGAGCCATAACAACAAGTCTCAAGTCACGCGGCGCTAGATTGCACGTGCATGTGCCTCGCAGTCACAATGGCCAAGATCTGATCTTCTCATTGCTCGTTCAAGTCAAACTATAGGCGTAAGGCCACAATGGAATTAGCGAATGGCCAGAAAATTAGTTTTTATTACACAAAGTCTATAATTGTTAATAAGGTGCAATTTATGAATATTAAAAATATGATTTTGTTAATCGTGGTATTATAGTACTAAGAATGAGAATATTATTAACAATTAGCGAGTTTTGTTATTACATTACTAAGGTGACTTGACTATGTGATTAAAACCAATCCATACATGAAATAGATACTTATTCGTATATAGAGTATATGTAGTAACTAATTGTGTCATAATGACATGTGTATAGGATACTGTGAATTAAATTATTAAAGTTTAGCTTACACACAAAGAAAGTTTTCTTTATCCTACCTTGTTTACAATTGAGCAAACTTCTAAACTTTACCTCTTGATATTGAGCAAGTTTTTCTGATCTTTAACTTCTTACTTAGCATGAAAGCATCTAAATTCTGATACACTTATGTTGAACAAGTTTTATCGTTCAAATTGCTATTTATTATCCATGTTCAATACTTAATTCGAAACAAAATTCTAACCTTAGCTTAATATTGTTAAAACAAGGTATGTTACGTTATTCAATGCTAATGGTTTTAGTTTATTTCTAAAGCATGACCTTAATATACAATGTTGATTTATTTATGACTTATTCCATAGCATATTGTTATTACATTCTTATTCAACTAATCCTTAGTCGATATTCGTTAAACTCTAAATTACCTTGAAACTTATCCAAACCAAACTTACTTTGGTGCGAACTTGTATTCTAAATACTGAGATGAACAATCCTATTACAAGGGATAATTTATGCATAGTGTTTAATTGTTTGTGCATAATATATTGTACGAAGGGCTGATCCACCTAAGTATGAGAAGTCCCTACAGTCTTATGACTATTTAAGTTTAAGTTGAAAGAATACTTATAACTATGGACACAGTTCGTGGTCTTGTGACCCTCAGATATATATATATATATATATATATATATATATATATATATATATTTCAAATTCTATTTCTGATTATCATTGATAGAGAATATTATTCAATTATATTGATCCTATTCATTTGGCAGTTGTTATGATATTTTATTCATTGTCATTTGTAGTGAGCATTGTTTGCTCACTCTTGCTTATATAACCATTACAACTAAAGTTGAAAAGGTCGATGAACCTACCACCAGTAAAGGAAAAGGAAAGATGAACAAGTGTTGAAGAGTTGTAAATATATTGATTTCCATATTATCAGACTTTGTTTTAGTTGTTGAGATGTAATTATTTATTTTCTGAACTTGATGTTTGTATTTAAAGGTTAGATAACCTTGGAGATTTTATTTAACTTATTGATGTAATTCCTTTAATGGGAAGGTTTATTGTTAAATTTTATTATGTTTGGGTAGTTAGACATGAATGTTTTTATCAAGTGAACACAAAATCTCATGGGAATGAAGTACCTGGATTTGGTGGTGTCACAGATAAAGGGAGACGGGATTTCATCCTCAAGCTGCCTAAGATCATCATCTACTTTGAAAGATTAAGAAAGGCTAGCAAAATATCAAGGTATAAACACCTTTTGTTTATGTATTTTTGATTCTTCTAAATAAAAACTTGGATTGTTGATTTCAAACTTTAAAACTCTAGATCTACATGATCTAGTGTGTGTTATGTGTGGATCTATCTATCTTGTGTGTTAAAAGTTAGATTTAAAGTAAGGAAATTAAAGCAATGTTTTGAAAGCTAGAAAATCTTAATTTTTCTTTACTACTTTGTAAGCTTATAACTTGAGAGCTACAACTTTGTTTTGCAATCCGTCAAAAGTGGGTAGTATATATATATTATTTAAATACTAAACCTAAGTGGTAGCACTTAAAAATATTGAGTTTACAAGTCATAGTGACTGTTTTAGCAAAAACAGTCCCGACTTTTAAAGAAGAAAACAAACTATTTTGGGTCAGTTTAAGCTAGGGGTCGTTTTGTAATATTTATGACATTCAAAAATTCTAGAAAACTTTAGGATGTTAATGTGATAAGTTTTCTAACATTTCCAAGTGGAATCACTAAAAAAGGAGTTGTATATTTTTGTATGTACTGTTTTTAGCAAAGTGCGAAAAAGTAAAAAATTTCAAAAATAAACTATCCCAGATTTTGCAAGGGCTGTTTTGGCCACTTAATTTGTGAAATAAATTCTTGCCTTTTGGGACATAAAAATATATGATATAAAGTATCTCTTGTCCAAAAATGAGCTCATTCTGACTTAAATTGACCAAGTTATGGCCATTTCAAAATTTGGGATTTTTTGACAAAAATGACTATAACCGGAGTTCTATAACTCCGATGGCCACAAAATTTAAATTGGACGCTCATGTTAACACTTATAAGATTCTGTCAAGAGATGGGAATTTTTGGAGTTGAGCATGATAGGACTAATTTCTTAAACTACAAACTAAAAATGATTTTTGAAAAATACTAAAGGGAGTTGAAAAATTATAGAAAAATTCTTTTTGTGTATGAAATATATGTATATATGTTTGGACAAAAGATAGAAAAATAATAAGTTGATTTGATATTTTCATAAAAAGGATAATGAATCCAGCTTGCTGGATTGAAGGATTTATGAATCCAAAGGCTTGCTGGATTGAAGGATTATGAATCCAGCTTGCTAGATTGAAGGATTGGTGAATTCAGGTTTGCTGGATTGAAGGATTGGTGAATCCAGGCTTACTGGATTATAAATCAGTTGAATCTAGTTTGCTGGATTATAATCTAATTTGCTGGATTGACCATCTAGTTGCTAGATTTGGAATCTAGTTTGCTGGATTGGAATCTGGGTTGCTGGATTGGTATGTTTGGCTAATCCAAGTTGCTGGATTAGTATTTGACTTATTAGATTTTAAAGAAGAACTTATAATATATAAGGTTAAAGTGTTAAATCATAATGTATAGGATATAATGATTAAAGAATTATCAAAGGACGATAATAATAATTATGTTTTAAGGAGTAATCTAATATTTGATTATGTGATAAATGTTTAAGTTGTATAATGACTGTAATTAACAGACCTTTATGTGATAATATTATTCTAATTGAGAGATCGATATTATCAATAATAGGTCTTTCAACCGAAGATAAATTAGCTTTGTGTAAAAGTAGTCAACGGTACAGGCAAGTTTCTTGAACTATACTTTTATTGTGCAAGTTTCCTAACTCGAACTCGAGTTGTTATTGTAAAGCATGTTCGTGGTTGATCAGTGTTGATTTACTGCATCTATTATTTATTGATTCACACGTTATGCATGTTGCATATGTTTATCAGGTATGAAAGGTTGATCACCTTCATTGCCATTTGGTCCATATATAGTTGTTCATGTTCATTGTTGGCCATTCATCTTTATTGTCTCAGTCATTCCGTTATGAAAATTGATTCATATCCTTTCACAATTATTATGTTGAAAGTTTGTTAGCTTATTATTCATTCTTTCAATCAAGATATATCTTTCTGTGAACTTAAACTTGCTGGACAAACTTGTTGCTCACCCTTGCTATATCGTTGTCGACGTCGGGATTGTGACGCCCCCAAAATAGGTATACATCACCCATCTTGAGTCGCCAAATACATGGTACAAAATTCAAATACAACTTAATTATACAACAGTCGTGTAAAATACGACAAAACATATGTTGTGAGTTTTAATACAAATATTGTCATCTAGACAATATCCACACTTAATTGAGTTCTCAATATATTTATTATCACACTATTTAATAGAATAGTGAGGACTACTAATGCTATTATCTGGACCGTCACTCCGTTCCCCGACTAGTCCCTGTTACGTTCTCATTTCCTGAAGAGAACAATGAAAGTAAAAGGGTGAGCTCAACTAGCCCAGTAAGAAATATTATGAGTAAGATAATACAGAATAAATTATCGTTAGCCTTCAACAGTGTTAAACTGATACAATATAACAAACATCAAGTTTAACTGCAGCGGAACAAGCAATCACTAAAAGAGTTAAGTAGAGAATAAAATCTACTATCTTTTATGATTTAAAAGGTTTTTTTATCACTTTTATCACTGGGACTCAGCTTAATAAATAATCCACATCATCCCTGCACTACAGCCAAGGATATTCATTAGTATTACAACCACAAATTATCCATGCACTACGGGCCAAAGATATTCGTGTATTTATCAATGGTCATGATCATGACAACAACTGTCCATCAATGCACTACGGGCCAATGAGGACTTTTACTACATCATTTGTAACATTACGGTCATGATTATACGGATTAATCCCTGGTCATAATCAGACCAAGTCCATCTATGCACTACAGGCCACAGATGACTTTCAACATAATATAAACATGAGGATGATGACAATGATATAAGAATTCAATAAAACAAGTTAAAGAAATAATTTATCCAGAAACTAATAACGTTCAAATTGTCAACATGATACTTCTTTGTAGAGTAAAATTCAAGAATGCTCAAAAGAATATTTCCATGAAAAGATACTGGATGAATCGCAAATATCAAGGATATTCCACTAATTTCATGGAGTATAGAAGTCAAAACTTTAACCAACTGAGTATAATAAAGAATGGAATAACAAAAGAAATCACCGTGCATCCGATAGAGCGCATACAGACGATAAAAGTTATTCCAATGTAATAATAAATAATGTAACCAGTCATGCGTAAACGCACGCATGACGGGATATTCCAATAGAATAATAAATAATCGAACCAGTCATGTGTAAACGCACGTAGACATGATGTTCCAATGTAATAATAAAGAATGGAATAATGAAGAATTTCACCATGTATGCGGTACTTGCGATAGGCAAAGTTATTCCAACATAATGATAAAGAATGGAATAATGTAAGAATTTCACCATGTATTCGATTGCAGATGTACATGTTATTCCAACATAATGATAAAGAATGGAATAATGTAAGAATTTCACCAAGTATAGGGTAGCTCACAGCGTATCTGAGTTATTCCAAATGTAATAATAAAGAATGGAATAATGTAAGTTCTCTTCATGAATACAAAAGAAATAATACCCCTTACCTTAGAACAACTGAATATAGGAGTAGAAAAGTAGCAGAATACTTTTCTTCTTTCTCTCTATAATTTCTCTCTCTAGAGTTTCAGTGAATTCGTAAGAAATAATGAAGGAATGAGCTTCTATTTATAGGAGAATAGACCTAATAGTAACTAATTCCCTAACTATCCAGATTGATTTACTTTTAAAGCAGACGGTCAGATTGGTTTACTATAAAATATTCTAATAAAACAAAATCTTTTAAAAAATATAATATATTTTATTTATAATCTAATAAAACTAATAACTTTATAAAAGTATTCTATTTTATATAAAAAGATTTTACTATGCAAAACACTATGCGTGCACTATGTAAACACTATGCATAATAAAATATAATATATTCTATTTATAGTTTAATAAAACGAATAACTTTATAAAAGTATTCTATTTTATATAAAAAGATTTTACTATGCAAAACACTATATCTGATACTTATGCAAACACTATGCATAATAAAATATAATATATTCTATTTATAGTCTAATAAAATGAATAACTTTATAAAAGTATTATGTTTTATATAAAAGATTTTACTATGCATAATAGAATATAATATATTCTATTTATAGTTTAATAAAATGAATAACTTTATAAAAGTATTATATTTTATAAAAAAAGCTTTTCTATTTTATTACATTAATAATACTAATAAAACAAAACTTCATCATCATTATTATAATTCACACTATTAATCGACCAGGTCATTCCCAAGAAAAAGGGGGCTTTCCAATAAGTATTTCTCCCTATTGGCGCACAATTAGGTGACCAAACCTCTTCTTGGCAGAACTTCTAGACATCATTAATATTGCAAATAATAATATTAATAACTCTTTCATCTCAATTATTGATTTAATAATATATAAAATATCGACAATAATTGAATCAAATAACGTGAGACACTATGCAACAATTACTGAAGCAATAATTGAACAAAACTGAGTGACTTCTCACGTAAGCATCAATAATCAATATCGTGTTCTACTATGTAACCACGCGTATTACTGTACTTTTACTACCGAGTAGTTCAACAGTTTTAACTATAAAACTTCCGCAATTATTTTCATAAAAATATTTTTGTCGTTTTCTCAATCCGACAATAATTCCGTTGTGGAGTCCACCAATGATTGTGCCATCGTACAAATATTCCATGTTAAAACGAATATTCCCTGACCAATCGAATATTATATAACAACTTGCGTACTTTGCAAAATTTATAAATATTATCCACAACTATAACATTATATCAAATTCATTCCATAATATTTAAAAATAATAATTATAGAAAATTCATCTTTATTCATAAAAGTTGGGGTCTTACAGGGGTTTTTATTTATCCCTTTCTGTTCTTGTCTGTTGGTGTTCTCATGTTATGTGAGATTTGTTTGAAAAAATAAGTTTGAAAAGGTTCGACATTTATATGTCGACAATTGGACTGTAAGAGTCGTCAGTTGGTATTTTTAAATGGTTGCACCAACTCTATCGAGAAATGGTTTGCACATAGACCTAGTGATGTAACACTGCTTAACAGGTCTGTGAAACCGAGATTCGTTAGGGTATGGGGGCTTGAGGCTTGATTAAGTGGAGGGAAGGTGCTAGGCACCCCCCGACTTTCGTGGTGACACGGTGACCCCACTTTTCAATTTAAACTTTTATCTGAATTTGTGTGTGTGTAGGTCTATGTGTTATTGTCTGGAAGTAGTGTTATGCCTCGTTTGCACCTATATACAAAGGGTTTGAATTTTGTATAAAAGCTCAATTTTAACGAGATATAGCAATGATGTTTTGTAAAATAGGTTTTTCAAATCCTTGTGCTCAATAGTAATTGAGGCCTTTGATACTTTAATTTTATTATGTGTTCGGCTTGATTGCTTTTATTATTTTCAAAATGTGAAGCATCTTCGAGAAATAATGTACATAGCAATGCCGAACTCCTTGTGGGCATGAGAGCCATCTAAGGATATTCAAACACCGTGAATAATTTAAAAGCTGGTATCAGCTGAAAATGTCCATCACGGGAACCGAATCTAGATTCAGGAACTGAATCTGTGATCACATGATTTGTGACGCCCCCAAAATAGGTCCACACTACCCATTCTGAGTCGCCAAATATCATACTATAAAATCAAATACAAACTTCATTTATACAACTGTTGAACTGTTGTGCAGAATACGACCACAGTTAAACTATGAGTTTTAATACAAATATATGTAACTCTCACGGTGCCTCGACCATAACCTTACAAAGGTACTTTACATAAAAGTACAGTCAAAAACTTTTTTAGAAAATAAAATCTTTGGGAAGTGCTCGAGGAAACCTTCGTACATATAACTATCTAAGTTATGATAGATATCATATGTCCACAGAATTATCCTTGGTTGACCCAATAGACCCCAAAGAAAAATGAGAAGATTACTATCATGTTCTTTCCAATGGTGAGTCTTCTCTTGACATATAATTATCTCCACTGTCTGCAATTGAAAATTATACTTAAACCAAACTCCAAGATCATATAGGTAGTACTCGTAGATATACTCAGCAAGTGGATGTGCACAACCCTGTCTTATGATAACACGAGGTTGTGTGTCATTAGACATCTTGTATGATAGTGGCAAAACACCCTTCCAAAGTTGGGTTCACCTCACCCTATTCGGTTCACAAATTAAAATTAAATATCAAATGACGTATACAATACGACACACTTATCTAAAGTTTGTCGACATCGGGATTTTTGAGTGTCCCTTTTCGTTACATGATTTTTGGTGTTCTCATGTTAATGTGAGATTTGTTTGAAAAAACAAGTGAAAACGGTCCGACATGTATAATGTCGACGATTGAACTTTAAGAGTCGCCAGTTGGTGTATTTAACTGGTTGCACCAACATAACCAAAAAGGCTTGCATATTGACCCAGTGATTTGACACTGCTAAATGGGTCTGTGAAACCGAGATTTATTTTGGGTCCGGGGGCTTTATTATGCGGAGGGAAGGTGTTAGGCACCCCCCGACATCCGTGTTACCACGGTGACCTCCACTATTCAAAGAAATTATTATATGAATGTGTGTGTGTGGATCAATGTGCAATTATTTGGAAGTAGTGTTGTACCTCGTTCGCACCTATATACATAGGGTTTGAATTTATAGAAAAATTCAGTTTTAAACAAGATATGACAATGATGTTTGTAGAAGAGGTTTTTTCAAACCCTGTGTTCAATAGTAATTGAGGCCTTTGATACTTCCATTTTATTATTAAATGTCCGGCTTATTCGCTTTTATTTTCGAGATGCGAAGCATTCTCGAGAAAATAATATACAGTAGTGCCGAACTCCTCATGGGCATGACAGCAATCCAAGGAAATTCAGACACTGTAAAATAATGTACAAGCTACTTACAGCTGAAAAATGTCCTTCATGGGAACCGAATCAAGATTCAGTAAACTAAACCTGTGATCACATGATTCCTTGGCTCACATGATACTACAATTTGTATAGAAAGCAATAAGCAGTTATATATATATATATATAAGCTGTAAATATATATATATATATATACATGATTAACCACCACGAAGCAACTCCATGGGGGATCAAAAATGTAAATATATAAAAGCGGTAAATATATATATATATATATGGACATGATCAACCACCATGAAGTAAACTCCAAGCGGGACGAAATGTAAATAAAGCTGTAAAATCGATCAACTACCACGAAGTAAACTCCAGGCCTGACAAGAATGTAAATATATATATATATATATATATATGTACAAATATATATATAAAAGCAGTAAATGCACTGGATGTAAATCCAGGGTCATCAGATATGTCTGACAGCAATTATATATATATATATAAGTGAGTAAACGCACCAGATGTAAAATCCAGGCTCATCAGATATGTCTAGCAACAGTTATATATATATATATATATATATATATATATATATATATATATATATAAGCGATTTAAACACAATTTAGGATGTAAAATCTAGGCTCATCGAATGATCGACCCACATTATATATATATATATATATATATATATATATATATATATATATATAATTATAACAATTAAACGCCTGCATCAAGTCTAGGCTCAATCAAGGCATAACTCAATAATGTTTGTCCATATATATGAAATATATACATATATTAGTATATATATACATATAGAAATTAAAACCAGGGACCAAAGTCCGGGCAAACGCACACAACACGACTCTCAATGTGTATAACAGTGTGTGCTATATGAGAAGAAGGCTTTATAAAATGTATGAAGGCTTATAGTGGGCTGCCAAAGTAGACTTCTATGACTTTAAATGGATAAACACTCAGCTCCCGCCGAATAAAAGATAGTTATATGTGAGCTAACTAGTGTTTAAAGAAGAGGAAACACTCAAAAGATGTGTATGCAGAGTAAAATGGACAGGGCTTCCTCGCCTTTTTCCTTCTCTCCCTCCCTTTAAATGGCTGACCCAAGCCTTGTATATATAGACGGATGGCCGTAGGTACACCTGCAGTAGCCGCAGTTGTACCTGTGGCTGGTCGTGGTGGATCCGATTCTCGCGGGTCCTGTCGTGTCGTAGTACGTGAACTCATGCAGTGTAATGTCCACTTGAACTTACAGAACTTCAATCCGAGCATCCGAACGAGGTATATCTGACCTTCTTCGGACCGCTGGTTTTGAGAGTTACGGAATGACATGGATTAGAGGTTGTACGAAGTCAGGAAGAGGGGTCTATGCCCATAGTCTTCAAGCTTCAAATTCTATCCAAAGTACTGCCACACGTAATAGTCACTCGGGATTGTCACTCCTCGGTTCTTGTGGGACATTGTTGGATGTATGTATGTATGAAGTGTTGAGACGACGTGCCATTTATCGAAAGAACAAGATGACACTTGACTCCTCGCCTGGGTTATCGTCGATTTGAGTTGAAAGTAGACATTGCTCAGGGTTACAGCTGAGATTGGACTACTTGTTGGTATGTCACGATATCATCTTGTTGACGTGGTAAGATGACATTGTGACTCCTCATTGGGGTTATCGCCGGTTTAAGCGAAAAGTAGACGTTGCTCAAGGTTACATCTGAGATTGGGCTGCTTGTTTGTATGCCTCACTGTCATCTAGATTGAAGCTAATCGCATGTTTGACACAAGTATTTCTGAGGTTATCGCCGGAACTGCAATGGCATCCCTTGGGGCTATCACCAAGGATGGTGTTGCTACTCCCAGTGTTGTCTCTAAGACTGGAACTGAACGTCGCGGTGTTATCGCTGAGACAGAACTGTCCTCTCCGGTGTTGTTACCGGTCTTTTGATTTACATATCTCGGGGTTATCTCCGAGATCGAAAATGACATTCCCGGTGTGTGTTTCGGGTTGACATGACGTTCCCGGTTTGTGTTCCGGGTTGGAACTGAACTTTTGGTGGTATCCGGGATGGATGTAAGCTGTCTTTTAGGGTTATCTCCAAAAGACGAATCTACCCTCCTGTAATGTTAGTAATAGGAGTGCAAAAAATTTCGAGTGTCTACAGATGCCCCTCTTTATCATATTCATGCAATGCAAGGCATGGATAAGATAAAGAATCCTAGACACTTGAAATGCAAGCAAGATAAACATGATGTTATGTTCATCAACATGATGCAAATGTATGATGCATGATTGTCATGTAATCCTGCTAGGATGTCAATTAGTTATGACTTGGATATGCGATCCAAGTTTCCAAGGATGTTGATGTTGGGACTACCACCAAAGTCTTGAATCCTAGACACTAACTTATACTCCATAGAGGTACCTCTTATGTGGAAGAGATCTATAGGGATAAGGCTTTGTCTATTTAAGGATGTGTATAACATCTTCCCTCATACTGTCGGAGTTATTGCCAACAGTGCTGTCGCTGTCAAGGTTGCCTGACCTTCGTTAATGTGTGTATCACCGGATAGATCCCTGCTGGGTGTATTGTCAAGGCTGCTCGACATTCATTGATGTATATGTCAATGGTAACATTGTGTTGTAGCCCTTGCTTGGTAAGGTTGCTTCGATGGGTTTACTTGCCATCGACTGATATGACGTCAAGGCTGCTTGACCTTCATTGATGTGTGTATCAATGGTTACATTGCGTTGTGACCCCCACCGGGGATTAGTAGAAGTTTGAAAGTTACGCATTTTGACCCCCACCAGGGATACGTAAACGCTTGATAACTTTGGCATTGTAACCCCCGCCGGGGAGGTTTGATATTTCGTGGTTTTTGCGTTGTAACCCCCGCCGGGGATTGTTTAGGGTTGTGACCCTACAAATGACGGCATAGGACTTTTGTGGGGTATTGTCGAGCATGGTTTGAAAAAGCTGAGCTCATTGGTATAGTATACCCTACATTCAGGCGAATACCGTTGAGGCGACGGGAGTTTAACTCTGACCAACAAGAAACCAGGATTTCAGGCTAATCCGCTCAATCGCGTAGCATTTTTATAACTGATTTGGCCTTTTCAGCTTGTGAGACCTCCTTTAGAATTTTAATTGGGGCGAGCCGGAGGTGTGGGACCCATGTAGGGAGACCGCAGGTGTATCACACCCTTTCTAAGGTGATTTGGAGACTTGTTGTCCAGATATCATGGATCCAGATCAGCCGAGTAGTTCCCGCCGGACCACTTCTGATTTACTAAGGAGGGCTTTTGAAGAGCCTCAGCGTCGTTCTGTGAGACAGCCTCGTCGTTTGGCAGAGGTGGTGATACGTCCTATTCGGGTTGAGGTGCCGAATGTCGAGAACGAGGAGGAGGATGCACCGATCGAGGTTCCTGCTCCTGCTGTACGTGTTCCCCGTAGGGAATTACCAGGTATTCAAGTGGTGAACCCAGATCTTCTAGGTGACTTGAGTAGGCATCCTTCAGTATACCTGCACGCAAACGAGGTATGAAGTTAGATCTATAATCTTCCTTATTTCCTATTGATGAGGAGTCAAGGATTCTGATGTTGATCGGCATTTGATGTAGGTTCCCAGCTTCACACAGCCTCGGGGGAACTGGTTTAGCATCTACTCTATGTATCAGACCTTGCATGATGACTACAGAGCGATCGTCCATGGCTAGGGATTCGGGAGGTTCTTTTCCATTATACCCCGTCGCTGTCCTTGGGGTTACCTCAGGGCATTGTCTGAGTGGTGGTTCCACCAGACTCAGTCACTCCATTTGCTGGATTGCGAGGTGATGATGATTCTGATAAATTGGCGATTTATCACAGGTATGGAGTTTGGAGGGGAGCCGGTGCCTTGCACGACGGATATCACCCCTACTGCCATCAGATCCTTGTTGGGAGTTCCGGCAGAGACGCTCAAGGCGGGATCTATTCAGATAGGTCCTTTGAGCATAGATCTTTATGAGTGGGGTCATTGAGTGAGCCTATACCCGATGATGTGAGAGTCAGGGATCGCATTCTTCGACGATTGTTCCTGATGATCATTAGGGGCTACTTCATAGCAGATAATTCCTCTACGGTGTCCTTCGCTTTGATTAGCACCACTCGACACGTGGACCGTATAGGAGAGTATGATTGGGGTTCCTACACCTTTTCCTACTTCCTCAGGGGAATGCGCATGCGATCGCAGGGCTTGATCGAGGCGTGGTTAGGATTCTACCAATTTCTGCTAGTGAGTGTTTCTCTTTTCTTTTCCTATATATAGGTTAAGAGTGTTGACTGACAGTAGACGTTTGGCTTTGTGTTGGCAATTTTGGGCCTATGAAAGGCTTCCTTGTTTGCGTCCTGGGAGTGTGTTGGGTTTAGACACTTATCCACGAGGACGGAGATGGCATCATTCCATACTGGCGGAGGTCCCTGTTGCTGAGGGTTTCACTCATTGTCGCCTACAGCTGGAGCTAGTGACAGCTGATGTCATCACATGGATTCCCTACTTTGGAGAGCATTTGGGAGTTGGATTTGAGGATGGGTACCCGACTGGAGTAGAGTACGTCATTTCCACCCACAGGATTCCTCTCTTTTACAAATTGAGGATGGGAGCTCTATTTAGGAGATCGTGCTATCAGGAGCACTACAGGAGAGATCCGTATGCTGATCTTGCCTCCTGCCATGCGTTATTGGCCTATTTCACAGTCACCCGTCATTGACATCCCATTGATGGGGATTAACGATTTTACATTATCAGAGGGCCCCTGTTCTCAGGAGACATTCCAGCATTAGTGGATCCCTCGTACGATTGGAGCTCAGACCCGTGCCACAGAGTTTATGGGGGATATGGTTCCAGGAATCGTGATGATGATGGATTGGTTAGCCTGTGTCAGAGATCCGACTCATGTGACACAAATTGACAGACTGACTCGGCAACTGGACCGATCACATCTTTTCATTCGGCATTTGGGCAGAGATCCAGCAGAGGTAGATACTTTTGATCCTTCCAGCTATGGCGCTGGTCCCTCAGGTGACCCATATGGTTTTGCTGGTGCATATCCTTCTTTGTATCGGCCTGACATCCCTGTAGATAGAGATCCAGTAACTCAGGAGAAGTTACATTAGGTGGACAGGATCGATGATGTAGACATCGATACTATTGACTTTTTCTGATGTATTTCTCATTATCTCTTTTGATAGGCCTCTGTTAGCATCTGGGTAGCTTCGCCCCATTCTCGCTATATCTTTTGATAGGCCTCTGTTGTATGTTGGGTAGCTTCGCCCCATTTCCCTATATTTTAGCTGTACAGAGATGTATTAGATGATGATATACTTAGGAATGTATGTACAATTTTCCATTCCCTATATCATATTACCATCTATTGTATCATGCATGTTATTATGTTATGCATATGTATTTATATCCAGAGATACTCAGCATTGACCCCTGGATGGTCTTATGACACGACCCGAACAGATGTTTTCTTCGACAGTTAGCCGTATCGATCATACCCCACCATTTGTGGTGGTAGTTGGTATGCGATCATGGTATGATAGTATAGTAACATCAGACATGGTGATCGTAGATGATTTACTGTAGCATACTATGACCTTACTGATGTTTCAGGTTCCTCCAGGATTTGTAGAGGGCATGCTAGAGCACTGGGTACCGAACAGACACGTATTCCAATTTAGGACCCGTGAGTTGATTCCTACTTTTGAGGAGTATGCACGATTGACAATGCTACCTCTGGATAGACCTTGCGTGCATATGGTGATGGGAGACATGAGTAGACAGTTCATGACTCTCATAAGATTGAGGCGCAGAGTGGTGCAGGATGAGATTACATCAGGCCATGTTATATCCCAGTGTTTCCTGTTTGACAGGTTTGGCTCTAAAAACAGCTATGCACGACATTCCGGGGATTTCACCACACTGGAGGATCATTGGCGTTCAGCCAAAGTAGATGTACTGCTTCTATGCGTATTGTCATACATCTACATGCTGTTATACATGAATGAGCTAGATATCGGCGTCGTCATGGCAGTGAGAGCTCTCAGGGAGGGTCATACCATTATTCCGATGATCATTGCAGAGACCTTGAGGTCAGCTACATACTGCTGCACTTATCCGGCAGGAATTTTCACGGGTAGCTCGGTCATGGTGTATGTGTGGTTTATGTCACACTTGAGACCGATTGGCACATTTAGACATCATGGATTTTGTTTCACCCATGACATAGCCATGACGTATTCCTTTCAGCCTGCGGAGTGTACAGATGCTGCATCTTGGTCCGCTTTCCTGGCAGGGATTAGAGATCCATTTGATATATTACCGTGTTTAGGGCTCAGCTCACCCTACAGCTTCATTACTCTTGCTCCCGGGCATGGATTATCTCCCTCTGGCTGGATTGAGAGGCATGATCACTTACCACCCACTGGCCGTGATGTGTCAGTTTGACCAATTTCAGGATTTTCGTCCGTATAAGGGGGCAGTGAGTCAACGCTTCGCGTCACACCATTTGTCAGCGAAGGATAGATCCAGGTTGTATGCCTGTTGGGATCAGCGAGAGCTAGTTGAGTTTTTTGTCAGTCATCTGGGTTGTTCTGCAGAGTATTCTGTATGGCTGGAGACAAAGACCGCATCGGCTGCGGCAGTATTCATAATGCAGGGGACTGATTCTGACGATGAGGAGCCTATAGAGGAGGTTGTTATTCCCATCGATGATTTATTTCATTGGTGCCAAAGCATTTGTGATGGATTCTCCCACCACGAAAGTGCCACTTTGTTACTCAAAGATATTAAGCACAACATTTGGAGCAAAGCTTACATCTGATGATCTATGATAGAGATCAGGCTAGGGCCGCGATGTTGACAACTTTTGATGAGAGAGACACCGCTCTGTTGGAGAGGGATGAGGCTAGATCAGCCAGGGATGCATTGATTGGAGAGCAGGATGCCGCCTTATCTGCTAGGGATGTGGCCATTGCAGATGACACTTCCATTAGATCCCAGATGACTGTCAGTCTGGCAGACATGAGTGCTTACATTGATGAGCATTATGCCACCATGCAGTTAGCCTCTGATCTGCTAGCTCGTGTAGATACCCTTGGGCAGGAGCTTGCAGTGCTTCCTCCGTCTTTAGAGAGGGATGCTATGTTAGATCTGATAGTCCGCATACACATAGATCTGTAGATAGCTTTGTATTTTCTTGCACAGACTAGCTTAGCCATTTTGTCATGTACAACACAGATGTATATATCAAACAGTATTATGTATGGCAGGGAAATATATTTTAATTCACTTCCCTTTTAGTTATGCCTTGATACTTGCTTGATATTTTCCTGTTTCTCCAGGGCCTTGTGATCTTGATGCATTCTGAACTTATCCTTGATAGATGGACATTGAGACGTTGCAAGGTCTCTTAGAACGAATCATTGATTTCTGTGAATCCCTACCATCTTTGGTGTCTTAGGACTGGTATCTGTATGGAAAAGTGGAGAGGAGGATGGTTTCTTCCTCTCTAAGATTGACCGCACCACAGATGGTCGCCAGTACTTCTATTTGTGAGAAGCCTAGTTAATTCAATCTCTTATGGATTGGCATTGCTCTTTGAGGCATGATCGCAGCTTAGATGGTCACCGAATCTTCTATTTCTGAGAAGAAGTTGGGTAATTCCATCCCTTTGATCTGAAGCCGATGAAATGGGGCAAATTGAAGGTTGATCCCATTACCGTGTGACAAGTATGTTTGTTCTGGTAGGGGTTAGACTGCACCATGAATGGCTGCCTACGTACTCCTATTGAAGAAGAGATTAATTCTGCGTAGTTCGAACCTAGTGTAGGAGGTTCAACGCTAAATGTGAAAGGCAGAAGGGTGTAGAAGTATTTTTGTTGTTTTTTGTTGTTTTTGTGAAGAAAGGGCAGAAATGTTTTTGTTGTTTTTTTTATTGTGGCCGGGCCATATAGCATATGGTTGCCTACGTACCCTCGGGTATCAGGGAGATCAGGTCGACGTAGTTCGCCCCTCAGGACGAATCGCAGGTGAAGAAAAAATGTGAATCCCATGTGCAAGCTATACTGCAGGGAGAAGAAAGTTTAATCCCATAATGGGGATAAACTGCAAGTGTGGAAAAAGTCTGATCCCGTCTTCAATATAAACTGCAAGCGTAGAAAAGTTTAATCCCGTCTTCAGGATAAACTGCAGGTGTGAAAGGTTTAATCCCGTCTTCAGGATAACCGAAATTGAGAAAGGTTCAATCCCGTCTTCAGGATAACCGAAACTGTATGGAAGGTTTGGAATGAAGTGAAACCAGGTTGCTGACTTGAAGTGTATATTTCCCTGAGGGGCAGAAGAGCATGTAAAAGGGTGAAAGGATTCAAAATCGGAATGACTGGTGATTTGATGATCAAAACCACGATGTTTGTTTGATGGTAACTTCAGACATAGTACCATTTCACGGTGTCCGAGTTGATAAGCTGTGGAAATTTATCGCCATCCATTTCCTGCAATCTGAGAGCACCTCCTATCAATACTTCCTTGAAAATAAATGGGCCTTCCTAGTTAGGAGTGAATTTTCCCTTAGATTGATCTTGGTTGCCAATGATCTTCTTTAAAACCAAGTCATGCTGTTTGAATTGTCATAGTCAGACTTTTCTGTTGTAGGATCGTGTGATCCTTTGTTGATATAACTGACGATGGAAGATAGCCACGGTTCGCCTTTCGTCTATCAGAGACAATTGGTGATACCTGTCTTGTACCCATAGGTCCTAATCCAACTGAGCATCCATCAATACTCTGAGGGATTCCATTTCCACTTCTATGGGGAACACTGCTTCCATCCCATAGATTAATGAGTAGTGGGTTTCCCCAGTCAAAGTTCGTATGGAAGTTCTGTAGGCTAATAAAGTCAAATGCAAGAGGTCAGGCCATCCTTTGTGGTTGGCGGACATTTTTTTCATGATCTTTTTGATGTTTTTATTAGCCGCTTCGACAACACCATTCATCTTTGGTCGGCAGATGACAGAATTGAGGTGTTTGATGTGGAATTTTCTGCATAAATCCTCCATCATTTTGTTGTTGAGGTTCTTAGCATTGTCTGACACAATGACCTCTGGTTGTCCATATCGACAGATGACATTGTTTCTGATGAAAGCAATGATAACTTCTTTAGTAACCTTGGGGAAGGAAGCTGCTTCTACCCATTTGGTGAAGTAGTCGATCATGGTGAATATGAATCGATATCCATTACTGGCTTTGGGCTCGATGGGCCCGATTACGTCCATTCCCCACATTGAGAAGGGCCATGGCGAACTCATGTTATGGAGTTCCCTAGGAGGGGCGTGGATAGCATTCCCATGAATCTGGCATTGATAGCATCTCTTGACGTGATCATCACAGTCAGCTTTGAGTGTGAGCCAATAATGTCCCATTTTGAGAATTTTCTTGACAAGTAGGGGTCCGCTCATGTGAGGGCCGCATACTCCACCATGGATCTCATCCATGAGTCGCTGAGCTTGGTCTTTCTCTAGACATCTAAGGAGACCTAATCCTGCATCTCTTTTGTAGAGTGCATCTCCGCTCAGGTAGAATTTCATAGCAAGTCGATGAATCCGCCTCTTCTCAGTTAGGCTCACCTTAGTGGGTGTAGATCTATCTCTCAGATACTCCTTGATGTGTTGGTACCAAGGGTTGTGGATGGGAGGTAGCTCATCTGATACTTCTCCAATGTAATTCCCATAGATTGGGGCTTTTTGCAGAGCAAACGTGATGCTTGGCATGTTTTCCTTGTCAGGTATGTAAACCAAGGAGGCCAACGTTGCTAATGCGTCTATAAAATCATTCCTATTACGAGGAATGTGTAGAAAGGAGATTTCTTCGAACTCCAAAGCCATCTGTAAAACTTGCCGATGGTAAGGCAGCAAATGCAATTCTTTGGTTTGATAGATTCCTGTGGATTACTTGATTACCAATTCGGAATCCCTAAAGACAGTTAACCGTCTGATGCCCATTGAACGGGCAAGTTTTAGCCCCATGATACAACCTTCATACTAAGCTGTGTTGTTGGTGCTGACAAACTACAATTTGGCGGGCGACGGATATCGCCTCTCGCATCGGATATTAGGATCGCTGCTCCAGCTCTGGAGCCTTACAATAATGACTCCATCAAAATATATTTTCCACTCACGGCATGTATCGTACTGATGTTATAACTGAACTGTCATTACCCCTTCATCGGGAAAGTACATTTCTAAGGGTTTGTAATCCCCGAAAAAGTGCGGCGACGATTGATCCGTAATTCCTTGACCTTTGATGAGACTTTTTGCGTCACGTGAGCGATGTCAATTGTTTGTAGAATCAACTGCCATCTTGACAGTCGACAATTCAGTATGGGTTTACTGAACACATACTTGAGAGGATCCACGCGGGATATGAGATGGGTTGTGTGACCATGGAGGTAATGTTGAAACCTCATGGAAGCCCATGCTAAAGCACAATAGGTCTTCTCGATTAGAGTGTACTTGTGTTCACTGATGCTGAATCTTTTACTGAGGTAATAGATAGCTCGTTCTTGGCTTCTATTATCTTTTTACCCCAGCATGCAGCCCATAGCATTGTCATTTATGGACAGGTACATGAACAGAGGAATATCATCCCTAGGAGGTACCAAAATAGGAGCCTTAATCAACTGCTCTTTGATTGTGAGGAAGGCTTTCTGACACTCATCGTTCCATTTCATGGATGAGTTCTTCCTTAACAATTTGAAGATAGGCTCATAGGTTGCTGTGAGTTGAGAAATGAATCTACTAATGAAGTTGATCCTTCCCAAAAAACCCTGTATTTCCTTCTCTGTTTGAGGAATGGGCATTTCCATGATGGCCTGGATTTTGGTAGGATCCAATTCAATCCCTTTGTGGCTGACTAGGAAGCCTAGCAACTTACCTGACTTAACACCAAAGGCGCACTTGGCGGGATTCAACTTTAAGTTATACTTACGCAACCTATTGAAAAGCTTTTTGAGATGGTCTAAATGGTCATCCTCCTTCTGGGATTTGACAATGATGTCATCCACATAAATCTCTATCTCTTTGTGCATTAAATTGTGGAAAAGAGCCATCATAGCTCACTGATAGGTTGCCCCGGCGTTGATGAGGCCGAATGACAATCATCTGTAGCAAAAAGTTCCCCAAGGTGTAATCAAAGTTATTTTCTCACGATCTTCCTCAGCGACCATAATTTGATGGTACCCCGCAAAGAAATCAGCAAAGGAGTACATGTCGTATTGAGCAGTATTGTCAATAAGAATGTGGATAAAGGGCATGGGAAAGCTATCTTTAAGGCATGCTTTGTTCAAATCCCGATAATCCACGCAGACTCGCACCTTTCCCCCTGGTTTAGGCACGGGAACAATGTTGGATATCCACTCCGGATATGTAGACACCATGATGATGCCAGCTTGAAATTGTTTCACAATTTCTTCTTTAACATTTAAACTCAACTCGGGTTTCAATCGCCTGAGCTTTTGCCTAACTGGCTTGAATCCTTCTTTAATGGGAAGGCGATGAAGAACAATGTCAGTGGACAAACCCACCATGTCTTTATGAGACCATGCAAACACATCCACGGAATTGGGTTAATAAATGCAACCATGTCATTCCATTTGAGTTGTGGTAAGGTCTGAACCAATCTGGATTAGCTTAGGGTTGTCTAAGGTTCCAAGATTGAAAGGAGTGGTTTAATCAATATTGGGTTTGGGTTTGTCTGTGACCCATTCCTTAATCTCTTGAGGTGTCTCAATGTCCTCTTGGATGTCCATCAAGTCCGAGTCTAACTTTGCATCAAAGTTACAGCCCTTGTGAAGAGAAGGTACCTCATCAGCAAGTACAGGTACATCTAAATTCAGAGTCCTAAAACAAAAGATGCTTTCACTTAATATATGCAACTGTTCGATCATACAAAAGTGTTAGCATGTACGTGATAAAATAACTGCTAGTGCTGTAAAGGAAAATAAGCAATTAATTATCTACAGGGCAGAGGGATTTTCTGCCCATTTTACCCTCGTCGACCAATACATGGAGTGCTGTTCCAATTGTCGAGGGCAAAGTCCTGAATGACTACAATGATGGAAAGATCATCAGTGTCTTCCTTCTTCCGAATGATAACTATGACAGCTGGGCAATCATCATTTGGGGTGTATCTGTTTGTATATTCATCATGAATAATGAGGCGGATGCCTGCCATCATCAAGGCAAGGTCATGTTTATGTTTTTATTCCTTTTCTTTAACTTCGGGATTAGGAATTAGCACCTCTTTAGCTTTGATTGGGATTGGTTTCGGAAATAGCATAGCCACAGCACGGGTTGGCACCTTTACTGGAGATTGCATTAACTCATGAGGTAAAGGTATAGAAAATCACCGTGCGGTGGAAGCTTGAGGAACATGCTCGTGCTTATGAGGATTCCTATGTCTGGAACTAGAAAAATAGCCTAGCCCGGCTGTTCCAATTTGACTGGACATTTGGATAGGGTGCTTAATACCCTGTTGATCCTTACCAAACCCTTGTCCAGGTTGATGACCCAATAACATCATTTCTTGAGTGGCCGACATAACCTCGGCAGAAATCTTGGGTACGGGAAGTGGCGCCCCAATAGAATGGTATTGCGTGTTACTCACTTCCAAAGTATGGAAACTGGCCGGTTCAACTTCTGAATTAAAGCTGATAATTGGCAGAATTCCTTGTTCAGGACAATTCGGCTCATCGTTGACGGTAACTAGACTGTTGTTAATGATGTATTTGAGTTGTTGATGTAATGTGGATGGAACAGCTCCAGCCATGTGTATCCATGGTCTCCCCAATAGCAGGTTGTACCCTGAATCTATCTTGAGGACGTGGAAGGATACATTGAATGTATTTGGACCAATCTCAATTGGCAATTCAATCTTTCCAACGACATTTTGTCGGGATCCATCAAAAGCTCGAATGACCGTATGGCTGCTTTGGATCCGCTTGAGATTGATATTCATTTTTACCAAGGTGGCATAAGGACAGATATTTAGAGATGATCCTCCATCTATCAATAATCCTGCTAGCATGTACCCGGAAGACAACACTACGATGTGCAATAGCTTGCAATGACCGGTCCCTTCAGGAGGTATATCCTCATCAGTTAGGGATATCACATTGTTGTTGAAAATGTGATCAACCAAATGTTGAAATTTTTCCACATCCACTGATTTTGGCAAGTACGCTTCTTCTAAAACCTTCAACAAGATCTTCTGATGATCCTCAGAAGAGAAAACCAAATCCAGTATTAAAATCTGGTGTGGAGCTTCTCGCAAGCTTAAAACCACTTTGGCTTCATTATGACCCACAGTACGGAGGAATTTTTCAATCTTCTCCATAGGCAATTTCCCCTTTGCTTTGCAAGTAGGTTTGATAACCCGTTGAGGAAGATACAGTGGATTTTCTTTCGACACTGTAGCAGTAGTATGAGACGTGGATCCTTCAGCTTCTCCATAATTCCATGGGACTTTGTGCAAGCTGATAACAGGATGTTGTGGTCTGCAAGGTAAAGGAATTGGCTCTGGTACGACCACTTTCAAAGGATTATTAGCTCCTTTGAGTTGAATTGGTTGTATGGGAAATACTTTGATAGTTTCATCATCCACTTCAGAGATAACTGCAATTGATCCCTTCCATTGGGTAGGGTATGCATTCCCACCCTTGAGTTGCACAGTGTAATCATCTGCTATTTGTAGGACACCGCTATCAATAAGATTCTGAATAAAATTGTGGAGTGCCCAGCATTCTTTTGTGTTGTGACCGCGAGAATGTGAATGATATTAACACATTTCATTAGGATTGAACCGCCCTGAGCGGGGATTGATTGGAGGGAGAAGGAATGTGATTCTTCCTTCATTGATCAACATTTGAAGTATCTCCTCCATAGATTGGCCCAGATAGGTGAATCCCCTTTGATTGGCAAAATCCCGACGGGCTTTAGTAATTGCTCTCTTTGCAACCTTATCCTCCATAGCTTCGCTTTCTGAAGGTGTTGATGGACCATTTATAACAAATGGAAGGAGATAGGCATGCTCCTGCCTAATTAATTGGCGTGTGACTTGATGCTGGTGGGTCACCAGTTCTGCCAATTGCTCAATTTGTTTGAAAAGAGCTTTCATCTTTCATTCCATGGTAAACTGGAACTTTGCATAATACCATTTGTCAATATCATTTTTGATGGGTTGGGATGATTCGCCATTGGAACCTTGTGCAGTGCTCTAACTGATCATGTTGACCTTTTCTTCTTTGTGTTGAGGAAGAGGGTTGTCTTGCACATGTGGTTGATCTGGTTTGGTTATTATAATCTCACTGTTGTCTATCAGATCTTGAATCTTATGTTTCAAGGCCCAACAATCTTGAGTATCATGTCCGGGTGCCCCGACATGATAAGCACATTTCCGAGTAGCATTAAAACCCCTGCCATTAGGGTTGGCTAGTGGAAAAAGATGTGTAATTTTCTTCTGAGTAGTCAGAAGAGAAAGAATGTTCTCGAGCGAATCCCCTAAGGGTGTGAACGTCTGAGGTCGCTTTACTTCTCCACTTTTAGGCAATGGAGGGTTTGAAGATTGTGCTAGAAAAGGGGAGTAGTTTTTCCTCTGCATAGGCATGCTTGGATTGCCTTTTTGTCCTTGTAGTATCAAGAAAACATCCTCCTCTTTCTTTTTATGGACCCTCCAGGGGTTTTTTCCATAAGATCCGGATTGGATGTGCTCAGCAACAGCTTTAAGAGCGGCTAGGTCTTAAATTTTACCGGACTTCAATCCCATTTCAGCCATCTCACTGTGTTTGATCATTTTAGAAAATGGTTTATCAATAACAGTTAGAACTCTCTCATAGAAAGGAGCTTCCTGTACATCTATGAAAGTCATGACCATTTCTGATTCTGTCATGGAAGGAATAACTTGAGCAGCAAGGCGCCTCCACCCTTGAGCGTACTCTCTAAATGACTCATTAGACTGTTTCTTGACCTTTGTGATTTGGTACCGGTCAGGAGCCATCTGAGATTGAAAACTGTATTGAGTGAGGAAGGTCTGAGTCGGCTCTTCCCAGCTATGGATCTTAGTGTTGTCTAATCTGGTATACCATGAACGGGCTTCTCCAGTCAGACTTTTCTGAAACAACTACATTCTAAGCTTTTCATTCTCCGTATAAGATTCGAGTTCTCCAATGAACACCTTTAAATGTGTGTAAAGATCCCCTAATTTGTCATACTTTTCAAAATCAGGGGTCTTAAATTTCTCTGGATAATGCACACCAGGAAATATGTAAAGGTCTGCATATGAAATACTGCCATGTGTTCCAATCCCTTTGAGAACGCGAATGGTTTCCTCCATTTGAAGGACCTTCTTCTTGATGTCACCAGTGTCTGGATCTCCTTTGAGATGGGTGCCTTCAGGGTCTTTGTTGGTTGTATCCAACTGATGTTCTGGAATTGTTTTTTCCAGACCTTGAACTCCTCCTTGTGTAGAGGATTCTGTATGTTTAGGTATCTTCGTACCCTGAGTAGACTGGTGTAATTCTTTCAGTAGAACGGTCAAGTTTGTGATTTGTTTACTCAATCCGTCAAATTCTTCTCGGGAAACAGGATTAGATGGTTCGAAAGAGGACATGATTGGCTGTAGGCTCGCAACCTTTTTGGATTTTGATCGGGTAACAGGCCCAATTGCTTCCCTACAAAAGACTTACATAGTTTAGTCTTAGGGTAATATAAATGTTATCATAACATGTCTGTTTTAGGAATTTATCCTGTAAAACTAGTTGTTAATTGATAACATGTCATGCATGTACAGATATTCTTCATATTTTCCATTACATATGGATGAACATGGAATAAAATTACAAGTAAATGCTTTTACAAGTAATTGAAAATGGAAAGCATGAAGAAACTTTCCTCCACATTTGGTTTATCAGAGGTTGACCTATCCTAGGGTTTCTCTCGTGGCTTTTCGGCATGAAGGTTCCCAGATCATCGCAATCTAATTGACAGAAAGTTAATCCGGTCGTTCAACTGGAGCGAATCTGAGTGGTGCCTTTCTTGAGCCCCGGGGAATCATTCCTCCTATGAGTCTAGTAATCAAACACCGACAGGATAGCCTCCTGGTGGAGGGACCACACAACATACATTCACATACAACGTGTCTCACCGTTTATATAAAATGATGACATGTGCGAAGCACTAATATCACATATAAATATTTAGCAGTGTAGTAATTAAAATGCATTTGTACACATTCATCAGAAATGTAAATGCAACATTCACACACAAACATTTAACAATTTTGAAAAGCTTGAAATAGCGGCTTAAGCCCTCTTACTGGTGTCCCCAGTAGAGTCGCCACCTGTTGACGTCGGGATTTTTGAGTGTCCCTTTTCGTTACTTATTTTTTGGTGTTCTCATGTTAATGTGAGATTTTTTTGCAAAAACAAGTGAAAAAGGTCCGACATGTATAATGTCGACGATTGGACTTTAAGAGTTGCCAGGTGGTGTATTTAACTGGTTGCACCAACGCAACCGAAAAGGCTTGCACATTAACCCAGTGATTTGACACTGCTAAACGAGTCTGTGAAACCGAGATTCATTTTGGGTCCGAGGGCTTGATTATGCGGAGGGAAGGTGTTAGGCACCCCCCGACATCCGTGTTACCACGGTGACCGCCACATTTCAAAGAAATTGTTATATGAATGTTTGTGTGTGTGGATCAATGTGCAATTATTTGGAAGTAGTGTTGTACCTCGTTCTCACCTATATACATAGGGTTTGAATTTATAGAAAATTCAATTTTAAACAAGATATGGCAATGACGTTTTGTAAAAGAGGTTTTTTCAAACCTTGTGCTCAATAGTAATTGAGGCCTTTGATACTTCCATTTTATTATTAAATGTCTGGCTTGTTCGCTTTTATTTTTGAGATGCGAAGCATTCTCGAGAAAATAATATACAGCAGTGCCGAACTCCTCATGGGAATGACAGCCATCCAAGGAAATTCAGACACTGTAAAATAATGTACAAGCTACTTACAGCTGAAAAATGTCCATCATAGGAACCGAATCTAGATTGATAAAGAATCGAACTGTGATCATATGATTCCTAGGCTCACATGATCACGCAATTTGTATCGAAAGCGATAGCGATTATATATATAAAGCTATAAATATATATATACAGACATGATCAACCACCACGAAGCAACTCCATGGGGATCGAAATGTAAATATATAAAAGCGGTAAATATATATATATATATATATATATATATATATATATATATATATATATGGACATGATCAACGCCACTTAAGTAAACTCCAAGCGAGACGAAATGTAAATAAAAAGTCATAAAAGCGATCAAATCGCCATGTAAGTAAACTCAGAAATTTGGACAAAATGTAAATAAAAGTGTAAAAGGCCATGAAGTAAACTCCAACTGACAGAATGAATATATATATATATATATATATATATATATATATATATATATATATATATATATATAAAGAACGACCGGATATAAATCCGGGCTCATCGGATATGTCCGACATCAATATATATATATATATATAAGCGAGTAAACGACTGGATGTAAAATCCAGGCTCATCATATATGTCTGACAATAGTTATATATATATATATATATATATATATAAGTATATATATAAAAGTGATTTAAACGCACAAGATGTAAAATCCAGGCTCATCAGACAGAGTCTAACCACAATTTATATATATATATATATATATATATATATATATATAAGTGATTTATACGCACCGGATGTTAAATCTAGGCTCATCAGACAGAGTCTAACCACAGTTTTTATATATATATATATATATATAAAAGCAATTAAACGCTTTAGACCAAAGTCTAGGCTCAATCGAGGCATAACTCGATAATGTTAGTCCATATATATGAAATATATACATATATTAGTATATATATACAAAGAAAAATGAAAACCACGGACCGAAGTTTGGGTAAACGTACACAACACGGCTCTCAATGTGTATAACAGTGTGTGCTATATGAGAAGAAGGCTTTATAAAATGTAAGAAGGCTTACAGTGGGCTACCAAAGTAGACTTCTATGACTTTAAATGAATAAACACTCGGCTCCCACCAGATAAAAGATAGCTATATGTGAGCTAACTAGTGTTTAAAGAAGAGGAAACACTCAAAAGATGTGTATGCAGAGTAAAATGGATAGGGCTTCCTCACCTTTTTCCTTCTCTCCCTCCCTTTAAATGGCTGACCCAAGCCTTGTATATATAGACGGATGGCCGCATTTGTACCTGTGGCTGGTCGTGGTGGATCTAAGCCTCGCGGGTCCCGTCGTCTCGTAGTACGTGCACTCATGCACTGTAATGTCTGCTCGAACTTGCAGAACATCAATCCGAGCGTCCGAACTAGGTATATCTGACCTTCTTCGGACCGCTGGTGTCGAGAGTTATGCAATGAAATAGATTAGAGGTTGTACGAAGTCAGGAAGAGGGGTTTATGCCCATGGTCTTCAAGCTTCAAATTCTATCCAAAGTATTGCCACACGTAATAGTCACTCGGGATTGTCACTCCTCTGTTCTTGTGGGACATTGTTGGATGTATGTATATATGAAGTGTTGAGACAACGTGCCATTTGTCAAAGGAACAAGATGACGTTTGACTCCTCGCCAGGGTTATCGCCGGTTTGAGTTGAAAGTAGACGTTGCTCAGGGTTACAGCTGAGATTAGACTACTTGTTGGCATGCCGCGATATCATCTTGTTGACGTGGTATGATAACGTTATGACTCCTCACTGGGGTTATCACCGATTTAAGCGGAAAGCAGACGTTGCTCAGGGTTACATCTGAGATTGGGTTGCTTGTATGTATGCCTCACTGTCATCTGGATTGAAGCTGATCGCATGTTTGATACAAGCATTTTCGGGGTTATCCCCAGAACTGCAATGGCATCCCTTGGGGCTATCACCAAGGATGGTGTTGCTACTCCTAGTGTTGTCTCTAGGACTGGAACTGAACGTCGCGGTGTTATCGCCGAGACAGAACTGTCCTCTCCGGTGTTGTTGTCAGTCTTTTGATCTGCATATCTCGGGGTTATCTCCGAGATCAGAAATGACATTCTTGGTTTGTGTTCCGGGTTGACATGACATTCCCGTTTTGTGTTCCGGGTTGGAACTGAACTTCCTGTGGTATCCGGGATGGATGTAAGCTGTCTTTCAGGGTTATCTCCAAAAGACGAATCTACCCTCCTGCAATGTTAATAATAGGAGTGCAGAAAATTTTGAGTGTCTACAAAGTTCTCAATAAAATTATTTCCATACAATTTAGAGAGAACCTCAGTAGCTATAGACCACCGTTCTATTCTCCTGTTACCCCCGCTTGACCCAGCTATATTCTTATTACCTGAAAGGAATTGTGAGGCAAAAAGGGTGAGCACAACTAGCCTAGTAAAGAATATCATGACTAAAGATAATTTACATCATCAATAGCTTTCATCAGTAATAAATCAGAGATTTAGAACATATGGTAGATGATAAAACTTTTCAACCATAGTTACAGCGGAACGAGCAATCCATTAGAAGAGTCAAATAGACCATCAAATCTATTATCTTCTCCATGTTAAAAGTCCACCAAAAATGTTTTATCCTTGTAACATCAATCAACAATTCATGTCCACAATCTTATAAATAACTCATAATCATAATTGTGATTCTAAATTCCTCTTCGCACCCAGGACGAAGATAATTTTCATCACCTATCTTCACCTGAAACATCAAAAATCATGGTTATACCAAATCACAATTCATGCTCATAATCATACTAATAAATTCATCTTTGCACTATGGCCAAAGATATTCATTAACAATTCATCTTTGCACTACAAGCCAAAGACATACAACTGTATTTTAGAAGAGTCGAGTAGAGCATGATATCTACTATCTTTACAAATTAAAAGTGTATAATCAATATTTTTATTTGAGACTCGATTTTAATAAATAATCCACATAATCGAATCATCCCTGCACTACGACCAAGGATATTCATGTAATCATCAATGGTCATGATTATACCGAATAATCCCTGGTTATAATCATACCAATAATTGTCCATCAATGCACTACGGGCCAATGATGACTTTTACCACATCATCTATAACATTACGGGTCATGATTAAACCGAATGATCCCTGGTCATAATATACCAATAAACAGTTCATCTATGCACATAAGCCAAAGATACTCATCAATCAATAGTTCATCTTTGCACGTAAGTCAAAGATATACAACTGTAAAACCAATAATCAACAGTCCATCTTTGTACGTAAGCCAAAGATATACAACTGTAAAACAAATAATCAATAGTCCATCTTTGCACATAAGCCAAATATGACTTTCATCATAATATAAACATGAGGATGATGACAATGATATAAGCATTAATCAAACCAAATCAAGGATAAATATTAAAGATTTTAAATTTATCCAGAGTTTAAAAATATCCAAATTGTCAACATGATACTGCTTTATGGAGTAAAATTCAAGAATAATATTCATGTAATAAAAATAATTTGGACAGAAAAGAAATATATTTTTCGGGTAAATAGTACCCCGTGAATAGTAACTAGTGAATAGTAACTCATGATTAGTAACTCATAAATTATACTCCGTATTCGTACATAGTACCGTATACATAAATAATGGCATATACATGAATAGTGCTGTATACGCGAATAGTGTCGTATACATGAATAGTAACCCTGGCACAAAAAGATAAAGTTTCATAATAAAATCCATATCAATATTTATAACACCTTAATCCAAATGTTATAAATCACTTAATAATCTCATCATTTAATATTATTAATATTACCATAATATTTTAATCATTTCTTAAACTTATAAACAATTTATTTTAATTGTTTACACTTTACTAATTAATGCATTTAATCATCCTAAAATGCCAAACTCATAAGATTTCATCACCTATAACCAAAACTCTCATAAAAAAATCGCATATACCTTAATTTTTAATTTTTTTTACTTCACATAACATATTTAATTCATTTACTCATAACTAGTCCATTTTCCTAAAAAATACCAAATCAGTATAAACAAATTTTCTTTTCTGGGATTTAGCAGAATATAGTCCCATATTGAACATATATTTTTCTCGGAATTTTTAAAATTTACTTACTATTTTTCATATGGCTAAAACTGCTGAATATTTAGACATTTATCAAAAATTGTACTTTTGTCCAAAATTCTAAATTTTCTGTGGTATATCTTTCTTTGTTATATAGATGTACTCCCAATAAAAATTTCACCAATTTTGGAGTTAACCACAAGGAGTTTTAAGGGTTTACTTTTAAAATAGTCTTTTCCCATAAAATTCATAACTCCTAATCTATACATCAAAAATCGCCATTTTGGACACAATCTAGAAAACTAATCAAAGTATCATTTCAAATTTTTCCAGAATTTTTGAGGGTCGAAAGATTACGAAAGCGCAAATGGATTTTCACCGCCATGCAGTAATCCACGAAATGCATCATTTCCACAATTTAATAAGGAATGAATCTGAAGGATCATTCACCATGCATGTGATAATTCACATAGGCAAAAGTTATTCCAATGAATAATAAAGAATGGAATAATAGAAGAATTCACCAGAATGCGATAGATCGCATGCAGACGAGTTATTTCCATAGAATAATAAAGAATGGAACCAGGTCATGCATAATCCGTACAAACAGGATATTCCAAGAGAATAATAAAGAATGGAACCAGGTCATGCGTAATCCGCACAGACATGATATTCCAACTGAACAATAAAGAATGGAATAACAATAGAATTCACTAGGCATGCGATAGAACGCACAGACAAGTTATTCCAACAGAATAGTAAAGAATGGAATAACATAAGAATTTCATCATGTATGCGGTACTTCGCATAGACATGTTATTCCAACATAATAATAAAGAATGGAATAACAACCCTTACGAGTATTGAAAGAAAATAACCCTCTTCATGAATACGAAAGAATAATACCCCTTACTATAATAATAATAATAATATCCCTTACTATAATAATAATATCCCTTACCTCAGAAGAAGATTGGATACTGAAATAGTGAAGTAGCAGACTTTGCTTCTTCTTTCTCTCTATAGCTTCTCTCTCTATAATTTGTCTATAATAATTGCTCTTGTGAGACTTAGTGAATTGGTGAAAAATAATGAAGGAATGAGCTTCTATTTATAGGAAAATATAGTTTCCATAATTGAACATTTTGGGGCTCGAAATATTATTGTATAATACCCTCATCTTTTCTTTCATTTTTAATTTAGTCATGCAAGTATTATACAACTTGCACCACCCTCCCCTAATAGTAAATCATGTGAATCAATAAGTAAATCATGAGACTCAATAGTTCTAAACATGTGAAAATTTTAATTATAGTATAATGCCTTCATCTATACCTCCATTTTTAACTTAGTCATGCAAGTATTATCAAACTTGTACCAACTCCCCTAATAGTAAATCATGTGAATCAATAGTAGACACATGTGAACACATAGTTATAAGCATGTGAATTAATAGCAATTAATTGCTCATTTATCAAATTGAATTACCCGATTGGTCAATATAACCTCCACACATCAATTATTATCGAAATAAATGTCGATTTCCACTAACACTAATAATTCCCACATAATGGAACTATCAATTTCATCTTTAATCAACACGAGCTTATTCATCATTAATATTATAATGCACAATATTTAACAACCGTGTCGTCCCCAGAAAGAGGGCTTTCCGATAAGGATTTCTCCTTATTGGGCGCGCAATTAGGTGACCAAACCTCTCCTCGATGTAACTTCTAGACATTGTCAATATTACAAATAATAATATGAATAACTTTGTCGTCTCAATTATTTATTTAATAATATAACATATTATGCGAGATGATACTTGTGACAATAATTGAATCAATAATATGAGAGATATGATGCAAGAATTCTTCGTGGCAATAATTGAGTATAACTGAGTGACTTCTCACGTAAGCATTAATAATTAATAGGTGTGCTACTATGCAACCACGCCAGCGTATTCATCGTACTTTACTACTTAGGGTAGTACAACAGCTTTTAACGGTAATATTTTCGCCATTATTTT
The DNA here is from genome assembly GCA_020205615.1 of Panax quinquefolius. Taxonomy (NCBI): domain Eukaryota; kingdom Viridiplantae; phylum Streptophyta; class Magnoliopsida; order Apiales; family Araliaceae; genus Panax; species Panax quinquefolius. Next base: position 46,857,335 of record CM035152.1, on the reverse strand, counting down.
TAATAAAAGATAAATCATGTCGCTTTTTAAATACGACAATACTTAGTTGAGGGGTCCACCAATGATTATGTCATCGAATGAATATTCTCTGTGAAAACGAATATTCCCAAACAAATCGAATATTCCCCCACACACAACGAATAACAACTTGCTTACTTTGTAAAATTTTCAAATATCACCCTTAACTTTAACCCTTTCTTAATTTAACCATTTAATAAATAAAATAATAATTATAAGAAAATTGAATACTTTCATTTCATAAAATTTGGGATCTCACATGATTCCTAGGCTCACATGATGATGCAGAATGTATAAAGCTGTAAACAGTTGATTTCATAAAATTGTATAAAGTTATAAACGCGCCGGATATATATAGGGGAAAATGGTTGTGCACAGCTGGTTTATTTTGTTTTGTACACAGTACACCAAAATGGTTTCGTTTTAGAAGAGTTATTTTAAAAGAAGCACGCGTCTTCTCCCCTCCCAATTCCAGACTTCTCCCCTCCGAAATCAGAGCTTCTCCCCTCTTAGAAATTGCTCAAGCCCAAAATGAGAAATCGATCCGGCATGTTCTTCTACCCCAAAATGAGAAATTGATCAGGCATGTTCTTCGCTAACCCAGTTATTACGCACCTCCGTTTCCCAAATCTGAAATCGCTCAAGCTCTTCTACCCAAAGAGGTTTCTTTATTCCACCCTCTCTCTCTACACATGTATGTATATACATATGTTCGTTAATTTTTATTCTTCTTCTCGTTGTTGAGTTTATGTTATATATAAGCCTCATTGTTGGTTGTTAGTGTGAATTGGGTACCAGGTATTGTTTAATTTTATGCGATTTAAATTTTATTGAATTATGGTGTTTTACAAGCTAGGATTTTTGTGGTGTATTTTATTGATTTGGGCGTAATTACTTGTAACTCAAACTTCATGGTTATGTTTTTGTGTGGTTGTGCATTATGGTTCTCTCTAGGGATTTTTTCTAATAAATCAAGAACAAGTATATATATGTGCTAAAATTAATTAGAGACCATGGATTTGATGATGAGTAAAAAGAAGTGAGACTAATAGTAGCTTGGTAGGGGTCTGGAGGAGAGATGATGAGATCGAGAATGTGAAAAGAGGAAAATGATGTAGAGAATCAATTATTGAAGAAAAGAAAAAGAAAAAAAGAGAAGAAAAGATGGAGTTAATAGCTAGCTCTACTATTAGAGGTGGGTGCTTTGTCATATTATCTATTTCAAGAATTTCCAAGTGTACTAGTCCATGTGACCTACTCCCCTTATTAGCATCTACCAGAGTGAAAAATGTATACGTATATATTGACATTCCTAATGGGACACATAATTGTGAGAGTAGCCAGGATGATTTGTACCTTAAAAAAATTCTAAGCAATCCATAATGTACAGTTCAAGTAATTTTACAGAAACGTGTTGAATTTATATAGTTGACAGTTGTTGAATTGCTACATTTTTTATGACACTTATAGATGGTTATATACAAAAGTATTATATATATAATTATACACAAGTATTTTCCTATGCAAATGCAACTTAATTATATAAGATTGACAAAATGGGCGACCTATTTGGACCAATCCAAATCTTATGTGGTATGTGTTCATTGTTCAGTTTAAGTAATTATCTTATTATGTAGGGGCCTGCATGGATATGAATGAATTGTTCACCAAACAAGTAGTCACTTCCAGTCCAGTTGGAGTTGGGAGATGGAGTTAATTATATATACACTAATAGAAACTATATTGAGCATGATGACCCACTTGCACGACTAGTTTTCCCATTTAGATTTCAAGTCATATATATTTCAGGCATGCACTCATATAAATTCCTTTATTGCACTGAAACACGAAGATAAATTATAATTTCAGGCATGCACTCATATACCACAGTATCATTGAGCATATTATTTGACTTGAACTTCATGACAGGTCGTTGGAGTAACTAGTTTTGTTTTGACACTCTACGAATTTGGAAACACTTCAAGGATGACACTCTACCGATTTGGCAACACTTCAAGCATCTCCCTTTGGTATGAATTGGCATATTCAAAAGCTAAGGGTAGGATTAAGAGGTGAGATAGAGCATGCCAGATTGCATTTGAGTCCGGGTTCAAGTGTAACAGTGCAGTTTGGAAGGCTATAAGGACTCTAAATCCAGCAAATGAGAAAATCCCGTGGATGGATGAGATTCACCGGTTCATGGTGGATGTTCCAAAGGTCTCTGCTGTTTGAAGTTCAAGGATTTAGCAGCTTCAGTTTATTTGTGGGTTTTTGGAAGTGAGAAATAGGCAATTTTTATTCATGTTGTTAGAATTTAGCAATTTGTGATATGGAATTTGACTGGAGTATGCATGTGTTTTAGTGGGTAGGAATTGAGGGTGTTAATTTGAGATTTTACAGTGTAATCTAGTGGTTGCCTAAAATTAATTTTACTTAGCGAGAAGACGCGATTCATTGTCTTGGGATTATTTCATGATTACTTCTGTATGGTCAGACTATCAATGATTTTTTTTAGAGATCAACTTATTTATGATTTTGAATTCAGAGGCATTAGGCTGTTCCAATGTCCATTGATCAAATGGTGAATTTTCTCCTATTTATTTATATTTATGAGCCATTATTATAGTTTCTTTGTAAGTGGAATGTCTGATTGATGATTGATTGTATTTTGAAGAGTCCAACATGGGTACTCTTCACTATTTCACACTAAATGAAGTGTTCAGTACATATATCCTTGTTTCAGATAATCTAGGACAAAGTGAAGAGTCCATGTAACATAGGTTGAAAAACATCACTTGTGTATAGAGTTGAAAATATTAACTTGTATACATTTCTTTGTCTTCTGACTTTAGTGGGGTTTTTTTTTGCTAAATAGATTTACTTTAGTGGTTTTGCATTAACCATTACCTACACAACGCAATAAACAAAAATATTTATAAAGCAATTACAAATTATCTCTCTTTCCTCAAAGAGAGCTCAACGATAAGTTGGGTTTTATACTTATGAATTAGTTTCTAATTCAAGCTTATTCGTTGTTAATTCTTTGTTTTCATGTTTATTTTTACTTATTTATTGTTGTTTTATGTGTACGTTGGTTGATGTGGCAAGTGATTAAAAAGGAGGCATTTGGGGCAAAGTTTTAGCAAGATTAGAGCTTAACCAAAGTCAGAAGTCAGGAGACTAGCCTGCCGGGGTGGGCATATGTTGGTTTTACACTTTCACGAAGTGGGGTCTTCAATCCGATTTACAAGAGCCTAGCCAAATGTAAGGCGTACATTTTCAAGTATATACCTCACGCAAGTGCACGGTCCTAAAATAGAGATTCCGAGGTTGATTCAAACACTGATGAATTGTGAGTTTTAGTACTTGGAAAGCTTTGGGATTCTGGTGGGCATAGAAGTGAACTTAGAATACGTGTGAAAACATATATTAATGCGAAGAACAAGATCAACACAAGATACAAGGGAATTAACAAAGATTAAGGACATATTTTCATATCAAGCATTGGAGTGAAGATTTTGAAGGAACTTTCTTATCGATTGCGGATTAAGGCTAAAGTGAAGGGTGTTCTGAATTCTTTACCTTTGGTTTTATATTTGTAATTGAAAGGATGATATCTTTAATTCATTCAGTTATTATTTCATTGATGATGAACTAATTTACTTTTTAGGCTTATGATGGATCTTTAAGTGGGTTATGTAACTTTGATTTTCGGTTTAATAAGCTATTATCCAGTTTATATATATTAATTTGAGCTTGAATTTATGAATTTCCGATCAACATTTCTTTGTGGACTTGTATGAATTCGAGAGAGGAAATACGAGTCTAGACTTAGTTAATATAGCATGTGTTCTTGAATTTTGTGAATGGGACGTAATCTTGATGAATGTTAGGGTAGAGATATGCTTAACATCGCATGTAATCAAATAAAGGACTTGAATTTAAACCTTCTTTAATTATAATTCACATAGAGATATAATGAGTTAGTTGATTAAGGTGTTTAACTTGTTTCTATCTAAATTGTGGATTTGAGTTAATACTGAGATTAGTACATCGAGACGTGGCTAATGCTACATACGTGTTCTTGATTATTAAACTAGGATAGTGAATTGAATCTGGAATAAAGGTGTAAAAATTAGAGTGAAGCTTAGGGTGAAGTCGTAAGCCTAATTCTCCAATAATTGTTCAAGTTTCAATTTTAAGATTTATGATTGTTTATGATCATAGCATTTTGAATAATTTAGTTTCTACAATTTTAATCATTAAATTGGATAGTTTAATAAAATTAGGATTAATAGGAAATCGATAATTGTGAGGTTAAAAATTCTTCTTGAATTTCTCTCGTGGGAACGATACTCTACTTACTATTATATTACTTGTTGACCACACGATATACTTACGTGTTTAAATGAAGTTAGATTCTACCCAACACTCACCCAGCTATATGCAAAAGTCTTCAACATTCTTCAAGAAACAAATTTATATATCTAGCAGTCAACTAAATCCGATAACAAATTTGAAAATTAAAAGAAAGACAAATCGAGATGCAACCAAGCAATCATTTTTCCATTCACATTTCATTACCATTAATACTTACCAAAACATCAATATATGAGAAGAGAATGGAACAAAAACCCACCAAGATCTGCACGTGTACAACTACTACTATTTAACTACAAACACTATTCACTTTTTAGGTCCATCATCCCGTTACAACATAGTGCCGAGTGCGATAAAGTTCATTCCTTGGAGGACTTGTTGATGAGTGACTTGTGAATGTGAGGGATCACCACCACCACCACTATTGTTCCTTTGATGAGGGTATCGAATTCTTCATCCCCACGTATAGTGAGCTACAAATGCCTAGGGTGATCGTTTCACCTTCAAATCCTTGTTAAAATTATCGTCCAATTCCAAAACTTCAGCAAACAGGTACTCCTGAATAGCTGCAGAATACACAGCCACTGTTGCACCAACTCTTCCGCTAGTTGTAACCCTTGACTTCAGGAGACAGTGGATACGACCCACTAGGAACCGCAAGTATATGCATAAGAAGGTTAGAAAGTTTGACCATGACAGTATTGTTGCAGTAGTTATGCCTATATAGTACGTCCAAAGAAAATAATATAATAGCTATGCCTAGCTATGCATGAGATAAGTTCCACCATGCCTCAGCATTTCATTAAAGAGATTATAATATGTTATCTCAATTTACTTGTCACACTTTTTTTGGTGCGAAAGGAGAGTTTAAACATACTAAAATATATTTTAATATTAAATTTTTAATATTTAGATGTTATATTTCCAGATACATTACAAATATATTATAAATACAATATCTTAAAGTTTTTTATGCACTTACAACTGTGTTAACAATAAAAATAGTGTTGGTAAGTAAATTGAGTCGGAGAGACCAAATGAGTCTCATCTTCTAACAATAACATCAATCTTAAATCAAACCTCAAATAGCGTCAATTGGGATCATCAGTAGAAGTAGATTTATAACCATGATTAGATAAAATTAATAATCCAAAAATGATAATGAAAATGCACCTTGATTCTAAATGCTCTTTTAAAATCATTGACAAAAAGCCTCCAAAATGTGCTATAATGTATGCAAATAAACCAAAACATAAAGCATGCCATCGCACAAGCAAAAATCGACATCTCTTTCCAAGAAAACTGCAATATCTCAAGAGACCACATGAGTATATTATTCAATTAAATTTAGGGGGAAATTTCAAAATAGAACTACAGGTACAAAGGCTGGTATATTCAAGTAACATCTTTCCATTGTGAGAAATCATGAGTTATATAAGCAATATATTTTCAAGAGGGAATAAACATGTACAAATATATAAGTTAGGTCACTTCTGTAAACCTCCTACAAAAATATAAGAAACATAAGGAATAATTTTAAAGAATGATGAAGAGACTAACTGATTTCAGGCTCATGAAAAAATGAAATCAAGAAATGCTTCTGCATCGAAGGGCTGGAGGTCTCCTACACCTTCACATTCACTAACACCCACAAACTTCACAGGAATGTCGAGCTGTCAACTGCACTAACCTGCACTCCAAATTGATCGCATTGATTAGTTACTTTAACATTTAATTATTTAAAAGGCCGAGTCCAAGGACCGATTATGTATCAAATATGTGAACAAAGAGAGTTTGTAAAAAAACATTCCTACCACACAACCACCTCTGGCTGAACCATCATGTTTTTTCAAAACAAAACCAGTTACTTTGGTGGTCAAGAATAGAAAATTTCATTCAAGGGTTCATCATGTTTTCGTAGTCAGAATCAGAAGAAAGTACCTTTGGTGGTTTTGTCTTTTCCTTTATTCCATTTCTCATTATCGTTGTCTTTGTTATGTTGTCTTTTTTTTTTTTTTTTTTTTTTCTTCAATAATTGATTCTCTACTCCATCATTTTCCTCTATTCACATTCTCGATCTCATCATCTCTCCTCCAGACCCCTACCAAATTACTACTAGTCTCACTTCTTTTTACTCATCATCAATTCCCTTGTCTCTAATTAATTTTAGCACACACACACACACACACACACACACACACACATATATATATATATACTTGTTCTTAATTTATTAGAAAATATCCTAGAGAGAATCATAATGCACAACCACACAAAAACATAACCATGAAGTTTGAGTTACAAGTAATTTGCCCAAATAAATAAAATACACCACAAAAAAACCCTTGCTTGTAAAACACCATAATTCAATAAAATTTAAACCGCATAAAATTAGACAATACCCAGTACCCAATTCACACCAACAAACAACAATGAGGCTTATATATAACATAAACTCAACAACGAGAAGAAGAATAAAATTGACTATACATACATGTAGAGAGGGGTTGAATAAAGAAACCTATTTAGGGAGAAGAGCTTGAGCAATTTTTGACTTGGGAAACAGAGGTGAGCAATAACTAGGTTAGAGAAGAACATGCCGGATCGATTTCTCATTTTGGGGTAGAAGAACATGTCGGACCGATTTCTCATTTTGGACTTGAGTGATTTTTGAGAGGAGAGAAGCTCTGATTTCGGAGGGGAGAAGTCTAGAATTGGGAGGGGAGAAGATGCTTTTTTTTTTTTTTTATAAAAAATTTCTTCTAAAATGACACCGCTTTTGGTGTACTATGTACAAAACAAAAGAACACAGCTGTGCACAACCATTTTCCCCATATATATATATATATATATATATATATGTATAAAAGTAGTAAACGCACCGGATGTGTATATTCAGGCACATTCGAGTGTTCAAATTTGAGAATAATATATATATATATATAATAAAAGCCACGTAATCAAGGTAAGACATACTCACACAACATGACTCTAAACGTGAATAATTGTGTGTGAGCAAATGTGGAGAAAGGCTTTAAGAATTGCAAGGTGTCTTACAGTGGGTTGCCAAAAAGACTTCAGATGGCTTTAAATAAATGAATACTCGGTTTCCATCAGTAAAATATAGCAAAACACAAGCTCACATGTGTTTGAAAAGAGAAAGCACTCAGTTTAAAGTGTGTACAAAGCAAAATGAACAGAGCTTCCTCGCCTTTTCTCTCTAGAAAATGACCACCCCAAGCCCTCTATTTATAGAGGGGCTGCAGTGTACTGCAGTGACTGCAGTGTACCGCAACAACCATAGAAGTCAAATTGTGGTACCTAGGGTACCCTGGGCTCCATGGACCCCACCGTCTCAAAGTACGTGCACACATGCAACGCGTTGTCTGCTCGAACCTTCAAAACTTTTAATCTGGGCATTCGATTGAGGCGTATAATACATTTCCAGAATGCTGTTGTCGAGAGCTACATAATGACATGGGATAAGAGGTTGTACGAAGTCGAGAAGATGGGTCCATTCCCAGATCTCTAAGTCTTTAAATTATATCTGGTATGCCATCTTGTGTAGTAGTCACTCGGGATTTGAGCTATGGTTCTTGTAGGACACTTCTGTGTAGAATGTGAGTTGAATTGTTATTGAGATGGCACAAATGTGGGATCGAGGTGGGAAAATGACTATTTTTCCCCTCACCGTGGTTATCTACGGTTCTGGGCTGATTTAGCAGTCGTTGCTCAAGGTTATCTCTAAGATTGGGTTGCTGTGAGTACTGAAGGTCCTCAGGGTTGTCTCTGAGATGTGCCTGACCTCTTGGGGTTATCTCCGGGGTTGGAATTGAGTGCCTCGGGGTTATCTCTGAGGTTGAAGCTAACTTCTGAGGGTTAAAATGAGCTTTTTTGGGGTTATCTCCGGAACTACAACTGCATTCCCCGGGGTTATCTCCAAGACTACAACTGAATATCTCAGGGTTGTCTCCGAGATGGAAAATTTAGTATCCTGGGGTTATCTCTGAGATGGAAAACTGAGTATCCCAGGGTTGTCTCCGGGATTGAGCTGAGTTGACCTCAAGGGTTCGCTCTGGAAGACGAGTTTGCCTTCCTGCAAGGTTAGTAAAAGGAATGCAGAAATTTTGAGTGTCTACATATGCCCCTCTGTATCATATTCATGGAATGTAACAGCATGGATAGGATAAAGAATATTAGACACTTGAAATATGACAAGAAAATCATGATGCAATGTAATGCATCATAATGCAAATGTATGATGAATGTGGTTTATTGGACCGCTTTCCAATGGAATGTGATGACTATTTGTTCCCATGGCTTCTGATGGGGACTGGAGTTATCACTGATGATCCTGATTTTTAGATCCTGAATTTTATGAAATAAAAGTATTCAATTTTTCTATTCTGCTAAATAGTTAAATTGATAAAAGTTTAAAGTTAAGGGTGATATTTGAAAATTTTGTAAAGTAAGCAAGTTATCATAAAATACCCAGTGGTAATAGTACAGTAATACGTGTGGTTGCATAGTAGCACACGGTATTAATTATTGATGCCTACGTAAGAAGTCACTTAGTTATACTCAATTATTGCTACAGTAATTGTTGCATCATATCTCTCATATTATTGATTCAATTATTATCACAGTATCATCTATATAATATGTTATATTATTAAATCAATAATTGAGACGACAAAGTTATTCATATTATTATTTGCAATATTGACAATGTCTAGAAGTTCTGTTAAGGAGAGGATAGATAATCTAATTGCACGCCAATAGGGAGAAATCCTTATCGGAAAGCCCCCTCTTTCTTGGGAACGACCTGGTTGTTAAATATTGTGAGTTATAATATTAATGATGAATAAGTTCGTGTTGATTAAAAATAAAATTGACAGTTCCATTGTGTGGGAATTATTAGTGTTAGTGGAAATCGACATTTATTTTGATAATAATTGTTGTCTAGAAGTTATATTGATCAATCGGGTAATTCACCGGATAAATGAGAAATTAATTGCTATTGATTCATATGATTATAACTATTTGTTCACATGTGTGTACTATTGATTCACATTCATTTACTATTAGGGGAGTTGGTGCAAAATTGATAATACTTGCATGATTAAGTTAAAAATGGAGGTATAGATAGAGGTACTATACTGTAATTGTTTTTTCACAAGTTTAGAACTATTGAGTCACATGATTTACTATTAGGGGAGGTGGTGCAAGTTTGATAATACTTGCAAGACTAAATTAAAAATGAAGGGAAAGATGAAGGTATTATACTATAATATTTCAAGCCCCAAAATGTGCAATTAGCAAAACTATATTTTCCTATAAATAGAAGCTCATTCTTTCTTCATTTCTCACCAATTCACTAAAGCTATAGAGCAATTATTCTAGAGAGAAAGGAGAGGAGAAGTCTGCTACCTCACTATTCCAGTTTTCTTCAAAGGTAAGGGGTATTATTTCTTTCGTATTCATGAAGAGAGCTATTGTTATTCCATTCTTTGTTATTCTGTTGGAATAACCTGTATACACGGACTACCGTATACATGATGAAATTCTTCTATTATTTCATTCTTTATTATTATGTTGGAATAACCTGTCTATGCGAAGTACCGCATACATTTGAAATTATTCTGTTATTCCATTCTTTATTATTATATTGGAATAACTTGTCTATGCGAAGTACCGCATACATGGTGAAATTCTTCAGTTATTCCATTCTTTATTATTACATTGGAATAACTCATGCATGCGCTTATCTATCGCGTATGTCCGTGAATTCTGTTGTTATTACATTCTTTATTATTTTGTTGGAATATCCTGTCTGTGCGGATTACGAATGACCTGGTTCCGTTCTTTATTATTCTGTTGGAATATCCTGTCTGTGCGGATTACGCATGACCTGGTTCCATTCATTATTATTCTGTTGGAATATCCTGTCTATACGGATTACGCATGACCTGGTTCCATTCTTTAATATTCTATTGCGAATAACCATCATGCATGCGGTCTATCGACATGCTCGGTGAATTTTACGTTATTCCATTCTTTACTATTACATTTGGAATAACACGTACATGTGGATTACCACATGCATGGTAAATGATCCTTCGTATTCATTCTTTATTAAATTGTGGAAACAATCTGTCTACGTGGATTACCACATGGCCGGTGAAAATCTATTTGCAGTTTCATATATTCTATTATACTCATATGAGATATCATTTCTTTTGTACTCGTCATGGAATATCATTTTTTTGGTATTTTTCTTTTACGAGTTACTATTCATGGGTTACTATTCACCAGATTACTATTCACTCTAGTATTATTCACTCGGGTATTCGGGACACTTTTCATGCCAGAGTACTATTCATGGGTTACTATTCACCTGATTACTATTCACTCTAGTATAATTCTCTAGGGTATTTTAGGCACTTTTCGTGTCAGGGTACTATTCACGGGGCATTATTCCCGAAGTACTATTCACAGGGTACTATTCACCCAAAAAATATATTTTTTTTTTGTCCAAATTATTTTTGGTATATTAATATTATTCTTGAATTTTACTCCACAAAGTAGTATCATGCTGACAATTTGGAAGTTATTGATTTCTGGATAAATTAAATTATAAATTTTTAAAATTTATCCTTGAACTTGTTTTATTGAATTATTATGTCATTGTCATCATCCTCATGCTTATATTGTGATGAAAGTCATCTTTGGCTTACGTGCATAGATGGACTTGGTATGATTATGACCGGGGATTATTCGGTATAATCATGACCGTAGTGTGATGAATGATGTGGTGAAAGTCCTCAGTGGCCTGTAGTGCATTGATGGATAGTTTTTGGTATGATTATGACCAGGGATTATTCGGTATAGTCAAGAACATTGATGATTTAATGAATATCCTTGGCCCGTAGTGCAGGGAAGAATTGATGATATGGTTTATTTATTAAGTTGAGTCTCGGTGATAAAGTTGATAAAAAACTTTTTTTAAATCATAGATTATAATAGATTTTATGCTTGACTCTTCTAATGGATTGCTTATTCCGCTGCAGTTGTTGATCTAAAACTTGTTGTCTATTGTATTCTACCCATTATTATACTGTTGCAGGCTAAGGATAATTTATTCTGCATTATCTTAGTCATAATATTTCTTGTTGGGCTTGTTGAGCTCACCCTTTTCTTTCATTGTTCTCTTCAGGAAATGAGAATATAGCTGGGACGAGTCGGGGAATGGATTGATGGTCCAGGATAAGTGGCTTTAGTAGTCCTCACTATTCTATGAAATAGTGTGATAATAATTGTAATGAGGACTTCATTGATTGTGGATATTGTCTAGAAGACAATATTCGTTTTAAAAACTCAGCTATGTTTTTTCGTATTTTTACACGACAGTTGTATTAAAGAAGTTTGTATTTGATTTCTGTACCATGTATTTGGCGACTCAAGATGGGTGATGTATACCTATTTTGGAGGCGTCACAGTTGGTATCAAAGCTTAGGGATATGATCTCTAGCTAAGATGTGAGGCTAGAACTAGGAGGGGTGAGATGGGTAAATCCTTTGCTAGTATGACCTTCCTAAGTTACTTGTTATTTAATTGGTCGGTCAGAATATATGGATAATATGTGGCATGTCAATTAACCCTTATTTTGAAACTATATTCTAGAATGATATCTGAAATACAGGAGATGAGAAATGGGAAAATCATGATAGAGAGGAAATAACCGGGAAGGTACAAACCAAAAAGAAAGCAAGGTATTTTCATCTCTTTGAACTACCAGGTACGTAAATTTCGAGGGCGAAATTTCATAAGGATGGGAGATTGTGAGATCCCGAATTTTATGAAATAAAAGTATTCAATTTTTACTATTTTGCTAAATAGTTAAATTGATAAAAGTTTAAAGTTAAGGGTGATATTTGAAAATTTTGCAAAGTAAGAAAGTTGTCATAAAATACCCAGTGGTAATAGTACAGTAATACGCGTGGTTGCATAGTAGCACACGGTATTAATTATTGATGCCTACGTAAGAAGTCACTCAGTTATACTCAATTATTGCTATAGTAATTGCTGCATCATATCTCTCATATTATTGATTCAATTATTGTCACAATATCCTCTGTATAATTTGTTATATTATTAAATCAATAATTGAGACGACAAAGTTATTCATATTATTATTTGCAATATTGACAATGTCTAGAATTTCTGTCAAGGAGAGGTTAAATAATCTAATCAGGCGCTTGATAGGAGAAATCCTTATCTGAAAAGCCCCTTTTTCCGGGAACGACACGGTTGTTAAATATTGTGAGTTATAATATTAATGATTAATAAGTTTGTGTTGATTAAAGATGAAATTGATAGTTCCATTGTGTGGGAATTATTAGTGTTAGTGGAAATCAATATTTATTTCGATAATAATTGATGTCTGGAAGTTATATTGATCAATCAGGTAATTCACTGGATAAATGAATAATTAATTGCTATTGATTCACATGATTATAACTATTTGTTCACATGTGTGTACTATTGATTCACATTCATTTACTATTAGGGGAGTTGGTGCAAGATTGATAATACTTGCATGACTAAGTTAAAAATGGAGGTATAGATGGAGGTACTATACTATAATTATTTTTTCACTTGTTTAGAACTATTGAGTCAGATGATATACTATTGATTCACATGATTTACTATTAGGGGAGGTGGTGCAAGTTTGATAATACTTGCAGGACTAAATTAAAAATGAAAGAAAAGATGAAGGTATTATACTGTAATATTTCGAGCCCCAAAATGTGTAATTATCAAAATTATATTTTCCTATAAATAGAAGCTCATTATTCCTTCATGTCTCACCAATTCACTAAAGCTATAGAGCAATTATTATAGAGAGAAATTATAGAGAGAAAGGAGAAGAGAAGTCTGCTACCTCACTATTCCAGTTTACTTCAAAGGTAAGGGGTATTATTTCTTTCGTATTCATGAAGAGAGCTATTGTTATTCCATTCCTTATTATTCTGTTGGAATAACCTGTATACGCGGATTACCGTATCCATGGTGAAATTCTTCTGGTTTTCCATTCTTTATTATTATGTTGGAATAACCTGTCTATGCGAAGTACCGCATACTTGGTGAAATTCTTCTATTATTCCATTCTTCATTATTATGTTAGAATAACCTGTCTATGCAAAGTACCGCATACATGGTGAAATTCTTACGTTATTCCATTCTTTATTATTCATTGGAATAACTCGTCTGCATGCGATCTATCGCATGCGCCGGTGAATTCTATTGTTATTCCATTCTTTATTATTCTGTTGGAATATCATCATGCGGATTCACGGATTACGCATGATCTGGTTCCGTTTTTTATTATTCTGTTGGAATATCATGTCTATGCGGATTACGCATGACCTAATTCCATTCTTTATTATTCTATTGGAATATCCTATCTATACGGATTACGCATGACCTGGTTCCATTCTTTATTATTCGGTTGGGAATAACTTCGTCTATCGATTCTATCGCATGCCGGTGAATTCTTACATTATTCCATTCTTTATTATTCTGTTGGAATAACATGTCTATGTGGATTACCGCATGCATGGTGAATGATCCTTTGTATTCATTCTTTATTAAATTGTGGAAATGATCTGTCTACGTGGATTACAGCATAGCGGGTGAAAATCCATTTGCAGTTTCGTATATTCTATTATACTCGCATTGTGACGCCCCCAAAATACGTATACACCACCCATCTTAGGTCGCCAAATACATGGTACAAAATACAAATACAAACTTAATTATACAACCGTCGTGTAATATACGACAATACATAAACTGAGAGTTTTAATAGGAATATTGTCATCTAGACAATATCCACACTCAAAGGAGTCCTCATTACATTTATTGTCACACTATTTAACAGAATAGTGAGGACTACTAATGTTATCTTCTGGATCGTCACTCCTTTCCCCGACTCATCCCAGCTATATTCTCATTTCCTGAAGAGAATAGTGAAAGAAAGGGTGAGCTCAACTAGCCCAGTAAGAAATATTATGACTAAGATAATGCAGGATAAATTATCAATAGTCTTCAATAATGTTAAACTGATAAAATACAATAGACATCATGTTTAACTATAGCGGAATAAGTAATCCATTAGAAGAGTCAAGTAGAGAATAAAACCTACTATATTCTATGATTTAAAAATGTTTTCATCAACTTTTATCGTTGAGACTCAGGTTAATAAATAAACCACATCTTCTAATCATCCATGTACTACGAGACAAGGATATTCATTAAATCATCAATGGTCATGACTATACCGAATAATCCCTGGTCATAATCATACCAAAAACTGTCCATCAATGCATTACAGTCCACTGAGGACTTATACCACATCATTTATAACATTACAGGTCATGATTATACCGAATGATCCCTGGTCATAATCATACTAAGTCCATCTATGCACGTAAGACAAAGATGACTTTCATTACAATATAAGCATGAGGATGATGACAATGACATAATAATTCAATAAAACAAGTTCAAGAATTAATTTATCCAAGAACTAATAACGTCCAAATTGTCAACATGATACTTCTTTGTAGAGTAAAATTTAAGAATGCTCAGAAGAATATTTCCATGAAAAGATACTGGATGAAGCGCAAATATCAAGGATATTCCACTAATTTCATGGAGTATAGAAGTCAAAACTTTAACCAACTGAGTATAATAAAGAATATATGAAACTGTAAATGGATTTTCACCCGCCATGCAAGAATCCACGATATGCATCATTTCCACAATTTAATAAGGAATGAATACAAAGGATCATTCACCATGCATGTGGTAATCCACATAGACAGGTTATTCCATCAAAATAATAAAGAATGGAATAACAGAATGATTCACCATGCATGCGATAGAGACCGCATGCAGAAAAGTTATTCCAAATGTAAAAAATAAATAATGAAACCAGTTTAGCGTAAATGCATGCATGTGATATTAAATGTAATAATAAATGCGGAATAATAAATAATGGAACAGTCCCCAGTAAAAACGCACGTAC
This sequence comes from Panax quinquefolius, assembly GCA_020205615.1. Taxonomy (NCBI): domain Eukaryota; kingdom Viridiplantae; phylum Streptophyta; class Magnoliopsida; order Apiales; family Araliaceae; genus Panax; species Panax quinquefolius. The sequence continues at coordinate 46,841,845 of CM035152.1, read as the reverse complement.
AAGATATATTCGGCGTAATAATAAATGCGAATAATAAATAATGGAACCAGTCCGCAGAAACGCATGCATGTGATATTACGTAATAATAAATGCGGAATAATAAATAATGGAACTAGGTCAAAGTAAATTGCAGACCGGATGTGATATTCCAAATGTAATAATAAAGAATAGAAGAATAGAAGAATTTCACCATGTATGCGGTACTTCGCATAAACAGGTTATTCCAACATAATAATAAGGAATGGCATAACAGAAGAAGATCACCATGTATAGGGGAGTCCACTTATACACGTTATTCCAACAGAGTAATAAAGAATGGAATAACAGAAGTTCTCTTCATGAATACAAAAGAATAACACCCCTTACCTTAGAAGAAACTGGATATTGGAATAGAAAGGTAGCTGTCTTCTCTTCTTCTTTCTCTCTATAATTTCTCTCTCAAGAGTTTCAATGAATTCGTAAGAAATAATGAAGGAATGAGCTTCTATTTATAGGAGAATGGACTGAATAGTAACTAATTCATGAACGGTCCAGATTGATTTACTTTTAAACGGATGGTCCATATTAAACTTTAAACCAACGATCCATACTGATTCACTATTAAACTTTAAACCAACAATCCATATTGATTTACTATTATAATTTCAACCAACGGTCTGAAAAATTAGCACATCTCCTCATGGAATAATATTACACTCAAAAATAATTTGGACCGAAAAGAAATATATTTTGTTCAGGTGAATAGTATCCCGTGAATAGTAACTCGTGAATAGTAACTCATGAATAGTAACTCGTGAACAGTAACTCATGAATAGTAACTCATGAATAGTAACTCATGAATAGTACTCCGAAATGAAAAGTGCCCTGAATACCCGATTGAACAATATAACCTCCAGACATCAATTATTATCGAGATAAATGTCGATTTCTACTAACACAAATAATCCCAACACAATGGAACTATCAAATTCATCTTTAATCAACACGAGCTTATCATTAATATTATAACTCACAATATTTAACAACCAGGTTGTTCCCAGGAAAGAAGGGGCTTTCCAATAAGGATTTTTCCCTATTGGCACGCAATTAGGTGACCAAACCTCTCCTTGACAGAACTTCTAGACATTGTAAATATTGAAATTTAATAATATGTATAACTTTGTCGTCTTAATTATTGATTTAATAAAATAACATATTGTGCAGATGATATTGTGATAATAATTGAATCAATAATATGAGAGATATGATGCAGCAATTACTGTAGCAATAATTGAGTATAACTGAGTGACTTATCACGTAAGCATCAATAACTAATAGCGTGTGCTATTATGCAACCACGCGTATTATTTTACTTTTACTACGGGGTAGTTCAACAGTTTTAACGGTAACACTTCTGCCGTTATTTTTATAAAAAGATAATTATGTCATTTTCTTACTACGACAATACTTCTATTGTGGGGTCCACCAATGATTGTGCCGTCGTACGAATATTCCCTGTTAAAACGAATATTTCCCGGCCAATCGAATAACAACTTGCATACTTTGCAAAATTTATAAATACTACCCACAACTATAACATCATATCAAACCCACACCATAATATTCAAAAAAAATATTTTGAGAAATTTAAATCTTTATTCATAAAAGTTGGGGTCTTACAACCTCCCCTTATTATGAAATTTCGTCCTCGAAATTAAGGTACATACCTGATATATAGAAGAGGTGAGGATATCTTGACTTCATCTCATAATCTAACTCCCAGGTCATTTCTTCCACATCCTGATTTCTCCATAAAACTTTGACTTGAGGTATAACCTTGGAGCATAAAATATGATCCTTCTTATCCAAGATTTTAACAGGTAACTCTTCATATGTTAAATCTTCATCTATCTCGTCTGGTTCTAATTCAATAATGTGGTTCGGGTCTTTCACATATTTACGTAACATAGATATGTGAAAAACATTATGAACATGAGACATACTTGGTGGTAAGGCAAGTCTATAAGCCACAGTTCGTACTCGTTCGAGGATTATAAATGGACCGATGAATCGAGGATTGAGCTTTCCTCCCTTTCCAAATCTTGTAACTCCTTTCCATGGAGCAACACGTAACAACACATGATCTCCAATGTCGAATTCCATGTCCTTTCGATGAAGATCAGCATAACTCTTTTGTTGTTATTGTGAGGTTTTTATACGTTATCGAATCGTTTGAATCTTTTCCATAGTCATACGTACCAAATTTGGTCCCAACAACGTTTCTTCACCCACCTCATCCCAGCATACTGGAGAACGACACTTTCTTCCATACAACGCCTCAAATGGAGCCATGCCAATACTTGCTTGATAACTGTTATTGTATGAAAACACCACCAATGGTAAGAACTTGTCCCAACTTCCCTTGAAGTCAAGGACACAGAGTCTTAATAAATCTTCAAGAGTTTGAATAGTTCTTTCCGACTGCCCGTCCGTTTGAGGATGATATGCCGAACTAAATTGTAAATCCGTGCCCATGGCGTTTTGCAAACTAACCCAAAATCTTGAAGTGAATCTTGGGTCTCGATCAGAAACTATGGATACTGGCATACCATGCAATCTTACAATCTCGTTTATGTACATACTAGCAAGACATTCAAGTGTATAAGTTTCTCGTATCGGTAAGAAATGAGCAGACTTGGTCAATCTATCAACAACGACCCAAATTGCATCTATGCCTTGAGAAACCTTGGGAAGACCAGTAATGAAATCCATGGTAATGTGCTCCCACTTCCATTTTGGAATTTCAAGTGGTTGCAATAGACCTTTTGGCACTTGATGCTCCTCCTTGACTCGTTGACAAGTTAGACACCTTGAGATAAACAACGCTATCTCTCTCTTCATATTGCTCCACAAAAATGTATGACAAAGATCACGATACATTTTGGTACTCCCAGGATGGATTGCAAACGGTGTGTTGTGCGCCTACATCATGATTTTATACTTTAAGTCAGAATCATTAGGAACACAAAGTCTGGATTTGACTCAAAGTATTCCTTCTTCAAAGATTCTTAGTTCCAGAATAGCATATTTTCTACTTTCTTCTTCATATGCATCAGCTCCAGGTCTGTAGCTTGAGCAACTTTAACTTTATCGATTAAAGTCGGTTCTACTCGTATATTCGCCATCATCATATAGGTCCCTGGAGTCTTTAACTCTATCTCCATCCTTCGTAAGTCATACACAATGGGCCCTTGCGTTGACAATAATGTACTCGTGCCCGCATATGATCTTCTACTCAATGCATCAGCTACTACGTTCGCTTTTCCAGGATGGTATGGGATGGTATGATCATAATCTTTCAACAGTTCAAGCCAACATCGTTGCCGCATGTTGAGTTCCTTCTGAGTGAAGAAATATTTGAGGCTTTTATGATCCGTATAGATCTCCACCTTCTCTCCATGCGGGTAATGCCTCCAAATCTTTAGCGCAAAAGTGACAGCGGCCAACTTTAGATCATGAGTAAGATAATTCCTCTAATATTCTTTGAGTTGTCGTGAGGCATAGGCTATGACTTTCCCATGTTGCATGAGAACACATCCTAACCCTTTGCCTGAAGCATCACTGTAAATGACAAATCCCTCCGTGTCAGATGGTATTGTCAGAACAGGTGCTGAAATGAGTCTACTCTTGAGTTCTTGAAAACTCTTCTCATATTCCTCGCTCCAAATGAATTTAGTATCTTTTCGAGTTAGCTGCGTTAATGGAGTAGCGATTCGAGAAAACCCTTCTATGAATCTTCGATAATAACCAGCTAAGCCGAGAAAGCTACGTACCTCAGTCACTCACTTAGGTTGCTCCCAGCTTTGAATTGCTTCAATCTTTGCTGGGTCAACAGATATTCCATGACTTGATACTACGTGCCCAAGGAATGGTACTTCCTCAAGCCAGAACTTGCATTTATTCAACTTGGTATATAGCTTGTTTTCAGGAAGCTTTTGAAGTATCAGCCTCAAGTGTTACTCATGGTCTTCACGGGTTTTGGAGTATATGAGGATGTCATCAATAAAGACGACCACAAAGTGATCCAAATATTCCTTGAATACTCAGTTCATCATGTCCATGAAGGCAGCTGGAGCGTTAGTCAATCCATAAGACATGACTAGGAATTCATAATGCCCGTACCAAGTTCTGAAAGCAGTCTTTGGAATGTCATCAGTTTTAATCTTCAACTGATGATATCCAAAACGAAGATCAATCTTTGAAAAGAATTTGGCGCCTTGCAACTGGTTAAACAGATCATCAATACTAGGTAACGGGTACCTATTTTTTATGGTGACATGATTGAACTCCCTATAGTCAATATAAAGTTGCATACTTCCATCTTTCTTCTTCACGAATAGAACAGGAGCACCCCAAGGAGACGTACTAGGACGAATGAAACTGATGTCTAACAATTCCTGTAGTTGGGTTTTTAACTCCTAAAGTTCAATAGGAGCCATTCGATATGGGGCTTTGGAAATGGGTTTTGTACCGGATTCAAGGTCGATACATAATTCAATTTCTTGCTCTGGGGGTAGGCTAGGAAGTTCTTCAGGGAATACGTCAGGAAATTTATTAACAATAGAAATATCATTCAAAACTGACGTATTTTTGTTTAGATCCGTGACATGGGCTAAGAAAGCTTGACATCCATTTTTCAATAAACGAATAGCTTTATGGCTTGAGATGACAGTGTTGGATTTTAATGGTTTGGTTGCATGAATTCGCATAATAGGTTGGTTAGGAATATGAAAGCTAACAACCTTACGAAAATAATTGATTTTAGCGTGATGAGTAGTTAACCAATCAATCCCTAAAATCACATCAAATGCAAGTATCTTCAAAGAAATAAGATCGACAGGTAACGTGTGGTTACCGATTTGAATCAAACAATACTTATAAACCGTGGATGTAATGAAGGTTTCTCCCAACGGAGTTTCAACAGATAAGTCAAAGTCTAATTTCTCCGGAGTCAAATTTAAACGTTGAGCGCAAGTAGGAGAAATAAAGGAATGGGTAGAACCGGTATCAAATAAAGTATAAACTTCTCTAGATTTTATGGTTAAATTACCTGTGATCACCTCATTCGGATTCCTCGCTTTTAGGGAGGTTACGACAAACGCTTCTCCTTGAACTCATCGATTTTGTCTGTCTCAGACACCCTTTGATGCCTCCATCCCCCGGTGGACTTGACTTTGGTGCACGCAATAAAAATCTGCTAAGTGGCCTTCTTTTCCATAATTATAACATGCTTTGGACTGCATCGTGCAGTTTTGACTTATGTGTCCTTCCCCTCCACATTTGTAATATACGATCGGCGGTCGTTCTCCTTCCTTAACAATGGGTGCTGGTGCTGACGTCTTTCCATCTTTGTTGAACCTTCTATTCTTGAACTTTCCACTCCTATTGTCTTGGCCATGATTACCACCGAAGTGGTTATCATTTCAGGCATGTTGATTTCCTCCACGTTTGTTGTCACCGCTTCGATGACTGCTACCACTGGTATTATCGACTTGTCGGCTGCTCTCTCTTGGTTGGGTTAACACATTATTGAGCTCCAATAACTAAGCCCTATTCACAACATCTGAATACAAACATAGTTTATGAGAGATAAGGTATTGACATATCTCGGGTTTCAAACCTCTTAGAAACATCCGCGTCATTCTCTCCTCATTATCAACCAAGTGGGACGCAAACTGAGACAACTCGGCAAATTTAGCTTCGTACTGCGCCACAATCATATTATTTTTCTCAAGCTTGATGAACTCTACAAAAAAATCCGGTGGTCCCAACTCCTTGAACTGCTTAGCGGTGACCGTCCAAGAGTTGTCAGTGTTTCCACCTGCATTTTGGACAGGAGCCGCCTTTGCCTATTGTTGCAAGAATTGCATAAAGCCTCTGACCATCCCATCATTCACCATTTCATCGGTGTTATTGTTTTCATGAGGATTATTGTTTTTCTGTTGCACATTACCCTGGGCATTGATCGTTGGTGACTCAATGGTCTCATGTGCTTCATTGATTATCTCAACATTTTTGGATGCCATTTGCAAATATTATAACAAAACAAGGGTTAATTAACATATGACATATTATCCCTATATTATGACCGACCAATTAAATACCAAATAAACTTAGATAGGTCATACTAGCGAAGGAATTCCCCGTCTATCCCCTCCTAGTTCTTATCTCACATCTCAGCCAGGGATCATATCCCTAAGCTTTGATACCAATTGTGATGCCCCCAAAATAGGTATACATCACCCATCTTGAGTCACCAAATACATGGTACAAAATACAAATAAAAACTTAATTATACAACCGTCGTGTAATATACGACAATACATAAACTGAGAGTTTTAATATGAATATTGTCATCCAGAAAATATCCACACTCAAAGGAGTCCTCATTACATTTATTGTCACGTTATTTAACAAAATAGTGAGGACTAATAATGTTATCTTCTAGACCGTCACTCCTTTTCCCGACTCGTCCCAGCTATATTCTCATTTCCTGAAGAGAACAGTGAAAGAAAGGGTGAGCTCAACTAGCCTAGTAAGAAATATTATGACTAAGATAATGCAGGATAAATTATCAATAGTCTTCAACAATGTTAAACTGATAAAATACAATAGACATCAAGTTTAACTATAGCGAAATAAGCAATCCATTAGAAGAGTCAAGTAGAGAATAAAACCTACTATCTTCTATGATTTAAAAATGTTTTCATCAACTTTTATCGCTGAGACTCAGCTTAATAAATAAACCACATCTTCTAATCATCCCTGTACTACGAGCCAAGGATATTCATTAAATCATCAACGGTCATGACTATATCGAATAATCCCTGGTCATAATCATACCAAAAACTGTCCATCAATGCATTACAGGCCACTGAGGACTTTTACCACATCATTTATAATATTACAGGTCATGATTATACCTAATGATCCCTGGTCATAATCATACTAAGTCCATCTATGCACGTAAGCCAAAGATAACTTTCATTACAATATAAGCACGAGGATGATGACAATGACATAATAATTCAATAAAACAAGTTCAAGAATTAATTTATCCAAGAACTAATAACGTCCAAATTGTCAACATGATACTTCTTTGTAGAGTAAAATTTAAGAATGCTCAGAAGAATATTTCCATGAAAAGATACTGGGTGAAGCGCAAATATCAAGGATATTCCACTAATTTTCATGGAGTATAGAAGTCAAAACTTTAACCAACTGAGTATAATAAAGAATATATGAAACTGCAAATGGATTTTCACCCGCCATGTGGTAATCCACGTATATAGATAATTTCCATAATTTAATAAGGAATGAATACAAAGGATCATTCCCCATGCATGTGGTAATCCACATAGACAGTTTATTCCACCAAAATAATAAAGAATGGAATAACAGAATGATTCACCATGCATGCGATAGAGACCGCACAGACAGGTTATTCCCAACATAATAATAAATAATGGAACCAGGTTTAGCGTAAATGCATAGGCAAGTGATATTCGCACGTAATAATAAATGCGAATAATAAATAATGGAACCAGTCCGCCAGAAAAGCATGATGCATGTAATATTCCGGCGTAATAATAAATGCGAATAATAAATAATGGAACCGAAGTCAAAGTAATTCAGACCGGCAGGATATTCAAATGTAATAATAAAGAATGGAATAATAGAAGAATTTCACCATGTATGCGGTACTTCACATAAACAGGTTATTCCAACATAATAATAAGGAATGGCATAACAGAAGAAGATCACCATGTATAGGGGAGTCCACTTATACAGGTTATTCTAACAGAGTAATAAAGAATGGAATAACAGAAGTTCTCTTCATGAATACGAAAGAATAACACCCCTTACCTTAGAAGAAACTAGATATTGGAATAGAAATGTAGCTGACTTCTCTTCTTCTTTCTCTCTATAATTTCTCTCTCAAGAGTTTCAATGAATTCATAAGAAATAATGAAGGAATGAGCTTCTATTTATAGGAGAATGGACTTAATAGTAACTAATTCATGAACGGTCCAGATTGATTTACTTTTAAATGGACGGTCCATATTAAACTTTAAACCAACGGTCCATACTGATTCACTATTAAACTTTAAACCAACGGTCCATACTGATTAACTATTAAACTTTAAACCAACGAACCATATTGATTTATTATTATAATTTCAACCAACGGTCTGAAAAATTAACACATGTCCTCATGGAATAATATTGTTCTCAAAAATAATTTGGACCGAAAAGAAATATATTTTGTTCAGGTGAATAGTATCCCATGAATAAGAAACGTTCGTGAATAATCTAACTCATGAATAGTACTCCGCACAAAAAGTGCCCACGAATACCCGATTGAACAATATAACCTCCAGACATCAATTATTATCGAGATAAATGTCGATTTCTACTAACACAAATAATCCCAACACAATGAAACTATCAAATTCATCTTTAATCAACACGAGCTTATCATTAATATTATAACTCACAATATTTAACAAACCAAAGTTGTTGCCAGAAAGAGGGGCTTTCCAATAAGGATTTCTCCTATTCAAGTGCGCAATTAGGTGACCAAACCTCTCCTCGATGTAACTTCTAGACATTGTAAATATTGTAATTTAATAATATGAATAACTTTGTCGCCTCAATTATTGATTTAATAATATAACATATCATGTATGATAATATGACAATAATCGAATCAATAATTGAGAGAGATATGATGCAAGAATTATCTATCGTAGCAATAATTGAGTATAACCGAGTGACTAATCACGTAAGCATCAATAACCCAATACCGTGCTATTATACAACCACACGTATTCGTATCTTTTACTAATAGGGTAGTTCAACGGTTTTAATGGTAACACTACCGTTATTTTTATAAAAGATAATTCGTCGCTTTTCTTACTACTGATACTTTAGTTATTAGGGGTCCACCAATGATTGTGCCATCGCATTTAATATTTCTTGTTAAAATGAATATTCCCCACCAATCGAATAACAACATACTTTTGCAAAATTTATAAATACTACCCATAACTATAACATCATCATATCAAATCCACACAATAATATTCAAAAAATATTTCGAGAAATTTAAATCTCTTCGGGTATTTGAGACACTTTTTCGTGTTGGGGTACTACATGGTATTATTCCCAAGCGGGGTAATTCACCCAAAAAATATAACTTACCCAAAATTAGGTATATATCACCCATCTTGGGTAGTCGATACATGGTACGTAATTTAAATACAACTTACTAATGTAGCGCGTGTATACAATACGACATAAACCGTGAGTTTGAATACAAATATTGTCTACTAGATATTATACAAACTCAAAAGGAGTCCTCATTACAATTATTATCACACTATTTCACGTAATAGTGAGGACTACTAATGCTATCCTCTCGACCATTACTCCGCTCCCCGACTCGCCCCAAGCCTATATTCTCATTTCTCAAGAGAACAAAGGAAAGAAAGGGTGAGCTCAACTAGCTCAAGAAGAAATATTATGACTAAGATAATGCGTAATAAATTATCATTAGCCTACAACAAAGTTGTTAAACCGATAAAATATAATGAAAATCAAGTTTAACTACAAATGAACCAAAGAATCCATTAAAAGAGTCAAGTAGAAAATAAAATCTACTATCTTTTATGATTTAAAAGGTTTTTCATCATCGTTATAATCGAGACTCAAACTTTAATAAATATTCCACCACATCTAATCATCCCTCGCACTACTGGCCAAGAATTTTCATTAAATCATCAATGGTCATGACTATACCGAATAAACCCCGGTCATAATCATACCAAAAACTATTCATCAATGCTTTACGTGCCATCGAGGACTTTTATCACATCATTAATAACAAGTCATGATTATACCGAATGATCCTCGGTCATAATCATACTAAGTCCATCTACGCACGTAAGCCAAAGATGACTTTCAACATAATATAAATATGAGGATGATGACAATGATATAAGAATTCAATAAAACAAGTTCAAGAATTATTTTATCCAAGAATTATTAACGTCCAAATTGTCAACATGATATCGCTTTTGTAGAGTAAAATTCAAGAATGCTCGTAAGAATATTTCCATGAAAAATATCGATGAAGCGCAAATATCAAGGATATTTCACTAATTTCATGGAGTATAAAAGTCAAAATTTCAACCAACCGAGTATAATAAACGAATGGAATAACAAAAAAAATCACCACGCATGCGCAGACTTTGCATAGACAAAAGTTATTCCAATGTAATAATAATAACGGAACCAGTCGTGAAATTCACAATCGGCTGTGATGTTCCAAATGTAATAATAAAGAATGGAATAACAATGTAAATCACCATGCATGCAGTATCAGATGTAAAAGTTATTCCAATGTAATAATAAATACGTAATAATAAAGATGGAACCAGTCCGTGTAAAACACATGCATGTGATATTCCAAATGTAATAATAAAGACAGAATAATAAAGATTTAAACCAGTCCCATGTGAAGCACATGTATGTGATGTTCCAACGGAATAATAAAGATGTAATAATAGAAGAATGTCACCAAGTATAGGTATTCACAGATATAAAAGTTATTCCAATGTAACAATGAAGAAATGGAATAATGTAAGTTTCTTTTGAATACAAAAGAATAATATCCCTTACCGTAAAAAAGACACCGGATATCAAAGTAAAGTGAAGTACCGTAATACTCTTCTTCTTTCTCTCTATAGATTTTTCTCTATAGCTTTCTCTATAATTTCTCTCTAGAGTTTCAAATTGAATTGTAAGAAAATAATGAAGGAATGAGCTTCTATTTATAGAAAATAGAATGCATAGTAATTAATCCATGAACTATCCAGATTGATTTACTTTAACTGACATCCATATTTAAAGCAAAATCTTTTAAATAAAATATCATATATTCTATTTATATAAAAACATTTTACTATGCAAACACTATGCAACACTATGCAAAACACTATGCAATACTATGCATAATAAAATATAATATATTCTATTTATGTAATAACTTTAATAAAGTATTTTGTTTTATATAAAAGATGTTTCGCTTTTATTACGTTAATAATACGTAATAAAACAAAACGTCATTATCGCTATAATAATTCATATTATTAATCGACAATAATGGAATCAAACCGAGTGACTTCTCACATAAGCATCAATAATCAATACCGCAGTGCTACTATGCAACCACACGACATCGTATTTCTTTTACTACCGAGTAGTTCAACAAAGATCAACAGTAAAACTTCCGCCGTTATTTCAATAAAATATTTTTGTCGCTTTTTCAATCCGACAATAATTTCGCTGTGGGTCCACCAATGATTGAGTCGTTGTATTTAATATTCCTCGCTAAACCTAATATTCCCCACCAATCTAATATAATATAACCACTGCATACTTTTGCAAAATTTATAAATACTACCCACAACTATAATATTATCTCAAATTCACACCATAATATTAAAAATTATTTCGACAAAATTTAAATCTTTATCGATAAAACTGGGGTCTCACAATCTCCTCCTTATGGAATTTTCCTCTAAATTAGGGTAATACACTGTATGATAAGAGGTGAGGATACCTTGAATACCTTTATCGTTGAAAACATTAAATTCATCTTTGCAATCCTACCAAAGATATTCATTAACAATTCATCTTTGCACTACATGTGCCAAAGATATACAATCAGTAAAACCAATAATGCCGAGACTCAACTTTATAGTATCACCACCACTTAATTATCCATGCACCATCGCCGTGGATATTCGTGTTTTTAATTACTACCATGATTATACCGAATAATCCTCGGTCATAATCATACCAAGTCCATCAATGTACTACTACCAAAGATGACTTTTTACCACATCCATGAATTAATATTTCATCACGAGACTCAAATTTCAATAATTAATCCACATCATCGAATCATCCCCGCACTATGTGCCAAGGATATTCTTTATTATCACGACCACGATTATCCATGCACCACGTACAAAGATAATCGTATTCATTAAGATCATGACCACAAATTATCCATGCACTACTACCAAAGATAATCGTGGTATTCATTAGTATCACGACCACAAATTATCCATGCACTATGGCCAAAGATAATCGTGGTATTCATTAGTAGTTCACACCAAAGATAATCGTGTAAATTATCCACGACCACAAATTATCCATGCACTACTACCAAAGATAATCGGTATTCATTAGTATCAACGACCACAATTATCCATGCACTACGTACAAAGATAATCGTGTTTTCAATTACTGCTATGATTATACCTAACAATCCTCGGTCATAATCATACCAAGTCCATCTATGCACGTAAGCCACGTATGACTTTCAACATAATATAAGCATGAGGATAATGATATAAAGAATCAATCAAATGAGATAAAGGATAAATATTAAACATTTATAATATAATTTATCCAGATTCAAGAATATCCCCATGTTATCAATCACTTAATAATCTCATAATCTAATATCATTAATATTATAACAATATTTTAATCACTTCTTAAATTTATAAACAATTTATTTCAATTGTTTACGCTTTTACCATATAATGCATTTAATCATTCAAAATGTCATACTCATAAGATATCATCACCAATGATCAAATCCTCATCAAAAAAAAAAAAATATGCATATACTCTATATAGGATTCTCTAGCCATAAAATCCTATTTTCAACTTTGTTACTTCACATAACATATTTAACTCATATGTTCAGAATTAAACTATTTTCATAGAAAATACCAAATCAGTCCCAAATATATTTCTTTTTTTGGGATTTAGTATAATATAGTCCCATAATGAACATACATTTTCTTTAAATTTTAAAATTCATTTACTATTTTTCAAAAATCAATTTCTAATTAATTCCTTAAGAAATTAGCTACCTCAAGGTTAACTCCAGAAATTCCCAAATCTTGGCAGGACCTTACACATGTTAATGTGAGCCTCCAGCTTTAAATTTCATGGTCATCTGAGTTGTAGAACTCTAAGTTATATAGTTTTTCATCGAAAAAACCTAAATATTGAAATGGTCATAACTTGCTCATTTTAAGTCGTAATAAGCTCATTTTTGGACAGGAGTTACCTTATACCATATACTTTCATTTCCCAAAAGGCTAGAATTTTTTTCTCATAATTTAAGTGGCCAAAATGCCCTTTTAAAAATAAAATCAAGAGCTTTTTGAAATTTCCAGCTTTTTTCATTCTTTATTAAAATCACCCACACGTAAATCTACAACACCTTTTCCAAGTGATTCCACTTGGAGATGCTACAAAACTCATAGATCTAACTCTAGAACTTGACCACAATCGAAAAATTCAAAATATATTAGGAGATATGGTCAATTGAATTTTATGTTACGCTTTTCACAAAATCTCGATTTTCAACTCTTTGTGATTTCTAAGAAACTTTCATGTTTTCTCATAATAACCAACATAACTCATTATAACACTTACTAATACCACCATATACCCATGATTTTCATTAGTCCAATGCTTTTATTATGACTTTCATCATAATCCACGTAAAATGCATCCTTTTAGTTGAAGAAATATTTGAGGGTTTAAGAAATGGGTTTTCAGATCGGGATCAATACAAAATTCGATTTCACGCCTAGGGTAGGCTAGAAAGTCTTCAAGAATACGCCAAGAAATTTATTAATGATAGAAATATCATTCAAAATCTGTGACTCTTATCCAAAACTTGGATAATACGTCACATTGATACCAACCGTGACTTCTATCCTTTAACCTAGATAAGCACCTCATAATGATGCCTATCAACTCGCCATCTTCTTTCATGATGTCGCTTAGAGAAAGTCCGCCTCTGCTGCATTCCACACAAGGAAGTCAACAACGAAAAGGTTCAGGATCTTTACTTATGGCTTCGATATGACAATGATCGATTTTAATGGTTTCGTTACTTGAATTCGCACAACAAAAGTTGGTTATGAATATAAAAGCTAACAACCTTACTTAAAAAAGCATGATGATTAGTTAACCAATTGATTCCTAAAATCACATCAAAGGCCAGATTTTTTAAAAAAAATAAGATCGACAAGTAACGTGAAAGTGTTTATTTGAATCAAACAAGATTTAAAAACAGTAGAGGTAACAAAGGCTCCTACTAACGAAGTTTCAACCAATAAGTCAAAGTCTAACTTCTCCGGAGTCAAATTTAAACGTTGAACGCAAGCAAGAGAGATAAAATAATGGGTAGAACCCAGATCTTATAAGGTATAGACTTCGTAATTTATAATTAACTAACTCGTGCTAACTCGTTCGTCGTTACTCGCTTTTTGAGAAGTCACAAAAAAACGCTCTCCCTTACACTACCGATTTTGACTTTTCTGGAACGGTCTTTGGTGCCTCCATCCTAGCTGAACTTGTCTTCGGTGAACGACAAAATCGGGCTAAGTGACCTTCTTTTCCACAATTATAACATGCTTTAGATGACATCGTGCGCTTTGACCGATATGTCCCTCCCTCCGCATTTGAAACATATGATAGTGGTCGTTCTCCTTCCTTAACAACGGGTGGTGCTCGTGCCGACGCCTTTCCATCATTGTTGAATTTCTCTTCTTGAAATTTCCATTCCTATTATCTTCGCCATGGTTACCATTTAAATGATAATTTCCCCACGATGGTTATCGTTGTTCGATGGTCGCTGCCACCTAAGATTTATTATTATCAGGTTGTTGGTCGTTACCTTTTCGTCAGGTCGACTCATTATCGCCCAATAATCGAGCCCTATTCACAATATCTCAATACAAACAAAGTTTATGAGAAATTAGGTATCGACGATATCGGGTTTCAAACCTCTTAAAAACATTCGCGCCATTCGCTTCCTCATTATCGCATCAAATGGGATGCAAACCGAGATAACTCGCAAACTTAGCCTCACATCGCGGACACTGGCCATATTATTTTGCTCCACTTGATAAACTCCACCTCCTTCATGTGACGAATACTTTCGGAAAGTACTTGTCGTTGAAACAACTTTGAACTTCTCCCAAGACATCTTCGAGTATGTCATCTGGGTACATTTTACGATTCCCACCAAGAATCGCTTCTTCACGCAACATAAAGGTGGAAAATGGAACCTTTGCCCTCTCGAGCATCCCAAGACATCAAATATCTTGGTGATCCGCTTTAACCACGCCTCCGCCTTTAAGTGGTTTCGCTTTCCCAAAACTCCGGTGGTCCCAGCTCCTTGAATCGCTTAATGGTGACCGTAATCGGGTTGCCATTATTTTCACCGCTTTATGAACAGGAGCCGTCTTTCATCTCGATGTCGCATGAATTCTAAAAACTCCTAAACGTATCGCTGCTCGTCATTTGATCGTTGTTGTTGTTTACAGGAGGATTATCGCCATCCCGTCGCACATTATCCTCGATTATCGATCCGTGGAGACTCAACGGCCTCCTCGTGCTCCATTGCTTATCTCAACATTTTCTTGGATGCCATTTTCAAACATCGCCACAAAACAAGGGTTAATTAACATGTCACATATTATCCCTATACACCGAATCAACCAATTAAATACCAAATAAACTTAGGTAGGTCATACTAGAAGGAATTTCCGCTCTCCCTCCTAGTTCTTATCTCACATCTTAGCCGTGGATCATATCCCTAAGCTCGATACCAACCGTGACGCCCCAAAATTAGGTATACATCACCCATCTTGGGTAGTCGATACATGGTATGTAATTTAAATACAACTTACTAATGTAATCGCTGTGGTACAATATTTATATAAATCGTGAGTTTGAATACAAATATTGTCTACTAGATATTATACAAACTCAAAAGGAGTCCTCATTACAATTATTATCACACTATTTCACGTAATAGTGAGGACTACTAATGCTATCCTCTCGACCATTACTCCGCTCCCCGACTCGTCCCCATCTATATTCTCATTTCAAGAGAATAAAGGTGAAAGAAAGGGTGAGCTCAACTAGCTCAAGAAGAAATATTATGACTAAGATAATGCGTAATAAATTATCATTAGCTCACAACAAAGAAAGTTAAACCGATAAAATATAATGAAATCAAGTTTAACTACAATGAACCAAAGAATCCATTAAAAGAGTCAAGTAGAAAATAAAATCTACTATCTTTTATGATTTAAAAGGTTTTCATCATCGTTATAATAAGACTCGCTTTTAATAAATATTCCACCACATCTAATCATCCCCGCACTACTGGCCAAGAATTTTCATTAAATCATCAATGGTCATGACTATACCGAATAAAACCCCGGTCATAATCATACCAAAAACTATTCATCAATGCTTTACGTGCCATCGAGGACTTTTATCACATCATTTATAACAGGTCATGATTATACCGAATGACCCATGGTCATAATCATACTAAGTCCATCTATGCACGTAAGCCAAAGATGACTTTCAACATAATATAAACATGAGGATGATGACAATGATATAAGAATTCAATAAAACAAGTTCAAGAATTATTTTATCCAAGAATTACTAACGTCCAAATTGTCAACATGATACTATTTTGCTTAGAGTAAAATTCAAGAATGCTCGTAAGAATATTTCCATGAAAAATATCGATGAAGCTTAAATATCAAGGATATTTCACAAATTTCATGGAGTATAAGTCAAAATTTCAACCAACCGAGTATAATAACGAATGGAATAACAAAAAAAATCACCACGCATGCGCAGACTTGTGATGACAAAAGTTATTCCAATAGTATAATAATAATAACGGAACTGTGTCGTGAAATTCACAATCATGTGATGTTCCAATGTAATAATAAAGAATGGAATAACAACATAAATCACCATGCATGCGGTACAGATGTAGACAAAGTTATTCCAATGTAATAATAAATATAGAATAATAAAGATGGAACCAGTCCTGTATAAACACATGCATGTGATATTCCAATGTAATAATAAAAGATGTAATAATAAAAGCGGAACCAGTCCTGCAGAAAGTAGCATGCATGTGATGTTCCAACGTAATAATAAAGATGTAATAATAGAAGAATGTCACCAAGTATAGGATATTTCGCGATATAAAAGTTATTCCAATGTAACAATGAAGAAATGGAATAATGTAAGTTCTCTTTTGAATACAAAAGAATAATATCCCTTACCGTAAAAGACACCGGATATCAAAGTAGTGAAGTACCGTAATACTCTTCTTCTTTTCTCTATAGATTTTTTCTCTATAGCTTCTCTATAATTTCTCTCTAGTAGTTTCAATTGAATTCGTAAGAAAATAATGAAGGAATGAGCTTCTATTTATAGGAAAATAGAATGAATAGTAATTAATCCATGAATGGTCCGTATTGATTTATTTTAACTGACGGCATTCCATATTTAAAGCAAAATCTTTAAATAAAATATCATATATTCTATTTATATAAAAACATTTTACTATGCAAACACTATGTAAACACTATGCAAAACACTATGCAAAACACTATGCAATACTATGCATAATAAAATATAATATATTCTATTTATGTAATAAATTTAATAAAGTATTCTGTTTTATATAAAAGATGTTTCGCTTTTATTACGTTAATAATACTTAATAAAACAAAACGTCATTATCGCTCTAATAATTCATATTATTAATCGATTAATAATGGAATCAAACCGAGTGACTTCTCACATAAGCATCGATAATCAATCAATGCAACTACACGACATTCTGTGCTTTTACTAAGAGTAGTTCAAACCGGTAAAACTTCGACGTTATTCGATAAAAAAATATTTTTACAATTCGATAATAATTACATTATTAGTTCAACAATGATCAAGTTGTACGAATATTCCGCTCGCTAAACCGAATATTTCAATTCAATATAAATACTTGCATTTTGCAAAATTTATCAATACTCCCCACAACTATAATATTATCTCAAATTCACACCATAATATTAAACCAATTTCAACAAAATTTAAATCTTTATTGATAAAATCTGGGTCTAATATTCCCTTTTAAACCAAATTATTTTGGTACATGAATATTATTCTTAAATTTTAACCACAAAGCATAGATTTTGACAATTTTTATTAATTTACGGATAAATTAAATTATAAATCTATAATATTATCTCAAACCTCTTTAATAATTATTAAAAAATTATCATTCATGCTTAAAATTTAAAGTCATCTTTTTATTGATAGATGGACTTGGTATGATTATGACCATGGATTATTCGGTTTAATCATGACCATAATGTGACGAATGATGTGGTGAAAGTCCTCAGTGGCCTGTAGTGCATTGATGGACAATTTTTAGTATGATTATGACCAGGGATTATTCGGTATAGTCATGACCATTGATGATTTAATGAATATCCTTGGCCCGTAGTGAAGGGAATAATTGATGATATGGTTTATTTATTAAGCTGAGTCTCAGCGATGAAGTTGATGAAAAACTTTTTTTAAATCATAGAAGATAGTAGATTTTATGCTCTACTTGACTCTTCTAATGGATTGCTTATTCCGCTGCAGTTGTTGATCTAAAACTTTTTGTCTATTATATTCTATAAGTTGTTATACTATTAAAGACTAATGATAATTTATTCTGCATTATCTTAGTCATAATATTTATTTTACTGTGCTAGTTGAACTCACCCTTTTCTTTCATTGTTCTCTTCAGGAAATGAGAATATAGCTGGGACGAGTCAGGGAATGGAATGATGGTCTAGGATAAGTGGCTTTAGTAGTCCTCACTATTCTGTGAAATAGTGTGATAATAATTGTAATGAGGACTTCATTGAGTCTGGATATTGTCTAGAAGACAATATTCGTTTTAAAAACTCAACTATGTTTTGTCGTATTTTTACAGGACAGTTGTATTAAAGAAGTTTGTATTTGATTTTTGTACCATGTATTTGGAGACTCAAGATGGGTGATGTATACCTGTTTTGGGGGCGTCACTGATGAACTGCTTGGATGTCTACTCCAAAGCTCTCAGGAACTTCCAGAATGTTGACGTTGGGGTTATCACCAAAGTCCTTAATCCTTGGTACAGACTTCCCGCTAAGGATGTACCTCTCATGTATGAGAGACTCGTGTGGATGTGTTTTGTCCGAGGAAGATTTCTATAACATATTCCATCATCGGTCCTACCCAATGAGGATGGTTCTCCCAAGTTTGTACCGCCAGGTCCTGTGACAACCCGAGAATTTAGAAAATTTTTAAAATCATAATTGATTGATTTAAGGTTCAATATTAGAACCTAGACAGAAAATAAGTGAATGGATTTGACATTTCGGGAAAGAAATTTTATGGATTTAAAAATTTTTGTGGTGAATTATTCAAGATTAAGCATATAAGTGTATATGTTCTGTGTGTATGGTCATGTGTGTGAACAGAATGTGATTAAGGGTCAAGGGTTGACTAGATAAATTATATCAGTGTCAAACCCTAAGTATATATTAAGAACGTCAATGTTCAGTTAGAAATTCATAGCGATTGATATAAAACCCTAATATCGGACCGGAAACCCTAATTTCAGTTCCGCAAATTTAAAACCCTAATTGGAGATATTAGAACCCTAATCAGGTAATTTAAATGCTATGAATAAGAATTTTGTGTATTAATTTCAAACCTAATTAGGGATAACTCTAATTGATTAATTATAAATTCTAATAATTAGAAACCCTAATTATTAGGAACCCTAATTTGTACATTTAAAACCCTAATTGGTAATTAGGTAATTTTAATTTTTAATTAGGAAATATAAATCCTAATTTTTTTTAAGTACTAATGTGATTAGAAAATTATAATATAATTAGGAAACCCTAATTATAATTTAAAAATCATAATTTTCTATTTTGAAAACCTAAGTTGAAAATCCTAGAAATTTATATTTTTGAAAATCTTAGGTTTTAACCCTAAGGGTCAAACACTAAGGGTCCAAACCCTAAGGGTTATAGTAATTGTTAATTGTGCCCTTAAAAATTCAATCCAAAAGTCCTATGTGCCCTTTTTGCATTATTTAGTAGATTGTTTGTAGATCTTGCAAAATATGGAGTTGGTAAACAACTAGATATCAACCATGTGACTTAAATTAACTAATCAGCCATCAATTGCCAGCCATTTCATTTCATTTATAATATATATATATATATAATTAGAGAGAAAAGTCACATTTTTAGCCCCATTTGTCTACAAACCCTCAACCAACATTTTTCTCTCAAGACCCATGAAATTATTAAGTGATTTAGTTCCTATCTAAGTCTCTAGCCAGCCATGATCAGATTCTAGATCAAAGCTCAACGAAGGTACAAAACCCTAAACTTAGAAATCCTTATGATTCATGTTAAATTTTGTGTTTAGATGTTTAATGTTGTGCATTAAGATGTTATTGAGTGATCTGAGTTGTTATATCTTAGATCCATAACATCAAGATACACGAAATTGAAGTTTTCAAAAATCTGGAAAAACTTTGAAATGTTGTCTGACAAGCAAATGTCAGGGCTTCTAGATCTGTGTATTTTTGGTGTTATGTGTTTTATGTTTTGGATCTGTTCTTTGCCATGTAGGCTTTGATCGGGAGCATAAATAAAGGTTATATCATGTATAGATTTCATGTTATAAGTGGTCAAACCTAGTTGACTGATCACGAAATTCGTTTCTGGGCAACCCAGAAAAATTCACAGATGTCCAGAATTTCTGACTGCCATTTTTAAAGCCTTTGATCTTGCTTAACTTTGATAGTTAGTCCATGCTGTTGTTTTGATGTTGTAACATGACATAAGAACTCCACATTCATACCTATATATTACTCAAATCATGAACATGATTGAAGTTAACCCTGGTCAAAGTACGTTGACCGTTTTGCCTTATGAAGGTTTCTGGGAAACCCAGAACCTTCATGAGCGATTTTTCTAGTATGGTTTGACTTGCACAGATCTATCACAAGTGTTGATTTTAGAATGATATAAGGTCGTATAATTGTATTCTGACATCAGGACAACATGTAGAAACCATTGTATCTCACAAATTAGACACAGACTACAAATTATGAAGCTTCAAAGTAGGGACCTTCGCACTGCTTGAGTTTCTAGGCAGCCCAGAAACTCAAGAACACGTCTGGCAAGGTTTTCTGTACATTAGATCTTGTTGTTGTGTTATGATTTGGCTATGGAACTTGATTAGGGTTGTAGTACTACATCAGTACTACAACATTAACATAATAGATAACCCAGATAACATCAAAATCATAACATTTGAACCGGTCAAAGGTAGTACCCTGCAATCAGACTTTGAAGGCTCAAGAACACAATAAGTGACGATTTTGTTGCCTAATGCACCTTTAGCGACACTTAAATTCGAAAAATGAATTATTTTATTAAATAATTAGAGAAAATTAGTTTTTAATTATTAAAAATACATAATAAATTCCTAAAAATTATTTTAAAGCCTAAAAATTAGTTTTTTATTATTATGAGTATATTCCATAAATATTTAATATTTTTGGAATATTAATGGTATTTAATTTATTTAATTATAATATTAAATAAATTAGTTAAAAATGATTTTAATACTTGAAAAAAGCATGAAAAATTATATTATGGTATAAGAAAATATTTTAAGTTATTTTAATGACTTTTAATATTTTGTGATGAATTTCACTAATTAATTAATATTAATGGAAATTAATTTATTTAATAAATATATTAAAAAATTATGGAAAAAAAGAATTAATGATTTAAAAATCCTATAAAAATGGTTTAAGTGTTATAAAAATATTTGAAGTTATAAAATATAACTTTTGATATTTTATCATGAAAATATTAATATTTAAAGATTAATAGCAATTATCGGATAATGAATTTAATCATTTAAAAATCATATAAATATGATTTTAAAGTAATGAAAATACTTTGTGACATTATATATATATATATATATATATATATATATATATATATATATATATATATATTATGTTATGATTTCCATTAATATTTAATATTAAATAAATATTAATGATAAAGGAATTATATGGTATTTAAATTACATAAATACGATATTAATGATTGAAAAATCATGATAAATGGTAATAATTATCTGAAAATTATTATGAGCTTACGAAAAATATTTTGACTGATAATAAATTATCTAAGATATCTGTGAACCAGTTTAGACCGAGTCTTAGTGATTTTAGACTCGAGATTTGTTCGAGTAGACCGTCGGGATGTTAAAATTTTGTCGGGCTCAAGTCAGACTGAAATAGTTTGACTTGATACTAAGTCTTATGTGGTTGTTGATTGATAGGGTTATGTGTTATGTATTTAGGTTATTCTATGTATATATATATATAATAGTATTATATTGTGATGATATTATTCTAATTTGTATATCGATATTATTTATATATTAGGTCTTCAGACAAAGCTTATTAAATTGCGTAACAGTAATCGACCGAACAAACATGTTTTTCTTAACTCGATCTCGAGTTGTTTCATTCAAATATACTTATGCTCAATCATTGCTGATTGTCATGTCTAAGAATTGTTAAATTGTACTCTGTACATATTGCATGTATTAATCAGGCATGAAAGGCTGATCACCTTCATTACCATTCGGTCCAGATATAATTGATATGTTCATGTTAAATGTTCTTCAACTATGCAAGTTTGTTCATGCTAGTTCTCAACTATATTGAAGAATTATAGCCAACTTATTATTCAAATTCTTTCATTCATGATATATCCTTAAATAAATTTATACTTGCTGGGCAACCTTATTGCTCACCCTTGCTATATCATGATAAACATTGCATATTAAGATGAATACGTCGGATACAAGGAAAAGATAAAGACAAGTCCATCTTTGGAATACATGTGCAGATAAAGTTTGTAATAGTAGAGTATATTAATGACATTGTAATTCAAATAAGTTATGAATTGTGTATTAAGTGAAGGTTCTCGACCTTGGGGATTATGTGTAAGTTTAATGTATAAACAATATATGTTTATATCTTCCTTAATTAGTTATAGAAATAGTATACCAGATTCGTGGTGATTTGGGACCCGAATTTGGGGCTATCACAGTTGGTATCAGAGCTGTTGGTTATGAACCTTAGGTAGGAATACTTGAGACCAATAACCGCAGTGATTAGGATAGGTACTAACTCAAATAGAGTTAGTGAATCGGTAAGATTAAAAGATGAATCTCGGCGGGTTATAAAGACACGGAGTTCCCTAACTCTGATAATAAAGGTGAACAGTAGTGGTGAATAGATAGAGTCTAAAAGACTAAAAGTTCAGGGATAGGAGATCGTAAAACAAAACAATCATAGTATAGAAATGAATTGTAATATATACGATGAGATCATCCCGTGATCTGATAAGGTGATAGCAGGGAAAAGAATCAATCTAATGATTGAAAAGTTTACGGCAAGAATGTTGTATGAAAGTTGTACTACAAATTGGTACAGATTCAGGAAAGGATTATGAATAAGGATTAAATGAAATTCGTATTGAGAAGGGAGTTAAGATTAGGTGGGGATTTCAATTTAGGACACATCTCAGCAGCTGAGCTGTAGGATTCCTTGTTATGGGCGGGGAATTTTACTTGGTGTAAAAACCACTTAGTTTATGGCACTGATAATCATTGAAATGTTTGTATCGCGCTATTTGCTATATACCTGTTGAGAAGGTGATTCTTTTCACAGGTGTATACCAGATAAGTAGGGTATAGGTAGAGAATATAGGATTAAGTACGAGTTCTTAAAACTTATACTTATGGTACGTTCATGACTCATGATTATATGAAATGTTTATGAACCCCTCAGCGAATGGACGTCAAAGGTCTGACTAGGACAAGTTCTTAAACTCATATGATTGTGGAAGGTTCCTAAACTCGTAAGTGTGGTAAGTTTGATGAACTGGGTATAGTTTTTTGTGAATGGAGTATTGAAGATAATAGGAACAGATAGATTGTCTAAGCAATTGATCATTAGTGGAGACATAGGTTTTCCAAAACTCCTAGCTATGCTAGACTTCGAAATTTTGACATCAAGCTAAATACGCATTATGTGCTTTTGAATATATATATATATATATTTGTAATGATTTTTGAACGATTTAAAGAATAGTCTATCCTACTTATTTCAGCTAGACGATAATGATTTGAAATATCAAAATATATATATATATATTTTATTTATCACTCATGTACCATGTAACTTGGTGCAGAGATGATAAAAAGTTGATGGAGTTGTAAATACGGGAGTACATAGTGTTGAATTCGATCCAAAAATCATTGTCCCACTATTGTATGATGTGTTATGACAAAGTCATACAATGACGACATCCTCAAATGGACTGTTAATACAGTACGACATCATGACGTCATTCTCAAAAATATTTTCAAAATTTTAATTTGCCAACGACATTTGGCTATACACATTCGCAAATCGATTAAAATTAATTATTGGTATGAGTTTAAGCTATTCGATTCAGCTAGACCAACATTTATAAAAAGTTCTAAGCGTTCTTTGAAAATTTTCCCGAACCAAATTGTTTTGGTGCGGAATCCAATAAGACTGAGATAAGACAATTTTATGCGCCCAAGGCGGATAAGAGAAACAAGAAAATGGTTCCGACCAGCAGTACTTGATCAGTACAGGGCATAACGGGCTAATCACCCATTATGTCCGTAAGTTATGACGGTTTGCAGATGAATTTCCATAAAACCTTTACAAAAATGACAGACAATAGTCTATATAACTCCTCAGCAAAATTTGAAAATTTTTACACTTGTGAGTGGTGTATTAGGTAGCATGTGATGATGTGTATGAATGGTGTAAGCAGTATGGTGTAAGGTGTAAGGTGAATTTTGGGGACGAAATTCTTAGAAGAAGGAGTGAATGTGACAACTTGAGAATTAAGAAAATTTTTAAAATCATAATTGATTGATTTAAGGTTCAATATTAGAACCTAGACAGAAAATAAGTGAATGGATTTGACATTTCTGGAAAGAAATTTTATGGATTTAAAATTTTTTGTGGTGAATTATTCAGGATTAAGCATATAAGTGTATATGTTCTGTGTGTATGGTTATGTGTGTGAACAGAATGTGGTTAAGGGTCAAGGGTTGACCAGATAAATTATATCAGTGTCAAACCCTAAGTATATATTAAGAACGTCAACGTTTAGTTAGAAACTCATAGCGATTGATATGAAACCCTAATATCGGACCGAAAACCATAATTTGAGTTCCAAATATTTAAAACCCTAATTCGGGATAATAGAACCCTAATCTAGGAATTTAAATGCTATGAATAAGAATTTTGTGTATTAATTTCAAACCTAATTAGGGATAACTCTAATTGATTAATTAAAAATTCTAATAATTAGAAACCCTAATTATTACGAACCCTAATTTGTAAATTTGAAACCCTAATTGGTAATTAGGTAATTTTAATTTTTAATTAGGAAATATAAATCCTAATTTTTTTAAGTCCTAATGTGATTAGGAAATTATAATATAATTAGGAAACCCTAATTATAATTTAAAAATCATAATTTTATATTTTGAAAACTTAAGTTGAAAATCCTAGAAATTTGTATTTTTGAAAACCTTAGGTTTTAACCCTAAGGTTCCAAACCCTAAGGGTTGTAGCAATTGTTAATTGCGCCCTTAAAAATTCAAGCCAAAAGACCTATTGCCCTTTTTGCATTATTTAGTAGATTGCTTGTAGATCTTGCCAAATATGGAGTTGGTAAACAACTATATATCAACCATGTGACTTAAATTAACTAATCAGCCATCAATTGCCAGCCATTTCATTTCATTTATAATATATATATATATATATATATATATATATATAATTAGAGAGAGAAAAGTCACATTTTTAGCCCCATTTGTCTACAAACCCTCAACCAACATTTTTCTCTCAAGACCCATGAAATTATTAAGTGATTTAGTTCCTATCTAAGTCTCTAGCCAGCCATGATTAGATCATAAGGATCATATTCTAGATCAAATCTTAAAGAAGGTACAAAACCCTAAACTTTGAAATCCTTATGATTCATGTTAAATTTTGTGTTTAGATGTTTAATGTTGTATATTAAGATGTTATTGAGTGATCTGTGTTGTTATATCTTAGATCCATAACATCAAGATACACAAAATTGATGTTTTGAAAAATCTGGGAAAATTTTGAAATGTTGTCTGACAAGCAAATGTCAGGGCTTCTAGATCTATGTGTTTTTGGTGTTATATGTGTTTTATGTTTTGGATCTGTTCTTTGCCAGGTAGGCTTTGATCGGGAGCTTAAATCAAGGTTATATCATGTTTCGATTTCATGTTATAAGTGGTCAAACCTAGTTGACCGATCACGAAATCCGTTTCTAGGCAACCCAGAAAATGTCACAGATGTCCAGAATTTTTGACAGCCATTTTTAAAGCCTTTGATCTTGCTTATCTTTGATAGTTAGTCCATGTTGTTGTTTTGATGTTGTAATATGACATAAGAACTCCACATTCATACCTATATATTACTCAGATCATGAACAGGATTGAAGTTAACCCTGGTCAAAGTACGTTGACCGTTTTGCCTTATGAAGGTTTCTGGGAAACCCAGAACCTTCATGAGCAATTTTTCTAGGATGGTTTGACTTGCACAGATCTGTCACATGTGTTGATTTTAGACTGATATAAGGTCGTATAATTGTATTCTGACATCAGAACTACATGTAGAAACCATTGCATCTCACAAACTAGACATAGACTACAAATTATGAAGCTTCAAAGTAGGGACCTTCGCACTACTTGAGTTTCTGGGCATCCTAGAAACTCAAAAACACGTCTGACAAGGTTTTCTGTAGATTAGATCTTGTTGTTATGTTATGATTTGGCTATGGAACTTGATTAGGGTTGTAGTACTACATTAGTACTAGAACATTAACATAATAGATAACCCAAATAACATCAAAATCATAACATTTGAACCGGTCAAGGCTCAAGAATAGTACCCTACAATCATACTTTGAAGGCTCAAGAACACAATAAGCGATGGTTTTCTCGCCTAATGCACCTTTAGCGACACTTAAATTTGCAAAATGAATTATTTTATTAAATAATTAGAGAAAATTAGTTTTTAATTATTTTGAGTATATTCCATAAATATTTAATATTTTTAGAATATTAATGGTATTTAATTTATTTAATTACAATATTAAATAAATTAGTTAAAAATGATTTTAATGCTTGAAAAATTATGAAAAATTATATTATGGTATAAGAAAATATTTTAAGTTTTTTAATGACTTTTAATATTATGTGATGAATTTCACTAATTAATTAATATTAATGGTAATTAATTTATTTAATAAATATATTAAAAAAATTATGGAAAAATAGAATTAATGATTTAAAATCCTATAAAAATGGTTTAAGTGTTATAAAATGTTTGAATTTATAAAATATAACTTTTGATATTTTGTCATGAAAATATTAATATTTTAAGCTTAATAGCAATTATCGGAAAATGAATTTAAGCATTTAAAAATAATATAAATATGATTTTAAAGTATTGAAAATATTTTGTGACATTATAAATATATTATAATATTATGTTATGATTTTTATTAATATTTAATATTAAATAAATATTAATGATAAAGGAATTATGTGGTATTTAAATTACATAAATACAATATTAATGATTGAAAAATCATAATAAATGGTAATAATTATCTGAAAATTATTACGAGCTTATGAAAAATATTTTGACTGATAATAAATTATCAAAGATGTCTGTGAACCAGTTTAGACCGAGTCTTAGTGATTTTAGACTCGAGATTTGTTCGACTAGACCGTCGGGATGTTAGAATTTTGTCAGGCTCAAGTCAGACTGAAATTGTTTGACCTGATACTAGTGTCAAGGTTGCTTAACCTTCGTTGAAATGTGCTTCAACGACTTACATCATCGGGTTATCATCGACACTTCGCTGGATTCACATGCCAATAGCTAAAATAACGTCAAGGTTGTTTGACCTTCGTTGAAATGTGCTTCAACAACTGACATCATCGGGTTATCATCGACGCTTCGCTGGATTTACATGCCAACAACTAAAATAACGTTAAGGTTGCTTGACCTTCATTGAAATGTGCTTCAATGGTTGAGATTGTATGAAATACCCGCTGGGGAGAGGTTGAAATTGGAATCACAACCCTGAACTGACGGCATCGGACCTTTATGAGGTATTACCAAATGTAGTTTTGCAAAAGTTGTGATCATCAATGTTATGAACCCTGTTTCTGGGCGAATATCAATGGGTGATATATAGACCCGCAGTTTGGTCTTTGAAAACCAGGATTTTAGGCTTTTCTACTCAATCACGTAGCGTCTTTTGTCCTGATCTAACAAGGAAGACGGTGAAGTTCGTATAGACATACAAATGCAAAGAGAGTTTTAAAGAGCTGAAAAAGAAATTAAGCGAGGCACCTGTATTATCATTACCAAATGATGCTGAAGGATTTGTGGTGTATAGTGATGCGTCGCACAGAGGACTGGGTTATGTGCTAATACAACATGGCAAGGTCATTGCGTATGCATCACTATAATTGAAGGATTACAAAAAATGATACCCTACTCATGACTTGGAGTTAGCGGCAGTAGTTTTTACATTATAGATTTGGAGGCATTATTTGTACGGAGAAAAATGTGAGATATATACGGACCACAAGAGTCTGAAATATATCTTCACACAGAAGGAGTTGAACATGCATCAAAGGAGGTGGTTAGAATTAATCAAGGATTATGACTGCAATATTCTTTATCACCCGGGGAAGGCAAACGTAGTAGCCGACGGACTAAGTAGGAAAGGAAGAGAGAAGTTATTTCAATTGACAACTCAGGAGGATTTAATAAGGGATATTGAGAAATTGGAGATAGAAATAAAGGGACAGGAGAGGCCTGAAGAAAAATTATTTGCAGTGGAAGCTCGTCCAACCTTGTTGGACAGAGTAAAGGAATCACAAGAGAATGATGCGGAGTGCGAGAAAATTAGGAAAAGGATCACAAAAAATGAGGGAGAAAAGTTCAAGGTCGATACAGACGGTATTTTGAGATTCGAAGGGAGAGTGTGGGTGCCAGCGGTAACCAAGTTAAGGGAAGAAATTTTGCACGATGCACACAATACGACGTATTTCGTTCATACAGGAGGCACGAAGATGTACCGTTATTTGAGGCAAAATTTTTGTTTGCCCAATTTGAAATAAGCAATCGTGGAGTACGTTAGTAGATGTTTTACATGTAAATGGGTCAAAGTAGAGCACCAGAGGCCGAGTGGGCTACTCAAACCGTTGGAAATATCAAAGTTGAAATGGGAGCACATTCTGATGGACTTCGTGGTGGGACTTCCAGTCACGTAGAAAGGTTTTGATGCTATTTAGGTTATCGTAGATCGACTAATAAAGACGGCTCATTTTCTACCGATAAATTTTGAATCAGTTAGCAAATCTGTATGTTAATGAAATTATTTCACGACATGGAGTGTCGGTATCCATTATTTCTGACCGAGATCCGTACTTCATGTCAAAATTCTGGAAGAGCTTATAAGAAAGGATGGGAACACTATTGAGGTTAAGTACCGCTTATCATCCGCAGACGGATGAACAAAGTAGACGAACAATACAAACATTGGAAGACATGCTTAGGACTTGCGTGATGGACTTCAAAGGAAGTTGGGATGATCACTTACCCCTAGTAAAATTTGCAAACAATAATAGTTATCATGTGAGTATAGGCATGCCACCGTACGAAGCTCTTTATGGGAGAAAGTGCAGAACACTGCTGTGTAGGGATGAAGTCAGAGAGTTAAAGATGTTAGGACCAAAATTAGTTCAATAAACTGTACATGTGGTGACATTGATAAGAGCTAGACTAGTAGTTGCACAAGATTGCCAGAAGAAGTACGTAGATTTGCATCATCAAGACCGCGACTTTGAAGTTGGAAGTCATATTTTCTTAAAAGTGTCTCCCTGGAAGGGAAAAATACGATTCTGCAAGAAGGGAAAATTAAGTCTGTGGTTCATAAGACCATTCAAGATACTGAAGAAAGTGGGCGAAGTGGCGTACAAAGTTGCATTACCACCTGAGTTGGAGCACATCCACAATGTGTTTCACATCTTTGTGTTACGTCTGTACAAGCCTGACTACAAACACATGATTTCTTACGAGCCCATTCAAGTAGAGAAGAATCTGGCATATGAAGAATTTCTTGTCCAGATATTAGATAGGAAAGAATAAACATTAAGGAATAAAAGTATATCTTCTATAAAAGTTCTTTTGTGAAACCACGATGCTGAGGAGGCCACGTGGGAATTAGAAGATAAGATACGAAGTGATTATCCCCATTTATTCATGTAACCTTGTACCAATTCTGAGGACGAAAGTTTTATAAGAGGGGGAGGATGTAAGAACCGAGAGTTTCATGAATAAATAATTATGTTAATATAATAAGAAAATGAATATTTATTTGAATATAAATATTGATGTGTTGTAAGATGTGTAATTTAATTAATTTAAATTGAATTGATATGAGGATTGAGAATTTTGGAATGCCTTGTATGGCATGAGAATGCCAGTTAAGTGAGTTAATTTGATTAAGAGATGAATAAATTGAAGTGAAGAGAATAATTAGTTAATATTATATTATTAATTAATTGTTATTGTGAGTAATAGAATATTAATTGAATGAAGTAATTTACATAATTGTCTTGTATGACAATATAATAAATGAGGGTATTATCTATTAAGTTAAAGGGATTTATTTAATTGAGAAATAGGAAATTTTGTAACAGTAACTAAGGTAGAGAAATTTCAAGAGTGGCGCAGCTGCACCACTCTTGTACTATAAACCAACGCAGCTGTGCTGGTAGTAAGACTTGGAAAATAATTTCCACTATGTGCATGAATTATAGAAAGGGTTTATTCAAAATAATAAAGACTAAAGAACTAGTTACCATTATTATTAATGTGAACATTATTATTAAATATTATTGTTAGGTTTGTAATATTCATGTGCGCAATCAAATTGCAAAATAATGCGGAAGCGTGTAAAATCAGAGTTTAAAAAAAAATTTACAAACCATATACCCGGATCACCCTTTATGCACAATTATTAATTAAACGAAAAGATAAAGAATAAATCATACCCTTGAAGATCGAGCTTCCTCAGGTACAAGTTCGCCTCCAAATCCTTTCGCGTTCAACTTGAATCCACCGGGTCTGGTTCCTTCCTTTGATCAACGTTAGCCACCCATGTGTTTGGCCTCTAGAGGTGATCCACCAAGGAAGAATAAAATTCAAGAAGATGGGTGTTATGGCTAACCCTAGTTTTCTATCTCTATAGAAAAGGCATACTCCCAACAACTTGGAATTATTACGTACTTTGTTAAAGTCAACAACCCATACCACCCATAATAAGACTCCTCTTATTTATAGATGTGGGCAACCCACCTTAACAATTAAGGAATTGGGTTTTATTTAATTAATTAAATTCTTTTAATTAATTAAGCTCCCTAATCTTATTAGGGATAATTAATTAAACTCCTTTAACTAATTTTCCTTCCTAATCCAATTAGGAATAAATGAGAGTACTTATATTAAATTAATTCCTAAACTCTTTTAGAAATTAAAATAATAATAATTGTAATAATATTAATAAGACTCCTCTTATTAATTTATATTTAATATTTCTAAAATATTAAATAATAATATTAAGCTATTTAATTTATTCTATCACCATAGATTAAATTAAATATACTTAATATATTATTACGATTATGCCATTAACTTCTTAAATAATTATTCTTCCTTTTATGGTGTGACCCTTTAGGTTCTCCATATTAAACCGGTTGTGAATAAATCAATTAGAACAATTCTAATCTTATTTAAATAAATAAATTAAAAACAATTAATTTATTTAAATAATATTTATTCTACAATAGGATAAGTTTCCTAATGATCAACGACTTTCCAGATAATATAGATTTCAACATTAATCATTAAAGAACCTTTGAGTAAATAGTTACCAGACAATTCAATCCTTCCACCATACAATGTCCCAATTAAATATAAGACATGGAATTATCGTCAAGTCTTATTTTATTTAATTATATGTATTTCGATCCTTAAATGCACAACTCAAATAATGCAAATTAGAAACTCCTTTCTAATTTCATTCCGCCGCCAAGGACTCATTGGGTTGTCATTTATCGAATCACATAGGACATTTCTCTTCTTTATTAGAAGTGGTAGATTCTTTATCGATCATGCATTATCTCCATGTACAACTTATTATACCCAAGCATACCTTTGATATACCCTAAGGGTCTTAAGGAATAAGTCAAAGTATAACTCTCATCATACACAAGATATTATGATGATCTCAAGTCCAAGGATTACTTATACTACTATCACTACTAGTGAATTCCTATTGACAGCAAATAAAACTCCATTAGGTATTCCTTAAATGAGCCAACGTTCAATGAACTTATTCTCTAATAAGCACCTACATACTTGCTTTAGTGTCTCCACAAATGATCATGAGATCAATCATCCTCATCCAATGAGCAAGTTAACGATGTACCAATCTATCCGGATTTACTAATCCCCAATTTAGTAATCCAATGATTGGGAACTATTTTAGTTTTAAGCTTTCTAAGAATTTAGATCTCATTAGAATGATCATCATCATTATTCTAAAAGCATTGCTTAAAACTATGGGTTTATCACATATTATAAAACAAAGATCATGTAGATAATTAAAAGCCTTTAATAAATTAATACTTTTTATTAATAAATGAATAAGATTGTTACAAAGTATATGCTTTATCATCAAACATGATCGGGCTTGTGTGCATACTACTTTCAATCTCCCACTTGCACTAAAGTCAATCGTCATGGTATCTTATACTCTTCTTCTTCTAAGTGACGATTATCCCGTCGTTGGATAAGCTTTAGTTAATGGATATGTAATGTTGTTCATGAGAGTCCACTATCTCTATAGTGATTTCCCATCTTTCAATGATTCTAATAATCAAATGAAAGTGCCACAACACATGTTTAGATCCAAGATGAGACTTAGGAACTATTCCTAGTTTCAGAATGAACTTTAATCCAAACAATCAACTTGCAGACTTCATTTATAGCTATATACTTTGTCTTTATCACTAAACCAAAGAACTCTTTTCTCTGCTTGGAACCTTTCCAATTCATCGCACCACTCGCTCAAGGTAACCTTTTACCTTAAAGTGGATTTTCATCATCTTGGTCTCGTCTTCAAAAACTTGAGTCTGTTAAGCCCTCTAGTTTTAATTCGGACCCATCATGTATGATCACATCCTTAGTGTTGGTTAAGAACTTTAAGATGTTTTCAATCGACTCACAAAGTGAACTTCTCCGCAATATGATCGATCCACATCAGTCTCAGATATTTCATTGCATACATGATAGTTACTCATGCGATCTCTCTTTCGTGAGTCCGTGGGGACTTTTAAGAGAAATACACTCCATAGCTCATCGACATGAGACATCTCTTGAGTTTGCCATGCTAAACGACTTTAGCATCAAATGAATATACGTTCTCGGGTTAAGTCGAGCATCCTCTAAAATCTATCTATATAGATTTATATCCCCAATTAAGATACTCTTCCCAAATCATTCGTGGAGGAATTTTAGACAACTTTATCTTTACCGATTGTAGCATTAGTATGTCATTCCTTATCCGTAGTATATCAACATATAATATTAGGAATGTCACGCTCCTCCCAATCGTCCCTTTTGTACACACACTAGAACTCTTACCTCATCGTATGTAACTCGGATCATCATCTTCTATGATGTGTACCTCATCATCATCATCCATGATGAATCCATACCTCCTAGGTATCTTCGGTACTATTCCGCATTTCTTACGATTGGCCAGGGTACAATAGGTCTATCTACAGGTTCCTCTTATTCGACTTATAGTGTTTTGTGGTTCTTGAACTCTTCAAGATCTATTATCCTCCCACTAGCCCTTTTAATGATAAACATCTTTATCTTAGAAGGAAGCGTGTTTCAGTAACAAACACCTTTTGCTAAGTAGGATTATAGAACATTTACCCTAAACTTACTTTTAGGATGTCCCACAAATCAGACTTGTCAAATCTTGTCCCAAGCTTATCCTTTGAAACCTTTTCACATAAGTTGGACAACCCTTTATCTTAACATACTTAAGATTAGGAATCCTCCCCATCCATAACTTTTTATGGAGTCTTCAAATAATTTTGAGGTTACCATTTCGTAGATATATGACCATTTCTAGGACATTATCCGGAAGGATACTAGAATGTCAGTAAAATCATTATGGACCGCATCTATGTCCAACAAGGTACGATTTTTCATTCAGATACATCAATCTATTATTGTGTATCGAGAGGCGCCCATTATGAGAAAACCATTTGAGATGATCTAGAAACTTATTGCACAAGTATTTATTCCTTGATCTAATCAAAGAATCTTAATACATTGTCAATTTGTTTCACTTTCAATTCTTTGAACCTTTCAAATAATTCACACTTGTATTTCAACAAATACATACATTCAACTCTTTGAATGATCATCTCCTTTTCTTATATTAGTTTGTTCAATTTATAAAATAATTTTCCACGTAAGTCAAGTATACAAAATCCATTAAGTAATATTTCATTCTATACAAAATATTATTATTATAAATAGAACAACAATTGTTCATAATTATAATACCAAAGATTTTATTGTCCAACAATAAAATGGAAATAATATTTTAACAAGAGCTGTAATACAATAACAACTTATCGACTTAATAGATTTGTTCAGTAGGCATTGCTAAACTATAAGTTTCTATGGCTAATGTAGCAACCTTTGTTACATTTTCCGCATATAGGATTACTTATATTTGTTTAGCTTTCTACTGCTTGGTCCCTTCATAAATCTATATTTATGATAACCAAAGTCAGTATCCAATACCCAAGTAGAACCTTCGACTTAAAGAAAAATTTATTTCAATCATGAACAAAATCGACAGAATCAAACTTCACTAAGCTTCTTTGGTTAGCCTCGCAAGACGCTTCTCGCAGCTTTCTTTCCAAAGTGTCCTCGGCTTATAGCGGAAGGGAAGCAAACTCCTTTGCTATCCGTATCGCTTTTGTTCTTATTATCCTTTGTTTATGCCTTTCTATTTACCTTCTTTGAATCGTTCTTCTTTTGAAGATCCTTTGGCCCCTACCAGTAAGACATGGTCTTTCTTGGTTGGAAAGTGACTCTCAACATTTTTCAACATGTTAAGCAAATCAAGCAAAGTTGATATCTAGCTTGTTCATATGAAAAATTCACAACAATTGTGAAAGGAGTCCGGAGTGAGTGCAAGATCAAATCTTAACTCAACTCTCCATCCATGACTAAACCAGTTGTCCTAATTGATCAATCAAATTGATTATGTTAAGAACCTTTTGTCTGTACTATAGTGCCATTGGCCATTCTAGATCGGAAGAGCTCCTTAGATATCTCGATATCTATCACCCCTACTTTCCTCACCATCAACTACTGATGTGCAGGAATATATAGTAGAAGCATCTATAGTTTCATGCCGACGTCAAGCTCGTTACTCATGGATGCGAGCATGATGTATCGAGCCAATCTGTGCATCATCTTGCCACTTTCTAAAAGTAGCAATGTCTTCCCTCGAGGCATTGTCTCGCAACTATTCTTGAGGATAGGCGATAATGACATAAGATAGCTTTTCAACTATGAGAACTATTCTCAAATTCCTTAACCAATCCGCTTAATTTGATCCAAGTTAATTTAGCATCTAATATGCTTCGCAGTTGATAGTAATTTTAGACATTGTAAAATTCTCGTAAATGAATTTGTAATTAACAACATTTTAACATACATTCTATTATTAATTACCAAAATAAATTAGGTCTTGTTTTAAATTGGTATCTCCCACTATTTTCTTCAAACTATATTACCTCACTTATATAGTTAAAGCAAAATCTAATTAAAGATTTGCTAGTGAGAATAAGGATCCCATTTCAAATGTATATAGCCTTGTGGTGACACAACAACTATATATATAAATAAATAGGTAGACAACTTTTGTCAATTACATCAACTATGCAACTCCTCAGTATTTTGCCTCTTAGATTATTTTGATCAGTGGTGGCACATCCGAATCAAAATTATCCAAGTTAAGTCCAACCTAGCACTCCATATATTCAAAAAAGAAAATATCATCCTTGTGGTGACACAACAAAACAATATTGTTCAATTTTCTTTATAAGCATCAAATGTGATAAATTAACATCTTAAATACTTAATACTTGCCTTGTGGTGACACAACAAACTCATATTAAATATTTAATACTCTATTAATTTTATCATGCTAGAAGGCTTAACGCTCGATATTCCAAATATCTTTGAACGCTTAGGACTTAATATAAAAATTGAGGGGTTTGTTATTAATTTGTCTCATCTTGTTTAGCGCGCATGCACATATATATATATATATAAAATACATCATATTAATGAACATGCGAAGCATGTTTGCATAATATATATATATATATAGTATAAGCATGCACATATAGAATACTATATTCTACCTGGATTGATTATGGACTTTTATTCTAGTTTGGTTCACTAGAGCCACCAAGTGAACCAAAAGGTCAAACCCTAGGGGTGCAAGAAATAATATTTAAATATAACTATTACATTTAAACCCGGGCTCCATTACAAACGGGTCTTCAAGCGCTCCTTGTTCCTTGATCTCTAATTCTTCAAAATTAATTCTAAGTATTCCTATTACAAAACTATTTAAAATAAATAGAAACCTTGATTAGCAGTCAAGGGGAAGTACATAGGAGGGGAATAGAATTTACATTAAGAAAAATTAGAGATGACGAGGTACGCAGACCCCATTTAATAAAACCCATACATTCATGCATCCAACTAAAATAAAATCCAATCATATTGGTCAATAGTCCATAATCAATCCCATTTATTATCATACACATCACCATATGCATCAATAAATAACATTCATCTCATGAATAATAAACATTTAATATATATATTGATATCATTTAATGGGCAAAATTAGTTAGTATAAAATCTAATTTTGAATAAAATAAACTCTTTTATTTAAATCCAAATTTAAATCAAAATAAAACTATTTTATTTTAATTTATCCTATTTTGAATAAAATAAACTATTTTATTTTAATCAAAATCTTTAATCAAAATAAACTCTTTTATTTTAATTAATTATGGAATCCAATTCCATGTATATAAAAAAAATCTTTAATTAAAATAAACTCTTTTATTTTAATTAATTATGAATCCAATTCCATGTAAAAAAAATCTTTAATTAAAATAAACTCTTTTATTTTAATTAATTGTGGAATCCAATTCCATGTAAAAAAAAAATCTTTTATTAAGGAAACACGGATATTCTTTCCTATTCACAAATAAACTCCTTTATTTTGAATAATATGAAATCTTATTTCATATCTAAATAAACTCCTTTATTTAAGGAAATTAGGATTCTCATTCCTATTCACAAATAAACTCTTTTATTTTGAATAATATGAAATCCTATTTCATATCTAAATAAACTCCTTTATTTAAGAAAAGATCAATTTCAACTCCAATTAGTTATCATGGAATCCAATTCCAACTCTAATTAGTTAGCATGAAATTCTAATTTTAAAATTAAAATAAATCTTTTTATTTTAATATTTAAAATAAACCTTTTATTTTAAAATTAAAATAAATATTATTTTAATTATAAAATTATTAAGAATAATATATATATATATATATATATATATATATAACTATTATATATATATATAATATAATAATCAATATATATATATATATATTATATGAAAAACCGTGCACTATATTTTCCAACAAAAAAACCGTGACTGCCTTTTGCTAAAAAAAATGGGCCACGTGAATGTCTGGTTCCCTTTCAAAAAAAAAAATGACGCATGTATCCTTTATATATATATAAAAAAATGCATGCTGTTTTTTTTTTTTTTTATTCCGTGCGGCATGAGAATTTTTTTTTTTTTTTTTTAAAATGCATGACCTGCTTTGAAATCCGTGCCAGCTTACATGCACGCTAATTAAAAAAAAAACGCCTTTATTTCCGTGCAAGCCTTGAAAAATTTACTTGATATACTGGCCTCGTTTTGCGTGCTGCATCATTTTCTGACCGGTAATCATATATATATATATAACCAGATTTTTTTTTATTTTTTTTTTTTAAATAAATTTTATACAATAAAATTATGCCCAATTAAATTATTCTAAACACATATCAATATACATATCAAATTTGAACAATTAATAATTTGCATAAAGGTTTGGCTCTGATGCCACTGTTAGGTTTGTAATATTCATGTGCGCAATCAAATTGCAAAATAATGCGGAAGCGTGTAAAATCAGAGTTTAAAAAAAAATTTACAAAACATATACCCGGATCACCCTTTATGCACAATTATTAATTAAACGAAAAGATAAAGAATAAATCATACCCTTGAATATCGAGCTTCCTCGTACAAGTTCACCTCCAAATCCTTTCGCTCAACTTGAATCCACCGGTCCGGTTCCTTCCTTTCGATCAACGTTAGCCACCCATGTGTTTGGCCTCTAGAGGTGATCCACCAAGGAAGAATAAAATTCAAGAAGATGGGTGTTATGACTAACCCTAGTTTTCTATCTCTATAGAAAAGGCATACTCCCAACAACTTGGAATTATTACGCACTTTGTTAAAGTCAACAACCCATACCACCCATAATAAGACTCCTCTTATTTATAGATGTGGGCAACCCACCTTAACAATTAAGGAATTGGGTTTTATTTAATTAATTAAATTTTTTTAATTAATTAAGCTCCCTAATCTTATTAGGGATTATTAATTAAACTCCTTTAACTAATTTTCCTTCCTAATCCAATTAGGAATAAATGAGAGTACTTATATTAAATTAATTCCTAAACTCTTTTAGAAATTAAAATAATAATAATTGTAATAATATTAATAAGACTCCTCTTATTAATTTATATTTAATATTTCTAAAATA
Organism: Panax quinquefolius; assembly: GCA_020205615.1. Lineage (NCBI taxonomy): Eukaryota > Viridiplantae > Streptophyta > Magnoliopsida > Apiales > Araliaceae > Panax > Panax quinquefolius. The sequence goes on along the minus strand of CM035152.1, from coordinate 46,802,587 downwards.
TTAAATAATAATATTAAGCTATTTAATTTATTCTATCACCATAGATTAAATTAAATATACTTAACTATATTATTACGATTATGCCATTAACTTCTTAAATAATTATTCTTCCTTTTATGGTGTGACCCTTTAGGTTCTCCATATTAAACCGGTTGTGAATAAATCAATTAGAACAATTCTAATCTTATTTAAATAAATAAATTAAACAATTAATTTATTTAAATAATATTTATTCTACAATAGGATAAGCCTCCCTAGCGATCAACGACTTTCCAGATAATATAGATTTCAACATTAATCATTAAAGAACCTTTGAGTAAATAGTTACCGCATAAATCAAATCCTTCCACCATACAATGTCCCAATTAAATATAAGACATGGAATTACTTGTCAAGTCTTATTTTATTTAATTATATGTATTTCGATCCTTAAATGCACAACTCAAATAATGCAAATTAGAAACTCCTTTCTAATTTCATTCGCCGCCAAGGACTACCTGAGTTGTCATTTATCGAATCACATAGGACATTTCTTCTTTTATTAGAAGTGGTAGATTCTTTATCGATCATACATTATCTCCATGTATAACTTATTATACCCAAGCATACCCTTTGATATACCCTAAGGGTCTTAAGGAATAAGTCAAAGTATAACTCATCATACACAAGATACTATGATGATCTCAAGTCCAAGGATTACTTGTACTACTATCACTACATGAATTCCTAATGACAGCAAATAAAACTCCATTAGGTATTCCTTAGCGAGCCACGCTCGTTGAACTTATTCTCTAATAAGCACCTACATACTTGCTTTAGTGTCTCCACACAAATGATCATGAGATCAATCATCCTCATCCAATGAGCAAAGCAACGTATGTACCAATCTATCCGGATTTACTAATCCCCAATTTAGTAATCCAATGATTGGGAACTATTTTAGTTTTAAGCTTTCTAAGAATTTAGATCTCATTAGAATGATCATCTTCATTATTCTAAAAGCATTGCTTAAAACTATGGGTTTATCACATATTATAAAAACAACATCATGTAGATAATTAAAAGCCTTTAATAAATTAATAATTTTTATTAATAAATGAATAAGATTGTTACAAAGTATATGCTTTATCATCAAACATGATTGGCTTGTGTGCATACTACTTTCAATTATTTCATGCCAATATGTGTAATATGAAAAAATGTGAGTAGTAGTATCATATAATTACTCATAAGATTAAATGAGGTGTGACATTTAATTGGGATTAATACTATACAAAAATTATATGGTAAAAGTAATTAAACCATAAAGTTGATTTAAATAAGTTTTGTTACCTCATCATATGTGATGAGACAATTAAATGTGTACTCTAAAGTATGGGAGTAAATAAATATGTATTATTAAAATATTTGAGTAATTAAATAGTAAAAAGGAGATATTAAATTATTAGTGATCAATTAAATTAAGTCCACATATGTTATAAATATTAAATTATGTGGACTAATGTACATAGATTATATGATGGGAGTACATAAGTAATCCCTAACTTTACTTGGTGTAGTAGCATTAACACATTAAAATTATATTTTGGGAATTAAAGTAACTAAACTGAGAAATATTAATCACGTTGCTAAGAATTAAGAAGCTCAGTTGAACAAACAGTGTCCAATTTCCATTTGCGTAACTTCCAAGTTGTGAACAGTGACCTCAAACATAGGTGATCATTGTTATACCAATGGCTGATGGTGAGTGGTTGAGCAACTCTTAGTTAACCATTATGTTTTCCCTCTACACCATGGATTTCAACGTCAGTGTAAACCCAAAGTCCAGTCCACCATTTCTCTATATAATGACAGTTTCATTTTCATTTTCCGTTACTGAAAAATTTGTCTACCAAATTATAAGTTTGAGAGTGTGAGTTGTTGAAAAATTGAAGGAGTATAATCAGTGTGTTAAAGAATTCAATTAATCTTCCAGGAGGTATAAATTCTATATTTTAGTTCTTGAATTGAGTTTTGTTAAATTATTGAAATCTCTTAAATTCTATGTCCATTAATATAAATTAGCATGCTATCAAGTGTTTATAATGTTTGTATACATGTATACAGTCTCTATAAATGAAATAAGTATGTTTGATCTAAAGGAATTCCAAGTAGTATTGATACTGCATAATGTAGTATCTCAATGCTCTTGTTTCAAGAAGGCACACAGTGCCCCGGTTTATACTTAGGGAAGCCAGAATTGCTACTGGACCTTAGAACCAGATTTTGGTTTCTGTTAGGCTAAGTTGTTGCTAACTTGATTCTATGACTTATATATACATGAAAAAGAAGTATAACATATTTTATAAAGCTTTCTTATGTGGTATGAATTGTTCAACATGATTTAGTGAGAGATTTATAACAAAAACTTAAAGTTTTGAAAACGAATTTGATGGAACTCATGTTCTACAAGTTTTGAGCTTAGTAGTATACACAAATGACTAATTTCGAACCTAAATGAGCATGATATAGTATTTATAGTTCCTTTGTTCATGACTAACTTGTCAGGCTTTGTGTTAGAGTACTTTTTCAAAGAAAAGCTTGACATATCAAAGCAAATATGAATGAATACTATATGATGTGTGTTCTGATATTGTGAGGCTATTAACATGACTTAAATATACATGATAAGAGCTTTAAAGATGCTTTACATGTGTTAAATTGCATCGTTCAAGTTTAAAATGATTTCAAAGGAAAGCTTGAATTTATTTTCAAACCAAGTGCATTAAGTATGAGTAGTTAGATTCTGAAGATTTAAGATGTCATGTTTATATCTCTAAACATGATTCTTATATGTTGAACATAATAGTAGTAAACCATGCATGAGTTTAAGCATGTTTTAAAGTACTAAATGATGCTAGTTTTGAATAAATGATATGAACATTATGAGCATGTGTAGTACAGATTATGTGACCTTTTTATGTGAACATAAGGCTAATTAGTATGTATAGTGATTACATGACTCTATTTGGCCTTAATTTTGTGAAAATCCTAAACTAAAGTCCCTAATATATAGGGTTGATCTTGAAGTGGTCATATGCTTATGTAAAGACCTCTAGCATGTGTACATGATAGTTAATAATGACTTGGTATGTTAAAGTTTGGACTGAAACCAGGAGAGTATAAGCTCAACTTTGGTCAGGCTAGAGGATAGCGCGTGAGCATGGCCAGTCCCTAAGCTTCAGACAGTATGCACTTTGCCCGTCTGTCATGATCAGCTTTTGTATTTCTTTTTATGGTCTGAAGTTTAAGGCATGCTTATATGGTTACTTTAACTTGTATTATATGACCATTATGCTATGTAATGTATTAAGAAGCATGCTAAGTAATAGAATTGAATGTTTGATTATAAACTTTCAAATGATAAGTCCAAAAGATGCTTGTGAATTATAAAGCAATGATTAGAAACTATGTTGATGACTTCATGGTGTTTTGTAAACTGATTTATGCTATAAGTACGCAAAAGTATGTGATGAAGTGTGTGTAGAGTATACGACTAAGTTAGACGTTTATGTGTGCATCTAAACTTATATATTATGTATGAGTGTACATGACTAATGAATATCTTATATGCGTAAATATATTATGTTTGGATTCGAAAAGTGTTGATAAGTTATACTTTGGTAAACTACGCTTGAGGCAAGTACTCAAACCCTACTCTTTATTAAGCATTACTTGAACTTGTACTATTATTGATCGTACAAGTAAGTCTTTGAGAGTATAATACTTCATAGTCTAGAAATAAAATTGTTTATAAACCTTGATCTCGAATGATAATTGTTCATATATATATATATTGTGAAAGAAAATTGTCTAAGCCATTGCTTCGGCTAGACTATTGATATTTGATCGAAAGCTATCCAAACCAAATTAACTTGGTGCGGACTCTTATAACTGAGATGAACAACCCTCTTGGTAGGGGAATTATATATTTGTTGGGAAACTAACATGCGCACATAAGGAAGAATAAATGTTATGCATGATATAGGGTATAAGACCCCAGTTTTTTATAAATAAAATTGAATTTTCTCTATTCATTATCTTGAAATAATAAGGAGTTAATTTGATATAATATTTTGGTTATGGGTGAAATGTGCAAATTTTACAAAATAAGCAAGTGGTTATAAAATATTCATTTTTGTCGGGGAATATTCGTTTGGTCGTGAAATATTCTTGTTGTTGGGGAATATCCGTACGACGGCGCAGTCATTTGTGGGCCCCATAACGGAATAACTGTCAGATGAAGAAAACGACAAGTTTGAGTTTTTATAAATAATGACATAGTTTTTATCGTTAACACTGTTGGAATACCCGGTGGTTAAAATACAGTAATACGTGTGGTTACACAGTAGCACACGGTATTGCACAGTATTATTGAATTATTGATTCGTACGTAAGAAGGCACTACTCAATAATTGTTACAGTAATTACTGTTCAATATTTTATTTTATTGATTCAATAATTGTTGCGTTGATATTTTATATTATTGTTGTTTTAATAATTGTCTCTGCATAGTATTTCCCATTATCAGATCAATAATTCATATTATTTGAATAATATTATTAGATAGCATTATTGGCAATGTCTAGAAAGTTCTGTCTAAAGAGAGGTTTGGTCACCTAATTGCGCGCCAGTAAGGAGAAATCCTTATCGAAAAGCCCCCTCTTTCTTAGGAACTGCCTGGTTGTCATAATTGTGATTCTGTAATATTATTTGTGAATAATTAATTATTGATTTATATGATAGGGAAATATTTATTTGATGCGGATATAAATGATAGATTTATTTATTTTATGTGATTATAATTGAAGGAATTAATGTTGAGGTATTTTATCAGTATTATTGTTGGAATGGAGGTATTAAAAATCAAATCAGTATTTTTATGATATATTGCGTGAGTTATAATTTTTAATCCGATCGTTGGATCGTTGTGATTTTTGGATATGTTATACATATATAATTTGAGTATATGTCCATAAATTTTGAACCGTTAAAAATGAACGAATGATTTGTTATGAATTTTAAGAGGTGATTGATTCGGAAATTAGGTTTACAAATAATTTTGGTGGAAAATTCTAGAATTGAGTGGGCCCCACTTGTGGTTGGTGAAGAAATGTGTTGAATTTTATTTCAAATGTGGTGGGTGGCAATAGTAGCAGGCAATAGTAGCAGGTAAAGCCATCAGGTAGCAGGTCAAGACTGCTTCGGTGTGCTAACATTTTCCTATAAATAGAGGGCTAAGTTAGAATTGAAAATCACACCGTAAACAAGTTTTTTTCTCTCTATATTGTCGTTTATTTTTGTGAGTATTTAGATACTTTGAGAGTTCTTTGTTCGGTGACAAGTTTCCTTCGACTTTCTATCCGATATTCCGATCAGAAGTACCGTTATTTTGAGGTAAGGGATGTTATTTTCTTCTTAAATGATATTATTTTCTTCAATATCATTATGCCGAAAAAGTGGTTTGAACTTTTTAATCAAATTTGGAACTTTTTGTGTCAGGGTTACTATTCACGTAGACGGCACTATTCAAGTATACAACACTATTCATCGAAAAATGAAATTTTCTTCTTTTTGTCCAAGATGTCTATTATGGTTACTATCTTTGATTGTATCCATGTTTTGATCTTTATTTTTGAATTCTGCTTCTCAATTGGTTATTATGAAGTATTAGTGATCTTGGATAAACTGTAACACGAATCCCTAATATTTGTCCTTCTGTCTCACTGGATTCGTTCTCTAAAATATTTTTCATCATCCTCAGTCCTTAATGATGATATTATTGAATATCTTTGGCTGTAGAGTGCAAAGATGAATGATTAATCGATGAATATGTTTGGCTCAGAAAGTGCAAAGATGAACATGTGTTGAGATAAATACATGACCAATTTGGTGATATAAATGAATATCTTTGGCCTCAGAAAGTGCAAAAGATGAATATTTGATTAAAGATGTATATTTATTGTTGTTATTGAGGATAAAATATTGATGATGGATTTTAAATCTTAGAAGATAGTAGAATTCATTCTCTACGTGACTCTTCTAATGGATTTACATTTTATTTGCATTTGTTGATCTAAAACTTGTTGTCTATTATATTCTATCGATTTTTTCCTGTTGAAGACTAATGATAATTTGTTGTATATTATCTTAGTCATAATATTCTTTACTGGGCTAGTTGAGCTCACCTTTTTCCTTTTTGTTCCATTTTTCTTCTCGTGAGGTGAGAACATAGCAGGATCTAATGGGGAATGGAGTGATGGTTCTAGAAAGGTGTTTTTAGCGTCCTCACTATTTCGTAAAATAGTGTATGAATAATTGTAATGAGGACTTATTTGAGTGTGGATATTGTCTAGAAGACAATATTTGTATTTAAACTCACAGTATGTGTTATCGTATTTTGCATGATAATTGTATTATTGAAGTTGTAGTTTGCTTTTCTGTACCATGTATTTGACGACTCAGAATGGGTGTTGCATACCTATTTTGGGGGCGTCACATAGGGTACTTTAAACTGATCACATGTTGTACTCATTTTGTAGAATTATTAATTTATTACTGTTAATTCTAAGAGAAGTTCATAGTCCTTAGTGACTGCTCAGTATTCGTTACTTTGAACTCCTGAATTGATTATGCATTGAATCTTATTGATATCTTTCTGTCCATAGCGACTATTGTTGATAATCATTGATACTTCTTGCTATCATTGAACTATTATTATTGTTGTACCATTGAGAAATATAAAACTTCATTGAACACCCTTTTGCTATATTACTCTCTGGGAAAAATTGTTGCTCATCCTTGCTTTCCTTAAAAATTTCAGTTAAGGCAGAACGTGGTGAACCCTCTGGCAAGGACAAGGGTAAAGAGAAGGCTTTGGAATAGTTAGTTCCGTAGTACTAGGAATGCAATACTATTCTGTTGTAGAAGAAATTATTTATATTAAGCTATGTTTAATTTAAGTTGTATTGTATAATAACGGTTGCGAGCTTTGGGACAAGAATAATTATGTTATAACAATGTAACTTATTCTATTATTCCATTGTGTGAGATTTTAATTCTTTATTTGAGTTAATACGTGACAACCAAATTTGAGACAAGTGTGATCTGAATTTGGGGGCGTCATAGGAAACCCTAATTTCATTTTTGGGAATCCTAAACCCTAACTGGGAATTTCAAAACGCTAATTTGGGAGCTCTAATGCTAAGTATAAAACCCTAAGGGTTAAAAGTAATGTGAATAAATGAATATGAATATTATGTGATGGTTTATATTTGTTTCTCATATAAACAAATAAAAGTAACTAATGTAACCTAATTATATATTAGGAATGAATAATTGAATAACTTAAGGGTTAATATAAAGGAGAATAATAATATTTAAAATATATACTAACTCTAAGGAATTTATTTTATACATCTCAATTAATTAATTTTATAACCTAATTGTAGCAAGTCTAATTGGGTTAAGAAATTAAGTGTATGAAAGTAAGGATTTAAATTATAATTGAGGAAATAAAAACCCTAATTAAATATTTAGGGAAAGATAGAATTAAAAGTATTGGACCTAATCTATTTTCATGGCCCAAATATTTTTATTAGAAAGCCCAAAGTAATTAATTAGAGAGCCCAACAATTTAATTCAATGGTCCAAGCTTGGCCCAAATTGGAAGGACTTTATGGTCATGTGTTAAGTAAAATAAAAGCATTAAAAGAAAGCAAACTTGGAGAAATATAGGCCACATGGCCGGGTGTTTAGTGAAGAAGAAAAGGAGGGGAGATGAATGTGATGATTAATTACTTTAGTGGATGATCAAACCACTTATTAGTCACATATGCAATTCACCAACATTTTTGTTCATACTTACTAGTAATCTAAGGTTACAAGCAACATAAGAAAGAGAGTGAATGGGAGAGGTATTGGGAGATAATAGCTAGATATACTAAATATATCTAAACCTTTTTACTAACACAAAAAAAAAAATTCATTTTATTTCTCTTTCATCTTATTTCTTCTAATTTGCTAAGAAAACCAAAAAGATAGAGAGAGAATAGAAGGGCAATTTCGGGAGCCACAAAGAGATAATGTAACAATCCAAAATTTTAAATTATAATTTCAAATATTTATTGAATTATATAAATATTTTTATTGATGTGGTTATTGTGGAATAAATATTTGTTTAATTTGAGTTGATTTGATTATTTATTTGTTAAATAAATAATTAATGAGCGAAGGAAATTAGTTATTATGAGATAATATTCTAAATTAATTTAATAATTAAGTTAGAGAATTGATAGGGATTAAATGGATTATTATAATATTTTTAATTTAATTTGGAAATAAAAGTGTGACAATAAACTATGCTAAATGAATTATAAAAATAAATTAAAGGAGTTAATTGAGATTTTCCAAACAAAGCTTTATGGCTTTTAAATTTTGAATTTGAATTATAATAAATAAAATAAAATATAAAATATATTTATAACTGATATACATTTATTACTTTGTAACTGCTAAATTAGTAACTAGGCGTATTATGGTCCTATTAGTTTTATTTTACGCTTAGTGTTAGTGGCCTATTTTGACACTAAGAGAAAAAAGAAGGGTTACAGATAATTTGAGAGAGACAAGAGAAAGATTGAGAGAAATTTCTATGTTCCAAGCAATTCTTTGTGGTTGACAAGGACTACTAAGTAATTGAAGGTATGTTCTATAACCTTGATATATATATATATATATATATATATATATATATATATATATATATATATATAAATATATATATATATATATATATATGTGTGTGTGTGTGTGTGTGTGTGTGTGTGTGTGTTTTACGGTAAAAATTTCAAGTTTCCAAGTTCTGTGAATTCAAATTTTTTAAATTGTTGATATACAGCTGATAACTTATGATTATATGTGTTGGTGGTGTTAGAGTTTGTAATTAGACAAGGAATTGTATACTAATTTCGTTTAAAAAGAAAGAAAATAGTTTTACAGTGAATATCTGTATGAACATGACTTGTAAGAGTACCAAAATTGATATAGTTGATTGTGAACTAATAGGTAAATTGAGCCTTGAATGTATTAATTCAGTAAGTAATGAAGAGAACGTAGTTTGAATGAATTAATTTGGTGTATAATTGTGATCACAATGTTAATTTTTGTCAACAATGTCAAAAATAGATTTTTTGGTTTAAAACAAAGCATTCAAGGATTTAAATTTTCTGAAGTTGTTGTTTAGTTGTTTTAAATCAGTGTATATATCATGGGTAACGTTTATGTGTAATCTATGTAAGTTATACGTGTTAAATTTGGTGCTAGAAATTAAGATGCAGTCAAATTAGCTTTGTTTCTGTTCTTCCTGCCCAGAACTGTGATTTGGCGCCACAACGCCAACCTTAGAGTCATGTTAACGCCAAGTCTCTAAGTTGCGGCGCTTGGCCATGATGCGTATGCCTCATGACTAAAGACCAAAGATTACGTTATAAAGATTGTTACAGTAGTAAACTATGAAAGCCATGTATTTGCTAATGTAATGGCCGTAAAATTGGTTTTTATTACACAAAGTCTGTAATTGTTAATAAGGTGCAATATATGACAGTTAAATATATGATTTTGTTAATCGTGGTATTATAGTACTAAGAATGAGATTATTATTAACAATTAGCAAGTTTTGTTATTACATTATTAAGGTGACTTGACTATGTGATTAAAACCAATCCATACATGAAATAGATACTTATCTGTATACAGAGTATACGTAGTAACTAATTGTGTCATAATAACATATGTATAGGATACTGTAAATTGAATTATTACGGTTTAGCTTACATGCAAAGCAAGTTTTCTTTATCCTACCTTGTTTACAATTGAGCAAGCTTCTAAACCTTACCTCTTGATATTGAGCAAGTTTTTCTGATCTTTAACTTGTTACTTAGCATGAAAGCTTCTAAATTCTGATACACTTATGTTGAACAAGTTTTATCCTTCAAATTGCTATTTATTATGTATGCTCAATACTCAATTTGAAACAAAATTCTAAACTTAGCTTAATATTGTTTAAACAAGGTATGTTACGTTATTCAATGCTAATGCTTTTAGTTTATTTTTAAAGCATGACCTTAATATACAATGTCGATTCATTTATGACTTATTCCATAGCATATTGTTATTAAATTCTTATTGAACTAATCCTTAGTTGATGTTTGTTAAACTCTAAATTACCTTGAAACTTATCCAAACCAAGTTTACTTTGGTGCAGACTTGTATTCTAAATACTGAGATGAACAACCCTATTACAGGGGATAATTTACGCATAGCGTTTAAATGTTTGGGCACAATACATTTTACGAAGGGCTGATCCCCCTAAGTACGAGAAGTCCCTACAGTCTTATGATTGTTTAAGTTTAAGTTGAAAGAATAATTATAACTATGGACACAGTTCGTGGTCTTGTGACCCTCAGATATATATATTTCAAATTCTGTTTCTGATTATCATTGATAGAGAATATTATTCAATTATATTGATCCTATTCATTTGGTAGTTGTTATGATATTTTATTCATTGTCATTTCAAGTGAGCATTGTTTCCTCACTCTTGCTTATATAACCATTACAGCTAAAGTTGAAAAGGTCGATGAACCTACCACCAGTAAAGGAAAAGGAAAGACGAACAAGTGTTGAAGATTTGTAAATTTATTGATTTCCATATTATCAGACTTTGTTTTAGTTGTTGAGATGTAATTATTTATTTTTCGCACTTGATGTTTGTATTTAATGGTTAGATAGCCTGGGATATTTTATTTAACTTATTGATGTAATTCCTTTAATGGGAAGGTTTATTGTTAAATTTTATTATGTTTGGGTAGTTAGACATGAATGTTTTTATCAAGTGAACACCAAATCTTGTGGGGATAAAGTACCTGGATTTGGGGGTGCCACAGATAAAGGGAAAGGGGATTTCATCTTCAAGCTACCCAATATCATCATCTACTTTGAAAGATTAAGAAAGGCTAGCAAAATATCAAGGTATAAACACCTTTTATTTATGTATTTTTGATTCTTCTAAATATAAACATGGATTAATGATTTCAAACTTCAAAACTCTAGATCTACATGATCTAGAGTGTGTTATGTATGGATCTATCTATCTTGTGTGTTAAAAGTTAGATCTAAAGTAGGGAAATGAAAGCAATGTTTTGAAAGCTAGAAAATCTTAATTTTTCGTTACTACTTTGTAAGCTTATAACTTGAGATCTGCAACTTTGTTTTGCAATCCATCAAAAGTGGGTACTATATATATAAGTTAAATACTAAACCTAAGTGGTAGCACTCAAAAATATTGAGTTTACAAGGCATAGTGACTGTTATAGCAAAAACAATCCCGACTTTTGAAGAAGAAAACAAACTGTTTTGGGTCAGTTTAAGCTAGGGGTAGTTTCATAATTTTTATGACATTCAAAAATTCTAGAAAACTTTAAGATGATAATATGATAAGGTTTCTAACATTTCCAAGTGGAATCACTAAAAAAGGAGTTGTATATTTTTGTATGGACTGTTTTTGCGAAAAAGTAAAAAAATTCAAAAACAAATTGTCCCAGATTTTATAAGGGCTGTTTCGGCCACTTAATTTGTGAAATAAATTCCTACCTTTTGGGACATAAAAATATATGATATAAAGTATTCCCTGTCCAAAAATGAGCTCATTCTGACTTAAAATGACCAAGTTATGACCATTTTAATATTTGGGATTTTTTGACGAAAATGACTATAACCGGAGTTCTATAACTCTGATGGCCACAAAATTTAAATTGGAGGCTCACGTTAACACTTATAAGAATATGTCAAGAGATGGGAATTTCTGGAGTTAAGCATGATAGGGCTAATTTCTTAAGCTACAAACTAAAAATGATATTTGAAAAATACTAAAGGGAGTTAGAAAATTATAGAAAAATTCTTTTTGTGTATGAAATATATGTATACATGTCTGGACAAAAGATAGAAAAATAATAAGTTGATTTCGTATTTTCGTGAAAAGGATAATGAATCCAGCTTACTGGATTGAAGTTTTTATGAATCCAAATGCTTGCTGGATTGAAGAATTGGTGAATCCAGGCTTGCTGGATTAGAAATCAGTTGAATCCAGTCTATTGGATTGGAATCCAATTTGCTAGATTGCAATCTAGTTTGCTGGATTGACCATCTAGTTGCTGGATTTGGAATCTAGTTTGCTGGATTGCAATCTGGGTTTCTAGATTGGTATGTTTGGCTAATCCAAGTTGTTAGATTAGTATTTGACTTATTTGATTTTAAAGAAGAACTTATAATATATAAGGTTAAAGTGTTAAATCATAATGTAAAGGATATAATGATTAAAGAATTATCAAAGGACGATAATAATAATGATGTTTTAAGGAGTAATCTAATATTTGATTATGTGATAAATGTTTAAGTTGTATAATGACTGTAATTAACAGACCTGTATGTGATGATATTATTCTAATTGGGAGATCGATATTATCAATAATAGGTCTTTCAACTAAAGCTAAATTAGCTTTGTGTAACAGTAGTCAATGGTACAGGCAAGTTTCTTGAACTATACTTTTATTGTGCAAGTTTCCTAACTCGAACTCGAGTTGTTATTGTAAAGCATGTTCGTGGTTAATCATTGTTGATTTACCGCATCTATTATTTATTGATTCGCACGTTATTCATGTTGCATATATTTATCAGGTATGAAAGGTTTATCACCTTCATTACCATTTGGTCCATATATAGTTGTTCATGTTCATTGTTGGCCATTCATCTTTATTGTCTCGGTCATTCCGTTATGAAAATTGATTCATATCCTTTCACAATTATTATGTTAAAAGTTTGTTAGCTTATTATTCATTCTTTCAATCATGATATATCTTTCTGTGAAATTAAACTTGCTGAACAAACTTGTTACTCACCCTTGCTATATTATTGTCGACGTTGGGATTTTTATTTGTCCCTTTCTGTTCTTGTCTTTTGGTGTTCTCATGTTAGGTGAGATTTGTTTGAAAAAACAGGTTTGAAAAGGTCCGACATATATATGTCGACGATTGTACTGTAAGAATCGCCAGTTGGTATTTTAAAATGGTTACACCAACTCAATCGAGAAATGGTTTGCACATAGACCTAGTGATGTAACACTGCTTAACAGATCTGTGAAACCGAGATTTGTTAGGGTCCGGGGGCTTGATTAAGTGGAGGGAAGGTGTTAGGAACCCCTCGACTTCCGTGGTGACACGGTTACCCCACTTTTCAATTTAAACTTTTATCTAAATTTGCATGTGTGTAGGTCTATGTGCTGTTGTTTGGAAGTATTGTTATGCCTCATTTGCACCTATATACAAAGGGTTTGAATTTTGTATAAAAGTTCAATTTTAACGAGATATAACAATGATGTTTTGTAAAATAGGTTTTTCAAACCCTTGTGATCAATAGTAATTGAGGCCTTTGATACTTTTATTTTATTATGTGTTCTTCTTGATTGCTTTTATTATTTTAATAATGTGAAGCATCTTTGAGAAAATAATGTATATAGCAGTGCCGAACTCCTTGTGGGCATGAGAGCCATCTAAGGATATTCAAACACCATGAATAATTTACAAGCTGGTATCAGCTGAAAATGTCCATCACGGGAACTGAATCTAGATTCAGGAACTAAATCTGTGATCACATGATTCCTAGGCTCACATGATGATGCAGTATGTATAAAACTGTAAATAGTTATATATATATATATATATATATAAGTTGTAAACGCACCGGATATATATAGGGGAAAATGGCTGTGCACAGCTGTGTTATTTTGTTTTGTACACAGTACACCAAAACGATGTCATTTTAGAAGAGTTTTTTTTAAAAAAAAAACCACGCGTCTTCTCCCCTCCCAATTACAGACTTCTCCCCTCCGAAATCAGAGCTTCTCTCCTCTCAATAATCGCTCAAGCCCAAAATGAGAAATCGATCCAACATGTTCTTCTACCCCAAAATGAGAAATTGATCCGGCATGTTCTTCGCTAACCCAGTTATTGTGCAACTCCGTTTTCCGAATCAGAAATCGCTCAAGCTCTTCTCCCCAAATAGGTTTCTTTATTCCACCCTCTCTCTCTACATATGTATGCATATACATATGTTCGTTAATTTTTATTCTTCTACTCGTTGTTGAGTTTATGTTATATATAAGCCTCATTGTTGTTTGTTGGTGTGAATTGGGTACCAGGTATTGTCTAATTTTATGCGGTTTAAATTTTATTTAATTATGGAGTTTTACAAGCTAGTGTTTTTTGTGGTGTATTTTATTGATTTGGGTGAATTACTTGTAACTCAACTTCATGGTTATATTTTTGTGTGGTTGTGCATTATGGTTCTCTCTAGGGATTTTTTCTAATAAATCAAGAACGAGTATATATATATGCTAAAATTAATTAGAGACCAGGGATTTGATGATGAGTAAAAAGAAATGAGTCTAGTAGTAGCTTGGTAGGGGTCTAGAGGAGAGATGATGAGATCGAGAATGTGAATAGAGGAAAATGATGGAGTAGAGAATCAATTATTAAAGAAAAGAAAAAGAAAAAAAGATAGGAAAAGATGGGGTTACTAGCTAGCTCTACTATTGAAGGTGGGTTCTTTGTCATATTATCTATTTCAGGAATTTCCAAGACTACTAGTCCATGTGACCTACTCCCCTTATTAGCATCTACCAGAGAGAAAAAGATATACGCATATATTGACATTCATAATGGGACACATAATTATGAGAGTAGCCAGGATGATTTATACCTTACAAAAATTCTAAGCAATTCAAAATGTACAGTTCAAGTAATTTTACAGAAACGTGTTGAATTTATATAGTTGACGGTTGTTGAATTGCTGCATTTTGATGACACTTATAGATGGTTATATACAAAAGAATTATATATATAATTATACACAAGTATTTTCATATGTAAATGCAACTTAATTATATAAGATTGACAAAATGGGCGACCTATTTGGACCAATCCAAATCCTATGTGGTATGTGTTCATTGTTCAGTTTAAGTAATTGTCTTATGATGTAGGGGCCTGCATGGATATGAATGAATTTTTCACCAAACAAGTAGTCACTTCCAGTCCAGTTGGAGTTAATTATATATACATTAATAGAAATTATATTGAGCATGATGACCCACTTGCATGACTAGTTTCCCATTTAGATTTCAAGTCATATATATTTCAGGCATGCACTCATATAAATTCCTTTATTGCACTAAAACACGTAGATAAATTATAATTTCAGGCATGCACTCATATACCACAGTATCATTGAGCATATTATTTGACTCGAACTTGATGACAAGTCGTTGGAGTAACTGGTTTTATTTTGACACTCTACCGATTTGAAAACACTTCAAGGATGACACTCTACCGATTTGGCAACAATTGAAGCATCTCCCTTTGGTATGAATTGGCATATTTAGAAGCCAAGGGTAGGATTAAGAGTGGATACAGTGCATGTCAGATTGCATTTGAGTCCGGGTTTAAGTGTAACAGTGTAGTTTGGAAGGCTATAAGGATTCTAAATCCAGCAAATGAGAAAATCTCGTGGATGGATGAGATTCATCGGTTCATGGTGGATGTTCCAAAGGTCTTTGCTGTTTGAAGTTCAAGCATTTAGCAACTTCAGTTTGTTTGTGGGTTTTTGGAAGTGAGAAATGGTCAATTTTTATTCATGTTTTTAGAATTTAGCAATTTGTGATATGGAATTTGACTGGAGTATGCATGTGTTTTAGTGGGTAGGAATTGAGGGTGTTAATTTGAGATTTTACAGTGTAATCTGGTGGTTGCCTAAAATTAATTTTACTTAGCGAGAAGACGCGATTCATTGTCTTGGGATTATTTCATGATTACTTCTGTATGGTCAGACTATCAATGATTGTTTTTTAGAGATCAACTTATTCATGATTCTGAATTCAGAGGCATTAGGCTGTTCCAATGTCCATTGATCAAATGGTGTATTTTCTACTATTTATTTATATTTATGAGCTATTATTATAGTTTCTTTGTAAGTGGAATGTCTGATTGATGATTGATTGTATTTTGAAGAGTCCAACATGGGTACTCTTCACTATTTTACACTAAATGAAGTGTTCAGTACATATATCGTTGTTTCAGATACTCTAGGACAAAGTGAAGAGTGCATGTAACATAGGTTGAAAAACATCACTTGTGTATAGAGTTCAAAATATTAAGGTGTATACATTTCCTTGAAAAACGACACTTGTGTATAGAGTTGAAAATATTAACTTGTATACATTTCTCTGTCTTCTGACTTTAGTGGTTTTTTTTTGCTAAATAGATTTACTTTAGTGGTTTTGCATTGACCATTACTTACACAACGTAATAAATAAAAATATTTATAAAGCAATTACAAATTATCTTTCTTTCCTCAAAGAGAGCTCACTGATAAGTGGGTTTTATACCCGCGAATCAGTTTCTAATTCAAGCTTATTCGTTGTTAATTCCTTGTTTTCATGTTTATTTTTACTTGTTTATTGTTATTTTATGTGTAGGTTGGTCGGTGTGGCAAGTCATTAAAAAGGAGGCATTTGGGGCAAAGTTTTAGCAAGATTAGAGCTTAACCAAAGTCGAAGTCGAGAGACTAGTTCGCCAGTATGGCATATTTTGCCTTTACACCTCACGGGTAGGGGTCTTCAATCCGATTATAAGAGCCTAGCCACGGGCGAAGTGTGTTTTCTAGATATATACCGTAGGGGGAATCCGAGAACAGAGATTCCAAGGTTGATTCAAACACTGATGAATTGTGAGTTTTAGTACTTGGAAAGCTTTAGGACTCTGGTGGGCATAGAAGTGAACTTAGAATACGTGTGAAAACACATATTAACGCGAAGAAGAAGATCAACACAAGATACAAGGCAATTAACAAAGATTAAGGATAGATTTTCATATCAAGCATTGGAGTGAAGATTTTGAAGGAACTTTCTTATCGATTGCGGATTAAGGCTAAAGTGAAGGGTGTTCTGAATTCTTTTCCTTTGGATTTATATTTGTAATTGAAAGGATGATATCTTTAATTCATTCAGTTATTATTTCATTAATGATGAACTAATTTACTTTTTAGGCTTATGATGGATCTTTAAGTGAAACGATGGTTATGTAACTTTGATTTTCAGTTTAATAAGCTATTATCCAGTTTATCTATATTAATTTGAGCTTGAATTTATGAATTGCGTGATCAATAGTTCTTTGTGTACTTCTATGAATTCGAGAGAGGAAGTACGAGTCTAGACTTAGTTAATATAGCATGTGTTCTTAAATTTTGTGAATGAACAGAATCTTGATAAATGTTAGGGTAGAGATATGCTTAACATCGCATGTAATCAGATAAAGTACTTGAATTTAAACCTTCTTTAGTTATAATTCACATAGAGATATAGTGAGTTAGTTGATTAAGGTGTTTAACTTGTTTCTATCTAAATTGTGGATTTGAGTTAATACAGTATTAGTACATCGAGTGGTGGCTAGTGCTACATACGTGTTCTTGATTAATAAATTGGGATAGTGAATTGAACTGGAATAAAGGTGTAAAAATCAGAGTGAAGCTTAGGGTGATGTTGTAAGTCTAATTCTCCAATAATTGTTCGAAATTTAAGTTTTTAAGATTTGTGATTGTTTTGTGATCATAACATTTTTAATAATTTAGTTTCTACAATTTTAATCATTAAATTGGATAGTTTAATAAAATTAGGATTAATAGGAAACTGATAATGGTGAGGTTAAAATTCTTACTAAATTTCTCTATGGGAAGGATACTCTACTTACTATTATATTACTTGTTGATCACATATACTTGCGTGTTGTGAGTAGTTAGATTCTACCCAACACTCACCCAGCTATATGCCAAAGTCTTCAACATTCTTCAAGAAACAAATTCATATATCTAACAGTTAACTAAATCCGACAACAAATTTGAAAATTAAAAGAAAGACAAATCGAGATGCAACCAAGCAATCATTTTTCCATTCACATTTCATTACCATTGGTACTTCCCAAAACATCAATATATGAGAAGAGAATGGAACAAAAACTGGCCAAGATGTACACGTGTACAACTACTACTATTTAACTACAAACACTATTCACTTTTTAGGTCCATCATCCCGATATAACACATAGTGCCGAAAGTCTGATAAAGTTCATTCCTTGGAGGACTTGTTGATGAGTGACTTGTGAATGTGAAGGATCACACCACCACCGCCTATTGTTTACTTTGATGAGGGTTTAGAATTCTTCATCACTACGTATAGCGAGCTGCAAATGCCTAGGAGTGATACGTTTCACCTTCAAATCCTTGCTAGAATTACCGGCCAATTCCAACACTTTGGCAGACAGGTACTCCACCATAGCTACAGAATACACAGCCACTGTTGTACCAACTCTTCCACTAGCTGTAACCCTTGACTTCAGGTATATGCATAAGAAGGTTAGAAAGTTCCACCATAACAATACTGTTGCAGTAGCTATGCCTATATAGTACGTCCAAAGAAAATAATATAATAGCTATGCCTAGCTATGATAGATAAGTTCCACCATGACTGTACTGTTGCAGTAGATTATAATATGTTATCTCAATTTACTTGTCACACTTTTTTTTGGTGTGCGTAGCAGAGAGTTTAAACATACGAAAATATATTTTAATATTATATTTTTAATATTTAGATGTTATATTTCCAGATACATTACAAATATATTATAAATACAATATCTTAATGTTTTTTTATGCACTTACAATCTGTGTTAACAACAAAAATAGTGTTGGCAAATAAATTGAGTAAGAGAGACCAAATGAGTCTCATCTTCTAACGATAACATCAGTCTAAAATCAAACCTCAAATAGCGTCAATTAGGATCACCAGTAGAAGTAGATTTATAACCATGATTAGATAAAATTTATAATCCAAAAAATGATAATGAAAATGCACCTTGATTCTAAATTCTCTTTTGAAACCGTTGGCAAAAAAGCCTCCAAAAGGTGCCGTAGACACTAGAAAATTTCTGCACACCTGTTACCAACATTTCAGGAGGGCAAATTCGTCTTTCGGACATAACCCTGGAAGACAACTCACATCCATTTCGGATACTACCGGAAGTTCAGTCTCAATTCCGGATACTACCAAAAGTTCAGTTTCAACCCCGGAACACACACCGGAAGGATCATTTCCAACCTCGGAGATAACCCCAAGTTTCTTCCTTGGCGATAACAACAAGGAATGCTGTTGTAGTTCTGGCGATAACTCCAAAAATGCTTGTTTCAAATGCATGCGATCAGCTTCAATAAGATCTCCTGCCGAGGCACTCATACCTTAGACCCGGAGCTAACACCGGGCAGACAGGCATTCTCACAGATTACCTTGCGGCATTCAACACTTGCAGCAATCCAATCTCAAATGTAACCCTGAGCAACGTCCGCTTTCAACTCAAACCGGCGATAACCCCGGTGAGGAGACACACGTCATCTTGCTACCTCAACACATGCGCTTCATCTCAACACTTCATACATACATACATACATACGACAATGTCCTACAAGAACCAAGGAGTTCCAATTCTGAGTGACTATTATGTTAGGTTTGTAATATTCAAGAACGCAATCAAATTGCATAAATAAGCGGAAACGTGTAAAAATCAGAGTTTAAAAATTTTACAAACCATATACCCGGATCACCCTTTATGCACAATTATTAATTAAACGAAAAAGATGAATAAGAAACATACCCTTGAAGATCCGAAGCCTCGTGTACAAGATCACCTCCAATCCTTTTCGCGTTCAACTTGAATCCACCGGGTTTGGTTCCTTCCTTTGATCAACGTTAGCCACCCAAGTGTTTGGCCTCTAGAGGTGATCCACCAAGGAAGAAGAAGAATTCAAGAAGATGGGTGGTTGGCTAAACCCTAGTTTTTCTATCTCTATAGAAAAGGAGCGTACTCTCCCAACTATTGTAATTATTACGTAGTCTTGATATCTGATATAAGACTCCTCTTATAAAGATATCAAGTAACTCTATTAAAAATAAGGTATTATTTAATTAAACCCTTTTTTAATTAAAGGGGCTCCCTAATCTTATTAGGGATAATTAATTAAACTCCTTTAACTAATTTTCCTTCCTAATTCAATTAGGAATAAATGAGAGTACTTATATTAAATTAATTCCTAAACTCTTTTAGAAATTGAAATAATAATAATAATTGTAATAATATTAATAAGACTCCTCTTATTAATTTATATTTAATATTTCTAAAATATTAAATAATAAATATTAAGCTATTTAATTTATTCTATCACCATAGATTAAATTAAATATACATAATATATATTATTACGATTATGCCATTAACTTCTTAAATAATTATTCTTCCTTTTTATGGTGTGACCCTTTAGGTTCTCCATATTAAATCGGTTGTGAATAAATCAATTAGAACAATTCTAATCTTATTTAAATAAATAAATTAAATAATTAATTTATTTAAATAAATAATATTTATTCTTTCCAGGATAATATAAATTTCAACATTAATCATAAACGAACCTTTGAGTAAATAGTTACCGCATAATTCAATCCTTCCACCATACAATGTCCCAATTAAATATAAGACATGGAATTCATCGTCAAGTCTTATTTTATTTAATTATATGTATTTCGATCCTTAAATGCACAACTCAAATAATGCAAATTAGAAACTCCTTTCTAATTTCATTTCTCGCCGCCAAGGACTCTTTGGGTTGTCATTTATCGAATCACATAGGACATTTCTCTTCTTTTAATAAAAGTGGTAGATTCTTTATTTATCATACATTATCTCCATGTATAACTTATTATACCCAAGCATACCCTTTGATATACCCTAAGGGTCTTAAGGAATAAGTCAAAGTATAACTCATCATACACAAGATACTATGATGATCTCAAGTCCAAGGATCACTTGTACTACTATCACTACAGGAATTCCTATTGATAGACAAGTAAAACTCCATTAGGTATTCCTTAGCGAGTCACGTTCAGTGAACTTATTCTCTAATAAGCACTTACATACTTGCTTTAGTGTCTCCACACAAATGATCATGAGATCAATCATCCTCATCCAATGAGCAAGCAACGTATGTACCAATCTATCCGGATTCACTAATCCCCAATTTAGTAATCCAACGATTGGGAACTATTTTAGTTTTAAGCTTTCTAAGAATTTAGATCTCATTAGAATGATCATCATCATTATTCTAAAAGCATTGCTTAAAACTATGGGTTTATCACATATTATAAAACAACATCATGTAGATAATTAAAAGCCTTTACTAAATTAATACTTTTTATTAATAAATGAATAAGATTATTACAAAGTATATGCTTTATCATCAAACATGATTGGCTTGTGTGCATACTACTTTCAATCTCCCACTTGCACTAAAAGTCAATCGTCATGGTATCTCATACTCTTCTTTTCTAAGTGGCGATTATCCTGTTTTGTTGGATAAGCTTTAGTTAATGGATATGTAATGTTGTTTTGAGAGTTCACTATCTCTATAGTGATTTCCCATCTTCAATGATTCCTATAATCAAATGAAAGTGCTACAACACATGTTTAGATCCAAGATGAGACTTAGGAACTATTCCTAGTTACGTAATGAACTTTCAATCCAAACAATCAACTCATAGACTTCATTTATAGCTATATACTTTGTCTTTATCACTAAACGAGCAACTCTTTGCTGTTTGGAACCTTTCTAATTCACTGCACCACTATTCAAGGTAACCCTTTACCTTAAAGTGGATTTTTCTGTCATCTTGGTCTGTCTGAAAAACTTGAGTCTGTTAAGCCCTCCAGTTTTAATTAAGACACACCATGAATATGATCACATCCTTAGTGTCGGTTAAGCACTTTAAGATGTTTTCAACGACTCATAGTGAACTTCTCCATAATATGACCGATCAACATCGTGTCTCGTACATTTCATTGCATGCATGATTGTCACTCATGCGACCTCTCTCTTTTCGTGAGTGCGTGGGGACTATAAGAGAGATACACTCCATAGCTCATCGACATGAGACATCTCTTGAGTTTGCCATGCTAAACGACTTTTAGCATCAAATGAATATACGTTCCTTGGGTTAAGTCGAGCATCCTCTTAAATCTATCTATATAGATTTATATCCCCAATTAAGATACTCTTCCAAATCATTCATGGAGGAATGTTTAGACAACTTTATCATTCTTGATTGTAGCATTAGTATGTCATTCCTTATCCGTAGTAGTATATCAACATATAATATTAGGAATGTCACAGCTGCTCTCATTTGTCCCTTTGTACACACTAGAACTCTTACCTCATCGTATGTAACTGGATCATCATCTTCTATGATGTGTAACTCATCATCATCATCTATGATGAATCCATACCTCCTAGGTATCTTCGGTACTATTCCAGATTTACGATTCGGTTGTGGTACAATAGGTCTATCTATAGGTTCCTCTTATTTGACTTATAGTGTTTTGTGGATCATGAACTCTTCAAGATCTATAATCCTCCCACTAGCCCCTTCAATGATAAACACCTTTATCTTAGAAGACAGCGTGTTTCGTAACAAACACCTTTTGCTAAGTAGAATTATAGAACATATACCCTAAACTTACTTTAGGATGTCCCACAAATCTGTGCATGTCAAATTTTGTCCCAAGCTTATCCTTTGAAACCTTTTCACATAAGTTGGACAACCCCTTATCTTAACATACTTAAGTTTAGGAATCCTCCTATCCATAACTTTTATGGAGTCTTGAAATGGATTTTGAGGTTACCTTTTTGTAGATATGCAACCATTTCTAGGACATGACCCAGAGGGATCTTTGAAATGTCGGTAAAATCATTATGGACCGCACCATGTCCAACAAGGTATGATTTTTCCATTCAAAACATCAATCAATTATTGCATATATCGGGAGGCGTCCATTATGAGAAAACCATTTAAGATGATCTAGAAACTTATTTCACAAGTATTTATTCCTTGATCTAATCAAAGAATCTTAATACATTGTCAATTTATTTCACTTCAATTCTTTGAACCTTTCAAATAATTCATACTTGTATTTCAAACAAATACACACATTCAACTCTTTGAATGATCATCTCCTTTTCTTATACTAATTTGTTCAATATGCAAAATTATTTTCATGTAAGTCAAGTATACAAAATTTATTAAGTAATATTCCGATTCTATACAAAACATTATTATTATAAATAGAACAACAATTGTTCTTAATTATAATACCAAAGATTTCATTGTCCAACAATAAAATGGAAATAATATTTTTAACAAGAACCGGAATACAATAACAACTTATTCACTTAATAGATTTGCGTAGTAGCATAGCTAAACTATAAGTTTCTATGGCTAATATGGCAACCTTTGCTACATTTCCATACATAGGATTACTTATATTTGTTTAGCTTTTCTACTCGCTTGGTCCCTTCATAAATCTATATTTATGATAACCAAAGTCGGTATCCAATACCCAAGTAGAACCTTGACTTAAAGAAAAATTTATTTCAATCATGAACAAAAAAGTATTAGAACCGAAACTTCACTAAGCTTCTTTGGTTAGCCTCTCGCAAGATGCTTCTCGCAGATTTCTTTCCAAAGGTGTCAAAGCTTATTACAGTGGTAGCAAACTCCTTTGCCATCCATATCAGCTTTTGTTCTT
Source organism: Panax quinquefolius (assembly GCA_020205615.1). Lineage (NCBI taxonomy): Eukaryota > Viridiplantae > Streptophyta > Magnoliopsida > Apiales > Araliaceae > Panax > Panax quinquefolius. The sequence goes on along the minus strand of CM035152.1, from coordinate 46,778,762 downwards.
ATTATCCTTTGTTTACGCCTTTCTATTTACCTTCTTTGAATCGTTCTTCTTTTAGGAAGATCCTTTTGCCCCTACCAAGAAGACATGGTCTTTCTTGGTTGAAATTGACTCTCAACATTTTTCAATATGTTAAGCAAATCAGCGAGGCTGATATCTAGCTTGTTCATATGAAAAATTCACAACAATTGTGAAAGGAGTCCGGGAGTGAGTGCAAGATCAAATATTAGCTCAACTCTCCATCCATGACAAAACTCGTTGTCCTAATTGATCAATCAAATTGATAATGTTAAGGACTTTTATCTGTACTGTAGTGTCATCAGTCATTCTGGATCGGAAGAGCTCCTTAGATATCTGATATCTATCAGTCCTACTTTCCTCACCATCAACTACTTGATGTGCAGGAATATAGTAGAAGCATCCATAGTTTCATGCTGACGCTGAAGCTCGTTACTCATAGATGCGAGCATGATGCATTGAGCCAACTGTGCATCATCTTGCCACTTTCTAAAAGTAGTAATGTCTTCCTCAGAGGCATTATGCGCAACCATTAGGAGGATAGGCGTATTAAGGACATAAGATAGCTTTTCAGCTATGAGAACTATTCTCAAATTTCTTAACTAATCCTTTTAATTCGGTCTGGTTAATTTAGCATCTAATATGCTTCGCAGTGATAGTAATTTGAGACATTGTAAAATTCTGTAAATGAATTTGTAATTAACAACATTTTAACATACATTCTTTTATTAATTACCAAATAAATTAGGTCTTATTTTAAATTGGTATCTCCCACTATTTTCTTCAAACTATATTACCCTCAATATATATAGTTCGACAAAATCTAATTAAAGATTTGCTAGTGAGAATAAGGATCCCATTTCAAATGTATATAGCCTTGTGGTGACACAACAAAGTATATATAAATAAATAGGTAGACAACTTTTGTCAATTACATCAACTACGCAGTTCCTTTTCTTTTACCTCTTAGATTATTTTGATCAAGTGGTGGCACATCCGAATCAAAATTATCCAAGTTAAGTCCGACCTAGCACTCCATATATTCAAAAAAGAAAAATATCATCCTTGTGGTGACACAACAAAACAATATTGTTCAATTTTCTTTATAAGCATCAAATGTGATAAATTAACATCTTAAATACTTAATACTTGCCTTGTGGTGACACAACAAACTCATATTAAATATTTAATACTCTATTAATTTTATCATGCTAGAAGCCGACGTTCGATATTCCAAATATCTTTGAACACTTAGGACTTAATATAAAAATTGAGGGGTTTGTAATTAATTTGTCTCATCTTGCTTAGCACGCAAGCACATATATATATATAAAATATGCGTCATATTAATGAACATGCGAAGCATGTTTGCATAATATATAATATATATAGTATAAGCATGCACATATAGAATACTATATTCTACCCGGATTGATTATGGACTTTGATTCTAATTTGGTTCACTAGAGCCACTAAGTGAACCAAAAGGTCAAACCCTAGGGGTGCAAGAAATAATATTTAAATATAACTATTACATTTAAACCCGGGCTCCATTACAAACGGATCTTCATGCACTTCTTGTCCCTTGATCTCCAATTCTTCAAAAGAATTCTAACTATTCCTATTACAAAACTATTTAAAATAAATAGAAACCTTGATCAGCAGTCAAGGGGAAGTACATAGGAGACAGATAGAATTTACATTAAGAAAAATTAGAGAAGACGATGTACGCAGACCCTATTTAATAAAACTCATACATTCATGCATCCAACTAAAATAAAATCCAATCGCATTGGTCAATAGTCCATAATCAATCCCATTTATTATCATACACATCATCATATGCATCAATAAATAACATTCATCTCATTAATAATAAACATTTAATATATATATTGATATCATTTAATGGACAACTTTAGTTAGTATAAAATCTAATTTTAAATTAAAATAAACTCCTTTATTTTAATCCAAATTTAAATCAAAATAAAACTATTTTATTTTAATTTATCCAATTTTGAATAAAATAAACTATTTTATTTTAATCAAAATCTTTAATCAAAATAAACTCCTTTATTTTAATTAATTATGGAATCCAATTCCATGTAAAAAAAAATTAACTCCTTTATGAAAGGAAACACGGATTCTCTTTTCTATTCACAAATAAACTCCTTTATCTTGAATAATATGAAATCTTATTTCATATCTCAATAAACTCCTTTATTTTAAGGAAATACGGATTCTCTTTCCTATTCACAAATAAACTCTTTTATTTTGAATAATATGAAATCTTATTTCATATCTAAATAAACTCCTTTATTTAAGGAAACATGGAATCCAATTTCAACTCCAATTAGTTATCATGGAATCAAATTCAAACTCTAATTAGTTAGCATGAAATCTAATTTTATAATTAAAATAAACCTTTTATTTTAAAATTAAAATAAACTTTTTATTTTAAGATTAAAATAAATTTTTATTTTTATTATAAAATAATTAAAAATATTATATATATATATAAACCGTATGAATAAGGAATCTGGGCAAACCAAATCAGTAGGATATATACATATATATAATAATAATGTTACTATATATATATAATCAGTAGGCCTCGCACTACTTTCAAATAATTGCACACTGACTCACACACACACACACACATTCATATAACAGTTTCTTTGAGAAGTGGTGGTCGCATGGTAGTAACACACGGATGTTCGGGGGGTGCCTAACACCTTCCCTCCACATAATCAAGCCCCGAACCCAAATGAATCTCGATTTCACAGACCGTTTAGCGTTGTCACATCTTTGGGTCGATGTGCAAACCTTTTCGATTTGCGTTAGTGCAACCGATTAAAAACACCAATGGCGACTCTTAAAAGTAAAATCGTCGACATTGCACATGTCGGACCTTTTTCACTTATTTTTTCAAACAAATCTCACATTAACCTGAGAACACCAAAGAACAAGTAACGAAAAGGGACAACTAAAAATCCCGACGTCGACAGGTGGCGACTCTGCTGGGAACTCCAGTAAGAGGGCTTAAGCCGCTATTACAAGCTTTTCAAAATTGTTATATGCTTGTGTGTGAATGTTGCATTTATATTTATGATGAACGTGTATGAATGCATTTTACGTACTGCACTGTTAAATATCTATCTGTGATATTAGTGCTTCCCACATGTCATCATTTTGCATAAACGGTGAGACACGTTGTATGTGAATGTATTTTGTGTGGTCCCTCCACAAGGAGGCTATCCTGTCGATGTTTGATTACTGGACTCGTAGGAAGACTAATTCCAACGAGGTTCAGGAAAGGCACCACCCAGATTCGCTCTAGTTGAAAGACCGGATTAACTTCCCGTCAAGTATATTGCGATGATCTGGGAACCTTCATGCCAAAAAGCTACGAGAGTAACCCTACGATAGGTCAACCTCTGATAAACCAAACGCGGAGGAAAGCCTCTTCATGCTTTCCATTTTCAATTACTTGTAAAAATATTTACTTGTAATTTTATTCTATGATCATCTATATGTAATGGAAAATATGAAGAATATCTATGCATATGTGACATGTTATCAATTAACAACCATTTTTGCAGGACCATATTCCTAAAATAGGCACATCATGATAACATTTACATTAATCCGTAAGACTAAACTATATAAGTCTTTTGTAGGGAAGTAATTGGGCTTGTTACCCGCTCAAAATCCAAAAAAGCCACAAGCCTACAACCAATCATGTCTTCTTCTGACTAGTCTAATACTATTTCATGAGAAGAATTTAACGGATTGAGTAAACAAATTACGGATTTGGCTGTTCTGCTTAAAGAATTGCATCAATCTGCTCAGGGTACGAAGATGCCTACACATACAAAATCCTCTTCACAAGGAGGAGCTCAAGGTTTGGAAAAAACAATTCCAGAACCTTAGTTGGATACAACCAACAAAGACCCTGAAAACACCCATCTCAAATGAGATCCAGACACCAGTGACATCAGGAAAAGGTCCTCCAAATGGAGGAAACTAACCGTGTTCTCAAAGGGATTGGAACACATGGAAGTGTTTCATATGTTGACCTTTGCATATTTCCTGGTGTTCATTATCCAGAGAAATTCAAAACCCCTAATTTTAAAAAATATAACGGATTAGGGGGTCCTTATACACATTTGAAAGTGTTCATTAGAGAACTTGGGTCTTATACGGAAAATGAGAAGCTCAGAATGTAGCTGTTCCAAAAGAGTTTGATTGGAGAAGCCCGTTCATGGTATACCAGATTAGACAACTCAAAGATCCATAGCTGGGAAGAGCTAGCTCACGCCTTCCTCACTCAATACAATTTTCAATCTCAGATGGCTCCTGACTGGTACCAAATTACCAAGGTCAAGAAACAGTCTAATGAGTCATTCAGAGAGTATGCTAAAAGGTGGAGGTGCCTTGCTGCTCAAGTTATTCCTTCCATGACAGAATCAGAAATGGTCATAACTTTCATAGATATACAGGAAGCTCCTTTCTATGAAAGAGTTTTAGCCGATATCGGCAAACCATTCTCTGAAATGATTAAACACAGAGAATGGTTGAGATGGGATTGATGTCTGGTAAGATTCAAGACCTAGCTACTCTTAAAGCAGTTGATGAGCACATCTAATCCAGATCTTATGGAAACAACCCCCGGAGGGTCCATAAAAAGAAAGAGGAGGATGTTTCCTTGATACTACAAGGACATAAAGGCAATCAGAACATGCCTATACAGAGGAGAAACTACTCCTCTTTTCAAGCACAGTCTTCAAACCCTCCATTGCCTAAAAGTGGAGAAGTAAAGCGTCCTCGAACGTTCACACCCTTAGGGGATTCACTCGAGAATATTCTGGCTCTTCTGACTACGCAGAAGAAAATTACAAGTCTTCTTCCACCAGCCAACCCTAATGGGAGGGGTTTTAATGCTACTCGGAAGTGTGCTTATCATGCCGGCGCACCTGGACATGATACTCAAGATTGTTGGGCCTTGAAACACAAGATCCAAGATTTAATAGACAACGGTGAGATCGTGGTCACCAAACCACATCAACCTCATATGCAAGACAACCCTCTTCCTCAACACAAAGAAGAAGAGGTTAACATGATCAATTGGAGCACTGGACAGAGTTCCAGTTTTAACATTGAATCATCCCCGACCATCAAAAATGGTGTTGACAAATGGAATTATGCAAAGTTCTAGTTTACTATAGAACGAAAGATGAAAGCTCTTTGCAAACAAATTGAGCAATTAGCAGAACTAGTGACCCACTAGCATCAAGTCACACGTCAATTAATCAGACAGGAGCATGCCTATCTCCTTCCATTTGTTATGAATGCTCCACCATCACCTTCAGAAAGCGAAGCTATGGAGTATAAGGTTGCAAAGAATGCAAATGCTAAAGCCCGTCAGGATTTTTCCAATCAGAGGGAGTTTACCTATCTGGGCCAACCTATGGAGTAAATATTTCAAATATTAATCAATGAAGGAAGAATTACATCCCTTCTACCTCCAATCAATCCCTGTGCAGGATGGTTTAATGCCAATGGAGTGTGTCAATATCATTCTTATTCTCGTGGTCACAACACAGATGAATTTTGGGCACTCCGCCATCTCATTCAAAATCTTATTGATAGCGGTGTCCTGCAAATGGCAGATAATGACACTGTGCAGCTTAAGGGTGGGAGTACATGTCCTACCAAATGGAAGGAATTAGTAGCAGTTATATCCGACGAGGATTATGAAACTATCAAAGCATTTCCCATATAAGCAATTCAACTCAAAGGAGTTGACAATCCTTTGAAAGTGGCCGCACTAGAGCTAATTTCTTCAGACCACAATATCCTGTTGTCAGCTTACACAAAGTTCCATGGAATTATGGACAAGCTGAAGGATCCACATCTCATACTACTGCTACAGTGTCGAATGAAAATCCACTATATCTTCCTCAGAGGGTGATGAAGCCCGCCATCAAAGCAAAGAGGAAAATTCCCATGGAGAAGATTGACAAATTCCTCTGCACTATTAGCCATAATGAAGCCAAGGTGGTTTTAAGCTTAAGAGAAGCTCCACATCAGATATCAATACTGGACTTGGTTTTCTCTTCCGAGGATCATCAGAAGATTTTATTGAAGGTTTTGGAAGAAGCCTACTTACCGAAATCAGTGGATGTGGAAAAATTTCAACATATGGTTGATCACATTTTCAACAACAATGTGATATCCTTCACTGATGACGACATACCTCCCGAAGGGACCGGTCATTGCAAGCCATTGCACATTGTAGTTTTGTCTTCCGGGTATATGCTAGCTGGAGTTTTGATAGATGGAGGTTCATCTCTAAATATCTGTCCTTATGCCACCTTGGTGAAGATGAATGTCAATCTCAAATGGATCCAAAGCAGCCATACGGTTAACAAAGCTTTTGATGGATCCCGACGAAATTCCATCAAAAAGATTGAGCTGCCAATTGAGATTGGTCCAAATACATTCAATGTATCCTTCCACGTCCTCAGGATAGATTCAGGATACAATCTACTATTGGGGAGACCATGGATACACATGGCTGGAGTTGTTCCCTTCACACTACATAAGCAACTCAAATACATTGTCAACAACAGTCTAGTCACTGTTAACGCTGAGTCAGAATGTCCTGAACAACGATATCTGTCAATCATCAACTTCAACTCAAAAGTTGAGTCGGCAAGTTTTCATACCTTGGAAGTAAGTAACACTCAATACCATCTTATTGGGGCACCACTTCCGTATTCTAATATTTTCTTAGAGGTTATATCTACCACTCAAGAAATGATGTCATTGGGTCATCACTTGGACAAGGATTGGTAAAATCAGTGGGGTATTAAGCACCCTATTCAATTGTCGATCAAATTTGGACAATAGGATTAGGCTATATCGCCGAGCCCAAATATAGGAATCCTCATAAGCAAAAGCAGGTTCCTCAAGCTTCTGACACATGGTGATTTCTTCTATCTGCACCGTATGAGCTGATACAGTCTCCAATAAATGTGCCAGCCCATGTTATGGCTATGCTGTTTCCAAAACCAGTACCATTCAAAGCAAAAGAGGTGCTGATTCCTGATCCCGAAGTGGAAGAAAAGGAGCGAAAACGTAAACATGACATCGCCTTGATGATGTCAGGCATACGCGTCATTGTTCATGATGAACATACAAATAGACATACCCCAGACGATGATTGCCTAGATGTTATGGTTATCATTCGGGAGAAGGAGGACAATGACAATCCCTCAATCATTGCAGTCCATCAGGACTTTTCCCTCGATAATTGGAGCAACACTCCATACATTGGTCGATGAGGGTAAAATAGGCAGAAAATCCCTCTGCCCTATAGATAACTTTAATTGCTTACTTTTCTATACAGTACTAGCAGTTATTTTATCAGTACATGCTAACACTTGTGTATGATTAAACAGTCTCATATATTAAGTGAAAGCATATTTTATTTCAGGACTCTGAATTTAGATGTGCTTGTACTTGCTGATGAGGCTGTAACTTTGATGCAAAGTTGGACTCAGACTTGATGGACATACAAGAGGACATTGAGACACCTCAGGAGATTAAGGAATGGGTCACAGATAAGCCTAAACCCAACCTTGACCAAACCACTTCTTTCAATCTTGGAACCTTAGAAAACCCTAAGCTAATCTAGATTGGTTCAGACCTTACCCAAAACCAACGGAATAACATGGTTGCACTATTAACCCAATTCCAGGATATGTTTGCATGGTCTCCTGTAGACATGGTGGGTTTGTCCACTGACATTTTTCTTCATCGCCTTCCCATTAAAGAAGGATTCAAGCCATTTAGGCAGAAGCTTAGGCGATTGAAACCTGAGTGGAGTTTAAAAGTCAAAGAAGAAATTGTGAAACAATTTCAAGATGACATTATCATGGTGTCTACATATCCAGAGTGGATATTTAACATTGATCCCATGCCTAAACCTGGAGGAAAGGTGTGAGTTTGCATGGATTACCGGGATTTGAACAAAGCTTGCCTTAAAGATAGCTTTCCCGTGCCCTTTATAAACATTCTCATTGACAATACTGCTCAATACGGCATGTGCTCCTTTGCGAATTGCTTTGCGGGTTACCAACAGATTATGGTCACTGAGGAAGACCATGAGAAAACTGCTTTTATCACGCCTTGGGGAACCTTTTGCTATAGACGGTTGTCATTCGGTCTCATCAATGCCAGGCAACCTATTAGTGAGCTATGATGGCTCTTTTCCACGATTTAATGCATAAAGAGATAGAGATCTACGTGGATGACATCATTGTCAAATCTCGAAAGGAGGAAGACCACTTAGACCATCTTAGAAAGCTATTCAACAGGTTGCGTAAGTACAACTTGAAGTTGAATCCAACCAAGTGCGCCTTTGTTGTCAAATCAGGCAAGTTGCTAGGTTTCCTAGTCAGCCACAAAGGGATTGAACTGGATCCTACCAAAATCCAGGCCATCAAGGAAATGCGCATTCCTCAGACAAAGAAGGAAATACAGGGATTTTTGGGAAGAATCAACTTCATTAGCAGGTTTATCTCTCAACTCACAGCAACCTGTGAGCCCATCTTCAAGTTGTTAAGGAAGAACTCCTCCATAAAATGGAACGACGAGTGTCAAAAAGCCTTCCTTACCATTAAAAAGAAATTGGTTTATGCTCCTATTTTGGTACCACCCAGGGATGATGTTCCCCTATTTATGTACATGTCCATTAATGACAATGCCATGGGCTGTATGCTGGGGCAAAAAGATGATAGAGGCCAAGAACGAGCTATCTATTACCTCAGCAAAAGAATCAGTATCAGTGAACACAAGTACACTCTAATTAAGAAGACTTGTTGTACTTTGGCATGGGCTTCCATGAGGTTACAACATTACCTCCATGGTCACACAACCCATCTCATATTTCGCGTGGATCCTCTCAAGTATGTGTTTAGTAAGCCCATACTGAATTGTCGATTGTCCAGATGGTAGTTGATCTTACAGCAATTTGACATCGTCTACGTGACACAAAAGTCTGTCAGAGGTCAAGGAATTGCGAATCAACTAGCCGCCGCACTTGCAGGGGATTACAAACCCTTAGAAACATACTTCCCCAATGAAGGGGTAATGACAGTTTAGCAACACCATCAGTACGATGCATGCCACACATGGAAAATGTATTTTGATGTAGCTGTTAACATAGAAGGCTCTGGAGCTGGAGCAGTTCTAATATCCTGTACGGGGGAGCAGTATCCCATCACCGTCAAATTGCAATTTGTCAGCACCAACAACACAGCTGAGTATGAAGGTTGTATCATGGGGCTAAAACTTGCCCGTTCAATGGGCATCAGGCGGTTAACTATCTTTGGGGATTCCATATTGGTACTCAAACAATCCACATGAATCTATCAAACCAAAGAATTACATTTGCTGCCTTACCATCGGCAAGTTTTATAGAAGGCTTTGGAGTTCGAAGAAATCTCCTTTCTACACATTCCTCGTAATAGGAATGATTTTGCGGATGCATTAGCAATGTTGACCTCCTTGATTCACATACCTGACAAGGAAAACATGCCAAGCATTACATTTGCTCTGCAAAAGGCCCCAATTTATGGGAACTATGTTGTAGAAGTATCGGATGAGCTACCTCCCATCCACCACCCTTGGTATCAGCATGTTAAGGAGTATCTGCGAGATGGATCTACATCCGCTGAGGCGAACCTAACTAAAAAGAGGCGGATCCGTCGACTTGCTATGAAATTCTACCTGAGCAGAGATGCACTCTACAAAAGAGATGCAGGATTAGGTCTCCTCAGATGTCTGGACAAAGACCAAGCTCAGAGGCTCATGGATGAGATCCATGGTGGAGTATGTGGCCCACACATGAGTTACCCCTTACTTGTCAAGAAAATTCTCAGAACAGGGCATTATTGGCTTACGCTCAAAGCTAACTGTGATGATCACATCAGGAGATGCTATCAATGCCAAATTCATGGGAATGCTATCCACGCCCCTCCAAGGGAACTCCATAATATGAGTTCTGAAAGTAGTATGCACACAAGCCAATCATGTTTGATGATAAAGCATATACTTTGTAACAGTCTAATTCATTTATTAATAAAAAGTATTAATTTATTAAAGGCTTTTAAGTATCTGCGTGATGTTGTTTTATAATATGTGATAAACCCATAGTTTTAAGCAATGCTTCTAGAATAATGATGATGATCATTCTAATGAGATCTAAATTCTTAAAAAGCTTAAAACTAAAATAGTTCCCAATCGTTGGATTACTAAATTGGGGATTAGTGAATCCGGATAGATTGGTACATATGTTGCTTACTCATTGGATGAGGATGATTGATCTCACAATCATTTGTGTGGAGACACTAAAGCAAGTATGTAGGTGCTTGTTGGAGAATAAGTTCACTGAACGTGGCTCGCTAAGGAATACCTAATAGAGTTTTACTTGCCTGTCAATAGGAATTCCTGTAGTGATAGTAATACAAGTGATCCTTGGACTTGAGATCATCATAGTATCTTGTGTATGATGAGTTATACTTTGACTTATTCCTTAAGACCCTAAGGGTATATCAAAGGGTATGTTTGGGTATAATAAGTTGTACATGGAGATAATGTATGATCAATAAAGAATCTACCGCTTCTAGTAAAAGAAGAGAAATGTCCTTTGTGATTCGATAAATGATAACCCAGTAGTCCTTGGCCAAGGCAGAATGAAATTAGAAAAGAGTTTCTAATTTGCATTATTTGGAGTTGTACATTTAAGAGTCGAAATACATATAATTAAATAAAATAAGACTTGACAGTAATTCCATGTCTTATATTTAATTGGGACATTGTATGGTGGAAGGATTGAATTGTACGGTAACTATTTACTCAAAGGTTCTTTTTTAATTAATGTTGAAATCTATATTATCTGGAAAGTCGTTGATTGCTAGAGAGGCTTATCCCTATTGTAGAATAAATATTATTTATTTAAATAAATTAATATTTTAATTTATTTATTTAAATAAGATTAGAATTGTTCTAATTGATTTATTCACAACCGGTTTAATATGGAGAACTTAAAGGGTCACACCATAAAAGGAAGAATAATTATTTAAGAAGGTAATGACATAATTATAATAATAAGTCAAGTATATTTAATTTAATCTATGGTGATAGAATAAATTAAATAGCTTAATATTATTATTTAATATTTTAGAAATATTAAATATAAATTAATAAGAGGAGTCTTATTATTATTATTACTATTACTATTATTTAATTCCTAAAGGAGTTTGGGAATTAATTAATAAAAGTACTCTCATTTATTCCTAATAAGTTTAGGAGGCAAATTAATTAAAAGAGTTTAATTAATTATTCATAATAAGATTAGGAGCCTAATTAATTAAAGGAGTTTAATTAATTAAAATAAAACCCAATTCCTTAATTGTTAAAGAGGGTTGCCCACATTTATAAATAAGAGGAGTCTTATTATGGGTGGAGTGGTTGTTGTTGACTTTTTCACAACATACGCAATTCTAATAGTTGAGAGAGTACGTTCCTTTTCTATGAGAGATAGAAAAACTAGGGTTTTGCCAAATACCCATCTTCTTAAATTTTTGTTCTTCCTTGGTGGATCATCTCTAGAGGCCAAACACTTGGGTGGCAAACGTTGATCAAAGGAAGGAACCAAACCCAGGGGATTCAATTTGAACGCAAAAGGATTTGGAGGTGAACTCGTACCTGAGGAAGCTCGGATCTTCAAGGGTATGATTCTTGTTCTTTATCTTTTCGTTTAATTAATAATTGTGCATACAGGATGATTCGGGTATATGGTTCGTAAAATTTTTAAAACTTTAATTTTCCACATTTTCGCTTATTTTATGCAATTTGATTGCGTTTATGAATATTAAAAACCTAACAATTTCACCATGGCCCTTCTCAATGAGGGGAATGGACGTCATCGGGCCCATCGAGCCCAAAGCCAGTAATGGACATCGATTCATATTCACCATGATCGACTACTTCACCAAATGGGTAGAATCAACCCCCTTCCCCAGGGTTACCAAAGAAGTCATCATTGCTTTCATCAGAAACAATGTAGTCTGTCGATATAGACAACCAGAGGTCATTGTGTTAGACAATTCTAAGAACCTCAACAATAGAATGATGGCGGAGGTATGCAGTAAATTCGACATCAAACACCTTAACTCCGTCATCTACCGTCCAAAGATGAATGGTGCTGTTGAAGCGGCTAATAAAAACATCAAGAAGATCATGCAGAAAATGTTCGCCAATCACAAAGGATGGCCTGTCCTCTTGCCTCTGACTTTATTAGCCTACAGAACTTCCATGCGTACTTCCACTGGGGCAACCCCCTACTCTTTAGCCTATGGGATGGAAGTAGTGCTCCCCATAGAGGTGGAAATGGAATCCCTCAGAGTGATGATAGATGCTCAATTGGATGAAGACCAATGCGTACAAGATAGGTATCACCAATTGTCTTTAATAGGCGAAAGGTGAACTGCGACTATCTTCCATGGTCAGTTATATCAGCAAAGGATTGCACGATCCTACAAAAGAAAAGTCCGGCTACGACAGTTCAAACAACATGACTTGGTTTTGAAGAAGATCATTGACAACCAAGATCAATCTAAGGGAAAATTCGCTCCTAATTGGGAAGGCCCATTTGTTGTCAAGGAGGTATTGACAGGAGGCGCTCTCAGACTACAGGAAATGGATGACGATGAATTTCCACAGCTAATCAACTCGGACTCCGTGAAACGGTACTATTTCTGAAGTTACCATCAAGCAAGCATCCTGGTATTGATCATTCAATCACCAGTCATTCCGATTTTGAACCCTCTCTTTTTACAAACTTTTTTGCTTCTCAGGGAAACATACACTTCAAACCAGCAGCCCGGTTTCATTCAAACCTTTCATATAATTTCGGGATTAAACCTTTCACATCTGCAGTTTATCTTAAAGACGGGATTAACTTTTCTCTTTTTGCAGTTTGTCCTGAAGACGGGATCAAACTTTTTCCACACCTGCAGTTTGTCCCCATCATGGGATCAAAGTTTCTTCTCCCCGCAGTATAGCCTGCACATAGGATTCACACTTCTCTTTGGCTGTGATTCGTCATGAAGGGTGAACTACTTCGACCTGATCTCCCTGATACCCGAGAGTACGTAGGCAACCATATTCTATATGGCCCCATCGCAATAAACAAAAAAATAACAAAAACATTTCTACCCTTCCTCTACAAAAACAAAAACAACAAAAATACTTCTACAACCATCTGTCTTTCACATTCAGCGTTGAACCTCTTACACCAGGTTTGAACTACGCAGACGTGATGTCCTCTTGATAGAGATGCGTGGCGACCATTTATGGTTCAGTCTAACCCCTACTAGAACAAAAATGCTTGTCACACGGTACTGGGATCAACTTTAAATACACCACATTTCATCGGCTTCAGACCAAGGGGATGGAATTACCCATCCTCTCCTCAAAAATAGGAGATTCGGTGACCATCTAAGCTGCGGTTGTGCTTCAAAGAGCAACACCAATCCATAAGAGATGGAATTAACTAGGCTTCTCACAAATAGAAGTACTGGCGACCATATGTGGTGTGGTCAATCTCAGAGAGGAAAAGCCAAAGATGATAGGGATACATACAGATCAATGATCAGTTCTGAGAGATCCTATGATGGCTCAATGTCCACATATCAAGGATAAGTTCAGAATGCATCAAGATCAAAAGGCCATAAAGAAACAGGAAAATATCAAGCAAGTATCAAGGCATAACTAAAAGGGAAATAAATTAAAATATATTTCTCTGCCATATATACTACTGTTTGATATATACATCTGTACCGTACATGACAAAATGGCTAAGCTAGTCTGTGTAGGAAAATATAAAGCTATCTACGGATCTGTGTGTATGCGGACTATCAGATCTAACATAGCATCCCTCTCTGAAGACGAAGGTAAAGCTGCAAGCTCTTGCCCAATGGCATCTACACGAGCCAGCAGATCAGAGGCTAACTGTATGGTGACATGATACTCATCAATGTATGCACTCATATCGGCAAGGATGCCAGTCGTAAGGGATCTCACTGAGGTACTGTCTGCAATGGCCACATCTCTAGCATATAAGGCGGCATCCCGCTCCACAATCAATGCATCCCTGACTGATCTAGCCTCATCCCTCTCTAACAGAGCGGCGTCTCTCCCATCAAGAGATGTCAACATCGTGGCCTTAGCCTGATCTCTATCATAGGTCATCAGATGTAGTCTCTGCTCCAAATGCTATGCTGAATACTGAGTAATAGTGGCACTCGGGGTGGGAGAATCCATCATAAATGCTGGCAGCCCAGCAGTCAAGTCCCCATCGATGGGAATGTGAGCCTCCTTCATAGGCTCCTCATCGTCGGAATCAATATCCTGCCCTGTGGATACTACCATAGTCGATGCAATCTCTGTTTCCATCAATGGTGAATACTCTACAGAATAACCTAGATGACTGACAGAAAACTCAGCTAGCTCTCGCTGATCCCAACAGGCATACAACCTGGATTTGTCCGCTGATGATAAGTGGCGAGAAGCGAAACGCTGAATCACGGCCCCCTCAAATGGGTAGAAATCTTGAAACTAGTCAAACTGACACATTATGGCCAGTGGATGGTAGGTGATCATCCCCTTCAAAATTGCTAGAGGTAGATAATCCATGCCCGGAGCATAAGTAATGAAGTTGTAGGGTGAGCTAAGCCCTGTACACAGCAATATAGCGAATGGATCTCTGATCCCTGCCAGGAAAGCTGACTAAGATGCAGCATCTATACACTTCGCAGGCTGAAATGAGTACGACATGGCTATATCATGGATGAAACAATATCCATGCCATCTGAATGTGCCAATCGGTCCCAAGTGTGACATGAACCACACGTACTGGACGTACCGAAGCCGCTTATGAACACTCTCTGCCGGATAAGTGCAGCAATATGTGGCCGACCTCAGAGTCTCTGCCATAATCATCGGTAGGATGGTGTGACCCTCCCGGAGAGCTCTCACTGCCATAATGACGCCGATGTCCAACTCATCCATGTACCGTGGCATGTAGACGTATGACAATACACACAACAGTAGTTCATCCACTCTAGATGAACGCAACTGATCCTCCGGTGTGGTGAAATCCCCTAAATACCGTGCATAACTATCCTCAGAGCCAAATCTGTGAAACAGAAAATGTTGGGATATCACGTGGCCAGATGTAATCTCATTATATACCACTCTACGCCTCAATCCGCTGAGGGTCATGAACTGGCTACTCATGTCTCTGATTTCCATGTGCACGCAAGGTCTGTCCAACGGCAACATCATCAACCGTGCATACTCCTCCAGAGTAGGTGTCAACTCCTGGGTCCCGAATCGAAAAACCTGTCTCTCTGGTACCCAATGCTCTAGCATACCCTCCACAAATCCTGGGGGAACATGAAACATCAACAGGGTCATAGTATGCTGCAACAAATCATCTACGGTCACCCTGTCTGATGGTGACATACTATCATACCATGAGCGCATACCAGATGCCACCAAAAATGGTGGGGTTTGATCAATACGGCTAACTGTCGAAGAAGACATCTGTACTGGACGTGTCATAAGACCATCCAGGGGTCAATGCTAAATATCTCTGGACATACATACATATGCATGATATAACAACATGCATGATACAATAGATGGCAATATGATATAGGGAATGGAAAATTGTACATACATTCTTAAGTATATCATCATCTAATACATCTCTGTACAGCTAAAATACGGGGAAATGGGACGAAGCTACCCAACATCTCAACAGAGGCCTATCAAAAGATATAGCGAGAATGGGGCGAAGCTACCCAACAGCTAACAGAGGTCTATCAAAAGAGATAACGAGAAATATACATCAGAAGAAGTCGATGGTATCGATGTCTACATCATCAATCCTGTCCACCTAATGTAACTCCTCATGAGTCATTGGATCTCTATCTACAGGGATGTCAGGCCTATACAAGGGAGGATCTGTACCGGTAAAACCATATGCGTCACCTGAAGGGCCAGCGCCAGAGCTGGAAGGATCAAATGTATCTGCCTATGAAGGATCTCTACCCAAATGCCGGATAAAGAAATGTTCTCGGTCCAACTACCGGGTCAAACTGTCAATCTATGTCACATGAGTCGGATCTCTGACATAGGCTAGCCAATCCGTCATCATCACGGATCCTGGAACCATATCCCCCATAAATTATGTTGCGCGGGTTTGAGGTCCAGTGGCACGAGGGAACCACCAATGCTGGAACATCTCCTGAGTGCAGGGGCCCTCTGATATTGTATAACTGTCAATCCCTAACAATGAGATGTCAATGACGGGTGACTGTGAAATAGGCCAATAATGCCTAATAGGAGGCAAGATCGGCATACGAATCTCTCATGTAGTGCTCCTGATAGCACGCTCTCCTAAATAGAGATCCCATCCTCCATCTGTGAAGAGAGGAATCCTACGGGTGGACATAACGTGCTCGACCCCAGTCGGGTATCCATCCTCAAATCCAACACTCAAGTACTCCCCATAATAAGGAACCCAATCTGATGTCAACAACTCCAGCTATAGGCGGCAATGAGTGAAACCCTCAGCTACAGTGACCTCCGCTAGTATGGAATGATGCCATCTCCGTCCTCATGGATAGTTGTCTAAACCTAACACGCTCATAGGATGCAAACATGGAAGCCTCTCATTGGCCCAAAACTGCCAACACAAAGGCAAACATCTGCTGTCAGTCAACACTCTTAACCTATACATGGGAAAAGATAAGAGAAACACTCACCAGCAGAAATGGGTAGAATACTAACCAAGCCTCGGTCAAGCCCTGCGATCGCATGCGCATTCCCCTGAGGAAGTAGGTAAAGGTATATGAACCCCAATTATAATTTCCTATACAGTCCACATGTCGAGTGGCGCTGATCAAAGCGAAGGACACCGTAGAAGAGTTATCTGCTATGAAGTAGCCCCTAATGATCATTAGGAACAATCGCCGAAGAATGCGATCCCTGACTCTCACATCATCAGGTATAGGCTCACTCAACAGCCCGCTCATAGCATATACGCTCAAAGGACCTATACATACAGTCCTGCCCTTGAGCGCCTCCGCCGGAACTCCCAACAAGGATCTGACGGCAGTAGGGGTTATATCCGCCGTGCAAGGCACTGGATCCCCTCCAAACTCTATACCTGTGATAAAGCGCCAATCCATTGGCGTCATCATCACCTCACAGTCTAGAAAATGGAGTGACTGAGTATGGTGAAACCACCGCTCAGACAATGCCCTGAGATAACCCCAGGGACAACAACGGGGAAGAATGGAAAAGAACGTCCCAAATCCCAGCCATGTACAATCTCTCTATAGTCATCATGCAGAGCCTGATACATAGAGTGGATGCTAAACCAATTCCCCCGAGGCTGTGTGAAGCCAGGAACCTACTTCAAAAGTAGATCAACATCAGAATCCTTTGCTCTTCATCAATAGAAAATAAGGAAGATTAAGATCTAACTTCATACCTCATTTGCATCCAGGTATACTGAAGGATGCCGACTTAAGTCACTTAGAAGATCTAGGTTCGCCACTTGAATACCTGACAACTCCCTACGTGGAACACGTGAAACAGGAGCAGGAACCTCAACCGGTACATCTTTCTCCTCATCCTCGACATCCACCACTTCAACCCGGATAAGATGAATCACCACCTCCACTAAACGATGAGGTTGTCTAACAAAACGGGGTTGAGGTACTTCAGAAGCCCTCCTCTATACACCAGAAGTGGTCCTACGAGAACTACTCGGCTGATCCAGACCCATAATATCTGGAAAACAAGTCTCCAAATCACCTCAGAAAGGGTGTGGTAAATTCTTACCTGGAGCTTTTCAAAATGCATTTTATGATTACATGCATGCATGCATTATTTTTAATATACATCTACAGTAGAGTTAAAAATTCATGACTACCCAATGCCTACATTTTGGAAAATTTTGTCATAGCCCCTTTTATAAATGGGAGTATCCACATGCACATAGGCATGACTAGGTGGCCATTCAGTAGCACACTACCAACAGTCATATACATCCTACATGCATCGCAGTAAAAAATCCGTAAGTGTAGTTTAATTACCTGAGTTATTTCACTGTTCTACTTTTACTCATTTGTCCTCAAATAGGATAAGAAATGACAGTAAAAGGTACCAATTTGACTATTTCAAAAGTCAAAATTTTTCACATCATTATGTTCAGCATGGTTTAATACTAACATTTACTATGTTGAATTTTTTTTATCATATTATATCAGCATGCATATTCACTACTATGTGTCTAAATGCATTTCATGTGATAAGTCATTTTCCAACAGATAAAAATTAGAAAAAATGCATGCATACGTTACTAGGACATTGAAGAATGCTTGTACGGTAGCAGAATATGCAGAAAGTTTCCCGAACTCAACAGGTCTGAAGAAGAGCTCTTAGATTTCCTTCGTCGCGTAGCTTGAAAATGACTTATGAAAGTAACCTGCAAGCTTTGTATAGACACGGTTGGCCGCAGGTCCACCTGTGGCTGCTGTAGGTGTACTTGTGACACCCCTTTGTAGGTCCTAAACCTCAGGCTCGCTCCAGTTAGAGTTGCAAAGGAGGTCTCACGAACTGAAAGGCCAAATCAGGAATAAAAATGCTACGCGATTGAGCGGAATAGCCTGAAATCCTGGTTTTCACGGGCCACACTCTGGTCCCACATCTCATTCATTGGTATTCGCCTGCATACAAGGTATACTATACCAAGGGCCTCAACTTTTATAATTCATGCTCGACAATACCTCACAAAGGTCCGATGCCATCAGTGCAAGGTCACAACCCTAGAAGTATCCCCGGCAAGGGTCACAACGCAAAAATTTCAAACATCCACATATCCCCGACAAGGGTTACAATGCAAGTCAACCATTGATACACACATCAATGAAGGTCAAGCAACCTTGACATTATCTCAGCCGATGACAAGTAAACCCATCGAAACAACCTTTCCTGGCGAGGGTTACAACGCAATTCCTCCATTGATGCACAAATCAATGAAGGTCAAGAAACCTTGACGTTATATCAGCTGATGGCAAGTAAATCCATCGAAGCAACCTTTCCAAGTGAGGGTTACAACGCAATTCCGCCATTGATGCACAAATCAATGAAGGTTAAGCAACCTTGACGTTATATTAACCGATGGCAAGTAAACCCATCGAAGCAACCTTCTCCAGCAAGGGTCATAAAGCGATGCAACCATTGATACACACATCAATGAAGGTCAAATAGCCTTAACAATGCACCCAACAAGGATCTATCCGGTGATACACACATCAATGAAGGTCAGGCAACCCTAACAAGTGCATATTGTTGACAGTAACTCAGACAAGATGATAAGATATGTTATATACATCCTCAAAAAGACAAAGCTTTATCCCCACAAATCTCTTGTACACAAGAGGCACCTCTATGGAGAATGAAGTCTGTGTCTAGGATTCAAGACTTTGGTGATAGCCCCAACGTCAACATCCTTGAAGACTTGGATCGCATGTCCAAGGCATCACTTATTGTCATCCCAACTAGGTTACCCGACAATCATGCATCATACATTTGCATCATGTTGTTGTGCATCGCATCATGTTTATCTTGTTGCATTTCAAGTGTCTAGGATTCTTTTTCTTATCCATGCCTTGCATTGCATGAATATGATAAAAAGGGTCATCTGTAGACACTTGAAATTTTCTGCACACCTGGTACTAACATTGCAGGAGGGCAGATTCGTCTTTTAGACATAACCCTGGAAGATAGCTCACATCCATTCCGGATACTACCAAAAGTTCAGTCTCAATTTTGGATACTACTGGAAGTTTAGTTTCAACCCCGGAACACACACCACAAGGATCATTTCCAACCTCGAAGATAACCAGGAGTTTCATCCTTGGCGATAACACCAAGGATTGATGTTGCAGTTCCGGTGATAACTTCGGAAATGCTTGTTTCAAATACATGCGATCAACTTCAATCAGACCTCCTGCCGAGGCACTCATACCTCAGACCCGAAGCTAACACCGGGAAGACAGGCATTTCTCACAGATGACCTTGCGGCATTCAACACTTGTAGCAGTCCAATCTCATATGTAACCATGAGCAACGTCTGCTTTCAACTCAAACCGGAGATAACCCCGATGAGGAGTCACACGTCATCATGCTACCTCAACACCTGCGCATCGTCTCAACACTTCATACATACATACATACGACAATGTCCTACAAGAACCAAGGAGTTCCAATCCCGAGTGACTATTACGCATGGCAGTACACAGCATGGCCTTTAGATTGTTCAAACAACAAACAGCATACTTAAAGGAAATGAGCATGTATAAGATAACAAATGCAGAAACTATATGAAACTATCCTAGAGCAAACTATGATAAACTACAAAGCCTACCTTCTTGCACTGTAGGGAATCTTATTTATCTTCATACGACACTGTATCCAGTAGTGTTTCTCTCCGTGTTTCATATATACGAGTAACCAGCCAAAACATAATTTAAAGTCAAATTCCTTTCATATACCAAATTTGTCTTTGTAGGCCCAAACAAATAAATTAAAATACAAGAATGGTATATATATTTAATATCAATCTGGTAGGATAATAATTAAAGTAAATATTAATTTAATTACAAACAAAAGAATACAAAATGAATGTCAAATTAATGAAGTAATGAGTAACCCTTCCATTCCAACAAAAGAAGAATTCAATTTAAGTCTTTTCTAATCGGGTTTCATATTAGATTTGTTTACATACTACACTCCATTCTCAACCAAAGTAATTAACTAACAAAGTTTCATATATATTCATGCATACATATACGTACGTAATTAACATACATATATAAATCGAGGGACATATACATGTTAAATCTCCACAAACACATGAACAATCAAATTGTCAATAATAGTTCGTAAAACATCTCTATAAAAACAGGAATTGGGGCCAAATTCGAACAGAGAAAGCATAATCACAATTCTAAAATAAGAATTAGGGACAAATTAGAGCAGAGAAAGGAAAGAGGGAGAGAATAAACACCTAAGGAGAGGACTCACCTTTGAAATCATAACCTTAACTAGGATCACAACTTTGATAGAAGATGGGTGTAGGGTTTCAGTTTGCCGCCAATGGAAAAGATGGAGAAGTTTATATAATCGTACTTGAAATGAAAGATAGAAAGAGGGATCCCGCCATTGCTTCAAAATGAGTGGAATATACCACTAAATTAGCTTAGATTTTTATTTTTTTAATTATCTTTTAATTAAATTTAGTTAGCTTAGATTCCTTTTGATTTAATTATCTTTTTTGATATACCCTTTGTTCTACTAAAAAAAAGTATCATTTAATTATTTTTTTAGTAAATTTGTGAAATAATAATCATCGCGTCGGGATTTTGAGTGTCCTTTTCGTTACTTGTTCTTTGGTGTTCTCATGTTAATGTGAGATTTGTTTGAAAAAACAAGTGAAAAAGGTCCAACATGTATAATATCGACGATTTGACTTTAAGAGTCGCCGATTGGTGTATTTAACTAGTTGCACCAACGCAACCGAAAAAGGTTTGCACATTGACCCAGTGATTTAACACTGATAGACGGGTCTGTGAAACCGAGATTCATTTTGGGTCTGGGCGCTTGATTATGTGGAGAAAAGGTGTTAGGCACCCCCGACATCCGTGTTACCACGGTGACCGCTACTCTTCAAATAAATTGTTATATGATTGTGTGTGTTTGTGTGTGTGTGTGTGGATCAATGTGCAATTATTTGAAAGTAGTGCGAGGCCTCGTTCGCATCTATATACACAGGGTTTGAATTTATAGAAAAATTCAGTTTTAACCACGATATAGCAATGACGTTTTGTAAAAGAGGTTTTTCAAACCATGTGCTCAATAGAAATTGAGACATTTTCATACTTCCATTTTATTATTAAATGTTCGGCTTGTTTGCTTTTATTTTTGAGATGCGAAGCAATCTCGAGAAAATAATATACAGCAGTGCCGAACTCCTCATGGGCATGACATCCATCCAAGGAAATTCGAGACATCTTTGTAAAATAATGTAAGTAATTTAATACGGTGAAAAATGTCCATCATGGGAACCGAATCTAGATTCAATAAACTGAACTTGTGATCACATGATTCCTAGGCTCACATGATACTGCAATTTGTATGGAAAGCAGTAAGTAGTTATATATATATATATATATATATATGTAAAAGCTGTAAATATATAAATAAACATAATCAACCTCCATGAAGTAAACTCCAGGCGGGACAAAATGTAAATAAAGCTGTAAAAGCGATCAACTACCACGAAGTAAACTCCAGGCAGGACAGAATGTAAATAAAGCTATAAAAGGCCATGAAGTGAACTCTAGGCCTGACAGAAATGTATATATATATATATATATATATATATAAAGCAGTAAACGCACTGGATGTGAATCCAGGCTCATCGGATATGTCTAACAACAATTATATATATGTATATATATAAAAGCAATTAAACGCATCAGATGTGAATCGAGGCTCATCAGATATATCTGACAACAGTTATATATATATATATATATATATATAATTAAAGCATAGGATATAAAATCTGTGCTCATCGACAAAGTCGACCACGATTTATATATATATATATATATATATATAAGCAATTAAATGCTCCAGACTGAAGTCTAGGCTCAATCGAGGCATAACTCGATAATGTTAGTCCATATATGAAATATATACATATATAAGTATATATACAGACAGAAATGAAAACCATGGACCGAAGTCCGGGCAAACACACATAACACGACTCTTAATGTATATAACAGTGTGTGCTAATATGAGAAAAAGGCTTTATAGAATATAAGAAGGCTTACAGTGCGCTACCAAAGTAGACTTCTATGACTTTAAATGGATAAACACTCAGCTCCCGCCGGATAAAAGATAGCTATATGTGAGCTAACTAGTGTTTAAAGATGAGGAAACACTCAAAAGATGTGTATGCAGAGTAAAATGGGATGGGGCTTTTCGCCTTTTCCCCCCTCTTCTTCTCAAATGGTGACCCCAAGGCTTGTATATATAGAGCGGATGGTCGCAGTACACTGCTGCGCGTACTGCAAGCTGTACTGTGGTTGGTCGTGATGCATCTGAGCCTCGCGAGTCCCGTTATCTCGTAGTACATGCACTCGTGCATTGTAATGTCTGCTCGAACTTGCAGAACTTCAATCTGAGCATCCGAACGAGGTATATCTGACCTTCTTTGGACCGCTTGTGTCGAGAGTTACGCAATGACATGGATTAGAGGTTGTACGAAGTCAAGAAGAGGGGTCTATGCCCATGGTCTTCAAGTTTCAAATTCTATCCAAAGTACTGTCACACATAATAGTGGGTTTGATTTTCCTTTTTCCTATTAATGTGGAGCCAATATTCTGATGTTGCTTTGCTTTTGTGATGTAGGTTCCCGGCTCTACGCAGCCTTAATGGAACTAGTTCAGCATACACTCTCTATATCATGCTCTTCATCCAGAGTATAGAGAGATTGTGCATGGTTGAGGCTTTGAGGCATTATTTTCCATCCTCCCCTGTCGTTATCCCTGGGGTTATCTCAGGGCGTTGTTTGAGCGCTGGTTTCACCAGACTCAGTCTCTCCATCTGCTTGACTACGAGGTGATGATGACGTCGATGGATTGGTGATTTATCACCGGTATGGAGTTTGGAGGGGTGCCAATGCCTTGTACAGTAAACATTACCCCGACTGCCATTAGATCTTTACTAAAATTTTGGCTGAGGTGTTCAAGGGTAGGAAAGTCCGCACTGCTCCTTTGAGCGTAGATGCTATGAGCAGGGCTTTGAGTGAGCCCATACCTGCTGATGTGAGACTCAGGAATTGCATTCTTTAGCGATTGTTCCTGGTTATTATCAAGGGTTGCTTCATAGTAGATAACTCTTCCACGGTGTCATTCTCTTTGGTTAGCGCCACACGAGAGGTGGACCATATTGGAGAGTATAATTGGGGCTCCTATACCGTTGCCTATTTCCTCAGGGGACTGTATATGAGTTTGCAGGGCCTGACAAAGGCTTAGCTAGGATTTTACCCATTTCTGCTAGTGAGTATTTCTCTTTTGATTTCCTATGTACAGGTTAAGAGTGTTGACTGACCACATATATTTTCCTTTGTATTGGTAGTTTTGGGTCTACGAGAGGCTCCCATGTATGCGTTCCATTAGCGTGTTAGGTCTGGATACCTATCCACGAGGACGATGATGGAATTACTCCATATTGGCATAGGTTCTTGTAGTTGAGGGTTTCACCCATTGTCACTTACAGTTGGAGCTATTGACAGCCGATGTCATCACTTGGGATGTGATATCCACCCGTCAGATTCCTCTCTTCACATATGGAGGATGGGAGCTCTATTTGGGAGAGAGCGCTATCAGTTGTATTATAAGAGAGATTCGTGTACCGATCTTGCCTCCTGCCATGCGTTATTGGATTGTGTCGCAGTTGCCTATCAGTGATATCCCGTTGATGGGAGGTGACGGCTTTACAGTGTTTGAGGGTCCGTTTACTTAGGAGGTATTCTACAGCTGGTGGTCCCCTCGTACCATCGGAGCCCAGACCTACGCCACTCAGTTCATA
The DNA here is from genome assembly GCA_020205615.1 of Panax quinquefolius. Taxonomy (NCBI): domain Eukaryota; kingdom Viridiplantae; phylum Streptophyta; class Magnoliopsida; order Apiales; family Araliaceae; genus Panax; species Panax quinquefolius. Next base: position 46,753,925 of record CM035152.1, on the reverse strand, counting down.
AGGGATATGGTTCCTGGATCTGTGATGATGACAAATTGGATGGCCTGCGTCTGAGATCCTACTCATTTGACGCAGATTAACAGTTTGACCCGACAGTTAGACCAAACATATTTTTTCATCTGACACTTGGGCAGAGATCCTTCAAAGGCAGATACTTTTGATCCTTCTAGTTCTGGGCCTGGCCCTTTAGGTGACCCATATGGCTTTACCAACACAGATCCTCTATTGTATAGGCCTAACATCCCTTTTAGCGGGGATCCAGTCACTCGAGATGAGTTACATCAGATGGATTTGATAGATGATGTAGACAACAACACTATTGACTTCTTCTGATGTATTTCTCACTATATCTTTTGATAGGCCTCTGTTAGATACTCGATGGATGTGCCCCATTCTTGTTATATCTTTTGATAGGTCTCTATTAGTTGTTGGGCATCTGTGCCCCATTTTCTTATATTTTTAGCTGCATAGAGATGATATATTAGATGATGATGTACTTAGGAATGTATGTATGCTTTCTATTCCCTACATCATATTGTCATTTATTGTTTATCATGCATTTATCATTTTATGCATATGTATGTCTCAGAGATATTCAGTATTGACCCCTGGATGGTCTTATAATTCGGCCCACATAGATAACTTCTTCAACAGTCAGCCGTATAGATCACACCCCAGCAGTATTGGTAGCCTCATGTTTGGGATCATGGTATGATAGTTTGTCACCACCAGATCGAATGACTGTAGATCAACTACTGCATCACTCCATGACCCTCCTGATGATCCAGGTTCCTGTGGGTTTTGTAGATGGCATGCTAGAGCATTGGGTACCGAACAAGCAGTTGTTCCGGTTTGAGACCCATGAGTTGACTCTCATATTAGAGGAGTATGAGCGGTTGATGACTTTTCTACTAGACAGGCCTTGCACTCGGATGGCTATCGGTGATATGAGCCGTCAGTTCATGACCCTCACCGGGTTGAGGTGTAGAGTAGTCCAGGATGAGTTCACATACGGCCATGTAGTGTCTCAGCATTTTCTGATAGACAGATTTGGCCGTGTGGACAGTTATGCGTAACACTCCGGGGATTTCACCATGTTGGAGGATCAGTGGCGTGTTACTAGAGTAGACGTACTCATGATGTGTGTAGTGGCTTATCTGTACATGCCATTGTATATGGATCATCTGGACATCGTTATTGTTATGGCATTGAGAGCTCTCAAGGAGGGTTTTACCATTGTACTGTTGATTGTGGCAGAGACATTGAGGTCAGCCACGTATTGCCATACCCATTCTGCAGGGGTATTATGTGTTGTTTATGTCACACCTGAGACCTATTGGCACCTTCCAATGGCATGGGTATTATTTTTCCCATGAGATAGCTATGTCCTACTCCTTTAAGCCAGTGTAGTGTATAGATATTGCATCTTGGTCGGTGTTCTTGGCAGGGATCGAGGGTCCATTTAACATTTTTGTGTGTTGAGAACATAGCTCTCCCTATAGCTTCATTACTCATGCATCAGGCCTGGATTATCTCCCTCTGGCTGGTGTGAGGGGAATTACCATGTATCACCCAATGGCTGTGAAAGGTTCTGAAAACCTTAGTTGAGTGAAGGACCTGATGTTCTAAAACTAGGCTACTGGTTGGAATGTATGTTTGTCCCTGATGGGGAAAACGGATGTGAGGAAAGGGTTTTGTGTAGTGAAGGATTTTGAAAACCTAAACTGATTGGGGTTTTGGTGATCCAAAACCAGGATGTTATCTTACTGGTAACTTCAAATAAAGTACCTTTTTATGGTGTCTGAGTTAATGAGCTATGGAAATTCATTGCCATCCATCTCTTGTAATCTTAGAGCTCCTCTTGTCAATACCTCTTTGACAACAAACGGGCCTTCCCAGTTTGGGGTGAATTTTCCTTTGGATTGATCTTGGTTGTCAAGAATTTTCTTCAGGACCAAGTCATGCTCTTTAAATTGATGTAGCCAGAATTTTCTGTTGTAGGATGTGGCAATCATCTATTGATATAACCGATTATGGAAGATGGCAGCAGCTCGTCTTTCATCTATTAGAGACAATTAGTGATACCTATCTTGTAACCATTGGTCTTCATCCAGCTGAGCGCCTATCAAAACTCTGAGGGATTCTATTTCCACTTCTATGGGGAGCACTGCTTCCATTCCATAAGTTAAAGAGTAGTGGGTTACCCCAGTGGAAATGCAAATTGACGTTCTGTAGGCTAATAGAGTCAGAGGCAACAAGTAAGGCCATCCTTTGTGATTGGCAGACATCTTTTGCATGATCTTTTTGATATTCTTATTAGCCGCTTCAACAACACCATTCATCTTTGGACAATAGATTACGTAGTTGAGATGTTTGATGTGGAATTGACTACATAACTCCTCCATCATTTGATTATTGAGGTTCTTGGCGTTATCTGACACAATCACCTCTGGTTGTCTATATCGACAAATGACATTGTTTTTTATGAAACTAATGATAACTTCTTTAGTAACCTCGTGGAAGGAGGCTGCTTCTACCCACTTGGTGAAGTAGTCGATCACGGTGAAGATAAACTGATGCCCATTATTGGCTTTAGGCTCGATGGCCCGATCACGTCCATTCCCCACATTGAGAAGGGCCATGGTGAACTCATATTATGGAGCTCCCTTGGAGGGGCGTGGATAGCATTCCTATGAATTTGGCATTGGTAACAACTCCTGACGTGATCATCACAGTCAGCCTTAAAGGAGAGCCAGTAATGCCCTGTTCTTAGGATTTTCTTGACAAGTAGAGGGTTTCTCATGTGTGGGCCATATACTCCACCATGGATTTCATCCATTAGCCTCTGAGCTTATTTTTTGTCCAAACATCTGAGGAGACCTAGTCCCGCATCTCTCTTGTAGAGTGCGTCTCCGCTCAGGTAGAATTTCATAGCCATTTGATGGATCCACTTTCTTTCAGCTGGACTCACCTCAGCGGGTGTAGATCCATCTCGTAGATACTCCTTGATATGCTGATACCAAGTGTATTGGATGGGAGGCAGTTCATCCGATACTTCTACAATGTAGTTCCCATAGGCTGGAGACTTTTAAAGGGCAAATGTGATGCTTGGCAAGCTCTCCTTGTCAAGTATGTTGATTAAAGAGGCCAAAGTTGCAAGTGCATCCGCAAAGTCATTCCTATTCCGAGGAATGTGTAGGAAGGTTATTTCTTCAAACTCCTAAGCCATCTGTATAACCTGCCGATGGTAAGGCAGCAAATGTAGCTCTTTAGTATGATAGATCCCAGTGGTTTGTCTGATTACAAATTTGGAATCTCTAAAGACAATTAACCGTCTGATGCCCATTGATTGGGCAAGTTTCAATGCCATGATACAACCTTCATACTCAGTTGTGTTGTTGGTGCTGACAAACTGCAATTTGATGGCGACAGGATACTGCTCCCCCATAATGGATACTAGAACTGCTCCAGCCCTAGAACCTTCCATGTTTACAGCTCCATAAAAATACATCTTCTATAATTGGTGTGTATCATCCCGACGGTGTAACTAAACTTTCATTACCCCTTCATTGGGGAAGTATGTTTCCAAGGGTTTGAAATACCCTGAAGGTGCGTCAGCCAGTTGATCCTCAATTCCTTGGCCTTTGACAGACTTTTAAGTCACGTAGACTATGTCAAATTATTGTTGGATCAACTATTATCTATACTGCCGACAATTTAACATGGGTTTGTTGAACACGTAATTGAGAGGATCCTCGCAGGATATGAGATGGGTTATGTGACCATGAAGGTAATGTTGTAACCTCATGGAAACCCATATTAAAGCACAACAAGTTTTCTCAATAAGAGTGTACTTGTGTTCACTGTTGTTAAATCTTTTGCTGAGGTAATAGATAGCTCGTTCTTGGGATCTATCATCTTTTTGTCCCAACATGTACCCCATGGCGTTGTCATTGATTGACAGGTACATAAACAGGGGAACTCATCCCTAGGAGGTACTAAAATAGAAGCTTTGACTAGATGTTCTTTGATTGTAAGGAATGCTTTCTGACACTCATCATTCCATTTCATGGAGGAGTTTTTCTTTAGTAATTTGGAGATAGGCTCATAGTTTACTATGAGTTGGGAGATGAATCGGCTGATGAAGTTGATTCTTCCTAAAAATCCTCATATTTCCTTCTCTGTCTGAGGTATGGGCATTTCTGTGATGGGCTGGATTTTTATGAGATCCAGCTCAATCCCTTTGTGGCTGACTAGGAATCCTAGCAACATGCCTGATATCATGCCAAAGGCGCATTTAGCTGGATTCAACTTCAAGTTATACTTACGCAACCTGTTGAAGAGCTTTTTGAGATGATCTAGGTGGTCTTCCTCCCTTCAGAACTTAACAATGATGTCATCCGCATAGATTTCTATCTCTTTGTGTATTATATCATGGAAAAGAGCCATCATGGCTCGCTGGTAGGTAGCTCCGGCGTTGATGCGGCCGAATGACAACCGTCTGTAGCAAAATGTTCCCCAAGGGCTGATGAATACAATTTTCTCACTATCCTCTTCAACAACCATGATTTGATGGTACCCCACCAAGCAATCAGTGAAGGAGTACATGTCATACTGAGCTGTATTGTCAATGAGTATGTGGATGAATGGCACGAGAAAGCTATCTTTAAGACAAGCCTTGTTCAGATCCTTGTAATCCACACAAACTCGCACCTTTCCTCTTGGTTTAGGCATGGGGACTATGTTGGATAGCCACTCAAGGTATGTTGACACCATGATGATGCCTGCTTGAAATTGTTTCATAATTTCTTCTTTAACTTTTAAACTCCACTCAGGTTTTAATCGCCTGAGCTTCTGCCTGACTGGATGAAATCCCTCTTGGATAGGGAGGCATGGATGATGATGTTAGTTGACAAACTGATCATTTCTTCATGAGACCATGTAAACACATCCTGGAATTGGGTCAATATAGTAACCATGTCATTCCTTTTGTTTGGAGTAAGGTCCATACCAATCTAGATTTGTTTGGGGGTTTTCTGAGGTTCCAAGGTTAAAAGAGGTGGTTTGATCAAGATTTAGCTTGGGGTTGTCTTCGACCCATTCTTTGATCTCCTGAGGTATCTCATAGTCCTCTTATATTTCAATCAAGTCTGAGTCCAACTTTACATCAAAGTTATAGTCCTTGTGGAGAATAGGCACCACATTAGCAAGTTTAGGCACATCTAACTTTAGAGTTCTGAAACAAAATGCTTTCAATTAATATATGAAACTATTCAATCATACAAAGTGTTAGCATGAAATGACAAAATCAATTGCTAATACTGTACAACAAAAGTAAGCAGTTATTGTTATCTACAGGGCGGAGGGAGTTTCTGCCCTTTTTACCCTTGTCGGCAAATGCATGGGATGCTGTTCCAATTGCCAAGGGTGAAGTCCTGGTGGACAACAGTGATGAAGGGGCTGTTGTCGTCCTCCTTCTCCTGAATGATGACCATGATGTCTGGACAATCATCATCAGGAATGTCTCTTTTTATACCCTCCGTATGGACTATGACGTGCATGTTTGACTGATGTTTATATATCTCTTCTTTGCGCCTTCGATTCCTTTCTTCCACCTCCGAATCTAGAATCAATACTTCCTTTCCTTTGACCGGTATCGTCTTAGGAAACAACATAGCTACCACATGGGCAAGAACCTTTAATGAAGGCCGTACAGGCTCAACATCTGTAGGTTGAGATAATCGTCGTGTGGCTGAAGATGAAGGAATTTGTTTGTGCTTGTGAGGATTCCTGTGAGTGGACCCAAAAAAAAAAGCCTAGTTCGGCTGTTCCTATTTGACCGGGAATTTAAATTGGGCGCTTGATGCTCTAATGATCCTTTCCCAACCCTTGTCCAGGCTGAAAACCTAAAGAGATCATCTCTTGACTTGCCGACATTACCACGACAGAAACTCTGGGTTTCAGAAGTGGTGCCCCAATGGTTTGATAGTGAGTGTTGTTCACCTCAAGGGCCTGGAAGCTGACAGGCTCAACTTCTGCATTGAAATTGATGAGTGGTATGTCACCTTGTACAGGACATTCTAGCTCAGCATTAACAATGACAAGGCTACTGTTAATGATGTATTTGAGCTGCTGATGGAGGGTGGAAGGGACGGCTCTAGCCATGTGAATCCACGGTCTTCCCAAAATTATGTTATATCCTATGGCTATTTTGAGCACATGGAAGGATAAGCAAAATGTATGTGGACCAATCTCCACAGGTAGTTCAATCTCTCCAATAACTTTTTGTTGGGATCCATCAAAAGCTTTGATAATTATATGGCTGCTTCAGATCCTGTTTAGATTGATGTTCATTTTCTCCAAGGTGTCATAAGGGCTGATGTTTAAGGATGATCCCCCATCTATAAGAACTCCTCCCACCATGTATCCGGAGGACATAACCGTTATGTGCAATGGTTTGTAATGACACTTCCCTTCAGGATGTATGTTATCATCGGTGAAGGATATCACATTACTGTTGAAGATGTGATCAACCAGATGATGGAACTTTTCAGCATCCACTGTTTTTGGTAAGTGGGATTCTTCTAACACTCTTAGTAAGACCTTCATGTGATCTTTTGAACTGAAAACCAAGTCCAGTATGGAAATCTGTTGTGGAGCTTCTTTCAAGCTTAAAACCACCTTGGCTTCATTGTGTCCCATAGTACAGAGGAATTCTTCAATCTTCTCTATGGGAACTTTCCCCTTTGACTTGAAGGTAGGCTTCATTACCTGGTGGGGAAGGTAAAATGGATTTTCTTTCGACACTGCAACAGTTGTATTGAATGTGGATCCTTCAGCCTCTCCATAATTCCATGGCACTTTCTTGAGGCTGACAACATGATATTGTGGCCTGAATGACAATATAATTGGCTTTGGCGCTGCCACTTTCATAGGATTTTCAACACCTTTGAGCTGAATTGGTTGTATTGTATGTGGTGTTGCAGCCACATCTTCCTCAGAGGATACAACTGCTACGACTTCCTTCCATCCTATAGGAAATGTGTCCCCCACTCTCCAATAATACAATGTCGTTGTCTGTCATCTATAGAACACCACTGTCAATCAGGTTCTGAATAAGATGGTAGAGTACCCAGCATTCCTCAATTCTGTGACCGCGAGAGTGTGAGTGGTATTGGCATACTCCATTAGGATTAAACTGTCTTGAGTGGGAGCTGAAGGGAGGTGGTAAAGTTTTGATTCTTCCCTCATTGATCAATATTTGTAATATCTCTTCCATCGGTTGGTCTAAATAGGTGAATTCCGTTTTATTCGCAAAGTCCCAACGGGCTTTAGCTTTTGCTCTTTTTTCAATTTTATCTTCCAAGGTTTCACCTCCTGGAGTAAGTGGTGGAGTACTTGAAATAAGAGGAAGGAAGCTAGCATGCTTCTGACTGAATAATTGACGTGTGACTTGATGCTGATGAACCACCAGTTCTGCCAATTGGTAGACTTGCTCACTAAGAGCCTTCATTTTTTGTTCCATCATAAACTGGAACTGTGCGTAATCCCATTTATCAACATTGTCCTTGCTGGTTTGGGATGATCCACCAACATAATGGGAGCTCTGTCCACTGCTCCAACTAATCATGTTAACCTCCTCTTCCTTGTGTTGAGGGAGAGGGTGGTCTTGCACATTGGGTTGGTCGGCTTTGGTTACCACGATCTCACTATTGTCAATTAAATCTTGGATTTTGTGCTTCAGGGCCCAACAATCCTGGGTGTCATGTCCTGGAGCTCTAGCATGATAAGCACACTTCCTGCTAGCATTAAAACCCTTTCCACTCGGGTTGGCTGGTAGAAGAAGATGCATAATTTTCATTTGAGTTGTCAGAAGTTTGAGAATGTTCTCGAGTGAGTCCCCTAAGGGTGTGAACACTCGAGTGCGTCTGACTTCTCCACCTTTTCGCAATGGTGGGTTTGAAGCCTATTCTTGGAAAGGGGAGTAGTTTCTCCTCTGAATAGGCATGTTCTGGCTTCCTTTTTGTCCTTGTAGTATCAAGGAAACATCCTCCTCTTTCTTCTTATGGACCCTTCTAGGGTTGTTTCGATAACTTCCAGACTGGATGTGTTCAGCCACAACTTTTAATGCAACAAGGTCTTGAATCTTCCCAGACTTTAATCCCATCTTAGCCATTTCTCCATGTTTGATCATTTCAGAGAATCGTTTGCCTATGCCAGCTAAGACCCTCTCGTAGAAAAGAGCATCTTGAATGTCTATGAAGGTCATCACTAATTCAGACTCAGTCGCAGTTGGAATAACTTGAGCAGCAAGGCGCTTCAACCTTTGGGCATACTCTCTGAAAGACTCATTAACTTGTTTCTTTGACCTTGATAATTTGATACCGGTCTGGAGCCATCTGAGTTTCGAAACTGTACTGACTGAGGAAAGCATGAGCTAGCTCTTCCCAGCTATAAATCTTGGAGTTGTCTAATCTGGTATACCATTATCTAGCTTCTCCAGTCAGGCTTTTCTGAAATAGCTGCATTCTAAGCTTTTCATCCTAGGCATAAGATCTGAGTTCTCCAATAAATATCTTCAAATATGTGTTAGGATCTCCTACTCCATCATACTTTTCAAAATCGGGAGCCTTGAACTTCTCTAGATAATGAACCCCAAGAAATATGCAAAGGTCTGAATATGAAACACTCCCGTGTGCTCCAATCACTTTGATAGACAGAATGATCTCTTTCATTTGAAGGACTTTCTTCCTAATATCATTGGTGTCCGGATCTTCTCTGAGATGGGTGATTTCAGGGGTTTTGTTGGTTTTATCTAACTGAGACTTAGGTACATGAACTTCTTTGTCTGGACCTTGGTTTCCTCCATGTGCAGAGGATTCTGTATGTATGGGTATTTGTGGACCCTGAGTAGACTTGTGTAGTTCTTTGAGTAGAACATCCAACTTTGTAATTTGATTACTTATTCCATCGAACTCCTAATGAGAGACAGGAGTAGGATTAGGTTGACCAGATGTAGCCATGTTTGGTTGTACGCTTTTTTCCTTTTTGGATTTGGAATGGGTTACCAGACCAATTGCTTCCCTACAAAAAGACTTATGTAGTTTAGTCTTATTGACTGTAAGAATGTTACATCCTTTGTGATGTATTCGTTTTAGGAGTATTATCCTGCAAAATGGATGTCAAATGTTTAAATGACAAGATAGCATGACAGGTTTTGATATAAAAGGGAATGCATGTACACATCTGCCTTTATACTTTCCATTATAGTGGGATTGACATGGAAATAAAATTACAAGTAATTGAAATGGGAAGGTACGAAGAGACCTCCTTCCGCATTTGATTTATCAGAGGATAACCTATCTTAGGCTACTCTCGCGATTTTTTGGCATGAAGGTTCCCAGATCATCCCAATTTACTCGACGGGAAGTTAATACGGTCTTTCAACTGGAGCGAATCTGGGTGGTGCCTTTCCTTAGCCTCGTTTGAATTAGACTCCCTACGAGTCCCGTAATCAAACACCGATATGATATCCTCTTTGTGTAGGGACCACACAACATACATTCACATACAATGTGTCTCACCGTATGGAAATGATGACATATGCGAAGCACTAATATCACAGGTGTAGACACTCAAAATTTTCTACACGCTTTATTCATCATTAGGAGGGGCGATTTGTCTTCGAGATAACCACGGAAGACGGTGACATCCATTTCGGATACTACCAAAAGTTCAGTTCCAACCCGAAACACAAATCGGGAATGTCATTTCCAATCTTGGAGAGGAAAAGACCGGCAACAACATCGGAGAGGACAGTTCTATCTTGGCAATAACACCGCGACATTCAATTCCAGTCCCAGAAATAACATTGGGAGTACCAACTCCATCCTTGGTGATAGCCCCAAAGGATGCCATTGCAGTTCCGACGATAACTCCAAAAATGCTTGTTTCAAACACATGCGATCAGTTTCAAAATCAGACCTCCTACCGAGGCACTCATACCCTCAGACCCGAAGCTAACAACGGGCAGACAGCACACCCACAGATGACCTTGCAGCATTCAAACACTTGCAGTTGTCCAATCTCAGATGTAACCCTGAGTAACATCTACTTTCAGCTCAAACCGGCGATAACCCCGGTGAGGAGTTAAACATCGTCTTACCGCCTCAACGTTTTCTCTCAAAAGATGATATTGCGGCATACCAATAAGTAGTCAAATCTCAGATGTAACCCTGAGCAACGTCTACTTTTAACTCAAATCGGTGATAATCCCAGCAAAGAGTCAAACATCATCTTTCCCCTTCAACACCCGCGCATCGTCTCAACACTTCATATATACATACAACAATGTCCCACAAGAACCGAGGAGTAACAATCCCAAGTGACTATTACGCGTGGCAGTACTTTGGATAGAATTTGAAGCTTGAAGACCATGGGCATAGACCCCTTTTCCTGACTTCGTACAACCTCTAATCCATGTCATTGCGTAACTCTCACAAGCGGTCTGGAGAAGGTCAGATATACCTCGTTCAGATGCTCGGATTAAAGTTCTACAAGTTCGAGCAGACATTACAGTGCATGAGTGCACATACTTTGAGACGACGGGACCCGTGAGGCTCGGATGCATCACGACCAGCAGCAGGTACAACCGCGAATGGCGCAGGTGTACCTGCGACCATCAGTCTATAAAAATGAGCCTTGGGGTCAGCCATTTGAAGGGGAAAAGAGAGGAAAAGGCGAGGAAGCCCTGTCCATTTTACTCTGTATACACATCTTTTGAGTGTTTCCTCATCTTTAAACACTTGTTAGCTCACATATAGCTATCTTTTATCTAGTTGGAGCTGAGTGTTTATCCATTTAATGTCATAGATGTCTACATTGGCAGCCTACTGTAAGCCTTCTCACATTATATAAAGCCTTCTTCTCATATTAGCACACACTGTTATACACATTGAGAGTCTTGTTGTGTAAGGCGTTTGCGGGTTTTAATTCTATCTCGTGGTTTTCATTTCTGTATGTATATTTATACTTATATATGTATATATTTCATATATGGACTAACATTATCGAGTGATGCCTCGATTGAACCTAGACTTCAGTCTGGAGCTTTTATTGCTTATATATATATAATTGTTGTTAGACATATCTGATGAGCCTGGATTTTACATCTGAAGCATTTACTTGCTTATATATATATATATATACTTATATATATAATTGTTGTCAGACATATCTGATGACCCTGGATTTTACATCCGGTGCATTTAATCGCTTTTATATATATATATATATATATATATACTTAAATATATAATTGTTGTCGGACATATCTGTTGAGCCTGGATTTACATCAGGTGGGTTTACTACTTTTTTATATATATTTGTACATATATATATATTTACATTTCTCGTCAGCACGGAGTTTACTTCGTGGCAGTTGATCGCTTTTTTTTGACTTTTATTTACATTTCCGATCCCCCATAGAGTTGTTTTCGTGGTGGTTGATCATGTCTATATATATATATATATATATATATATATATATATATATATATATATATATATATATATATATATATATATCTTTTATATATTTACATTTCCGATCCCCATGGAGTTGCTTCGTGGTGGTTGATCATGTATGTGTATATATATTTACTGACTTTTATATATATAATCAGCATCGCTTTCCATACAAACTGCAGTATCATGTGAGCCTAGGAATCATGTGATCACAGATTCAGTCTACTGAATCTAGATTAGGTTCCCATGGTGGACATTTTTCAGCTGTAAGCAGCTTGTACATTATTTTAAAGTGTCTGAATTTCCTTGGATGGCTGTCATGCCCATGAGGAGTTCGGCACTGCTGTATATTATTTTCTCGAGAATGCTTCGCATCTTGAAAGTAAAAGCAAAAAAACCGAATATTTAATAATAAAATGGAAGTACCAAAGGCCTCAATTGCTATTGAGTACAGGGTTTGAAAAACCTCTTTTACAAAACGTCATTGCTATATCTTGTTTAAAACTGATTTTTTCTATAAATTCAAACCCTATGTATATAGGTGCGAACGAGGTACAACACTACTTCAAAATAATTGCACATTGATCCACACACACACACACACACATTCATATAACAGTTTTTTTGAAAAGTGGCGGTCACCGTGGCAACACGGATGTCGGGGGGTGCCTAACACCTTCCCTCCGCATAATCAAGCCCCCGGACCTAAATGAATCTCGGTTTCACAGACCCGTTTAGCAATGTCACATCACCGGGTCAATGTGCAAACCTTTTCGGTTGCGTTGGTGCAACCAGTTAAATACACCAACTGACGACTCTTAAAGTCAAATCGTCGACATTATACATGTCGGACCTTTTTCACTTGTTTTTTCAAACAAATCTCACATTAACATAAGAACACCAAAGAACAAGTGTGACGCCCCCAAAATAGGTCCATTCCATCCAACCCATTCTGAGTCGCCAATACATGGTACAGAAATAACTAAAACTTTATTAATACATTTGTCGTGCAAAATACGACAACATATATACTGTGAGTTTAAATACAATTATTGTCTTCTAGACAATATCCACACGCAAATAAATCCCCATCACAATTATTGATACATTATTTTACAAAAAATGGTGAGGACTACTAAACAACTCTCTCTAGAACCTTCATTCCATACCCCGACTAGTACTCGCCGCATTCTCGCCTCCCGAGAAGAAAAATGGAACAACAAGGAAAAGGGTGAGCTCAACTAGCCCGATAAAGAATATTATGACTAAGATAATATACAACAAATTATCGTTAGTCTTCAACAGGAAAAATCTAATAGAATACAATAGACAACAAGTTTCGGATCAATATTCGCAGTGAAATAATAATTCATTAGAAGAGTTAAGTAGAGAATGCAAACTACTATCTTCTATGTATGAATTTAAAAGTTCATCGCTCTATCTTTTATCCTGTAACATCAATCAATATATATCCGAATCAAATATTCATCTTTGCACTACTGTGCCAAAGATATTCATCGATTGGTCATGTTCATCTAAACACTGTTCATCTTTGCACTACGGACCAAAGATATTAATCAATGGGTCATGTTCATCTCAACACTGCTCATCTTTGCAAAGATGCGGCCAAAGATATTCATCAAGAAATCATTCATCTTTGCACTACAAAAGCCAAAGATATTCAAGAATATCATCATTTAGATCGAGGATGATGAAAAATATTTCAAAGAAAACGAATCTAGTGAAATAAAAGAACAAATAATAAGGATTCGTATTTTAAACAATCCAAGTTCAAAAATACTTCATAAGTAATCAGAGTGGAGTAAAATTCAAGAATGATCAAAACATGGATACAATCAAAGCTAGTATCCATAATAGATATTTTGGACAAAAAGAAGAAATTTTATTTTTCGGTGAATGGTGTTGTATTCGTGAATAGTGCCGTATACATGAATAGTAACTCTGACACCAAAAGATAGAAATTTCACAAAAAACATCTTCACGCTTCGTGAATAGTACTCGTGAATAGTAACTCGTGAATAGTAACTCATGAATAGTAACCCGTGAATAGTAACCCCGACAAGAAAAAGTTCCAAATTTGATAAAAATTTCCAACCAATATTTCGGCATAATGATATTGAAGAAATAATATCATTTTCGAATAAAATAACATCCCTTACCTCGAAAGAATAATACTTCTAGTTGAAACACCGGATATAGGCTATGACTTGAACTTGCATCGTATACAAATACTCAAAGTATACTCAAAATACTCACAAGAATACGCTCGATAATATAGAGAGAGAAAACTTCAGTTTCTGGTGTGATTTTCAATTCTAACCTAAACACCCTATTTATAGGAAAATGCTTAGAACACCAAAGTAGAAAATTTAATATAATATTAATATATATTTTCCAAAACCTCATACGCACACTTACCAACTGAATTCAGCTCCTACACATGTTAAATGAGGCCACCTAAACATTCCAAAAATGTTTTTCCTATTTTAAATATTTTAAATTCCAAAAATCAATTATTTCGGAGCTTCGGAACTTCGATAATTCATAATAAATAGTTCTTTTATCAGAAAATTCGAATCTCGCGTCTTTTTATAGGAAATTCAATTCTCTACAACTTTACGGAAGAAAGTTTTTCCAAATTCCAAACAGAAATTGACCGAAATCCATAAACCAAGCGATTTTACTGTGCTTTAATCAAATTTGGTCAATAATTGTGTCCACCAACACACAAAATATGTGTTAAACATTTAATGCCACAAAATACTTTTCCTCCTCATATACTCATATATTTCACAATCATTATAAAAATATCACCAGTTAATATATTATTAAAATAATATATTTAAATGAATTATTTTATCGTAAAAAGATAAAATATTAATTTTCAACAATTGTCATTTTAAAATTTTCTCCATCTATATCCACATAAAATCAATATTTTCTCATCATATAAATCAATAATTAATTATTCACAAATAATATTACAGAATCACGATCTGGCAACTGTGTCGTTTCTTAGGAAAGAGGGGCTTTCAATAAAGATTTCTCCTTCATTGGCGTAGCAATTAGGTGATCAAACCTCTCCTTAGATAGAACTTTCTAGACATTGCCAATAATGTTATCTAATAATATTATTCAGATAATCTAATTATTGCTTTGATAATGAAAAATCTTGTGTAATGACAATTATTGAAACAACAACAATATAAAATATCAACACAAAGAATTATTAAATCAATAAAATCTTCGAATAAAGAATTACAAAGAACCATTATTGAGTAGTGCCTTCTTACGTAAAAATCAATTATTGGTGCAATACTGCGTGTACTCTTTGCTCAACAACGCGTATTAGTGTGTTTTAACCACGGGTATTCCAAAAAGATTAACTGTGAATAACTACTACCAAGTTATTTATAAACAACTTATATTTGTCGTTTCTTCATCCAATCACTTTTTTTGTTATGGGGCCCACAAAAGGCCGCCGGCCGTCATTTAATATTCCCCGACAAAGATCGAATATTCCACGACCAAATGAATATTCTCCGACAATAATGAATCTTTTATAACCACTTGCTTATTCGAAATATTTGCGTATTTTACCCATAACTATCCACATTAATCAAATCAACCCTTACTATTTCAAAATAATAAATAGAGGAAAATAAATTTCATTTATTAATAATTTGGGGTCTTACAACAAGTAACAAAAAGGGACACTGAAAAATCCCGACATCGACGGGTGGTGACTCTGCTGGGGACTCCAGAAGAAGGGCTTAAGCCGCTACTACAAGCTTTTCAAAATTGTTATATGCTTGTGTGTGAATGTTGCATTTACATTTCTGATAAATGTGTACGAATGCATTTTTATTTACTGCACTGCTAAATATCTATCTGTGATATTAGTGCTTCACACATGTCATCATTTTGCATAAACGGTGAGACACGTTGTTTGTGAATTTATGTTGTGTGATTCCTCCATTACTAAAGCTATCAGCCGCTTTGTTTGATTCTTTGGACTCGCAGGAAGAATAATTCCAATGAGGCTCGAGGCGGCACCACCTGTATTCGTTCAGTTGAAAAACCAAATTAACTTCCCGTCAAGTAAATTGCGATGATCTGGGAACCTTCATGCCAAAAAGCCGCGAGAGTAACCCTAAGATAGGTCAACCTCTGATAAACCAAACGCGGAGGAAAGTCTCTTCATACATTCCATTTTGAATTACTTGTAAATGCATTTACTTGTAAATTTATCCCATGTTCATCCATATGTAATGGAAAATATGAAGAATATCTATGCATGCATGCATATTATCAATTAACAACCGGTTTTGCAGGACAAAAATTCCTAAAACGGACATGTTATGATAACATTTACATTACCCTAAGACTAAACTACGTAAGTCTTTTGTAGGGAAGCAATTGGGCATGTTACCCGCTCAAAATCCAAAAAGGCCACAGGCCTACAGCCACTCATTTCTTCTTCTGACCAGTCTAATGCTGTTTCCCGAGAAGAATTTGATGGATTGAGTAAACAAATTACAGACTTGGCTGTTCTACTGAAAGAATTGCACTAGTCCACTCAGGGTACAAAAATCCCTCCACATGTAGAATCCTCTGCACAAGGAAGAGTTCAAGGTCTGGAAAAAACAATTCCAGAACCTCAGTTGGATATGACCAACAAAGACCTCGAAAACACCCATCTCAAAGGAGATCCAGACACCGGTGATATCAGGAAGAAGGTCCTTCAAATGGAGGAAACTATTCGTGTTCTCAATGGGATTGGAACACATGGCAGTGTTTCGTATGCAGACCTTTGCATATTTCCTGGTGTTCATTACCCAAAGAAATTCAAGACCCTTGATTTTGAGAAATATGACGGATTAGGGGATCCTTATACACAGTTAAAGGTGTTCATTGGAGAACTTGGATCTTATGCGGAAAATGAAAAGCTCAGAATGCAGCTGTTTCAGAAAAGTCTGACTGGAGAAGCCCATTCATGGTATACCAGATTAGACAACTCAAAGATCCATAGCTGGGAAGAGCTGGCTCACACCTTCCTTACTCATTACAATTTTCAATCTCAGATGGCTCCTGACCGATATCAAATCACCATGGTCAAGAAACAGTCTAATGAGTCATTTAGAGAGTACGCTCAAAGGTGGAGGTGCCTTGCTGCTCAAGTTATTCCTTCCATGACAGAATCAAGCATGGAGAGATGGTTGAGATAGGATTGAAGTCCGGTAAAATTCAAGACCTAGCCGCTCTTAAAGCTGTTGCTGAACACATCCAATCTGGATCTTATGGAAACAACCCCCAGAGGGTCCATAAAAAGAAAGAGGAGGATGTTTCCTTGATACTACAAGGACAAAAAGGCAATCAAAGCATGCATATGCAGAGGAGAAACTACTCCCCTTTTCCAGCACAATCTTTAAACCCTCCATTGCCTACAAGTGGAGAAGTAAAGCGACCTCGAATGTTCACACCCTTAGGGGACTCGCTCAAGAATATTCTTGCTCTTCTAACTGCTTAGAAGAAAATTACACATCTTCTTCCACCAAGCCAACCCTAATAGGAGCACCTGGACATGATACTCAAGATTGTTGGGCCTTGAAACAGAAGATTCAAGAATGAATAGACAACGGTGAGATCGTGGTCACCAAACACGTGCAAGACAACCCTCTTCCTCAACACAAAGAAGAAGAGGTCAACATGATCACTTGGAGCACTAGACAGGGTTCCAATTCTAATGGTGAGTCATCCCAAACCCTCAAAGACGGTGTTGACAGATGGGATTATGCAAAGTTCCAATTTACAATGGAACGAAATATGAAAGCTCTTTGCAAACAAATTGAGCAACTGGCAGAACTTGTGACCCACCATCATCAAGTCACACGCCAATTAATCAGGCAGGAGCATGCCTATCTCCTTCCTTTTGTTATTAATGTTTCCTCACCACCTTCAGAAAGCAAAGCTATAGAGGATAAGGTTGCGAAGAGAGCAAATGCTAAAGCCCGTTGGGATTTTGCCAATCAGAGGGAATTCACCTATTTGGGCCAATCTATGGAGGAGATACTGCAGATGTTGATCAACGAAGGAAGAATTACCTTCATTCTCCCTCCAATCAATCCCTGTCCAGGACGGTTTAATTCTGATGAAGTGTATCAATATCATTCATATTCTCGCGGTCACAGCACAGAAGAATGTTGGGCACTCCGCCATCTCATTCAGAATCTTATTGATAGCGGTGTCCTGCAAATAGGAAATGATTACACTGTGCAACTCAAGGGTAGGAATGCATGTCCTACCAAATGGAAGGGATCAGTGGCAGTTATATCTGAAGTGGATGATGAGACTGTCAAAGTATTTCCCATATAACCAATTCAACTCAGAGGACCTGACAATCCTTTGAAAGTGGTCGCACCAGAGCCAATTTCTTTATCTTTCAGACGACAATATCCTGTTGTCAACTTACACAAAGTTCCATGGAATTATGGAGAAACTGAAGGATCCATATCTCATACTATTGCTACAGTGTCAAAGGAAAATCCACTGTATCTTCCTCAACGGGTTATTAAACCTACTTGCGAAGCAAAGGGTAAGTTGCCCATGGTGAAGATTGAAAAATTCCTCCGCACTACGGGCCACAATGAAGCCAAAGTGGTTTTAAGCTTGCGAGAAGCTCCACACCAGATTTCAATACTGGACTTGGATTTCTCTTCTGAAGATCATCGGAAGATCTTACTAAAGGTTTTGGAAGAAGCCTACTTGCCAAAATCAGAGGATGTGGAAAAATTCCAACATTTGGTTGATCACATTTTCAACAACAATGTGATATCCTTCACTAATAACGATATACCTCTTAAAGGGACCGGTCATTGCAAGCCTCTGCATATTGCAGTTTTGTCTTTCGGGTACATGCTAGCTGGAGTTTTGATAGATGGAGGCTCATCTCTAAATATCTGTCCCTATGCCACCTTGGTGAAGATGAATATCAATCTCAATCGGATCCAAAGCAGCCATACGGTTATCAGAGCTTTTGATGGATCCCAAAGAAATTTCGTTGGAAAGATTGAATTGCCAATTGAGATTGGTCCAAATACATTCAATGTATCCTTCCATGTCCTCAAGATAGACTCAGGATACAACCTGTTATTGGGGAGACCATGGATACACGTGGCTGGAGCTGTTCCCTCCACCTTACATCAACAACTCAAATACATTATCAACAATGCCTAGTCTAGTCGCAACGCCTTTCGGTAGGAATGTCACGAACAAGGAACTCTACCAATTATCAACTTTAATTCAGAAGTTGAACTGGCCAGTTTCCATACTCAAGAAGTGAGCAACACGTAATACCATTCTATTTGAGCGCCACTTCCCGTACCCAAGATTTCTGCCAAGGTTATGTCGGCCACTCAAGAAATGATGTTATTGGGTCATCATCCTGGACAAGGGCTTGGTAAAGATAAGAAGGGTATTAAGCACCCTATCCAAATGTCCAGACAAATTGGAACAGCCGGGCTAGGATATTCTGCCAGTTCTAGACACAGGAATCCTCATAAGCACAAGCAGGTTCCTCAAGCTTCTGCTGCACGGTGATTTTCTATACCTTTACCTCATGAGTTGATGCAATCTCCAGTAAAGGTTCCAGCTCATGTTGTGGCTATGTTGTTTCCGAAACCAGTGCCAATCAAAGTAAAAGAGGTGCTGATTCCTGATCCCGAAGCGGAGGAAAAAGAACAGAAATGTAAACATGACCTTGCCTTGATGATGGCAGGCATACGGTTCATTGTTCATGATGAACATACAAACAGATACACCCCAGACGATGATTACCCAGATGTCATAATTATCATTTGGGAGAAGGAGGACAATGACGATCCTTCCATCACTGCAGTCCATCAAGACTTTGCCCTCGACAATTGGAGCAGCACTCCATACATTGGTCGACAAGGGTAAAATGGGCAGAAAATCCCTCTGCCCTTTAGATAACTTTAATTTCTTTCTTTCCTTTACAGTACTAGCAGTTATTTTATCAAGTACATGCTAACACTTTTGTATGATCGAACAGTTGCATATATTAAGTGAAAGCATCTTTTGTTTCAAGACTCTGAATTTAGATGTGCTTGTACTTGCTGATGAGGTGCCTTCTCTCCACAAGGGCTGTAACTTTGATGCAAAGTTGGACTCAGACTTGATGGACATCCAAGAGGACATTGAGACACCTCAAGAGATTATAGAATGGGTCATAGATAATCCCAAACCCAATCTTGATCAAACCACTTCTTTCAATATTGGAACCTTAGACAACCCTATGCTAATCCAAATTGGTTCAGACCTTACCACAAATCAGCGGAATGACATGGTTGCACTATTAATCAAATTCTAGGATGTGTTTGCATGGTCTCATGAAGACATGGTGGGTTTGTCCACTGACATTATTCTTCATCGCCTTCCCATTAAAGAAGGATTCAAGCCAGTTAGGCAAAAGCTCAGGCGATTGAAACCTAAGTGGAGTTTAAAGGTTAAAGAAGAAATTATGAAACAATTTCAAGCTAGCATTATCATGGTGTCTACATATCCGGAGTGGATATCCAACAATGTTCCCGTGCCTAAACTAGGGGGAAACGTGCGAGTCTGCGTGGATTCTCGGGATTTGAACAAAGCTTGCCTTAAAGATAGCTTTCCTGTGCCCTTTATCCACATTCTTATTGACAATACTGCTCAATACGACATGTACTCCTTTGCTGATTGCTTTGCGGGGTACCATCAAATTATGGTCGCTGAGGAAGATCGTTCATCACGCCTTGGGGAACTTTTTGCTACAGACGGTTGTCATTCGGCCTCGTCAATGCCAAGGATATCTATCAGTGATCTATGATGGCTCTTTTCCACGATTTAATGCATAAAGAGATAGAGATCTATGTGGATGACATCATTGTCAAATCCCGAAAGGAGGAGGACCACTTAGACCATCACAGAAAACTTTTTAATAGGTTGCGTAAGTACAACTTGAAGTTGAATCCCGCCAAGTGTGCCTTTGGTGTTAAGTCAGGCAAGTTGCTAGGTTTCCTAGTCAGCCACAAAGGTATTGAACTGGATCCTACCAAAATCCAGGCCATCAAGGAAATGCCCATTCCTCAGACAGAGAAGGAAATACAGGGATTTTTGGGAAGGATCAACTTCATTAGCAGATTCATTTCTCAACTCACAGTAACCTGTGAGCCAATCTTCAAGTTATTAAGGAAGAACTCCTCCATCAAATGTAATGATGAGTGTCAGAAAGCCTTCCTCACAATCAAAGAGCAACTGATTAACGCTCCTGTTTTGGTACCTCCCAGGGATGATGTTCCCCTATTCATGTACCTGTCCATAAATGACAATGCCATGGGTTGTATGCTGGGGCAAAAAGACAATAAAGGTCAAGAACGAGCTATCTATTACCTCAGCAAAAGATTCAGCATCAGTGAACATAAGTACACTCTAATTGAGAAAAATTGTTGTGCTTTAGCATGGGCTTCCATGAGGTTACAACATTACCTCCATGGTCACACAACCCATCTCATATCCCGAATGGATCCTCTCAAGTATGTGTTCAGTAAGCCCATACTGAATTGTCTACTGTCCAGATGGAAGTTGATCCTACAACAATTTGACATCGTCTACGTGATGCAAAAGTCTATCAAAGGTCAAGGAATTACGGATCAACTGGCCGCCGCACCTGCAGGGGACTACAAACCCTTGGAAACATACTTTCCCGATGAAGGGATAATGACCGTTCAGCTACAACATCAGTATGATACATCCCGTACGTGGAGAATGTATTTTGATGGAGCTGTTAACACAGAAGGCTCTAGAGCTGGAGCAGTTCTAATATCCGGTACGGGGGAGAAGTATCCCATCGCCGTCAAATTGCAGTTTGTCAGCACCAACAACACAGTTGAGTATGAAGGTTATATCATGGGGCTAAAACTTACCCGTTCAATGGGCATCAGGCGGTTAACTGTCTTTGAGGATTCCGAATTGGTAATCAGACAATCCACATGAATCTATCAAACCAAAAAATTACATTTGCTGCCTTACCATCGATAAGTTTTACAGATGGCTTTGGAGTTCAAAGAAATCTCTTTTCTACACATTCCTCATAATATGAATGATTTTACAAATGCATTAGCAACGTTGGCCTCCTTGGTTTACATACTTGACAAACATGCCAAGCATCACGTTTACTCTACAAAAAGCCCCAGTCGATGGGAATTACGTTGGAGAAGTATCGGATGAACTACCTCCCATCCACAATCTTTGGTATCAGTACATCAAGGAGTATCTATGAGATGGATCTACACCCGCTGAGGCGAGCCTAACTGAGAAGAGGTGGATTCATCGACTTGCTATGAAATTCTACTTGAGCGGAGATGCACTCTATAAAAGAGATGCTGGATTAGGTTTCCTCAAATGTCTAGATAAAGACCAAGCTCAGAGACTTATGGATGAGATCCATGGTGGAGTATGTGGCCCTCACATGAGCGGACTCCTACTTGTCAAGAAGATCCTTAGAATGGGACATTATTGGCTAACACTCAAAGCTGACTATGATAATCAAGTCAAGAGGTACTATCAATGCTAGATTCAGGGGAATGCTATCCACGCCCCTCCATGGGAACTCCACAATATGAGTTCGCCATGGCCCTTCTCAATGTGGGGAATGGACGTGATCGGGCCCATCGAGCCCAAAGCCAGTAACGGACATCGATTTATATTCACCATGATCGACTACTTCACCAAATAGGTAGAAGCATCCTCCTTCCCTAGGGTTACTAAAGAAGTCATCATTGCTTTCATCAGAAACAATGTTGTTTGTCGATATGGACAACCAGAGGTCATTGTGTTAGACAATACTAAGAACCTCAACAACAAAATGATGGAGGAGTTATGTAGAAAATTCCACATCAAGCACCTCAATTCCGTCATCTACCGTCTAAAGATGAATGGTGCTGTTGAAGCGGCTAATAAAAACATCAAAAAGAACATGCAGAAAATGTCCGCCAATCACAAAGGATGGCCTGACCTCTTGCCTCTGACTTTATTAGCCTACAGAACTTCCATGCATGCTTCCACTAGGGAAACCCCCTACTCATTAGTCTATGGGATGGAAGTAGTGCTCCCCATAGAGGTGGAAATGGAATCCCTCAAAGTATTGATGGATGCTCAGTTGGATGAAGAGCAATGGGTACAAGACAGGTATCACCAATTGTCTCTAATAGAAGAAAGGCGATCCACGGCTATCTTCCATGGTTAGTTATATCAGCAAAGGATCACACGATCCTACAATAGAAAAGTCCGACTACGGAAGTTCAAACAACATGACTTGGTTTTGAAGAAGATCATTGACAACCAAGATCAATCTAAGGGAAAATTCGCTCCTAACTGAGAAGGCCCATTTGTTGTCAAAGAGGTATTGACAAGAGGTGCTCTCAGATTGTAGGAAATGGATGGCGATGAATTTCCACAGCTTATCAACTCGGACACTGTGAAACGGTACTATGTCTAAAGTTACCATCAAACAAACATCCTGGTTTTGATCATCAAATCACCAGTCATTCCGATTTTAAACCCTCTCCTTTTTGCATACTCTTCTGCCCCTCAGGGAAATTTACACTTCAAACCAGCAGCCTGGTATCACTTGATTTCAAACCTTCCATACAATTTCGGTTATCCGGAAGACAAGATTTAACCTTTCACAATTTCGGTTATCCTGAAGACGGGATTGAACCTTTCACACTTGCAGTTTATCCTAAAGACGGGATTAAACTTTTCTACGCTTACAGTTTGTCCTGAGGATGGGATCAAACTTTTTCCACACTTGTAGTTTATCCCTATTATGGGATCAAACTTTCTTCTCCCCGTAGTATAGCCTGCACATGGGATTCACGCTTTTTCTTCAGCTGCGATTCGTCCTGAGGGGCAAACTACGTTGACCTGATCTCCCTGATACCCAGGGGTACGTAGGCAACCATATTCTATATGGCCCGGTCTCAATAAAGAAAAATAACAAAAACATTTCTACCCTTTCTATATAAAAACAACAAAAACATTTCTACACCCATCTGCCTTTCACATTCAGCGTTAAACCTCTTAAACCAGGTTCAAACTATGCAGACTTGATCTCCTCTTCAATAGGCGCACGAGGGCGTACCATTTATGGTTCGATCTAACCCTACCCGAACAAAATTCTTGTCTGCTGATCTTTGGGATCAACCTTCAATTCACCACATTTCATCGGTTTCAGATCAAAGGGATGGAATTACCCAACCTCTTCTCACAAATAGATGGTTCAGTGACCATCTAAGCTGCGATCGTGCCTCTAAGAGCAATACCAACCCATAAGAGATGGAATTAACTAGGCTTCTCATAAATAGAAGTCCTGGCAACCATCTGTGGTGCAGTCAATCACAAAGAGGAAGAAACTACCCTCCTCTCCACTTTTCCTTACAGATACCAGTCCCAAGACACCAAAGATGGTAGGGATTTACAAAAATCAATGATCCGTTCTAAGGGATCTTGCTACGTCTCAATGTCCATCTATCAAGGATAAGTTCAGAATGCATCAAGATCATAAGGCCCTGAAGAAACAGGCAAATATCAGGCAAGTATAAAGGCATAACTAAAAGGGAAGTGAATTAAAATATATTTCCCTGCCATACATAATACTGTTTGATATATACATTATGAGACCCCAGATTTTATCAATAAAGATTTAAATTTTGTCGAAATAATTTTTTAATATTATGGTGTGAATTTGAGATAATATTATAGTTGTGGGTAGTATTTATAAATTTTTCAAAGTATGCAAGTGGTTATATTATATTCAATTGGTGGGAATATTCGGTTTAGCGGGGAATATTAAATACAACTACTCAATCATTGGTGGACCCCTATAATGAAATTATTATCGGATTGAGAAAGCGACAAAAATATTTTATTGAAATAACGGCGGAAGTTTTACTGGTTGATCTTGTTGAACTACTTCCGGTAGTAAAAGTGCGATGTCGTGTGGTTGCATAGTAGCACACGGTATTGATTATTGATGCTTATGAGAAGTCACTCGGTTTGATTCCATTATTGTCGATTAATAATATGAATTATTATAGCGATAATGACGTTTTGTTTTATTCAGTATTATTAACGTAATAAAAGCGAAACATCTTTTTATATAAAAATGAATACTTTATTAAAGTTATTCTATAAATAGAATATATTATATTTTATTATGCATAGTGTTGCATAGTGTTTTGCATAGTGTTTTGCATAGTGTTGCATAGTATTTGCAAAGTAAAAAATGTTTTTATATAAATAGATTATATGATATTTTATTTAAAAGATTTAGCCTTAAATATGGATCGTCGATTAAAGTAAATCAATACGGATAGTTCATGGATTAATTACTATGCATTCTATTTTCCTATAAATAGAAGCTCATTCCTTCATTATTTTGGACGAATTCACCGAAACTAGAGAGAGAAATTATAGAGAGAAGCTATATAGAGAAAATCTATAGAGAGAAAGAAGAAGAGTATTACGGTACTTCACTACTTTGATATCCAAAGTGTCTTTTTACGGTAAGGGATATTATTCTTTTGTATTCAAAAGAGAACTTACGTTATTCCATTTCTTTATTATTACATTGGAATAACTTTTGTATCGTGGTTTACCCTATACTTGGTGATATTCTTCTATTATTACATTGGAACATCACATGCGTGTGTTTTACCGGACTGGTTAAAATCTTTATTATTATTACATTGGAATATCACATGCGTGTGTTTTACACGGACACTGGTTCCAGATTTTATTATTCCATCTTTATTATTCTCATCGGAATATCACATGCATGCTATCTATACGGACTGGTTCCATTATTTATTATTCCGCATTTATTATTACATTGGAACATCTTGTCGATTGTGAATTTCACGACGACTGGTTCCGTTATTATTATTACATTGGAATAACACACTTTATGCGGTCTATCGCATGCATGGTGATTTCTTTTATTATTCCATTCTTTGTTATACCCGGTTGGTTAAAACTTTGACTTCTATACTCCATGAAATTAGTAGAATATCCTTGATATTTGCGTTTCATCGATATCTTTTCATGGAAATATTCTTACGATCATTCTTGAATTTTACTCTACAAAAGCAAAGTATCATGTTGACAATTTGGACGTTAATAATTCCTGGATAAAATAATTCTTGAACTTGTTTTATTGAATTCTTATATCATTGTCATCATCCTCATATTTATATTATCTTGAAAGTCATCTATGGCCTGTAGTGCATAGATGGACTTGGTATGATTATGACCAGAGACTATTCGGTGTAATCATGACCGTAATGTTACAAATGATGTGATGAAAGTCATCTTTGGCTTACGTACATAGATGGACTTAGTATGATTATGACCAGGGATCATTCGGTATAATCATGACCTGTTATAAATGATGTGATAAAAGTCCTCAGTGGCCTGTAAAGCATTGATGAATAGTTTTTGGTATGATTATGACCAGGGTTTATTCGATATAGTCATGACCATTGATGATTTAATGAAAATTCTTGACCATGGTACAAGGATGATTAGATGTGGTGAAATATTTATTAAAGATGAGTCTCAGCTATAACAGTGATGAAAAACCTTTTAAATCATAAAAGATACTAGATTTTATTTTCTGCTTGACTCCTTTAATGGATTGCTGGTTCCGCTGTAGTTAAACTTGATGTTCATTATATTTTATCAGTTTAACACTGTTGTAGGCTAATGATAATTTATTCTGCATTATCTTAGTCATAATATTTCTTACTGAGCTAGTTGAGCTCACCCTTTCTTTCACTGTTCTCTTCAGGAAATGAGAATATAGCTGGGACGAGTCGGGGAACGGAGTAATGGTCCAGATGATAGCATTAGTAGTCCTCACTGTTTTTTAGAATTCATGCAACGTCAGACGAAGGCGGCTCCTGTTCATAAAGCGGGTGAAAATAATGGCAACCCACGGTCGGTCATCGCTAAGCGGTTCAAGGAGCTGGGACCACCGGAGTTTTTGGGAAAGCCAGAACCACTTAAGGCGGAGACGTGGTTAAAGCAGATCACCAAGATATTTGATGTCTTGGGATGCGGAAGAGGAGCAAAAGGTTCCATTGCCACCTTTATGTTTGCGTGAAGAGGCGGATTCTTGGTGGGAATTTGTAAACGTACCAGATCGACATACTCAAGATGTCTTGGGAGAAGTTCAAGAGCATTCAACAACAAGTACTTTCCGAAAGTATTCGTCACATGAAGGAGGTGGAGTTTATCAAGTGGAGCAAAATAATATGGCCAGCGTGTCACGATATGAGGCTAAGTTTGAGAGTTATCTTGGTTTGCATCCCATTTGGTCGATAATGAGGAGCGAATGACGAATGTTTTAAGAGGTTTGAAACCCGATATATCGTCGATATCTAATTTCTCATAAACTTTGTTTGTATTGAGATATTGTGAATAGGGCTCGATTATTGGAGCGCGATAATGAGTCAAGACAACCAAAAGGTAACGACCAACAACACAATAATAATCGTCTGGGGTAAGTAATGGCCATGAACAATGATAACCATCCTGGGAAAATTATCATTTCGGTGGTAACCATGGCAAGATAATAGGAATGGAAATTTCAAGAAGAAGAAATTCAACAATGATGGAAAAGCGTCAAAGACCAAAGACCGTTGTTAAGGAATGAGAAGCGACCACCTATCATATGTTTCAAATGCGACGGAGGGAGGACGTATCGGTCAAACCGCACGATGTCATCTAAAGCATGTTATAATTGTGGAAAAGAAGGTCACTTAGCCCGATTTTGTCATTCACCAAAGACAAGTTCAGCTAGGATGGAGGCACCAAAGACCGTTCCAGAAAAGTCAAAATCGGTAGTGTAAGGGAGAGCGTTTTTCGTGACTTCTCAAAAAGCGAGTAACCCGAACGAAGTTAGCACGAGTTAGTTAATTATAAATTATGAAGTCTATACCTTATAAGATACCGGTTCTACCCATTATTTTATCTCTCTTACTTGCGTTCAATGTTTAAATTTGACTCCGGAGAAGTTAGACTTTGACTTATTGGTTGAAACTTCGTTAGTAAGAGCCTTTGTTACCTCTACTGTTTTTAAATTTTGTTTGATTCAAATAAACACTTTCACGTTACTTGTCGATCTTATTTTTTTTTAAATACTGGCCTTTGATGTGATTTTAGGAATCAATTGGTTATCTAATCATCATGCTTTTCGTAAGGTTGTTAGCTTTTATATTCATAACCAACCTGTTGTGCGAATTCAAGTAACCAAACTACTAAAGTTAATTATTGTCATATCAAGCCATAAGTAAAGAGCCCCGATCCTTTCGTTGTTGACTTCCTTGTGTGGAATGCAACCGAGCGGACTTTTCGTGGCGACGTCGTGAATAGCGATGACAAGTTGATAGGTATCATTGTGAGGTGCTATCTGGGTTAAGGGATAGAAGTCACAGTTGGTATCAATGTGACGTACTATCCAAGTCTTGGATGAGAGTCACAGTTTTGAATGATATTTCTACTATTAATAAATTTCCTGGCGTATTCTTGAAGACTTCTTAGCCTACTTAGGCGTGAAATCGAATTTTGTATTGACCCCAAAGACAAAACTCATTTCTTAAACCCTCAAATATTTCTTCAACTAAAATGAGCAGGTTTACGTGGTTTATGATGAAAGTCATAATAAAAGCATTGGACTAATGAAAATCATGGGTATACGTGGTATTAGTAAGTGTTATGATGAGTTATGTTGGTTAGTATGTGAAAACATGAAAGTTTCTTAAAAATTACAAGGAGTTAAAACCAGATTTTGGTGAAAAGCGTAACATGAAATTCAATTGACCAAATCTCCTATTATATTTTGAATTTTTTTTGAGTGTGGTCAAGTCCTAGAGTTAGATCTATGAGTTACCTAAATAATCCAAGTGGAATCATTGAAAAAGGTGTTGTAGATTTTCGTGTGGGTGATTTTAGAAAAGGAGTCAAAACATCAAAATGTCAAAAAAGCTGCTGCCATTTTTGTAAGGTCTTTTTTGACCACTTAATTAGTGAGAAAAATTCAGGCCTTTTGGGACATAAAAGTATATGGTATAAAGAACATCGTGTCCATTAATGAGCTCATTCCGACTTAAAATGAGCATGTTATGACCATTTCAATATTTAGGATTTTTCGACAAAAAAGTGCTATACTTAGGAGTTCTACAACTCAGATGACCATGAAATTTAAAGCTGAGGCTCACATTAACATGTGTAAGGTCCTGCCAAGATTTTGAAATTTCGGAGTTAAACTTGAGGTAGCAAATTTCTTAAGGAATTAGTTAGAAATTGATTTTTGAAAAATAGTAAATAAATTTTAAAAATTTCGAGAAAATATATTTTCATTATGGGACTATATTATGCTAAATCCCGAGAAAAGAAATATTTTTGGAACTGATTTGATATTTTTCATAAAAATAGTTTGATTCTGAACATATGAGTTAAATATGTTATGTGAAGTAACAAAATTGGAAAATAGGATTTTATGGCTAGAGAATCCTATATAGAGTATATGCATATTTTTGATGAGGATTTGATCATTGGTGATGATATCTTATGAGTATGGCATTTTGAATGATTAAATGCATTATATGGTAAAAGCGTAAACAATTGAAATAAATTGTTTATAAATTTAAAAAGTGATTAAAATATTGTTATAATATTAATGATATTAGATTATAAGATTATTAAGTGATTGATGACATGGGGATATTCTTGAATCTGGATAAATTATATTATAAATGTTTAATATTTATCCTTTATCTTATTTGATTGATTCTTTATATCATTGACATGATCCTCATGCTTATATATTATGTTGAAAGTCATACATGGCTCACGTGCGTAGATGGACTTGGTATGATTATGACCGTGGAGTTGTTCGGTATAATCATACGTAGTAATTGAAAACACGATTATCTTTGTACGTGGTGCATGGATAATTGTGGTCGTGATACTAATGAATACACGATTATCTTTGTACGTGGTGCATGGATAATTGTGGTGATAGTGCATGGATAATGAATACTAATGAATACGATTATCTTTGGTAGTAGTGCATGGATAATTTGTGGTCGTGATATTAATGAATACACGATTATCTTTGGTAGTAGTGCATGGATAATTCGTGGTCGTGATACTAATGAATATATCCTTGGCACGTAGTAGTGGTGGGGATGATTTGATGATATGGATTAATTATTGAGTTGAGTCTCGTGAATGAAATATTAATTCATGGATGTGGTAAAAGTCATCTTTGGTCGTAGTGCATTGATAGACTTGGTATGATTATGACCAAGGATTATTCGGTATAATCATGACCGTAATTGAAAACACGAATATCCTTGGCCAGTAGTGCATGGATAATTCGTGGTCGTGATACTATTAAGCTGCGTCTCAGCATTATTGGTTTTACAGTTGTATATCTTTGGCCTGTAGTGCAAAGATGAATTGTTAATGAATATCTTTGGCCGGATTGCAAAGATGAATTTAATGTTTTCAACGATAAAGGTATTCAAGGTATCCTCACCTCTTATCATACCAGGTACGTACCCTAATTTCGAGGGCGAAATTCCATAAGGAGGGGAGATTGTGAGACCCCAGATTTTATCAATAAAGATTTAAATTTTGTCGAAATAATTTTTTAATATTATGGTGTGAATTTGAGATAATATTATAGTTGTGGGTAGTATTTATAAATTTTGAAAAGTATGCAAGTGGTTATATTATATTCGATTGGTCGGGGAATATTCGGTTTAGCAGGGAATATTAAATACAATGGCTCAATCATTGGTGGACCCCTAGCGAAATTATTGTCGGATTGAGAAAAGCGACAAAAAATATTTTATTGAAATAACGGCGGAAGTTTTTCTGGTTGATCTTTGTTGAACTACTCGGTAGTAAAAATACGATGTCGTGTGGTTGCATAGTAGCACTGCGGTATTGATTATTGATGCTTATGTGAGAAGTCACTCGGTTTGATTCCATTATTATCGATTAATAATATGAATTATTATAGCGATAATGACGTTTTATTTTATTCAGTATTATTAACGTAATAAAGCAAAAACATCTTTTTATATAAAAGCAGAATACTTTATTAAAGTTATTACATAAATAGAATATATTATATTTTATTATGCATAGTGTTGCGTAGTGTTTTGCATAGTGTTTTGCATAGTGTTTGCATAGTAAAATGTTTTATATAAATAGAATATATGATATTTTATTTAAAAGATTTTGCTTTAAATATGGATCGTCAGATTAAAGTAAATCAATACAGGATAGTTCATGGATTAATTACTATGCATTCTATTTTCCTATAAATAGAAGCTCATTCCTTCATTATTTTGGACGAATTCTTTGAAAAACTAGAGAGAGAAATTATAGAGAGAAGCTATAGAGAGAAAATCTATAGAGAGAAAGAAGAAGAGTATTACGGTACTTCACTACTTTGATATCCGATGTGTCTTTTACGGTGAGGATATTATTCTTTTGTATTCAAAATAAGAACTTACATTATTCCATTTCTTTATTATTACATTGGAATAACTTTTGCATATCGTGGTTTACCCTATACTTGGTGACATTCTTCTATTATTCATCTTTATTATTACATTGGAACATTTTGTCATGCATGTGTTTTACAGGACTGGTTCCGTCTTTATTATTATTATTATTTGGAATATCACATCATGTTGTGTGTTTTACACGGACACTGGTTCCATTTTTTATTATTAAGTCTTTATTATTACGTTGGAATATCTCGCATGCATCTATATGCCGCGGACTGGTTCCATCATTTATTATTCGCATTTATTATTACATTGGAACATCACTTGCCGATTGTGAATTTCACGACTTTGGTTAGATTATTATTATTATTACATTGGAATAACTTTTGCATGCGGTCTATCGCATGCATGGTGATTTCTTTTGTTATTCCATTCTTTATTATACCCGGTTGGTTAAAACTTTGACTTCTATACTCCATGAAATTAGTAGAATATCCTTGATATTTGCGTTTCATCCGATATCTTTTCATGGAAATATTCTTACGATCATTCTTGAATTTTACTCTATAAAAGCGATATCATGTTGACAATTTGGGCGTTAATAATTCTGGATAAAATAATTCTTGAACTTGTTTTATTGAATTCTTATATCATTATCATCATCCTCATGTTTATATTATGTTGAAAGTCAAATACGTGGCACGTAGTGCATAGATGGACTTGGTATGATTATGACCGAGACTATATTGATTGTAATCATGACCGTAATGTTACAAATGATGTGATGAAAGTCATCTTTGGCTTACGTGCACAGATGGACTTAGTATGATTATGACCAGGGATCATTCAGTATAATCATGACATGTTATAAATGATGTGATAAAAGTCCTCAGTGGCCTGTAAAGCATTGATAAATAGTTTTTGGTATGATTATGACCAGGGTTTATTCGATATAGTCATGACCATTGATGATTTAATGAAAATTCTTGACCGTGGTACAGGGATGATTTGATGTGGTGAAATATTTATTAAAGATGAGTCTCAACTATAACAGTGATGAAAAACCTTTTAAATCATAAAAGATACTAGATTTTATTTTCTACTTGACTCCTTTAATGGATTCTTTGGTTCATTTTGTAGTTAAACTTGATGTTCATTATATTTTATCGGTTTAACATTGTTGAAGGCTAATGATAATTTATTACGCATTATCTTAGTCATAATATTTCTTCTTGAGCTAGTTGAGCTCACCCTTTCTTTTCTTTGTTCTCTTCAAGAAATGAGAATATAAATTTGGGACGAGTCGGGGAGCGGAGTAATGGTCGAGAGGATAGCATTAGTAGTCCTCACTATTATTACGTGAAATAGTGTGATAATAAATGTAATGAGGACTCCTTTTGAGTATGGATATTATCTAAATGACAATATTCCTATTCAAACTCTCGGTTTATGTATTATCGTATGTTACACGACAGATGTATAATTTAGTTTGTATTTGAATTTATGTACCATGTAAGTGGCGACCCAAGATGGGTGACGTATACCTAATTTTGGGGGTGTCACAGTTGGTATCGAGCTTAGGGATATGATCCTGGCTAAGATGTGAGATAAGAACTAGGAGGGAGAGGCGGAAATTCCTTCGCTAGTATGACCTACCTAAGTTTATTTGGTATTTAATTGGTCGGTCAGTGTATAGGGATAATATTAGACTTGTTAATTAACCCTTGTTTTGTGGCAGTATTTGAAAATGGCATCCGAAAATGTTGAGATAAGCAATGGAGCATAGGAGAACGTTGAGTCTCCACGGATCAATAATCGGGATAATGTGCGACGGGATGGCGATAATCCTCCGTAAACAACAACAACGATCAAATGACGAACGATGCAATGCGTTTAGGAGTTTTTAGAATTCATGCAACATCGACGACGGCGGCTCCATTCATAAAGCGGTGAAAATAATGGCAACCCACAATCGGTCACCGCATTAAGCGATTCAAGGAGGCTGGGACCACCGGAGTTTTTGGGAAAGCGAGAACCACTTAAGGCGGAGGCGTGGTTAAGCAGATCACCAAGATATTTGATGTCTTGGGATGCTCGAGGAGCAAAAGGTTCCATTTACCACCTTTATGTTGCGTGAAGAGCAAATTCTTGGTGGGAATTTGTAAAAGCGTACCCAGATCGACATACTCAAGATGTCTTGGGAGAAGTTCAAGAGCTATTCAACGACAAGTACTTTCCGAAAGTATTTCGTCACATGAAGGAGGTGGAGTTTATCAAATTTGGAGCAAAATAATATGGCCACCGTGTCGCGATGTATGAGGCTAAGTTTGCGAGAGTTATCTTGGTTTGCATCCCATTTGGTCGATAATGAGGAGCGAATGAATGGCGAATGTTTTAAGAGGTTTGAAACCCGATATCGTCGATACCTAATTTCTCATAAACTTTGTTTGTATTGAGATATTGTGAATAGGGCTCGATTATTGGAGCGCGATAATGAGTCAAAGACAACCAAAAGTTAACGACCAACAACACAATAATAATCGTCACCGGTGCAAGCGGCCATCGGAACAACGATAACCATCATGGGGAAATTATCATTTCGGTGGTAACCATGGCCAAGATAATAGGAATGGAAATTTCAAGAAGAGGAAATTCAAAATGATGGAAAGCGCGTCGGCACCAAACACCCATTGTTAAGGAAGGAGAGCGACCACCTATCATATGTTTCAAATGCGGAGGGAGGACATATCGGTCAAAGCGCACGATGTCATCTAAAGCATGTTATAATTGTGGAAAAAAGAAGGTCACTTAGCCCGATTTTGTCGTTCATAGAAGATAAGTTAAACTAGGATGGAGGCACCAAAGGCCGTTCGAGAAAAGTCAAAATCGGTAGTGTAAGGGAGGCGTTTTTCGTGACTTCTCAAAAAGCGAGTAACGAACGAAGTTATACGAGTTAGTTAATTATAAATTACGAAGTCTATACCTTATAAGATACGGTTCTACCCATTATTTTATCTCTCTTGCTTGCGTTCAAGCGTTTAAATTTGACTCAGGAGAAGTTAGACTTTGACTTATTGGTTGAAACTTTTGTTAGTAGGAGCCTTTGTTACCTCTCTTTTTTTAAATCTTGTTTGATTCAAATAAACACTTTCACGTTACTTGTCGATCTTATTTTTTAAAAAATCTTGGCCTTTGATGTGATTTTAGGAATCAATTGGTTATCTAATCATCATGCTTTTCGTAAGGTTGTTAGCTTTTATATTCATAACCAACTTTGTTATGCGAATTCAAGTAACCAAACTACTAAAGTCAATTATTGTCATATTAAGCCATAAGTAAAGATCCCCGATCCTTTTCGTTGTTGACTTCCTTGTGTGGAATGCTGCAGAAGCGGACTTTACGTAGGCGACATCGTGAATGAAGATGGCAAGTTGATAGGTATCATTGTGAGGTGCTATCTAGGTTAAGGGATAGAAGTCACAGTTGGTATCAATGTGACGTATTATCCAAGTCTTGGATGAGAGTCACAGATTTTGAATGATATTTCTATTATTAATAAATTTCTGGCGTATTCTTGAAGACTTCTTAGCCTACTTAGGCGTGAAATCGAATTTTGTATTGACCCCGAGACAAAACCCATTTCTTAAACCCTCAAATATTTATTCAACTAAAATGAGCAGTTTTCGTGGTTTATGATGAAAGTCATAATAAAAGCATTGGACTAATGAAAATCATGGGTATCGTGGTATTAGTAAGTGTTATGATGAGTTATGTTGGTTAGTATGTGAAAACATGAAAGTTTTTAAAATCACAAGGAGTTAAAAACCAGATTTTGGTGAAAAACGTAACATGAAATTCAATTGACCAAATCTCCTATTATATTTTGAATTTTTGAGTGTGGTCAAGTCCTAGAGTTAGATCTATGAGTTACCTAACTAATCCAAGTGGAATCATTGAAAAAGGTGTTGTAGATTTTCGTGTGGTGATTTTAGCAAAGGAGTCAAAACTTGAAAATGTCCAAAAAAGCTGCTGCCGTTTTTTTGTAAGGGCTGTTTCGGCCACTTAATTAGTGAGAAAAATTCAGGCCTTTTGGGACATAAAAGTATATGGTATAAAGAACATCGTGTCCAAAAATGAGCTCATTCCGACTTAAAATGAGCAAGTTATGACCATTTCAATATTTAGGATTTTCTGACGAAAAATGCTATAACCGGAGTTCTACAACTCTGATGACCATGAAATTTAAACTGGAGGCTCACATTAACATGTGTAAGGTCCTGCCAAGATTTGGGAATTTCTGGAGTTAAACTTGAGGTAGCAAATTTCTTAAGGAATTAATTAGAAATTGATTTTTGAAAAATAGTAAATAAATTTTAAAAATTTAGAGAAAAATATATTTTCATTATGGGACTATATTATGCTAAATCCCAGAAAAGAAATATTTTTGGAACTGATTTGATATTTTTCATAAAAATAGTTTGGTTACGAACATATGAGTTAAATATGTTATGTGAAGTAACAAAATTAGAAAATAGGATTTTATGGCTAGAGAATCCTATATATAGAGTATATGTATTTTTTTTTGATGTGGGATTTGATCATTGGTGATGATATCTTATGAGTATGGCATTTTGAATGATTAAATGCATTATATGGTAAAGCGTAAACAATTGAAATAAATTATTTATAAATTTAAGAAGTGATTAAAATATTGTTATAATATTAATGATATTAGATTATAAGATTATTAAGTGATTGATAACATGTGGATATTCTTGAATCTGGATAAATTATATTATAAATGTTTAATATTTATCCTTTATCTCATTTGATTGATTCTTTATATCATTGACATGATCCTCATGCTTATATTATGTTGAAAGTCATACGTGGCTCACGTGCGTAGATGGACTTGGTATGATTATGACCGAGGATTGTTGATCCGAGTAAATTGACACGATTATCTTTGCACGTAGTGCATAATCATGGCCGTAATTAAAAACACGATTATCTTTGTACGTAGTTCATGGATAATTTGTGGACGTGATACTAATGAATACACGATTATCTTTGTAGTGCATGGATAATTTGTGGTCGTGATACTAATGAATGCGATGGATAATGGATAATTGTGGTCGTATACTAATGAATACACGATTATCTTTGGTGCGTAGTGCATGGATATTTTTGTGGTCGTGATATTAATGAATACACGATTATTATCTTTGGTAGTAGTGCATGGATAATCGTAGTCGTGATACTAATGAACTAATGATATCCTTGGCTTTGTGCGGGGATGATTGGATGATGATGATGGATTAATTATTGAAATTTGAGTCTCGCAATGAAATATTAATTCATGGATGTGGTAAAAGTCATCTTTGGCCGTAGTGCATTGATAGACTTGGTATGATTATGACCAAGGATTATTCGGTATAATCATGACCGTAATTGAAAACACGAATATCCTTGGCCAGTAGTGAATGGATAATTCGTGGTTGTGATACTATTAAGCTGCGTCTCAGCATTATTGGTTTTACAGTTGTATATCTTTAGCCTGTAGTGCAAAGATGAATTGTTAATGAATATCTTTGGTCGGATTGCAAAGATGAATTTAATGTTTTCAACGATAAAGGTATTCAAGGTATCCTCACCTCTTATCATACAGTGCGTACCCTAATTTCGAGGGCGAAATTCCATAAGGAGGGAGATTGTGAGACCCCAAATTTTATCGATAAAGATTTAAATTTTATCGAAATAATTTTTTAATATTATGGTGTGAATTTGAGATAATATTATAGTTGTGGGTAGTATTTATAAATTTTGCAAAGTATGCAAGTGGTTATATTATATTCGATTGGTGGGGAATATTCGGTTTAGCGAGGGAATATTAAATACAATGGCTCAATCATTGGTGGACCCCACAATGAAATTATTGTCGGATTGAAAGCGACAAAAATATTTTATTGAAATAACGGCGGAAGTTTTACGTTGATCTTTGTTGAACTACTCGGTAGTAAAAATACGATGTCGTGTGTGGTTGCATAGTAGCTGCGGTATTGATTATTGATGCTTATGAGAAGTCACTCGGTTTGATTCCATTATTATCGATTAATAATATGAATTATTATAGCGATAATGACGTTTTGTTTTATTCGTATTATTAGCGTAATAAAAGCGAAACATCTTTTATATAAAGCAGAATACTTTATTAAAGTTATTACATAAATAGAATATATTATATTTTATTATGCATAGTGTTGCATAGTGTTTTGCATATAGTGTTTTGCATAGTGTTGCATAGTGTTTGCATAGTAAAATGTTTTTATATAAATATAATATATGATATTTTATTTAAAAGATTTTCTTTAAATATGGATCGTCAGATTAAAGTAAATCAATACTGGATAGTTCATGGATTAATTACTATGCATTCTATTTTCCTATAAATGAAGCTCATTCCTTCATTATTTTCTTTACGAATTCTTTGAAACTCTAGAGAGAAATTATAGAGAGAAGCTATAGAGAGAAAATCTATAGAGAGAAAGAAGAAGAGTATTCTGGTACTTCACTACTTTGATATCCAGTGTCTTTTACGGTAAGGGATATTATTCTTTTGTATTCAAAATGAGAACTTACATTATTCCATTTCTTTATTATTACATTGGAATAACTTTGTATCGTGGTTTACCCTATACTTGGTGACATTCTTCTATTATTCGTCTTTATTGGAACATTGGAACATCATGTGCATGTTTTTACCGGACTGGTTAAAATTTATTATTATTATTTACATTGGAATATCACATGCGTCTGTGTGTTTTACACGACACTGGTTCCATTTTATTATTCCATCTTTATTATTACGTTGGAATATCACATCATGCATGCTATACGCCGGACTGGTTCCATCATTTATTATTCCGTATTTATTATTACATTTGGAACATCTGTCGATTGTGAATTTCACGACACTGGTTCCATTATTATTAT
Source organism: Panax quinquefolius (assembly GCA_020205615.1). Taxonomy (NCBI): domain Eukaryota; kingdom Viridiplantae; phylum Streptophyta; class Magnoliopsida; order Apiales; family Araliaceae; genus Panax; species Panax quinquefolius. The sequence continues at coordinate 46,715,742 of CM035152.1, read as the reverse complement.
TACATTGGAATAAACTTTGTCATTGATCTATCGCATGCGTGGTGATTTCTTTTGTTATTCCATTCTTTATTATACCCGGTTGGTTAAAACTTTGACTTCTATACTCCATGAAATTAGTAGAATATCCTTGATATTTGCGTTTCATCCGATATCTTTTCATGGAAATATTCTTACGATCATTCTTGAATTTTACTCTCTAAAAGCGAGTATCGTGTTGACAATTTGGGCGTTAATAATTTACGGATAAAATAATTCTTGAACTTGTTTTATTGAATTCTTATATATCATGTCATCATCCTCATGTTTATATTATGTTGAAAGTCATCGTGGCACATGTAGTGCATAGATGGACTTGGTATGATTATGACCGAGAGACTATTGATTGTGATGGTAGTAATGTTACAAATGATGTGATGAAAGTCATATTTGGCTTACGTGCATAGATGGACTTAGTATGATTATGACCGGGGATCATTCGGTATAATCATGACTTTTGTTATAAATGATGTGATAAAAGTCCTCGGTGGCTTGTAAAGCATTGATGAATAGTTTTGGTATGATTATGACCGGGGTTTATTCGGTATAGTCGTGACCATTGATGATTTAATGAAAATTCTTGGCCGTAGTAGTGCGGGGATGATTAGATGTGGTGGAATATTTATTTAAAGTCTGAGTCTTAACTATAAAAATGATGAAAACCTTTTAAATCATAAAAGATAGTAGATTTTATTTTCTACTTGACTCTTTTAATGGATTCTTTGGTTCATTTGTAGTTAAACTTGATGTTCATTATATTTTATCGGTTTAACACTTTGTTGAAGACTAATGATAATTTATTACGCATTATCTTAGTCATAATATTTCTTCTTGAGCTAGTTGAGCTCACCCTTTCTTTCCTTTGTTCTCTTGAAATGAGAATATAGTTGGGACGAGTCGGGGATCGGAGTAATGGTCCAGAGGATAGCATTAGTAGTCCTCACTATTCTGTGAAATAGTGTGATAATAAATGTAATAAGGACTCCTTTTGAGTATGGATATTGTCTAAATGACAATATTCCTATTAGAACTCTCAGTTTATGTATTGTCGTATGTTACACGGGATGTATAATTAAGTTTGTATTTGAATTTATGTACCATGTAAGTGGCGACCCAAGATGGGTGGCGTATACCTAATTTTGGGGCGTCACGGTTGGTATCAGAGCTTAGGGATATGATCCCTGGCTAATATGTGAGATAAGAACTAGGAGGAGAGGCGGAAATTCCTTCGCTAGTATGACCTACCTACGTTTATTTGGTATTTAATTGGTCGATCGGTGTATAGGGATAATATGTGACATGTTAATTAACCCTTGTTTTGTCGCGATATTTGAAAATGGCATCAAGAAAATGTTGAGATAAGCAATGGAGCATAGGAGACCGTTGAGTCTCCATGGATCAATAATCGAGGATAATATGCGACAGGATGGAGATAATCCTCCCGTAAACAAAAACAACGATCAAATGATTTAACGCAATGAGACGTTTAGGAGTTTTTAGAATTCATGCAACGTCGACGAAAGGCGGCTCGCTCATCAAAGCGGTGAAAATAATGGCAACCCACGGTCGGTCCACCGCTAAGCGATTCAAGGAGCTGGGACCACCGGAGTTTTTTGGGAAAGCGAACCACTTAAAGCGAGAGGCGTGGTTAAAGCGAGATCACCAAGATATTTGATGTCTTGGGATGCTCGGAGGAGCAAAAGGTTCCATTTGCCACCTTTATGTTGCGTGAAGAAGCGATTCTTGGTGGGAATTTGTAAAAGCGTACCTGCATCGACATACTCAAGATGTCTTGGGAGAAGTTCGAAAAGAGGCATTCAACGACAAGTACTTTCCGAAAGTATTCGTCACATGAAGGAGGTGGAGTTTATCTCGGTTTGGAGCAAAATAATATGTTGATAATGAGGTAGTGTAATGTTTTATGAGGTTTGAAACCCGATATCGTCGATAGCTAATTTCTCACAAACTTTGTTTGTATTCGAGATATTGTGAATAGGGCTCGAGTTATTGGAGTAGCGATAATGAGTCAAGACAACCAAAAAGGTAACGACCAACAACACAATAATAATAAATCGTGAGGTGGCGGCGACCATCGGAACAACGATAACCATCGTGGGGAAATTATCATTTCGGTGGTAACCATGGCCAAGATAATAGGAATGGAAATTTCAAGAAGAGGAAATTCAACAATGATGGAAAGACGTCGAGACCAAAGACCCGTTGTTAAGGAAGGAGAGCGACCACATATCATATGTTTCAAATGCGGAGGAGGGACATATTAGTCCAAACTGCACGATGTCATCTAAAGCATGTTATAATTGTGGAAAAGAAGGTCACTTAGCCCGATTTTGTCGTTCACAGAAGACAAGTTCAACTAGGATGGAGGCACCAAAGACCGTTCCAAAAAGTCAAAATCGGTAGTGTAAGGGAGGCGTTTTTCGTGACTTCTCAAAAAGCGAGTAAACGAACGAAGTTAGCACGAGTTAGTTAATTATAAATTACGAAGTCTATACCTTATAAGATACCGGTTCTACCCATTATTTTATCTCTCTTGCTTGCGTTCAACGTTTAAATTTGACTACGGAGAAGTTAGACTTTGACTTATTGGTTGAAACTTCGTTAGTAGGAGCCTTTGTTACCTCTACTGTTTTTAAATCTTATTTGATTCAAATAAACACTTTCACGTTACTTGTCGATCTTATTTTTTTTAAAAATACTGGCCTTTGATGTGATTTTAAGAATCAATTGGTTATCTAATCATCATGCTTTTCGTAAGGTTGTTAGCTTTTATATTCATAACCAACCTGTTGTGCGAATTCAAGTAACCAAACTACTAAAGTCAATTGTCATATCAAGCCATAAGTAAAGAGCCCCGATCCTTTCGTTGTTGACTTCCTTGTGTGGAATGCACCGAAGTCAGACTTTCTGTAGGCGACGTCGTGAATGACGATGACAAGTTGATAGGTATCATTGTGAGGTGCTATCTAGGTTAAGGGATAGAAGTCACAGTTGGTATCAATGTGACGTCTTATCCAAGTCTTGGATGAGAGTCACATTTTTGAATGATATTTCTACTATTAATAAATTTCTGGCGTATTCTTGAAGACTTCTTAGCCTACTTAGGCGTGAAATCGAATTTCGTATTGACCCCAAAGACAAAACTCATTTCTTAAACCCTCAAATATTTCTTCAACTAAAATGAAGCAGGTTTACGTGGTTTATGATGAAAGTCATAATAAAAGCATTGGACTAATGAAAATCATGGGTATACGTGGTATTAGTAAGTGTTATGGTGAGTTATGTTGGTTAGTATGTGAAAACATGAAAGTTTCTTAAAAATCACAAGGAGTTAAAAACCAGATTTTGGTGAAAAACGTAACATAAAATTCAATTGACCAAATCTCCTATTATATTTTGAATTTTTGAGTGTGGTCAAGTCCTAGAGTTAGATCTATGAGTTACCTAACTAATCCAAGTGGAATCATTGAAAAAGGTGTTGTAGATTTTCGTGTGGACTGATTTTAGCAAAGGAGTCAAAACTTCAAAATGTCCAAAAAGCTGCTACCACATTTTTGTAAGGGCTGTTTCGGCCACTTAATTAGTGAGAAAATTCAGGCCTTTTGGGACATAAAAGTATATGATATAAAGAACATCGTGTCCAAAATTGAGCTCATTCCGACTTAAAATGAGCAAGTTATGACCATTTCAATATTTAGGATTTTCTGACGAAAAGTGCTATAACTGGAGTTCTACAACTCCGATGACCATGAAATTTAAACTGGAGGCTCACATTAACATGTGTAAGGTCCTGCCAAGATTTGGAAATTTCTGGAGTTAAACTTGAGGTAGCAAATTTCTTAAGGAATTAATTAGTAATTGATTTTTGAAAAATAGTAAATAAATTTTAAAAATTTCGAGAAAAATATATTTTCATTATGGGACTATATTATGCTAAATCCCAAAATGAAATATTTTTGGAACCGATTTGATATTTTTCATAAAAATAGTTTGATTCTGAACATATGAGTTAAATATGTTATGTGAAGTAACAAAATTGGAAAATAGGATTTTATGGCAGAGAGAATCCTATATAGAGTATATGCATATTTTTTGATGAGGATTTGATCATTGGTGATGATATCTTATGAGTATGGCATTTTGAATGATTAAATGCATTATATGGTAAAAGCGTAAACAATTGAAATAAATTGTTTATAAATTTAAGAAGTGATTAAAATATTGTTATAATATTAATGATATTAGATTATAAGATTATTAAGTGATTGATAACATGTGGATATTCTTGAATCTCGGATAAATTATATTATAAATGTTTACTATTTATCCTTTATCTCATTTGATTGATTCTTTATATCATTGACATGATCCTCATGCTTATATTATGTTGAAAGTCATACATGGCTCACGTGCATAGATGGACTTGGTATGATTATGACCAGGGATTGTTCGGTATAATCATGACCGTAATTGAAAACACGATTATCTTTGGCACGTAGTGCATGGATAATTTGTGGTCGTGATTGTGACGCCCCCAAAATAGGTATACATCACCTATTCTGAGTTGTCAATACATGGCATGCGAAACAACTACAACTTTATTATTACAACAATAAAGCTGTGAGTTTGAATACAAATATTATCTTACAGACAATATCTATACTCAAATAAATCCTCATCACATTTATTGATACATTATTTTACAAAAATGGTGAGGACTACTAAACAATCCTTTCTAAAACCTTCATTCCATACCCAGGCTCATACTCGCTATATTCTCGCCTCCCCGAGAAAAATGGAAAAAAGGAAAAGGGTGAGCTCAACTAGCTCGATAAAGAATATTATGACTAAGATAATATACAACAAAATTATCGTTAGTCTTCAACAGAGGAAAAATCTAATAGAATCTGATAGACAACAAATTTTAAATCAATATTCATAATGAAATAATAATTCATTAGAAGAGTTAAGTAGAGAATGCAAACTACTATCTTCTATGTATGAATTTAAAAGTTCATCGCTCATCTTTTCTCCTGTAACATCAATCAATATACATCTGGAATCAAATATTCATCTTTGCACTACAAGCCCAAAGAAATCCATCGTTTGTTCATGTTCATTTAAACACCTGTTCATCTTTGCACTACGGGCCAAAGATATTCTTCAGAAATCATTCATCTTTGCACTACAGGCCAAAGATATTCTTAAGAAATCATTCATCTTTTCACTACAGGCCAAAGATATTCCATAATATCATCATTTAAGACCGAGGATGATGAAAATATTTTTTTAAAAGAAAGCGAATCCGGTGAAACAAAATGACAAGGATTAAGGATTAAGGATTCGTACTTGGTTTTATCCACGTCCAAAAATACCTCAAAAATAATCATAGTGGTGTAAAATTCAAGAATGATCAAAACATGGATACAATCGAGTTAGTATCCGAATAGATGTTTTAGACGAAAAGAAGAAATTTTATTTTTAAATTGAATAATCTTGAGTATCGTGAATAGTGCCAGTATACGTGAATAGTCTGCCGTATCGTGAATAGTAACTTTCGACACCAAAAGATAGAAATTCCACAAAAAAACATCTTCACGCTTCATGAATAGTACTCGTGAATAGTAATCGTGAATAAGTAACTCATGAATAGTAACTCGTGAATAGTAACTCATGAATAGTAACCCATGAATAGTAACCCCGACATGAAAAAGTTTCAAATTTGATAAAAACTTCGGATCAACATTTCAATTATAATGATATTGAAGAAATAATATCATTCTGAAAAAATAATATTCCTTACCTCGAAAGATCAAGACTTCTAGATGAAACAGGATATAAGCTATGACTTGGACTTGCAACCGTATAGCAATACTCAAAGTATACTCAAAATACTCACAAGAATACGCTCGATAATATAGAGAGAAAACTTGATTTACGGTGTGATTTTCAATTCTAACCTAAGCACCTATTTATAGGAAAATGCTTAGAACACCAAAGCGTAAAATTTAATAAAATATATTATTATTAATAAATTTCCTATGCCTCTTTGGAAATCAGATCCCAACATTTCCCACATGCCAACCTTCTAGAAAGAAATGATAAAAAACGTTTTTCATAAAATAAATAATTAAAACTTACAAAAATCAATTATTTTGAGCTTGAACTTCAATAATTCATAATAAATAGCCCTTTCATCAGAAAATTCGAATCTCTTGAGTTTTTATAGGAAATTCAATTCTCTACAACTTTGCAGAAGAAAGTTTTTCCAAATTCCAAATAAAATTGACCAAAATCCACAAACGGTCGATTTTACAGTTATAATCAAATTTTAGTCAATAAATGGGGTCCGCAGAGCATGTTTAACATGTTTTAAACATTTATTGCAACAAAAATACTCTTCCTCCTCGTATACTCATATATCCCATATTCGTTGTAAAAATATCACCATTATTATATTATTAAAATATAATAATATATTTAAATGAATTATTTTATTAGAAAAGATAAAATTTCAATTTTCAACAATTGTCACATTAAAATTTTTCTCCATCTATATCCACATAAAATCAATATTTTCCTCATCATATAAATCAATAATTAATTATTCACAAATAATATTCTGAGAATCACAATATTGACAACCGTGCAGGTTCCAGGAAAGAGGGGCTTTCTAATAAGAATTTCTTCTTCATTGGCGCGCAATTAGGTGACCAAACCTCTCCTTAGACGAGAACTTTCTAGACATTGCCAATAATGTTATCTAATAATATTATTAGGATAATATGAATTATTGCTTCGATAATGAAAAATCGTGTAATGACAATTATTGAACAACAAAGAATATAAAATATCAACGCATGACAATTATTAACTCGATAAAATCTTGAGAAGTAATTATCAGTAACCATTATTGAGTAGTTCCTTCTTACGTAAGAATCAATAATTGGTGCAATACTGGTGTCTTCTTGTTCAACAACGCAGTATTAGTGTGTTTTAACCACCGGGTATTCCAACAAGTATTAATGGTAACAACTACGTAGTTATTTAAAAACAACTTATATTTGTCGTTTTCTTCATCCAATCGCTTTTAGTTATGAGGCCCACACATGGTCGCTTACCGTAAATACGAATATTCCACGACCAAACGAATATTTCCCCACAACAATGAATATTTTATAACCACTTGCTTATTTTGAAATATTTGCGTATTTAACCCTTAACTATCCACATTAATCAAATCAACCCTTACTATTTCAAAATAATAAAAGAAGAAATTCCTTTTATTTAAAAATTTTGGGGTCTTACAACCTCCCTCCTTATGAAATTTCGTCCTCGAAATTGGACGACGTACTGGTGTGTTTCAAAAGGTGAGGATACCTACGCTTTCATTTCCGCTTTCCAATTCCCAGTCATTTCCTCTATAGCATGATTCCTCCACAAAACTTTAACTTGTGGTATGACCTTTCTTAGCGTAGGACATGCTCCTTCCTATCCAAGATCTTGACGGTACCTCCTCATACGTTAAGTCTTGGCTATCTCGTCCTGGGTTCTAACTCAATAACGTGGTTGGGTCTTTCACATATTTCTGAAATGCTGAGATATGTGAAACACATTATGAACACGAGACATACTCGAAGGTAACGCAAGTCTATAGGCTACATTTCCTACTCGGTCAAGAATTTGAAATGGACCAATAAATCGTGGATTGAGCTTTCCTCTCTTCCCAAATCTTGTAACTCCCTTCCATGGAGCAACTCGCAACAATACATGATCCCCTACATTAAATTCCACGTCCTTTCGATGAAGATCCGCATAACTCTTTTGTCGATCTTGTCTTGCTTTGTATACGTTGTCGAATCATTTGGATCTTTCAGGTGGTCATGTCATACGTACTAACTCGGGTCCCAACAATGTTGCTTCACCCACCTCATCCCAACATATTGGAGAACGACATTTTCGTCCATATAATGCTTCAAATGGAGCCACACCTATACTTGCCTGATAACTGTTGTTGTAGGAGAATTCCACCAATGGTAAATACTTATCCCAACTACCTTGAAGTCAGGACACGAGTCTTAATAGATCTTCAAGAGTTTGAATAGTCCTCTCGATTGTCCGTCCGTTTTGGGGATGGTATTTGAACTAAATCGCAAATCCGTGCCCATAGCTTTTGCAAGCTAACCCAAAATCTTGAAGTGAATCTTGGGTCACGATCCAAAACTATGGATCTTGGCATGCCATGCAACCTTACAATCTCATTCACGTACATACTAGCAAGGCGTTCAAGGAATAAGTCTCCGTATCGGCAAGAAATGAGCGAGACTTGGTTAATCTATCAACAATAACCCAAATAGCATTGATGCCTTGAGAAACCGTAGGAAGACCCGTAACGAAATCCATAGTAATGTGTTCCCACTTCCATTTCGGAATCTCAAGTGGTTGCAACGGACCCTTAGGTACAAGATGCTCCGCCTTTACACGTTGGCAAGTTAAACACATCGAGATAAACTTTGCAATCTCTCTCTTCATATTGTTCCACCAAAATGTATGTCGAAGATCACGATACATTTAGTACTTCCAGGATGGATTGCAAATGGCGATTGTGTGCCTCCATCATAATCTTGTACTTCAAATCAGAGTCGTTAGGAACACAAAGTCTAGAGTGGACTCGAAGTATTCCTTCTTCATCAATTCTCGCTTCCGAAATAGCTTCTTCTTGTACTTTCTTCTTCATACGCATCAGCTCCGGGTCGGTGGCTTGAGCAACCTTAACTTTTTCTATTAAAGTTGGCTCTATGCGTATACTTGACATCATCGCACTCGTTCCTCGTGATATGATCTTCTACTCAACGCCGTACTACCACGTTCGCTTTACCGGGATGGTATTGAATAGTGTGGTCGTAGTCTTTCAATAGCTCGAGCCAACGTCATTTGCGGCGTGTTGAGTTCTTTTGAGTGAAGAAATATTTAAGGCTTTTATGGTGCGAATATATCTCCACTTTCTCCCCATATAGATAGTGCCTCCATATCTTTAGTAGCGAAAACGATCGCCGCTAACTCTAGATCATGAGTAGGATAATTCCTCTCATACTCTTTAAGTTGTCGCGAGGCATAAGCTATGACTTTCCCACGTTGCATGAGAACACATCCTAACCCTTTGCTCGAAACATCATTTGTAGATAACAAATCCATCCGAACTAGATGGTATTGTTAGAACAGTCTTAGAAATAAGTCTCCTCTTAAGCTCTTGGAAACTCTTCTCGCATTCTTCACTCCAAAGCGAATTTTGTATCCTTCCGAAGTTAATTGAGTTAATGGAGTAGCGATTAGAGAAAACCCTTCCACGAATCTCAGATAATAACCACTAGGCCCAAAAAGCTACGTACTTGATCCACCGACTTCGGTTGCTCCAACTTTGTATTGCTTCAATCTTGGCCGGATCAGCGGATACTCCATGTTTCGACACCCGTGCCCAAGGAATGCTACTTCCTCAAGCCGAACTCGCATTTCTTCAATTTGGCATATAGTTGGTTTTCACGAAGCCTTTGGAGTACCCGACTTCAAATGGTGCTCATGATCTTCACGACTTTTGGAATATATAAGGATGTCATCAATAAAGACAACAACGAATTGATCCAAATATTCCTTGAATACTCGGTTCATCATATCCATGAAAGCCGCGGGAGCATTAGTTAGTCCGAAAGACATGACTAAGAATTCATAATGCCCATACCGAGTTACGAAGGTGCATCTTTGGAATATATCCTCGTTCTAATCTTCATTTGATGATATCCGAGCGAAGATCGATTTTTGAAAAGAATTGTGCCCCTTGCAATTGGTCAAACAAGTCATCAATACGAGGTAGAGGATACCTATTCTTGATGGTGACATGGTTCAATTCCCGATAGTCAATACAAAGTCGCATACTCCGTCTTTCTTCTTTACAAATAAAAGCAGGAGCACCCCAAGGAGATGTACTAGGACGAATGAAACCAATGTCCAACAATTCTCAGTAGTTGGAACTTTAACTCACGAAGTTCAATAGGAGCCATTCGATATGGGGTTTTAGAAATGGGCTTTGTACCAAGTTCAAGATCAATAAAGAATTCAACTTCACGTTACGGGGTAGGCCGGGAAGTTCTTTGAAATCGTCGGAAAGTCAATAACAACGGGAATATTATTCAAATTTGGCGTGTCTTTATTCAAATCCATAACATGGGCTAAGAAAGCTTGACATCCGCTTTTCAATAAGCGAATAGCTTTATGATTAGATATGGCGATGATTGATTTTAATGGTTTAGTTGCTTGAATTGCATAAACGGGTTGGTTAGGAATATGAAAACTAACAACCTTACGAAAACAATCAATTTTGGCATGATGAGTAGTTAACCAATCAATCCCTAAAATCACATCAAAAGCAAGTATCTTTAAAGAGATAAGGTCAATAGGTAAGGTAATGGTGCCAACTTGAATCAAACAAGATTTATAAGCAGTGGATGTGATAAAGGTTTCTCCTAAGCGGAGTTTCCACGAGATAGGTCAAAGTCTAATTTCTCCGAGTCAAGTTTAAGCGTTGAGCACATGCGGAGAGATAAATGAATGGGTAGCACCCTAGATCAAGTAAGGTATAAACTTCGCAAGAATTTATAAATAGCTTACCCGTGATCACCTCGTTTGGGTTCCTCGCATTTTGACCGATCACAACAAACGCTCTTCCGGAATCGTTGACTTTGACTTTTCCGGGACGATCTTTTGAGTCACCGTCCCCATTGAACTAGGTTTCGCTCATTGCACAATCTCGGCGATATGTCCTTCCTTTCCACAATTATAGCATACCTTGAATTGTGGGCGCTTTGGTGATATGTCCCTCTTTTCGCATTTATAGTATATAATGGGTGGTCGTTCTCCTCCCTTAGAACCGATTCTTCACGCCAAGACCGCTGTCGTCTTCATATGGTCATTTATTAAATCTCCTCTTTTAAAATCTTCTCGACTCGCTTCTTCTATTTTCATGGCCATGATTACCACCAGTGGTAACCATTTTTGTCCGTCTGTTTCTTTCTCCGCAGTTATCATTATTCTGTTGATCGCTATCTCGGTACGATCCTCGTTGTGGTCCCTCAGTTGCATAGTACTCGTTATCTCGCTCTAATAATTGAGCCACATTTTACAACATCCGAATAGAGAGAAAGTTTATGAGAAATGAGATCTTGACGTATGCCGGGTTTCAAACCTCTAAGAAACATCCGCGTCATAACGTTCCTCATTCTCCACCAAATGAGGTTCAAATTTGGATAACTCGCAAACTTTACCTCGTCTTTGAGAGACACCGTCATGTTGTTTTGTTCTAATCGATGAACTCCACTTCCTTCGTATAGACGAACACTTTCGGAAAGTATTTGTCATTAAATAGCTCTGAAACGTCTCCCAAGACATCTTTGAGTGCGGTGGATGGAGTGTACGCTTCCTGAGACTCCACCGATGAGTCCGCCTTCGCCACGGAACATAAAGGTGGCGAATGGAACCTTCTGTTCCTCCGTGCATCCCAAGACATCGAATATCTTGGTAATTTGTTTGACCCATGTTTCCGCCATGATCGGATCGACTTTCCCTTAAATTACGGTGGTCCCAACTCTTTGAAGCGTGCTTGTTTGTGACAACCCGTGAATTGCTATCATTTCCTCCCTGTATTTTGAACACGAGTCTCCTCGTCGATTTTGCATGAAGCTGCAAAAAACTTCTAAACATCCCTCGTTCATCATCTCGCTTTCAATGGTGTTGTTCACGGGAGGAACATTGCCAAGATGTTGCACGCGTTCTCCTCGTTGGTGAGTACTGAGGCATCTCCACGGTCTCATTTCCATTGTTAATATTCTCGATTCGACATTCTCAAATCATCGTCATAAAACAAGGGTTAATTAAGGAAATCAATATATCACATAATATCCCTATATACTGACCAACTAACAAATAAGCTTAGGTAGGACACACTAGCGAAGGATTTACTCGTCTCTCCCCTCCTAGTTCTATTCCCCGATCTCCGCCAGAGATCATATCCCTAATGTGACGACCCCAAAATAGGTCCATTCCATCCAACCCATTCTGAGTCGCCAAATACATGGTACAGAAATAACTACAACTTTATTATCACAACAATAAAACTGTGAGTTTAAATACAAATATTATCTTCTAGACAATATTTATACTCAAATAAATCCTCATCACATTTATTGATACATTATTTTACAAAACTGGTGAGGACTACTAAACAACTCTCTCTAGAACCTTCATTCCATACCCCGACTAGTACTCGCATTTACATTCTCGCCTCCACGAGAAGAAAAATGGAACAACAAGGAAAAGGGTGAGCTCAACTAGCCCGGTAAAGAATGTTATGACTAAGATAATATACAACAAATTATCGTTAGTCTCCAACAGGAAAAATCTCGATAGAATACAATAGACAACAAGTTTGAGATCAATATTCATGAGCGGAAATAATAATTCATAGAAGAGTTACGTAGAGAATGAAATCTACTATAATCTATGAATTTAATATCCATCATCAATATTTTATCCCCTGTAACATCAATCAATATTCATCTCAAATCAAATATTCATCTTTGCACTACAGGCCAAAGATATTCATCAATCGGTCATGTTCATCTCAACACCTGTTCATCTTTGCACTAAAGGCCAAAGATATTCATCAATCGGTCATGTTCATCTCAACACCTGTTCATCTTTGCACTAAAGGCCAAAGATATTCATCGACGATTATCATATTCATTTAAAACACCGCTCATCTTTGCACTACAGTGCCAAAGATATTCTTCAGAAATCATTCATCTTTGCACTACAGCCAAAAGATATTCAATAATATCATCATTTAAGACCGAGGATGATGAAAAATATTTTTAAAAAAGCGAATCCGATTGAAACAAAATGACAAGGATTAAGGATTCGTACTTGGTTTTATCCACGTCCAAAAATACCTCAAAAATAATCATAGTGGTGTAAAATTCAAGAATGATCAAAACATGGATACAATCAAAGCTAGTATCCAGAATAGATATTTTAGACGAAAAGAAAAATTTTCATTTTTAGATTGAATAGTGCCGTATTCGTGAATAGTGCAGATATCGTGAATAGTCTTGAGTATCGTGAATAGTAACTCAGACACCAAAAGATAGAAATTCCACAAAAAACATCTTCACGCTTCGCATGAATAGTACTCGTGAATAGTAACTTCGTGAATAGTAACTCATGAATAGTAACTCGTGAATAGTAACTCATGAATAGTAACCAGGACATGAAAAAGTTCAAAATTTGATAAAAAGTTTCAACCAATATTTCAAAGATAATGATATTGAAGAAATAATATCATCCGAGAAGAAAATAACATCCCTTACCTCAAAGAATCGATGCCGGAAGGAAAGGTCGGAAGTGATCTTTGAATGAAACTTATCTTGAGCAAAGAACTCTCAAAGTATCTAAATACTCACAAAATACGCTCAATAATATATAGAGAAAGAGAAAACTTGTTTACGGTGTGATTTTCAATTCTAACTTAGCCCTCTATTTATAGGAAAATGTTAGCCGTACCAAGCAGACTTGACACGCTACACGATGGCTTTACCGCTACTATTGCCACCCACCACATCTGAAATAAAATTCAGCACATTTTTTACCAACCACAAGTGGGGCCCACTCAATTCTACAATTTTCCACCAAAATCAATTATAAACCTAATTTCGAATCCGAGCACCTCTTAAAATTCACAACAAATCATTCGTGCATTTTTAACGGTTCAAAATTTGTGGACATATACTCAACTTATGTATGTATAACATACCCAAAAATTACCACAATCCAGCGGTCGGATTAAAATTATAACCCCATTTAATATATCTCAAAACCCACGATTTGATTTTTAATACCTCCAATCAGATAAAATATCGATAAAACACCTCAACATTAATTCCTTCATTAATAACCACATAAATAAATCCATCATTTATATTCATATAAAATAAATATTTCCTTATCATATGAATCAATAATTAATTATTCACAAATAATATTACGTAATCACATTTATGACAACCAGTTGTTCCTCAGGAAAGAGGGGCTTTCAATAAGGATCTCTCTCCTTCTTGGCGCGCGCAATTAGGTGACCAAACCTCTCCTTAGAGCGAGAACTTTCTAGACATTGCCAATAATGTTATCTAATAATATTATTCAAATAATATGAATTATTGATCCGATAATGGGAAATCTTCTGTGCAAATGACAATTATTGAAGCAAAGAATAATATAAAATACCAACGCAATGACAATTATTGAATCAATAAAATAAACTATTGAAGCGGTAACTACCGTAATAATTATTGAGTAGTGCCTTCTTACGTAAGGATCAATAATTCAACAATCTTTGTCGCAATCACAGTAGTATCTTCTTTGTGCAACCACGCGCAGACATCGTATTTTAACCCACGGGTATTCAGCAGTCTTATTCAGTAACAACTACGCCAAGTTATTTATAACCACCCAAACTTTGTCGTTTTCCTCATCCAATCGCTTTCGTTATGTTAAGTGGGCACATGGTTTGCGCCATCGCACGAATATTCCCTGACAAAGACTGAATATTCCACGACCAAACGAATATTCCCAAACAGATACGAATATTCCACGACCAAATGAATATTCCCAGACAAAAATGAATATTTTATAACCACTTGCTTATTTTGAAATATTTGCGTATTTAACCCTTAACTATCCACATTAATCAAATCAACCCTTACTATTTCAAAATAATAAATAAAGGAAATTCCTTTTTATTTAAAAAAATTTGAGGTCTTACACCTAAGCTCGATACTAAATGTGACGCCCCAAAATAGGTATACATCACCATTACGAGTTGTCAATACATGGTGCGAAACAACTACAACTTTATTATTACAACAAGAAAGCTGTGAGTTTGAATACAAATATTATCTTCTAGACAATATCTATACTCAAATAAATCCTCATCACATTTATTGATACATTATTTTACAAAAATGGTGAGGACTACTAAACAATCCTTTCTAAAACCTTCATTCCATACCCCGACTCAATTACTCGCTTATATTCTCGCCTCCCGAGAAAAATGGAACAAAAAGGAAAAGGGTGAGCTCAACTAGCTCGGTAAAGAATATTATGACTAAGATAATATACAACAAAATTATCGTTAGTCTTCACGAGGAAAAATCTAATAGAATCTGATAGACAACAAATTTTAAATCAATATTCGCAATGAAATAATAATTCATTAGAAGAGTTAAGTAGAGAATGCAAACTACTATCTTCTACATGTATGAATTTAAAAGTTCATCGTCTATCTTTTATCCTCAGTAACATCAATCAATATACATCGGAATCAAATATTCATCTTTCGCACTCTGAGCCAAAGATATTCATCGATTGATCATGTTCATTTAAACACTGTTCATCATTTGCACTACTGGCCAAAGATATTCTTCAAAAATCATTCATCTTTTGCACTACGGGCCAAAGATATTCTTAAGAAATCATTCATCTTGCACTACGGGCCAAAGATATTCCATAATATCATCATTTAAGACCGAGGATGATGAAAAATATTTTTTTTTAAAAAGCGAATCGGTGAAACAAAATGACAAGGATTAAGGATTAAGGATTCGTACTTGGTTTTATCCACGTCCAAAAATACCTCAAAAATAATCATAGTGGTGTAAAATTCAAGAATGATCAAAACATGGATACAATCGAGTAGTATCCGAATAGATGTTTTGGACGAAAAGAAGAAATTTTATTTTTCTATTGAATAATATATCGTGAATAGTCCAGTATCGTGAATAGTCGATACGTGAATAGTAACTCAGACACCAAAAGATAGAAATTCCACAAAAACATCTTCACGCTTCATGAATAGTACTCGTGAGTGAATAGTAACTCGTGAATAGTAACTCATGAATAGTAACTCGTGAATAGTAACTCATGAATAGTAACCCATGAATAGTAACCCGAGCATGAAAAAGTTCCAAATTTGATAAAAACTTCGGATCAACATTTCGGTATAATGATATTGAAGAAATAATATCATTACTGAAAAAATAATATTCCTTACCTCGAAAGATCGGTGACTTAGATGAAAACAGGATATAGGCTATGACTTGGACTTGCAATCAGTATAGCAATACTCAAAGTATACTCAAAATACTCACAAGAATACGCTCGATAATATAGAGAGAGAAAACTTCAGTTTCTGGTGTGATTTTCAATTCTAACCTAAGCACCCTATTTATAGGAAAATGCTTAGAACACCAAAGCAGAAAATTTAATAAAATATATTATTATTAATAAATTTCCTACGCCTCTTTGGAAATCAGATCCCAACATTTCCCACATGCCAACCTTCTAGAAAGAAATGATAAAAAAACGTTTTTCATAAAATAAATAATTAAAACTTACAAAAATTAATTATTTCGGAGCTTCAGAACTTCAATAATTCATAATAAATAGCCCTTTCATCAGAAAATTCGAATCTCGTGAGTTTTTATAGGAAATTCAATTCTCTACAACTTTACAGAAGAAAGTTTTTCCAAATTCCAAATAGAAATTGACCAAGAAATCCACAAGCGGTCGATTTTTAAAGTTATAATCAAATTTTAGTCAATAAATGGGGTCCACACCGACATGTTTAACATGTTTTAAACATTTATTGCAACAAAAATACTCTTCCTCCTCGTATACTCATATATCCCATATTCGTTGTAAAAATATCACCATTATTATATTATTAAAATATAATAATATATTTAAATGAATTATTTTATTAGAAAAGATAAAATTTCAATTTTCAACAATTGTCACATTAAAATTTTCTCCATCTATATCCACATAAAATCAATATTTTCCTCATCATATAAATCAATAATTAATTATTCACAAATAATATTACAGAATCACAATATTGATAACTAAGCAGGTTCAGGAAGAGGGGCTTTCAATAAGAATTTCTTCTTCTTGGTGGCATGATTAGGTGACCAAACCTCTCCTTAGACGCGAGAACTTTCTAGACATTGCCAATAATGTTATCTAATAATATTATTCGAGATAATATGAATTATTGCTTCGATAATGAAAAATCTTGTGTAATGACAATTATTGAACAACAATGAATATAAAATATCAACGCATGACAATTATTAACTCGATAAAATATCGAGCAAGAATTATCGTAACCATTATTGAGTAGTGCCTTCTTACGTAAGAATCAATAATTGGTGCAATACCGGTGTGCTCTTGTTCAACAATGCGTATTAGTGTGTTTTAACCATAGGGTATTCAACGAAGATTATCAGTAAATACTTACGTGAATTATTTAAAAACAACTTATATTTGTCGTTTTCTTCATCCAATCGCTTTCCAGTTATGGGGCCCACACATGGCATGGTCGCTACCGTCGTCACGAATATTCCCCGACGAGACGAATATTCCACGACCAAACGAATATTCCCACAACAATGAATATTTTATAACCACTTGCTTATTTTGAAATATTTGCGTATTTAACCCTTCTACTATCCACATTAATCAAATCAACCCTTACTATTTCAAAATAATAAATAGAGGAAATTCCTTTTATTTAAAAATTTGTGGTCTTACGGTGATACTAATGAATACACGATTATCTTTGCACGTAGTGCATGGATAATTGTGGTCGCGATACTCTTAATGAATACACGATTATCTTTGGTAGTAGTGCATGGATAATTAATGTACGTGATACTAATGAATATCCTTGGCACGTAGTGCGGGGATGATTTGATGATATGGATTAATTATTGAAATTTGAGTCTCAAAGAATGAAATATTAATTCATGGATGTGGTAAAAGTCATCTTTGGCCGTAGTGCATTGATAGACTTGGTATGATTATGACCAAGGATTATTCGGTATAATCATGACCGTAATTGAAAACACGAATATCCTTGGCCAGTAGTGCATGGATAATTCGTGGTCGTGATACTATTAAGCTGCGTCTCAGCATTATTGGTTTTACAGTTGTATATCTTTGGCCTGTAGTGCAAAAATGAATTGTTAATGAATATCTTTGGCCGGATTGCAAAGATGAATTTAATGTTTTCAACGATAAAGGTATTCAAGGTATCCTCACCTCTTTATCATACCAGGTACGTACCCTAATTTCGAGGGCGAAATTCCATAAGGAGGGGAGATTGCGAGACCCCAGATTTTATCAATAAAGATTTAAATTTTATCGAAATAATTTTTTAATATTATGGTGTGAATTTGAGATAATATTATAGTTGTGGGTAGTATTTATAAATTTTGCAAAGTATGCAAGTGGTTATATTATATTCAATTCGGTGGGGAATATTCGGTTTAGCGAGGGAATATTCGCACAATGACTCAATCATTGGTGGACCCCTAATGTAATTATTATCGGATTGAGAAAACGACAAAAATATTTTATTGAAATAACGGCGGAAGTTTTACCGTTGATACTGTTGAACTACTCGGTAGTAAAAGTACAGTAATACGTGTGGTTGCATAGTAGCACACGGTATTGATTATTGATGCTAATGTGAGAAGTCACTCGGTTTGATTCCATTATTGTCGATTAATAATATGAATTATTATAGCGATAATGACGTTTTGTTTTATTCAGTATTATTAACGTAATAAAAGCGAAACATCTTCTTATATAAAAGAATACTTTATTAAAGTTATTCTATAAATAGAATATATTATATTTTATTATGCATAGTGTTGCATAGTGTTTTGCATAGTGTTTTGCATAGTGTTGCATAGTATTTGCAAAGTAAAATGTTTTTATATAAATAGAATATATGATATTTTATTTAAAAGATTTTGCTTTAAATATGGATCGTCAGATTAAAGTAAATCAATACGGACCGTTTCATGGATTAATTACTATGCATTCTATTTTCCTATAAATAGAAGCTCATTCCTTCATTATTTTTGATTTAATTCACTAAAACTACTAGAGAGAGAAATTATAGAGAGAACCTTTAGAGAGAAAATCTATAGAGAGAAAGAAGAAGAGTATTACGGTACTTCAATACTTTGATATCCGGTGTCTTTTACTGGTAAGGGATATTATTCTATTGTATTCAAAAAGAGAACTTACATTATTCCATTTCTTTATTATATACATTGGAATAACTTTGTATACGTGGTTTACCCTATACTTGGTGACATTCTTCTATTATTACATTTGGAACATCACATGCTCGTGTGTTTTTTAGGACACGGTTAAAATCTTTATTATTATTACATTGGAATATCACATCGTGTGTTTTACACCGCACTGGTTCCATTTTAATTATTCCGTCTTTATTATTACGCCGGAATATCCTATCTCGTGCTATATCTGTAGAACTGGTTCCATCATTTATTATTCGCATTTATTATTACGTTGGAACATCACTGCCGCTTTGTGAATTTCACACGACTTTGGTTCCGTTATTATTATTACATTGGAATAACTTTGCGTGTGCGATCTATCGCGTGCATGGTGATTTCTTTTGTTATTCCATTCTTTGTTATACCCAAGTTGGTTAAAACTTTGACTTCTATACTCCATGAAATTAGTAGAATATCCTTGATATTTGCGTTTCATCCGATATCTTTCATGGAAATATTCTTACGATCATTCTTGAATTTTACTCTACAAAAGCAAAGGTATCATGTTGACAATTTGGACGTTAATAATTCTGGATAAAATAATTCTTGAACTTGTTTTATTGAATTCTTATATCATTGTCATCATCCTCATGTTTATATTATGTTGAAAGTATGTATGGCTGTAGTGCATAGATGGACTTGGTATGATTATGACCGAGAGACTATTGATTGTAATCATGGCCCAAGTAATGTTACAAATGATGTGATGAAAGTCATCTTTGGCTTACGTGCATAGATGGACTTAGTATGATTATGACCGAGGATCATTCGGTATAATAATGCATGATTGTTATAAATGATGTGATAAAAGTCCTCGGTGGCACCTAAAGCATTGATGAATAGTTTTTGGTATGATTATGACCGAGGTTTATTCGGTATATCATGACCATTGATGATTTAATGAAAATTCTTGACCAGTAGTACGGGGATGATTAGATGTGGTGGAATATTTATTAAAAGTGAGTCTCAAACTATAATGATGATGAAAAACCTTTTAAATCATAAAAGATAGTAGATTTTATTTTCTACTTGACTCTTTTAATGGATTCTTTTTGGTTCATTGTAGTTAAACTTGATGTTCATTATATTTTATCGGTTTAACATTGTTGTATGCTAATGATAATTTATTACGCATTATCTTAGTCATAATATTTCTTCTTGAGCTAGTTGAGCTCACCTTTCTTTCCTTTGTTCTCTTGAGGAAATGAGAATATAGTTGGGACGAGTCGGGGAACGGAGTAATGGTCCAGAGGATAGCATTAGTAGTCCTCACTATTCTGTGAAATAGTGTGGTAATAAATGTAATGAGGACTCCTTTTGAGTATGGATATTGTCTAAATGACAATATTCCTATTAGAACTCTCAGTTTATGTATTGTCGTATGTTACACGACAGATGTATAATTTAGTTTGTATTTGAATTTATGTACCATGTAAGTGGCGACCCAAGATGGGTGACGTATACCTAATTTTGGGGGCGTCACATACATATGTGTTGTACATGAAAAAATGGCTAAGCTAGTCTGTGCAGGAAAATACAAAGCTATCTACAGATCTGTATGTATACGAACTATCATATCTAACATAGCATCCCTTTCTGAAGACGGAGGTAGCGCTGCAAGCTCCTGCCAAAGGGTATCTACATGAGCTATCACATCAGAGGCTAACTGCATGGTGGCATAATGCTCATCAATGTAAGCACTCATGTCAGCAAGACTGACAGTCATCTGGGATCTAACGGAAGTACTATCTGCAATGGCCACATCCCTAGCAGATAAGGCGGCATCCCGCTCCGCAATAAATGTATCCCTGGCTGATATAGCCTCATCCCTCTCTAATAGAGCGCCGTCTTTCTCATCAAGAGCTGTCAACATCACGGCCCTAGCCTGATCTCTCTCATAGGTCATAAATGTAAGCTCTGCTCCAAAAATTGTGCCGAATACTAAGTAACAGTGGCACTCGGGGTGGGAGAATCCACCACAAATGCTGGCAGCCCAGTAGTCAAATCATCGATGGGAATAATAGCCTCCTTTATAGGCTCCTCATCATTGGAATCAGTCTCCTGCACTATGGATACTACCGTAGTCGATGTAGTCTCTATCTCCATCTATGCGGAATACTCTGCAGAACAACCTGGATGACTGACAGAAAACTCCAACCGACCGCCGATCCCAACAGCATATTACGGATCGTCCTCTGGCGATAAGCGGTGTGAAGCGAAGCACCGACTCATTTGCCCCCTCATACGGATGAAAATCACGATCTTTGGTGGCCCGACACATAACGGCCAATGGGTGGTAAGTGATCATGCCCCTCAAACCAGCTAGAGGGAGATAATCCATGCCTGGAGCAAAAGTAATGAAGCTGTAGGGTGAACTAAGCCCTGAACACGGCAATATAGCAAACGGGTCTCTAATCCCTACTAAAAAAGCTGACCACGATGCAGCATCTGTACACTCCGAAGGCTAGAAGGAGTACGACATGGAAATATCATGGGTGAAACAAAACCCCTACCGTTTGAATGTGTCAATCGGTCTCAAGTGTAACATAAACCACATATCTGACATATGGTAGAAGCTACTGTAAACACTCTCACGGATAAATGCAAAGTATGTGTAGTGACCTCGAGAATCTCTGCAATGATCATCGGTACAATGGTATGACCCTCCCTAAGAGCTCTCACTGCCATAATGACGCTGATATCCAGCTCATCCATGTCCCGCAACATGAAGACTTATGACAATACGCACAAAAGCAGTACTTCTACTCTGGCTGAACGCCAATGATCCTCCAGTGTGGTGAAATCCCCAGAATTCCGTGCATAGCTATCCTCAGAGCCAAACCTGTCAAACAGGAAATGCTGGGATATCACGTGGCCGGATGTAATCTCGTCTTATACCACTCTACATCTCAATTCGGTGAGGGTCATGAACTGTTTGCTCATGTCTTCAATAGCCATATGCACGTAAGGTCTGTCCAGTGACAGCATACCCTCTACAAAGTAGGAATCAACTCCTGGGTCCCAA
This sequence comes from Panax quinquefolius, assembly GCA_020205615.1. NCBI lineage: Eukaryota > Viridiplantae > Streptophyta > Magnoliopsida > Apiales > Araliaceae > Panax > Panax quinquefolius. The sequence goes on along the minus strand of CM035152.1, from coordinate 46,693,407 downwards.
ATCAGAAAACCTGCCTCTCCGATACACAGTGCTCTAGCATACCCTCTACAAATCCTGTGGGAACTTGAAACATCAATAGGGTCATAGTATGCTACAGCAAATCATCTACGATCACCATGTCTGATGGTGATATACTATCATACCATGAACACATACTAGATACCACCAAAAATGGCGGGGTATGATTAATGCTGCTAACTGTCGAAGAAGACATCTATACGGGCCGTGTCATAAGACCATCCAGGGGTCAATGCTGAATATCTCTGGACATACATACATATGAATAACATAATAACATGCATGATATAATAGATGGCAATATGACATAGGGAATGGAAAACTGTACATACATTCCTAAGTATATCATCATCTAATACATCTCTGTACAGCTAAAATATAGGGAAATGGGGCGAAGCTACCCAATATCCAATAACAGGCCTATCAAAAGATATAGCGAGAATGGGGCGAAGCTACCCAGCAGCTAACAGAGGCCTATCAAAAGAGATAACGAGAAATACATCAGAAAAAGTCAATGGTGTCGATGTCTACATCATCGATACTGTCCACCGGATGTAACTCCTCCTAAGTCACTAGATCTCTATCTACAGGGATGTCGGGCCGATACAAGAGAGGATCTTCATCGGCAAAGCCATATGGGTCACCTAAGGGGCCAGCGCCAGAGCTGGAATGATCAAAAGTATCTGCCTCTGAAGGATCTCTGGCCAAATGCCGAATGAAAAGATGTGTCTGGTCCAACTACCGGGTCAATCTGTCAATCTGTTTCACATGAGTCGGATCTCTTACACAGGCTAACCAATTTGTCATCATCACGGATCTTGGAACCATATCCCCCATAAACTGTGTGGCGTGGGTCTCAGCTCCAATAGTACGAGGGATCCACCAATGTTGGAACATCTCCTAAGACTAGGGGCCCTCTGACAATGTAAAACCATCAATCCCCATCAATGGGATGTCAATGACGGGTGACTGTGAAACAGGCCAATAACGCCTGACAGGAGGCAAGATCGGCATACGGATCTCTCCTGTAGTGCTCCTAATAGAACGCTCTTCTAAATTGATCTCCCAATCTACATTTATGAAGAGATGAATCCTGCGGGTGGAAATGATGTACTCTACTCCAGTCGGATACCCATCCTCAAATCTAACTCTTAAATGCTCTCCAGGTAGGGAATCCATGTGATGACATCAGCTGTCAACAACTCTATCTGTAGGCGATAATGAGTGAAACCCTCAGCAACAAGGACCTCCGCCGGTATGGAATGATGCCATCTCGGTCCTCGTGGATAGGTATCTAAACCTAACACACTCACAGGACGCAAACATGGAAGCCTCTCTTAGGCCCAAAACTGGCAACATGAAGGCAAACATCTGCTGTCAGTCAACACTCTTAACCTATACATGGGAAAAGACAAGAGAAACACTCACCAGCAAAAATGGGTAGAATCCTAACCATGCCTCGGTCAAGCCCTGCAATCGCATGCGCATTCCCATGAGGAAATAGGCAAAGGTGTAGAAACCCCAATCATACTCTCCTATACGATCCACGTGTCGAGTGGCGCTGATCAAAGTGAAGGACACCGTAGAGGAGTTATTTACTATGAAGCAGCCCCTAATGATCATCAGGAACAATCGCCGAAGAATGCGATCCCTGAATCTCACATCATCGGGTATGGTCTCACTCAACAGCCCGCTCATAGCATCTATGCTCAAAGGACCCGTACGAACAGTCTTGCCCTTGAGCACCTCCGTCGGAACTCCCAACAAGGATCTGACGGCAATAGGGGTGATATCAACCGCGCAAGGCATCGGCTCCCCTCTAAACTCCATACCTGTGATGAACCGCCAATCCAACGGCGTCATCATCACTGACAGTCCAAAAAATGGAGTAACTGAGTCTGGTGAAACCACCGCTCAGACAATGCCCTGAGGTAACCCCAGGAACAACGACGAGGTAGAATGGAGAAGATCATCCCAAATCCCCAGCCATGGACGATCGCTCTGTAGTCATCATGCAAAGCCTGATACATAGAGTAGATGCTAAACCAGTTCCCTCGAGGGTTTGTGAAGCCGGGAACCTACATCAAATGCAGATCAACATCAGAATCCTTGACTCCTCATCAATAGGAAATAAGGAAGATTAATGATCTAACTTCATACCTCATTTGCGTACAGGTATACTGAAGGATGCCTACTCAAGTCACCCAGAAGATCTGGGTTCGCCACTTGAATACCTGGCAATTCCCTATGGGCAACACGTATAGCAGGAGTAGGAACCTCGATCGGTACATCCTCCTCCTCGTCGTCAACATTCGGCACTTCTACCCAAATAGGACGTATTAGCGCCTCCACTAAACGACGAGGCTGTTTGACAAAATGGCGTTGAGGCTCTTTAGAAGCTCTCCTCCGTACACCAGAAGTGGTCCTGCGAGAACTACTCGGTTGATCCGGATCCATAATATATGGACAACAAGTCTCCAAATCACCTCAGAAAGGGTGTGGTAATTTCTTACCTAGAGCTTTTCAAAATGCATTGTTTTAACATACATCTACAGTAAAGTTAAAAATGTATGACTACCCAATACCTACATTTTGGGAAAATTTTGCCATAGCCCCCTTTGTAAATGGGACTATCCACATGCACATAGTCATGACTAGGTGGCCATTCAGTAGCACACTTATACAAAGTCATATACATCCTACATGCATTATCACATCACAGTGAAAAATCCGTAAGTGTAGTCTAATTACCAGGATTATTTTACTTTTATGCCTTTACTCATTTGTCCTCAGATGGGATAAGAAATGACAGTAAAAGGTGCCAATTTGACTGTTTCAAAAGTTAATTTTTTTTTTCACATCATTAAGTTCAGCATGGTTTAATACTAACATTTTCTATGTTGAACATTTTTTATCAAGTCATATCAGCATGCATATTCACTACTATGTGTCTAAATGCATTTCATGTGATAAGTCATTTTCTAACAGATAGAAATTAGAAAAAATACATACATACATTACTAGGACAGTGAAGAACGCTTGTACGGTGGCAGAATATGCAGAAAGTTGCCCGAACTCAGCAGATCTGAAGAAGAGCTCTCAGATTTCCTTCGCTGCGCAACTTGAAAATGACTTATGAAAGCAACCATTGGCCTATACATAGGCACGGTTGGCCGCAGGCTCACCTGTGGCTCTTGCAGGTGTACCTATAGCACTTCTACATGGGTCCAACACCTCTGACTTGCTCTAGTTAGAGTTGCAAAGGAGGTCACACAAGCTGAAAAAGCCAAATTAGGAATAAAAATGCTACGCGATTGAGCGGAATAGCCTGAAATTCTGGTTTCTTGTCGGTCAGAGTTAAACTCCTGTCGTCTCAATGCTATTCGCCTGAATGCACGGTATACTATACCAATGAGCTCAACTTTCACAGATCATGCTCGACAATACCCCACAAAGTTCCGATGCCGTCATTTACAGGGTCACCACCCTAAACCTCCACGGTGGGGGTTACAACGCAAAACTACGAGATATCAAACCTCCCCGATAGGGGTTACAACGCTGAAGTTATCAATTGATGAAATATCCCTGGCGGGGGTCACAATGCACATCTTTCAAGCATCTACGTATCCCCGGTGGGGTTTACAACGCAATGCAACCATTGATACACACATCAATAAAGTTCAAGCAATCTTGACATCATGTCAGCCAATGGCAAGTAAACCCATCAAAGCAACTCATCTATGTATCCCAGACGGGGGTTACAACGCAATGCAACCATTGATACACACATCAATGAAGGTCAAGCAACCTTGACGTCATATCAGCCGATGACAAGTAAACCCATCGAAGTAACTCATCTACGTATCCCCAGCGGGGGTTACAACGCAATGTTACCATTGACACATACATCAATGAAGGTCAAACAACCTTGACAATGCACCCAGTAGGGATTTATCTGGTGATACACACATCAATGAAGGTCAGGCAACCCTGACGATGACAAACTATTGGCAGTAACTCCGACAGAATGAGGAAATATGTTATACACATCCTCAAATAGACAAAGCCTTATCCCCACAGATCTCTTACACACAAGAGGTACCTCTATGGAATATAAACCAGTGTCTAGGATTCAAGACTTTGGTGATAGCCCCAACGTCAACATCCTTGGAGACTTGGATCGCATGTCCAAGCCATCACTGATTGTCATCCCAACAGGATTACCTGACAATCATGCATCATACATTTGCATCATGTTGCTGCATATAGCATCATGTTTATCTTGCTTGTATTTCATGTGTCTAGGATTCTTTATCCTATCCATGCCTTTCATTGCATGAATATGATAAAGAGGGGCATCTGTAGACACTCGAAACTTTTCTGCGCTTTATTCATCGACATTGCAAGAGGCGATTCGTCTCTTCGAGAGATAACCCCGGAAGACGGTGACACATCCATTCTGGATACTACCAAAAGTTTAGTTCCAACCCGGAACACAAACCGGGAACATCAGTTCTAACCCAGAACACAAACCGGGAATGTCATTTCCAATCTCGAAGATAACCTCGAGGTATGCAGATCAAAAGACCGGCAACAACACCAGAGAAGACAGTTCTGTCTCGGCGATAACACCGCGACATTCAGTTCCAGTCCCAGAAACAACACTGGGAGTAGCAACTCCATCCATGGTGATAGCCCCAAGGGATGCCATTACAGTTCCGGTAATAACTCCGGAAATGCTTATTTTAAACACATGCGATCAGCTTCAAGCTCAGACCTCCTGCCCAGGCACTCATACCTCAGACTTGGAACTAACAACGGGTAGACAGTCACACCCACAGAGAACCTTGCGGCATTCAAACACTTGCAGTTGTCCAATCTCAAATATAACCCTAAGCAACGTCTACTTTTGGCTCAAACTGGCGATAATCCCAGTGAGGAGTCAAACGTCGTCGTACCGCCTCAACGTTTTCTCTCACAAGATGATATCGTGGCATACCAACAAGTAAACTAATCTCAGATTTAACCCTGAGCAACGTTTACTTTCAACTCAAACCGGCGATAACCCTGACAAAGAGTCAAACATTATCTTGCCCCTTCAACACCTGCGCGTCGTCTCAACACTTCATACATACATACATTAATGTCCCCACAAGAATCGAGGAGTAACAATCCCGAGTGATTATTATGCGTGGCAGTACTTTGGATAGAATTTGAAGCTTAAAGACCATGGGCATAGACCCCTCTTCCCGACTTCGTACAACCTCAAATCCATGTCATTGCATAACTCTCGACACAAGCGGTCCAAAGAAGGTCAGATATACCTCGTTCGGATGCTCGGATTGATGTTCTGCAAGTTCGAGCGGACATTACAGTGCATGAGTGCACGTAATTCGAGATAACGGGACCCACAAGGCTCAGATGCACCACGACCAGTCGCAGGTACAACCGCGGCTACCGCAGGTGTACCTGCAGCCATTAGTCTATAAATATGAGCCTTGGGGTCAGCCATTTAAAGGGGAGAAGGAGAGGAAAAGTCGAGGAAGCCCTGTCCATTTTACTCTGTATACACATCTTTTGAGTGTTTCCTCATCTTTAAACACTTGTTAGCTCACATATAGCTATCTTTTATCCGGGGGGGAGCTGAGTGTTTATCCGTTTAAAGTCATAGAAGTCTATATTGGCAGCTCACTATAAGCCTTCTCACATTATATAAAGCCTTCTTCTCATATTAGCACACAATGTTATACACATTGAGAGTCGTGTTGTGTACGTTTGCCCGAACTTTGGTCTGTGGTTTTCATTTCTGTCTGTATATATATACTTATATATGTATATATTTCATATATGGACTAACATTATCGAGTTATGCCTCGATTGAGCCTAGACTTCGGTCTGGAGCGTTTATTTATTTTATATATATATATAAGCTAGTAAATGCTCCGGATGTAAAATTCAGGCTCATTAGATATGTCTGACAATAATTATATATATAAGTATATATATATATATATATATATATATATAATTAGTGTCGGACTTATCCAATGAGCCTGGATTTACAACCGGTGCATTTACTGCTTTTATATATATATTTGTACATATATATATTTACATTTCTGTCAGGCCTGGAGTTTACTTCGTGGCTTTTTACATCTTTATTTACATTTCGTCCTTCTTGGGGTTTACTTCGTGGCAGTTGATCACTTTTACAACTTTATTTACATTTCGTCCTGCCTGGAGTTTACTTCGTGGCAGTTGATCGATTTTACCGCTTTATTTACATTTCGTCCTGCCTGGAGTTTACTTCGTGGTAGTTGATCGCTTTTACTGCTTTATTTACATTTTCGATCTCCCGTGGAGTTGCTTCGTGGTGGTTGATCATGTCCATATATATATATATATATATATATATATATATATATATATATATATATATTTACCGCTTTTATATATTTATATTTACAATCCCCCGTAGAGTTACTTCGTGGTGGTTGATCATGTTTGTATATATATATTTCTGACTTTTATATATATAATCGCTTATCGCTTTCCATACAAACTATGTATCATGTGAGCCTAGGAATCATGTGATCACTGATTGACTTCCTTGAATCTAGATTAAGTTCCATGATGGACTTTTTTTTTTTTCAAATTGTAACCAAACTTGTACATTATTTTACGATGTATGCGAATTTCCTTGGATGGTCATCATGTTTATGAGGAGTTCTAAGATCGTTGTATATTATTTTTTCGAGAATGCTTCGCATCTTGAAAATAAAAGCAAACAAGCCGAACATTTAATAATAAAATGGAAGTACCAAAGGCCTCAATTGCTATTGAGAACAGGGTTTGAAAAACCCCTTTTACAAAACGTCATTGCTATATCTTGTTTAAAACTGAATTTTTCTATAAATTCAAACCCTATGTATATAGGTGCGAACGAGGTACAACACTACTTCCAAATAATTGCACATTGATCCACACACACACACACACACACACACTCATATAACAGTTTCTTTGAAAAGTGGCGGTCACCGTGGCAACACGGTTGTCGAGGGGTGCCTAACACCTTCCCTTCGCATAATCAAGCCCCCGGACCTAAATGAATCTCGGTTTCATAGACCCGTTTAGCAGTGTCACATCACTGGGTCAATGTGCAAACCTTTTCGGTTGTGTTGGTGCAACCAGTTAAATACACCAACTAGCGACTCTTAAAGTTAAATCATCGACATTATACATGTCGGACCTTTTTCACTTGTTTTTTCAAACAAATCTCACATTAACATGAGAACACCAAAGAACAAGTAACGAAAAGGGACACTAAAAAATCCCGACATCGACAACAGGCAGATATGGTGCGAAGCACTAAGTGCAGTAAGTCAAGGCATTAGTACACATTTATTTAGATGTAAATGCAACATCCACACACAAGTAGATGAAAAGGTTTTGAAAAACATTGATAGCGACGTAAGCTGTGACGCCCCCAAAATAGGTATACATCACCCATCTTGGGTCGCCAGATATAAGGTACTTCATACAAATACAAACTAATTAAACAACAGTTGTGTAAAATACGACAAAACATAAATTGAGAGTTTTAATAAGAATATTGTCATCTAGACAATATCCACACTCAAAGGAGTCCTCAATACATTTATTGTCACACTATTTAATGAGAATAGTGAGGACTACTAATACTATCATCACGGACCAGTTACTCTGCTCCCGACTAGTCCCGGCTACATTCTTATTTCCTGAAGAGAACAATGAAAGAAAGGGGTGAGCTCAACTAGCCCAGTAAGAAATATTATGAATAAGATAATGCAAAATAAATTATCATTAGTCTTCAACAATGTTAAACTGATAAAATACAATAGACATCAAGTTTAACTGTAGCGGAATAAGCAATCCATTAAAAGAGTCAAGTAGAGAATAAAATCTACTATCTTCTATGATTTAAAAAGTTTTCATCAACTTAATCGGCGAGACTCAAATTTTAATAAATAAACCACATCATCGAATCATCCTCGCACTACAGCCAAGGATATTCATTAAATAATCAATGGTCATAACTATACCAAATAATCCTCGGTCATAATCATACCAAAAAGCATCCATCAACGCACTACAAAGCCATCGAGGATTTTTACCACATCATTCGTCACATTACGGTCATGACTATCTTAGAATAATCACTGGTCATAATCACACCAAGTCCATCTATGCACGTAAGCCAAAGATGACTTTTATCACAATATAAACATGAGAATGATGACAATGATATAAGCATTAATCAACGAAAACAAGGATAAATATTAAAGACTTTAAATTTATCCAAATATTATCAATAACTTGATAAACTCATAATCTAATATTATTAATATTATAAAAATATTTTAATCACTTCTTAAACTTATAAATAATTTATTTTAATTGTTTATACTTTACCAAATAATGCATTTAATCATTCAAAAATGCCATACTCATAAAATTTCATCACCAATGATCAAATCCCTTATCAAAAATCTGTATATACCTTATATAAGATTCCTAAGCCATAAAATCCTATTTACTAATTTTTCAACTCCACATAACATATTTAACTCATATGTTCGTAACTAAACCATTTTCATGAAAAATTACCAAATCAACTTTTTATTTTTCTATCCTTTGCCCAAACATATATACATATATTTCATACACAACAAGTATTTTTTTATAATTTTTCAACTCCTTTAAGTATATTTCAAAAATCAATTTCTAATTACTTCCTTAAGAAATTAGCTACCTCAAGTTTAACTCCAGAAATTTCCAAATCTTGGCAGGATCTTACACATGTTAACGTGAGCTTCCAATTTAAATTTCATGGTCATCGGAGTTATAGAACTCCGGTTATAGCTTTTATCGTCAGAAAAACCTAAATATTGAAATTGTCATAACTTGCTAATTTTAAGTCAGAATGAGCTCATTTTTGGACAGGAGGTACTTTATACAATATTTCTTTATATCCCAAAAGGCCGAAATTTTTCTCATAAACTAAGTGGCCTAAAATGCCCTTTTAAATTTCTGGACAGTAGCCTTTTTGGTACTTTGCAATTTTTGACTCCTTTGCTAAAATCAGTCCACACGAAAATCTACAACACCTTTTTCCAGTGATTACACTTGGATAAGTTAAAAAACTCATAGATCTAACTCTAAAACTTGGCAACACTCAAAAATTTGAAATATAATAGGAGACATGGTCAATTGAATTTAATATTCCGTTTTCACCAAAATCTGATTTTCAACCCTTTCTGATTTCTAAGAAACTTTCTTGTTTTCACATAATAACCAACATAACTCATCATGACAATGACATAATAATTCAATAAAACAAGTTTAAGAATAAATTTTAAAGATTTATAAGTTAATTTATCCTGAACTCAATAATGTCCAAATTGTCAACACAACAAGTATTTTTTTATAATTTTTCAACTCCCTTAAGTATTTTTAAAAAATCAATTTCTAATTAATTCCTTAAGAAATTAGCTACCTCAAGTTTAACTCCAGAAATTCTCAAATCTTGGTAGGATCTTACACATGTTAACGTGAGCTTCCAGTTTAAATTTCATGATCATCGGAGTTATAGAACTCCGGTTAAAGCGTTTTTCGTCGAAAAAACCTAAATATTGAATTAGTCATAACTTGCTCATTTTAAGTCGGAATGAGCTTATTTTTGGACAGAAGGTACTTTATACCATATATTTTCATGTCCCAAAAAGCCAAAAATTTTCTCACAAACTAAGTGGCCGAAAATGCCTTTTTAAATTTCAGCGTTAGACTTTTTGGTACTTTTGTAGTTTTGACTCCTTTGCTAAAATCAGTCCACACGAAAATCTACAACACCTTTTCCAGTGATTCCACTTCGATAAGTTAGAAAACTCATAGATCTAACTCTTGAACTTGACCACACTCAAAAATTCGAAATATAATAGAAGATATGGTCAATTGAATTTCATATTCCATTTTCACCAAAATCTGATTTTCAACCCTTTGTGATTTCTAAGAAACTTTCATGTTTTCACATAATAACCAACTCAACTCATCATGAGAATGACATAATAATTCAATAAAATAAGTTCAAGAATAAATTTTAAAGATTTATAAGTTAATTTATCCTGAACTCAATAATGTCCAAATTGTCAACATGATACTGCTTTGTGGAGAAAAATTCAAGAATTCTCAGAAGATTATTTCCACGAAAAGGTACTGGATGAAGCGCAAATATTCAGGATATTCCACTAATTTCAAGGAATATAGAAGCCAAAGCTTTAACCAACTGTGTATAATAGAATATATGAAACTACAAATGGATTTTCGCTCGTCATGCGGTAATCCTTGTAGCCAGATCATTTCCATAATTTAATAAGAAATGAATACAAAGGATCAATCACCATGCATGTGGTAATCCACACAGACAGGTTATTCCAACAGAATAATAAAGAATGAAATAACAGAAGGATTCACCATCCATGCGATAGATCGCACATACAGGTTATTCCAATAGAATAATAAATAATGGAACCAGGTCATGCGTAAACGCACAGATAGGATATTCCAACTGAATAATAAAGAATGGAATAACAAAAGACTTCACCAGGCATGCGATAGACCGCACAGACAGGTTATTCTAATAGAATAATAAATAATGGAACTAGGTCATGCGTAATATGCACAGATAGGATATTCCAACAGAATAATAAATAATGGAATAATAGAAGAATTTCACCATGTATGCGGTACTTCACATATACATGTTATTCCAACAAAATAATAAATAATGAAATAACAGAAGAATTTCACCATGTATGTGGTATCAGATATATCAAAGTTATTTCAATGTAATAATAAGTAATGGAATAATGTAAGAATTTCACCATGTGTATGCGGTGCTTGGCAGACATACAAAGTTATTCAAAGAATAATAAGGAGTTGAATAACTGAAGTTCTCTTCATGAATACGATAGAAATAATACCCCTTACCTTAGAAAGAAGAGTATTCCAACTGGTAAGGCGAGGATAAACATGAAGAAAACTTGCACTATGCTCAAAGCTTTCTTAAACTCTAAAGAAATATGCTCAAGATTATAGAAGAAGAATTCTCTGAACTTCTAGTGTGATTTCAATTCTAACTAAGCATCCTATTTATAGGAAAATAGAAAGGATATTATGTAATAAAATATATATATATATATATATACATATATATATATATTATTCAAAATCTAATAAAACAAATAACTTGATAAAATTATTCTATTTTATATAAAAAGATTTTAGTATGCAAAAAATACTATGCAGGCACTATGCAACACCATACATAATAAAATATAATATATTCTATTTATAATCTAATTAAACAAATAACTTTATAAAAGTATTTTGTTTTATATAAAAAGATTTTACTATGCAAAACACTATGCATAATAGAATATAATATATTATATTTATAGTCTAATAAAACAAATAACTTTATAAAAGTATTACATTTTATATAAAAGCTTTTTCTGCATTTTATTACATTAATAATACTAATAAAACAAAACACATCATCATTATTATAATTCACACTATTATTCACTGTGTCGTTCCTGTGAGAAGAGGGGTTTTCAATAAGGATTTCTCCCTATTGGCGCGCAATTAAGCGACCAAACCTCTCCTTGATGTAACTTCTGACATCGTTAATATTGCAAATAATAATATTAATAATAACCGTTGTCTCAATTATTGATTTAATAATATATAAAATATTGATAATAATTGAATCAAATAATGTGAGATACTATGTCAAGAATTATTGTAGCAATAATTGAACAAAACCGAGTGACTTCTCACATAAGCATCAATAATCAATACCGTGTGCTACTATGCAACCACGCAGACATCATACTTTACTAATGAGTAGTTCAACGGCTTTAACGGTAAAACTTACGCCGTTATTTTTATAAAAATATTTTTGTCGTTTTCTCAATCCGACAATAATTCTGTTGTGGGGTCCACCAATGATTGTACCATCGTACGGATATTCCCCGACAAAAAGAATATTTCCCGATCAATCGAATATAATACAATAAAATATTGCAAAATTTATAAATACTACCCACAACTATAACATTATATCAAATCCATAGCATAATATTCAAAAAAATATTTCAAGAAATTTAAATCTTTATTCATAAAATTTGGGGTCTAACAATCTCCCCTCCTTATGGAATTTCGCCCTCGAAATTTACGTACGTACCTAGTATGCCGAAGAGATGAGGATACCTTGACTTCATTTCAGATTCTAACTCTTGACGTATAACCTTTAAGTGTTGAGTACGATCCTTTTTATCCAAGATTTTAACACGTATCTCCTCATATGTTAAATCTTCTGCTTTCTCATCTAGTTCTAATTTAATAACGTGGTTTGGGTCATCCGTATATTTACGTAACATCGATACATAAAAAATGTTATGAACACGCGACATACTTGGCGGTAAAACGAGTATATAGGCCACAGTTCCTACTCAATCAAAGATTTCAAATGGGCCAATAAAATCGAGGGTTGAGATTTCCTCTCTTCATCGATTCTTGCTTCTAGAATAACGCCCTCTTGAACCTTCTTCTTCACATTCATCAGCTCAGAGTATGTAGCTTGATCGGCTTTAACTTTATCGATTATAGTCGATTCTAATTGTATATTTGTTATCTTCACGTGGGTCCGTATATTTGCACTCACATACGATCATCCACTCAACGCGTCAGCTACCACGTTCACTTTTCCACGATGGTATTGAATGGTACGATCGTAATCTTCAACAGCTTGAGCCAACGTCTTTGGCACATGTTACGTTTGTTTTAGTTGAAGAAATATTTAAGGGTTTTAGAAATGAGTTTTGTACTGGGGTCAATACAAAGTTCGATTTCACGCTCTAGGGGTAGGCTAAGAAGTCTTCAGAAATACGTCAAGAAATTTATTAATGATAGAGATATCATTCAAAATTGTGACCCTCATCCAAGACTTGGATAGCACGTCACATTGATAACTATCAACTTGCCACCGTTATTCACGACGTCCCCTACGGATATTCTGGCTTCGGTGTATTCCAAGACTTGGAAGTCACCAGCGAAGGGCTCGGGGCTCTTTACTTATGGCTTGATATGACAATGATTGACTTTTGTGGTTTGGTTGCTTGAATTTGCATAACAGGTTGGTTAGGAATATGAAAGCTAACAACCTTACGAAAAACATGATGAGTAGTTAACCAATCGATTCCTAAAATCGTATCAAAGGCAAGTATTTTCAAAGAGATAAGATTGACATGTAACGTGAAAGTGTTAATTTGAATTAAACAAGATTTATAAATAGTGGATGTAACGAAGGTTTCTCCAAACGGAGTTTTAACATATAAGTCAAAGTCTAATTTCTCAAGACCCAAGTTCAAACATTGAACACAACTAGGTGAAATAAAAGAGTGGGTAGAACAGGTATCTAACAAGGTATACACATCGCAAGAGTTTATGATTAACTTACCCGTGATAACTTTGTTCAGGTTCCTCGTCACAAAAAAATGCTCTCTCTTAAACTACCGATTTTGACTTGTTTAAGACATCCCAGTTGGACTTAACTTTTCTGTAGAGTACATTCCACCCTTAATTGCTTCATCACATTCCTGATCCATGATTCGAATCATTACTCTCTGATCCATATCGAATTGGGGTTGACCGCTCTGCATAGGGTAATTCCGAATTCGATGTTGGATTCTCCCAATTGATGTCCAAAAAGCAAAATCCATTTCATCTATTTTGCCCTTATTGGATCAGACGTCTTTTTCTACAATATCTACGCGTCGTGCGGCTTTTACCCATGCATCATCTATTCTCGTTCGTTCAGATGCTTCTTCTTTCATCAGAACTTTGATCATAGTATTCTTAGATTCCAGCTCTAATATCTTATACTCTGCCAAAGAGTGCTTCTGTTCAAGCATCGTACATCGGGTAACACAATTTTGAATTATTACATCTCTTTGCTCCACGACCGCCTACCGTTCTTCAGCCTTCTCTTCTAACTCATGAATACGATTTTGTAATTCTAAATTTTGATCATAAAACTCTTCTAACAAATTCTCATCAGGTTCCTCTTCTTCCTCACTCTCAGCTGCTACCTCTGTAACTAGCTCGGGTGCAACTATTAACTCTTCACTCACCACGTAGATATCTCTAATTTCTTCTTCGTCTGATGTCACATTAACCTGATTAGTGATTAAAGGTGTCTCAACGGTCTCATGTGCTTCATTGCTTATCTCAACATTTTCGGATGCCATTTTCAAATACTGCCACAAAACAAGGGTTAATTAACATATCACATATTATCAATATACTCTGACCGACCAATTAAATACCAAATAAACTTAGGTAGGTTATACTAGCGAAGGAATTCCCCGTCTCTCCCCTCCTAGTTCTTATCTCACATCTCAGCCAGGGATCATATCCCTAAGCTTTGATACCAACTGTGACGCCCCCAAAACAGGTATACATCACCCATCTTAGGTCGCCAGGTACAATGTACTTAATAAAAATACAAACTAATTATACAACAGTCGTGTAAAATACGACAAAACATAAATTGAGAGTTTTAATAAGAATATTGTCATCTAGACAATATCCACACTCAAAGGAGTTCTCAATATATTTATTGTCACACTATTTAACAGAATAGTGATGACTACTAATACTATCATCTGGACCGTCACTCCGTTCCCCGACTAGTCCCGACTACGTTTTCATTTCCTGAACAAAACAGTGAAAGAAGGGGTGAGCTCAACTATCCCAGTAAGAAATATTATGACTAAGATAATGCAGAATAAATTATCATTAGTCTTCAACAATGTTAAACTGATAAAATACAATAGATATCATGTTTAACTGCAGTGGAACAAGCAATCCATTAAAAGTGTCAAGTAGAGAATAAAATCTATTATCTTCTATGATATAAAAAGTTTTTCATCAACTTAATCGCTGAGACTCAGCTTAATAAATAAACCACATCATCGAATCATTCCTGCACTACAGGCCAAGGATATTCATTAAATCATTAATGGTCATGACTATACCGAATAATTCCTGGTCATAATCATAACAAAAATTGTTCATCAATGCACTACAGGCCACTGAGGATTTTTACAACATCATTCGTCACATTACGGTCATGACTATACCGAATAATCCCTGGTCATAATCACACCAAGTCCATCTATGCACGTAAGTCAAAGATGACTTTTATCACAATATAAACATGAGAATGATGATAATGATATAAACATTAATCAAATGAAAACAAGGATAAATATTAAAGACCTTAAATTTATCCAAATATTACCAATCACTTAATAAACTCATAAGCTAATATTATTAATATTATAACAATATTTTAATCACTTCTTAAACTTATAAATAATTTATTTCAATTATTTATACTTTACCAAATAATGCATTTAGTCATTCAAAATGTCATACTCATAAGATTTCATCACCAATGATCAAATCCCTTATCAAAAATCAAGATATACCCTATATAGGATTCCCAAGCCATAAAATCCTATTTACTAATTTTCAACTTCACATAACATATTTAACTCATATGTTCAGTAATTAAACCATTTTCATGAAAATTACCAAATCAACTTGTTATTTTCTATACTTTGCCCAAACATATATACATATATTTCATACACAACAAGTATTTTTTTATAATTTTTCAACTCCCTTAAGTATTTTTAAAAAATCAATTTCTAATTAATTCCTTAAGAAATTAGCTACCTCAAGTTTAACTCCATAAATTCTCAAATCTTGGCAGGATCTTACACATGTTAACGTGAGCTTCCAGTTTAAATTTCATGATCATCGGAGTTATAGAACTCAAGTTAAAGCGTTTTTCGTCGGAAAAAACTAAATATTGAATTAGTCATAACTTGCTCATTTTAAGTCGGAATGAGCTTATTTTTGGACAGGAGGTACTTTATACCATATATTTTCATGTCCCAAAAGGCCAAAAATTTTCTCACAAAACTAAGTGGCCGAAAATGCCCTTTTAAATTTCTGGCAGTAGCCTTTTTGGTACTTTGTAGTTTTTGACTCCTTTGCTAAAATCAGTCCACACGAAAATCTACAACACCTTTTCCAGTGATTCCACTTCGATAAGTTAGAAAACTCATAGATCTAACTCTTGAACTTGACCACACTCAAAAATTCAAAATATAATAGAAGATATGGTCAATTGAATTTCATATTCCATTTTCACCAAAATCTGATTTTCAACCCTTTGTGATTTCTAAGAAACTTTCATGTTTTCACATAATAACCAACTCAACTCATCATGAGAATGACATAATAATTCAATAAAATAAGTTCAAGAATAAATTTTAAAGATTTATAAGTTAATTTATCCTGAACTCAATAATGTCCAAATTGTCAACATGATACTGCTTTGTGGAGAAGAATTCAAGAATTCTCAGAAGATTATTTCCACGAAAAGGTACTGGATGAAGCGCAAATATTCAGGATATTCCACTAATTTCAAGGAATATAGAAGCCAAAGCTTTAACCAACTGTGTATAATAGAATATATGAAACTACAAATGGATTTTACTCAAATAAATGCGGTAATCCTTGTAGCGATTATTTCCATAATTTAATAAGAAATGAATACAAAGGATCATTCACCATGCATGTGGTAATCCACACGCATAAAAGTTATTCCAATGTAATAATAAAGAATGAAATAACAGAAGGATTCACCATCCATGCGATAGATCGCACATACAGGTTATTCCAATAGAATAATAAATAATGGAACCAGGTCATGCGTAAACGCACAGATAGGATATTCCAACTGAATAATAAAGAATGGAATAACAAAAGACTTCACCAGGCATGCGATAGACCGCACAGACAGGTTATTCTAATAGAATAATAAATAATGGAACTAGGTCATGCGTAATACGCACAAATAGGATATTCTAACAGAATAATAAATAATGGAATAATAGAAGAATTTCACCATGTATGCGGTACTTCGCATATACATGTTATTCCAACAGAATAATAAATAATGAAATAACAGAAGAATTTCACCATGTATGTGGTACTTCGCATATACAGGTTATTCCAACAGAATAATAAGTAATGGAATAATAGAAGAATTTCACCATGTATGCGGTACTTCGCATATACAGGTTATTCCAACAGAATAATAAGGAGTTGAATAACAGAAGTTCTCTTCATGAATACGATAGAAATAATACCCCTTACCTTAGAAAGAAGAGTATTCCAACTGGTAAGGCGAGGATAAACATGAAGAAAACTTGCACTATGCTCAAAGCTTTCTTAAACTCTAAAGAAATATGCTCAAGATTATAGAAGAAGAATTCTCTGAACTTCTAGTGTGATTTCAATTCTAACTAAGCATCCTATTTATAGGAAAATAGAAAGGATATTATATAATATAATATAATATATATATATATATATATATATATATATATATATATATATATATTTAAAATCTAATAAAATAAATAACTTGATAAAATTATTCTATTTTATATAAAAAGATTTTAGTATGCAAAATACTATCTGAGCACTATGCAACACCATACATAATAAAATATAATATATTCTATTTATAATCTAATTAAACAAATAACTTTATAAAAGTATTTTGTTTTATATAAAAATATTTTACTATGCAAAACACTATGCATAATAGAATATAATATATTATATTTATAGTCTAATAAAACAAATAACTTTATAAAAGTATTCATTTTTATATAAAAAGCTTTTACATTTTATTACATTAATAATACTAATAAAACAAAACACATCATCATTATTATAATTCACACTATTAATCAACCGGGTCGTTCCTCAGAAAGAGGGGCTTTCAATAAGGATTTCTCCTATTGGCGCACAATTAGATGACCAAACCTCTCCTCGATGTAACTTCTAGACATCGTTAATATTGCAAATAATAATATTAATAACCCGTGCGTCTCAATTATTGATTTAATAATATATAAAATATTGACAATAATTGAATCAAATAACGTGAGATACTATGCAGCAATTACTGTAACAATAATTGAACAAAACTGAGTGACTTCTCACGTAATCATCAATAATCAATACAGTGGGATACTATGCTGAAAGTAGTATGCACACAAGCCAATCATGTTTGATTATAAAGCATATACTTTGTAACAATCTTATTCATTTATTAATAAAAAGTATTAATTTATTAAAGGCTTTTAATTATCTACGATGATCTTTGTTTTATAATATGTGATAAACCCATAGTTTTAAGCAATGCTTTTAGAATAATGATGATGATCATTCTAATGAGATCTAAATTCTTAGAAAGCTTAAAACTAAAATAGTTCCCAATCATTGGATTACTAAATTGGGGATTAGTGAATCCGGATAGATTAGTACATACGTTTGCTTGCTCATTGGATGAGGATGATTGATCTCATGATCATTTTTGTGTGGAGACACTAAAGCAAGTATGTAGGTGCTTATTAGAGAATAAGTTCTTTGAGCAACGTGGCTCGCTAAGGAATACCTAATGGAGTTTTATTTGCTGTCAATAGGAATTCATGTAGTGATAGTAGTACAAGTAATCCTTGGACTTGAGATCATCATAGTATCTTGTGTATGATGAGTTATACTTTGACTTATTCTTAAGACCCTTAGGGTATATCAAAGGGTATGCTTGGGTATAATAAGTCGTATACATGGAGATAATGCATGATCAATAAAGAATCTACCACTTCTAATAAAAGAAGAGAAATGTCCTATGTGATTCGATAAATGACAACCCAAAGTAGTCCTTGGTTAAAGCGTAATGAAATTAGAAAGGAGTTTCTAATTTGCATTATTTTGAGTTGTGCATTTAAGAGTCAAAATACATATAATTAAATAAAATAAAACTTGACAAAGTAATTCCATGTCTTATATTTAATTGGGACATTGTATGGTGGAAGGATTGAATCAGACGGTAACTATTTACTCAAAGGTTCTTTAATGATTAATGTTGAAATCTATATTATCCGGAAAGTCGTTGATCGCTGGGAGGCTTATCCTATTGTAGAATAAATATTATTTATTTAAATAAATTAATTATTTAATTTATTTATTTAAATAAGATTAGAATTGTTCTAATTGATTTATTCACAATAGGTTTAATATGGAGAACCTAAAGGGTCACACCATAAAAGGAAGAATAATTATTTAAGAAGTTAATGGCATAATCGTAATAATATGTTAAGTATATTTAATTTAATCTATGGTGATAGAATAAATTAAATAGCTTAATATTTATTATTTAATATTTTAGAAATATTAAATATAAATTAATAAGAGGAGTCTTATTAATATTATTACAATTATTATTATTTTAATTTCTAAAAGAGTTTAGGAATTAATTTAATATAAGTACTCTCATTTATTCCTAATTAGATTAGGAAGGAAAATTAGTTAAAGGAGTTTAATTAATTATCCCTAATAAGATTAGGGAGCTTAATTAATTAAAAGAATTTAATTAATTAAATAAAACCCAATTTCTTAATTGTTAAGGTGGGTTGCCCACATCTATAAATAAGAGGAGTCTTATTATGGGTGAGGGGGTTGTTGACTTTTTCAACATACGACATAATTCCAATTATTGGGAGAGTACACCCTTTCTATAGAGATAGAAAAACTAGGGTTTAGCCTACCACTCTTTTCTTGAATTCTTATTATTCCTTGGTGGATCACCTCTAGAGGCCAAACATATGGGTGGCTAACGTTGATCAAAGGAAGGAAACAAAACCGGTGGATTCAAGTTGAACGCGAAAGGATTTGGAGGTGAACTTGTACGAGGAAGCTCGATCTTCAAGGGTATGATTTTATTTTTTATCTTTTCGTTTAATTAATAATTGTGCATGAAGGGTGATCGGGTATATGGTTTGTAAATTTTTAAACTCGATTTTACACGCTTAGCATTATTTTTGCAATTTGATCACATACATGAATATTACAAAACTAACAAAGGTGGCATCGTGAGCCAAACCTTTATGTAAATTATTAATTGTTTTAATTTATATATTGATATGTGTTTAGAACAATTTAATTGGGCATAATTTTATTGTATAATATTTATTAAATAAAAAAAAAACAAAAAAAACAAAACCGGGTCTTTTTTTTTTTTTTGAAAAACCGTTAACATTATTTCTATCAAGGAGCTTATAATGCATACGAGAGAATCTTGTAATCATATATTGGATCATGCGAATTAAAAAAAAAAAAAAGAGGCAGATCAGGAATATGGCCACGCGTTTTTTTTATTTTTTTTATTTTAAGATTAAGCATCTTTCTTTGGTTCTAGAATCAGATAAGGAAGCACGTGAAAATATTTAGCATGTAATTACATTTAATGTATTAATATATATTGTGATATATATTAATATTAATGTAATATTTATATATATATATATATATATATATATATATATATATATATATATATATATATATATATATATATATATATTTTAATAATTTTATAATTAAAATAAAAAAAATTATTTTAAATTTAAAATAAAAGGTTTATTTTAATTTTAAAATTAGGATTCCATGCTAACTAATTAGAGTTGGAATTGGATTCCATGCTAACTAATTAGAGTTGGAATTGGATTCCATGCTAACTAATTGGAGTTGAAATAGGAAAGAGAATCCTAATTTCCTTAAATAAAGGAGTTTATTTAGATATGAAATAAGATTTCATATTATTCAAAATAAAGGAGTTTATTTGTGAATAGGAAAGAAAATCGTGTTTCCTTTAATTAATTAATTTTTTTACATGGAATTGGATTCATAATTAATTAAAATAAAAGAGTTTATTTTAATTAAAGATTTTTTTTACTTGGAATTGGATTCCATAATTAATTAAAATAAAGGAGTTTATTTTGATTAAAGATTTTGATTAAAATAAAATAGTTTATTTTATTCAAAATTGGATAAATTAAAATAAATTAGTTTTATTTTGATTTAAATTTGGATTAAAATAAAGGATTTTATTTTGATTCAAAAATAGATTTTATACTAACTAAATTTGCCCATTAAATGATATCAATATATATATTAAATGTTTATTATTCATAAGATGAATGTTATTTATTGATGCATATGGTGATGTGTATGATAATAAATGGGTTTGATTATGGACTATTGACCAATATGATTGGATTTTATTTTAGTTGGATGCATGAATGTATGGGTTTTATTAAATGGGGTCTGCGTACCTCGTCTTCTCTAATTTTTCTGAATGTAAATTCTATTCCCCTCCTATGTACTTCCCCTTGACTGCTGATCAAGGTTTCTATTTATTTTAAATAGTTTTTGTAATAGGAATAGTTAGAATTAATTTTGAAAAATTAGAGATCAAGGAGCAAGGAGCGCTTGAAGACCCGTTTGTTATGGAGCCCGGGTTTAAATGTAATAGTTATATTTAAATATTATTTCTTGCACCCCTAGGGTTTGACCTTTTGGTTCACTTGGTGGCTCTAGTGAACCAAACTAGAATAAAAGTCCATAATCAATCCGGGTAGAATATAGTATTCTATATGTGCACGCGTATACTATATATATTATATATTATGCAAACATGCTTCGCATGTTCATTAATATGACGGCGTATTTTATATATATATATGTAAATACGCTAAACAAGATGAGACAAATTAATAACAAACCCCTCAATTTTTATATTAAGTCCTAAGCGTTCAAAGATATTTGGAATATCGAACGTCGCCTTCTAGCATGATAAAATTAATAGAGTATTAAATATTTAATATGAGTTTGTTGTGTCACCACAAGGAAAGTATTAAGTATTTAAGATGTTAATTTATCACATTTGATGCTTATAAAGAAAATTGAACAATATTGTTTTTGTTGTGTCACCACAAGGATGATATTTTTCTTTTTTGAATATATGGAGTGCTAGGTCGGACTTAACTTGGATAATTTTGATTCGGATGTGCCACCACTTGATCAAAATAATCTAAGAGGCAAAAGACAAGGAGTTGCATAGTTGATGTAATTGACAAAAGTTGTCTACTTATTTATTTATATATAGTTTGTTGTGTCACCACAAGGCTATATACATTTGAAATGGGATCCTTATTCTCATTAGCAAATCTTTAATTAGATTTTGCCGAACTATATAAGTGAGGGTAATATAGTTTGAAGAAAATAGTGGGAGATACCAATTTAAAACAAGGCCTAAATTATTTTGGTAATTAATAAAAGAATGTATGTTAAAATGTTGTTAAATACAAATTCATTTACAAAATTTTACAATGTCTTATTTACTATCACTGCGAAACATATTAGATGTTATTTAACTAGACCGTATTAAACGGATTGGTTAATGAATTTGAGAATAGTTCTCATAGCTGAAAAGCTATCTTATGTCCTTAATACGCCTATCCCTACAATGGTTGCAGACAATGCCTTTGAGGAAGAGATTGCTACTTTTAGAAAGTGGCAAGATGATGCACAGTTGGCTCAATCCATCATGCTCGCATCTATGAGTAACGCGAAGCTTGTCACAAGATGAAACTATGGATGCACCTACTATATTCCCCGCACAACAAGTAGTTGATGGTGAGGAAAGTAGGGGTGATAGATATTAGATATCTAAGGAGCTCTTCCGATCTAGAATGGCCAATGGCACTCTGATGCAGATAAAAGTCCTTAACATTATCAATTTGATTGATCAATTAGGACAACGAAGTTTTGTCATGGATGGAGAGTTGAGCCAAGATTTGATCTTGCACTCACTCCGGACTCTTTTCATTAATTGTTGTGAATTTTTCATATGAACAAGCTAGATATCGACCTCATTTGAATTGCTTAACATATTGAAAAATGTTGAGAGTCACTTTCAACCAAGAAAGATCAAGTCTTCATTGGTAGGGGCCAAAGGATCTTCCGAAAAGAAGAACGATTCAAAGAAGGTAAATAGAAAGGCATAAACAAAGGATAATAAGAATAAAATCGATACGGATAAAGAAAGGAGTTTGCTTCCACTACAATAAGCTTCGGACATCGGAAAGAAAGCTGCAAGAAGCATCTTGCAGAGGCTAACCAAAGAAGCTTAGTGAAGTTTTGCCATATAATACAATTTTTGTTCATGATTGAAATAAATTTTCTTTAAGTCAAGGTTCTACTTGGGTATTGGATACCGACTTTGGTTATCATAAATATAGATTTATGAAGGGACCAAGGTAAGTAGAAAGCTAAACAAATATAAGTAATCCTATGTGTGGAAAATGAAGCAAAGGTTCACGATTAGCCATAGGAACTTATAGTTTAGTAATGCCTACGGGCAAATCTATTAAGTCAATAAGTTGTTATTGTATTCCAGTTCTTGTTAAAAATATTATTTCCATTTTATTGTTGGACGATGAAATCTTTGGTATTATAATTAAGAACAATTGTTGTTCTATTTATAATAATAATGTTTTGTATAGAACTGGAATATTACTTAATAAATTTTGTATACTTGACTTACGTGAAAAATAATTTTGCAAATTGAACAAACTAGTACAAGAAAAAGGAAATGATAATTCAAAGAGTTGAATGTGTGTATTTGTTGAAATACAAGTGTGAATTATTTGAAAGGTTCAAAGAATTCAAAAGTGAAACAAATTGGCAAAGTATTAAGATTCTTTGATTAGATCAAGGAATAAATACTTGTGCAATAAGTTTCTAGATCATCTCAAATGGTTTTCTCATAATGGACACATCCCGATACGCAATAATTGATTGATGTATCTCGAATGAAAAATCGTACCTTATTGGACATGGAATGCGGTCCATAATGATTTTACCGACATTCCAAAGATCCTTCCGGGATAATGTCCTAGAAATGGTTGCATATCTACGAAAATGGTAACCTCTAAATCCGGCCCCAAGACTCCATAAAAGTTATGGACAGGGTGGATTCCTAATCTTAAGTATGTTAAGATAAAGGGTTGTCCAACTTATGTGAAAAGGTTTCAAAGGATAAGCTTGGGACAAGATTTGACAAGTACAGATTTGTGGGACGTCCTAAAGTAAGTTTAGGGTAAATGTTCTATAATCCTACTTAGCAAAAGGTGTTTGTTATTGAAACACGCTTCCTTCTAAGATAAAGGTGTTTATCATTAAAAGGGGCTAGTGGGAGGATAATAGATCTTGAAAAGTTCAAGAACCACAAAACACTATAAGTCAAATAAGAGGAACTCGTAGATAGACCTATTGTACCCACAAACCGAATCATAAACCGAATAGTACCGAAGATACCTAGGAGGTATGGATTCATCATGGATGATGATGATGAGGTACACATCATAGAAGATGATGATCCGATTACATCTGATGAGGTAAGTGTTGTAGACACTCAGAGAAATTGATTGAAGCAATTTTCTCAAATATGGAACATTTATTTTGATGAGGCAATCAAAAGAGTTTGATTTTATCAAAAATAAGAATGAACCTAGTGTGTACAAAAGGGTCAGTGGGAGCATCATGACATTCCTAGTACTATATGTTGATATAATACGGATAAGGAATGACATACCAATGCTACAATCAGTAAAGATAAAATTGTCTAAACATTCCTCCATGAATGATTTGGAAGAGTATCTTAATTGGGGATATAAATCTATATAGATAGATACAACAGGATGCTCGATTTAACCCAAGGAACGTATATTCATTTAATGCTAAAGTCGTTTAGCATGGCAAACTCCAAGAGATGTCTCATGTCGATGAGCTATGGAGTGTATCTCTCTTAATAGTCCCCACAGACTCCTGAAAAGAGAGGTCGCATGAGTGACAATCATGTATGCAATGAAATGTACGAGACCTGATGTTGATCAGTCATATTATGGAGAAGTTCACTATGAGTCTGTGAAAAACATCTTAAAGTGCTTGACCGGCACAAAGGATGTGATCATATTCATGGTGGGTCTAAATTAAAACTAGAGGGCTTAACAGACTCAAGTTTTTCAGACAGACCAAGACGACAGAAAAATCCACTTTAAGGTAAAGGGCTACCTTGAACAGTGGTGCAGTGAATTGGAAAGATTCCAAACAGCAAAGAGTTACTGGTTTAGTGATAAAGACAAAGTATATAGCTATAAATGAAGCTGCAAGTTGATTGTTTGGATTAAAAGTTCATTATAGAACTAGGAATAGTTCCTAAATCTCATCTTGGATCTAAACATGTGTTGTGGCACTTTCATTTGATTATTAGAATCATTGAAAGATGGGAAATCACTATAGAGATAGTGGACTCTCAAGAACAACATTACATATCCATTAACTAAAGCTTATCCAACAGCAGGATAATCGTCACTTAGAGAAGAAGAGTATAAGATACCATGACGATTGGCTTTAGTGCAAGTGGGAGATTGAAAGTAGTATGCACACAAGCCAATCATGTTTGATGATAAAGCATATACTTTGTAACAATCTTATTCATTTATTAATAAAAAGTATTAATTTATTAAAGGCTTTTAATTATCTACATGATCTTTGTTTTATAATATGTGATAAACCCATAGTTTTAAGCAATGCTTTTAGAATAATGATGATGATCATTATAATGAGATCTAAATTCTTAGAAAGCTTAAAACTAAAATAGTTCCCAATCATTGGATTACTAAATTGGGGATTAGTGAATTCGGATAGATTTGGTACATACGTTGCTTGCTCATTGGATGAGGATGATTGATCTCATGATCATTTGTGTGGAGACACTAAAGCAAGTATGTAGGTGCTTATTAGAGAATAAGTTCATCGAGCGTGGCTCGCTAAGGAATACCTAATGGAGTTTTATTTGCTGTCAATAGGAATTCTGTAGTGATAGTAGTGACAAGTAATCCTTGGACTTGAGATTATCATAGTATCTTGTGTATGATGAGTTATACTTTGACTTATTCCTTAAGACCCTTAGGGTATATCAAAGGTATGCTTGGGTATAATAAGTTGTACATGGAGATAATGTATGATCAATAAAGAATCTACCACTTCTAATAAAAGAAGAGAAATGTCCTATGTGATTCGATAAATGACAACCCAAAGTAGTCCTTGGTTAAGGCGAGAATGAAATTAGAAAGGAGTTTCTAATTTGCATTATTTTGAGTTGTGCATTTAAGAGTCGAAATACATATAATTAAATAAAATAAGACTTGACAAGTAATTCCATGTCTTATATTTAATTGGGACATTGTATGGTGGAAGGATTGAATTATGCAGAACTATTTACTCAAAGGTTCTTTAATGATTAATGTTAAAATCTATATTATCCGGAAAGTCGTTGATCGCTAGGGAGGCTTATCCCTATTGTAGAATAAATATTATTTATTTAAATAAATTAATTGTTTAATTTATTTATTTAAATAAGATTAGAATTGTTCTAATTGATTTATTCACAAGGTTTAATATGGAGAACCTAAAGGGTCACACCATAAAAGGAAGAATAATTATTTAAGAAGTTAATGGAATAATCGTAATAATATGTTAAGTATATTTAATTTAATCTATGGTGATAGAATAAATTAAATAGCTTAATATTTATTATTTAATATTTTAGAAATATTAAATATAAATTAATAAGAGGAGTCTTATTAATATTATTACAATTATTATTATTTTAATTTCTAAAGAGTTTAGGAATTAATTTAATATAAGTACTCTCATTTATTCCTAATTAGATTAGGAAGGAAAATTAGTTAAAGGAGTTTAATTAATTATCCCTAATAAGATTAGGAGCTTAATTAATTAAAAGAATTTAATTAATTAAATAAAACCCAATTCCTTAATTGTTAAGTTGGGTTGCCCACATCTATAAATAAGAGGAGTCTTATTATGGGTGAGGGGATTGTTGATTTTTTCAACATACGACATAATTCTAATTGTTGGGAGAGTACACCTCTTTCTATAGAGATAGAAAAACTAGGGTTTAGCCAACCACCCTTTTCTTGAATTCTTATTATTCCTTGGTGGATCACCTCTAGAGGCCAAACATATGGGTGGCTAACGTTGATCAAAGGAAGGAACAAAACCCCGGTGGATTCAAGTTGAGCGAAAGGATTTGGAGGTGAACTTGTACACGAGGAAGCTCGATCTTCAAGGGTATGATTTTATTCTTTATCTTTTCGTTTAATTAATAATTGTGCATAAAGGGTGATCCGGGTATATGGTTTGTAAATTTTTTAAACTCTGATTTTTACACGCTTCCGCATTATTTTTGCAATTTGATTGCGCACATGAATATTACAAACCTAACATATGCAACCACACGTATTACTATACTTTTACTACTGAGTAGTTCAACAGTTTTAACGGTAAAACTTCTACCGTTATTTTCATAAAAAATTTTTTTGTCGTTTTCTCAATCCGATAATAATTCCATTGTGGGGTCCACCAATGATTATACCGTCGTACGGATATTCCCCGATAAAAAGAATATTCCCCGACTAATCGAATATAATACAACAACTTGCATACTTTGCAAAATTGATAAATATTACCCACAACTATAACATTATATCAAATCCACACCATAATATTTAAAAAAAAAATCGAGAAATTTAAATCTTTATTCATAAAATTTGGGGTCTCACATAAGCCCTCTTACTGGATGTCCCTAGCAGAGTCGCCACCTGTCGACGTCGGGATTTTTATTTATCCCTTTCTGTTCTTGTCTTTTGGTGTTCTCATTTTAGGTGAGATTTGTTTGAAAAAACAAGTTTAAAAAGGTCCAACATGTATATGTCGACGATTGGACTGTAAGATTCACCAGTTGGTATTTTTAAATGGTTGCACCAACTCAACTAAGAAATGGTTTACACATAAACCTAGTGATGTAACACAGCTTAACAGGTCTGTGAAACAAAGATTCGTTAGGGTCCGGGGGCTTGATTAAGCAGAGGGAAGGAGTTAGGAACCCCCCCGACTTCCGTGGTCACACAGTGATCACTTTTTAGTTTAAACCTTTATCTGATTGTGTGTGTAGGTCTATATGCTGTTGTCTAAAACTAGTGTTATGCCTCATTTGCACCTATATACAAAGGGTTTGAATTTTGTATAAAAGTTCAATTTTAACAAGTTATAGCAATGATGTTTTGTAAAACACGTTTTTCAAACCCTTAAGCTCAATAGTAATTGAGGCCTTTGATACTTCAAATTTATTATGTGTTTGACTTGATTGCTTTTATAATTTTTGAAATGCGAAGCATCTTCGAGAAAATAATGTACATAGTAGTGCCGAACTCCTTGTGGGCATGAAAGTCATCTAAGGATATTCAAACACCGTGAGTAATTTACAAGCTGGTATGAGCTGAAAATGTCCATCATGGGAACCGAATCTAGATCCAGGAATTGAATCTATGATCACATGTTTCCTAGCCTCACATGATGATGCAGTATGTAAAAAAAGATGTAAACAGTTATATATATATATATATATATATATATATAGGTTGTAAATATATATATATATATATATATATATATATAATGAACAATAAACCGCCATAAGTAAACCTGTGTAGGACGTGAAATGTAAAATATATATATATATATATATATATATATATATAAAAGTCAGAAGGGCCATGAAGTAAACTCCAAGCGACAAAAATATAAATATATATATATATATATATATATATATTGATCAGCTCAATATGTTGATTCATATATATATATATATATATATTTATATATATATATATATATATATATATATATATATATATATATATATATATATATATATATATATATATAATAAGCAAAAAGCCATGGACCGTCGATCCAAGCATACTCACACAACACGGCTCTCAACGTGAATAATTGTGTGAGCAAAAGTGGAGAAAGGCTTTAAGAAATGTGAGGTGTCTTACAGTGGGCTGCCAAGAAGACTTCAGATGACTTTAAATGAATGAATACTCGGTTTCCATCGATAAAATATAGCAAAACACAATCTCACAAGTGTTTGAAAAAGAAAGTATTCAGTTTAAAGTGTGTACAAAGCAAAGTGGATAGGGCTTCCTCGCCTTTTCTCTCATGAAAATGGCCATCCCAAGCCCTCTATTTATAGAGGGGGGGAGCCGCAGGTGTACCTGCGGGAACCGCAAGTCCACCTGCGGCTACCGGGGTTCCCCGAGCTCTGTGGGCCCCAGCGTCTCAAAGTACGTGCACGCATGCAACGCGTTATCCGCTCAAACCTTCATAACTTTCAATCTGGGCATCCAATTGAGGTGTATAATACCTTTCCGGAATGCTGTTGTCGAGAGCTACACAAAGAAATGGGATAAGAGGTTGTACGAAGTCGGGAAGATGGGTCCATGCCCAGATCCCTAGGTCTTCAAATTCTATCTGGTGTGCTATCTTGTGTAGTAGTCACTCGGGATTTGAGCTATGGTTCTTGTAGGACAATTCTATGTAGAATGTGTGTTGAATTGTTGTTGAGATGGCGCAAATGTGGGATCGTGGTGGCAAAATAACTATTTTTCCCCTCACTAGGGTTATATCCGGTTCTGGGCTAATTTAGCAGTCGTTGCTCAGGGTTATCTCTAAGATTGGGCTGCTGTGAGTACTGAAGGTCCTTAGTGTTATCTATGAGGTGTGCCTGACCTCCCGAGGTTATCTCCGGGGTTGGAACTGAGTGCCTCGGGGTTATTTCTGAGGTTGAAGCTGACTTCTAAGGGTTGAAATGAGCTTTTTCGGGGTTATCTCCAGAACTACAACTGCATTCCCTAGGGTTGTCTCCGGGACTGCAACTGAATATCTTAGGGTTGTCTCCGAGAAGGAAAACTGAGTATCCCGGGGTTGTCTCCAGGATTGAGTTGAGTTGACCTCCAGAGTTATCTCTTGAAGACGAGTCTGCCCTCCTGCAAGGTTAGTAATAGTAATGCAGAAATTTTGAGTGTCTACAATCATGATAAACATTTTAGATTAAGATGAATACTTTGGACACCGACAAAGGCAAGGACAAGTTATAGGAATGTATTATTGTACAGTTAATATTGTAAATAGTATTGAAGGAAAATAACATTGTAAGTCCTGGAGTATATGAATGTGTATTAAGTTAAGGTTATCGACCTTTGGGATTATGTTGTAAAGGTTATTGTATAAATAATTTATGTTTATATCTTCTGTAATAGTTATAGAAATGATGTACTAGATTCATGGTGATTAGTATCTGGATTTGGGAATGCTACAGTTGGTATCAAAGCTGTAGATAATAAACCTTAGGTAGGGTTACCTTAGGCTAATAACTACAGTGGGATAATGATAAGGACTAACTCAAATAGAGTTAATGCATTGATAAGATTCAAAGATGAATCTCGGCAAGTTATAAAGATACAGAGTTACCTAACTCTGATAGATATCTAAAGACTAAAAGTATACATGGAAAGGAGATTGTAAAACAAAGTGATCATAGCATAGAAATGAATCGTAATATAATATGATGAGATCACCCCGTGATCTGATAAGGTCATAGAAGGGAGGAGGATCAATCGAATGATTGAAAATTGTACAGAAAAATTACTGTGTGTCAGTTGTACTATGAATTGGTACTGTGCCAACTCAGAAAAAGGGTTGGGGGTGATGCAATATGGATTAAACAAAATTTGTATGGAGTAAGTATGGAGCTAGGATTATGCGGGACTTTAATTGAGGACTCATGTCAGCAGCTGAGTTGTATAATTTCTTGTATGGACGGGGAATTTGTACTTAGTTTTAGAACCACTTAGCTTCTTAGTTGATATAGTGGTTAAGTTGAACAATTCTTTGTATAGGTGGGGAATTATCCTTGGTTTAACGATCGCTTAGCTTCCTATATTGATTAGTGTCCGAGTTTGGTTTGATAACCACTTAGTTTCTGGTATTGATAATCATTGAAATGTTTGTGTCACGTGTGAGACCCCGAATTTTATGAAATAAAAGTATTCATTTTTCTTATAATTATTATTTTATTTAGTAAATGGTTAAATTGATAAGAGATTAAAGTTAAGGGTGATATTTAAAAAAATTTCAAAGTAAGCAAGTTGTCATAAATAATCGGTAATAAAGGTACAGTAATACGCGTGGTTGCATGGTAGCACACGGTATTGATTATTAATGCTTACGTCAGAAGTCACTCAGTTTTATTTAATTATTGTCACAATATTTTATATTTTTAAATCAATAATTGAGATGACAAATTTATTCATATTATTATTTGCAATATTGACAATGTATAGAAGTTCTGTCAAGGAAAGGTTTGGTCACCTAATTGCGCGCCAATAAAGAGAAATCCTTATCTAAAGCCCCTCTTTCCTGGGAATGACTGGTTGTTAAATATTGTGAGTTATAATATTAATGATGAATAAGTTCGTATTGATTAAAGATGAAATTGATAATTTCATTGTGTGGGAATTATTAGTATTAGTGGAAATCGACATTTATTTCGATAATAATTAGTGTCTAGAGGTTATATTGACCAATCGAGTAATTAACCAGATAAATGAGCAATTAATTGCTATTTATTCATATGATTATAACTATTTGTTCACATGTGTGTATTATTGATTCACATTTATTTACTATTATGGGAGTTGGTGCAAGATTGATAATACTTGCATGACTAAGTTAAAAATGGAGGTATAGATAGAGGTACTATATTGTAATTCGTATTTTCACATGTCTAGAACTATTGATTCACATGATTTACTATTAGGGGAGGTGGTGCAAGTTTTATAATACTTGCAGGACTAAATTAAAAATAAAGGAAAAGAGGAAGGTATTATACTATAATATTTCGAGCCCCAAAATGTGCAATTATCGAAACTATATTTTCCTATAAATAAAAGATCATTTCTTCATTATTTTTCACCAATTCACTAAAGCTATAGTGCAATTATTATAGAGAGAAATTATATAGAGAAAGAAGAAGAGAAGTCTGCTACCTCACTATTCCAGTATCAAGTCTTCTTTTGAGGTAAGGGGTATTATTTCTTTCGTATTCATGAAGAGATCTATTGTTATTCCATTCCTTATTATTCTATTGGAATAACATGTATACACGGACTACCGTATATATGGTGAAATTCTTCTGTTATTCCATTTTTTATTATTATGTTGGAATAAACTGTCTATGCGAAGTACCGCATACATGGTGAAATTCTTCTGTTATTCCATTCTTTATTATTCTGTTGGAATAACTTGTTTGAGTGGTCTATCGCATGCCTAGTGAATTATGTTGTTATTCCATTCTTTATTATTCTGTTGGAATATCCTGTCTGTGCAGATTACGCATGACTTGGTTCCATTCTTTATAATTATGTTAGAATATCCTGTCTGTGCGGATTACGCATGACCTAGTTCCATTCTTTATTATTCTGTTGGGAATAACCTATTTGTGCGGTCTATCGCATGCCTGGTGAATTATTCTGTTATTCCATTCTTTATTATTCTGTTGGAATAACCTATCTATATGGATTACCGCATGCATGGTGAAAGATCCTTCATATTCGTTCTTTATTAAATTATAGAGAATGATCTGCCTACGTGGATTACCTCATGACGGGTGAAAATCCATTTGCAATTTCGTATATTCTATTATACTCATCTGGGAAATCATTTCTTTTTTACTCATCATGAAATATCGTTTTTTTTGGTATTTTGTTGTTACGAGTTACTATTCATGGGTTACTATTCACCTAGTTACTATTCACTCTAGTATTATTCACTCGGGTATTCGGGGCATTTTTCGTGCTGGAGTACTATTCACAGGTTATTATTCACCCGATTACTATTCACTCTAGTATCATTCACTCGGGTATTCGGGACACTTTTCGTGTCGGGGTACTATTCCCGAAGTACTATTCATGGGGAACTATTCACACGAAAAATATATTTCTTTTCTGTCCAAATTATTTTTGGTACATGAATATTATTCTTGAATTTTACTCCACAAAGCAGTATCATGTTGACAATTTGGATATTTTTAAACTCTAGATAAATTTAAACTCTTTAATATTTATCCTTGATTTCGTTTGATTAATATTTATATCATTATCATCATCCTCATGCTTATATTATGATGAAAGTCATATTTGGCTTACTTACATAGATGGACTGTGACGCCCCTAAAATAGGTCCAATCCATCCAACCTATTTTGAGTCGACAAATACATGGTACAGAAAACAACTACAACTTTATTACTACAATTGTCGTGCAAAATACAACAACACATATACTGTGAGTTTTAATACTAACTGTGACTCATGTCCCAACTATGGACAGCACCTCACATTGATACATTACATAAACATACAGTCAATAACTATTTTAGAAATTAAAATCTTTGGGAAGTGCTCAAGGAAACCTTCGTACATAAGAGGCTATGAATTTAAGTTATGATAGATATCATATGTCCAGAGAATTATCCTTGGTTGATCCAATAGACCCCAAAGAAAAACGAGAAGATTACTATCATGTTCCTTCCAATGGTGAGTCTTCTCCTGACATATAACTATCTCCACCGTCTGTGATTGAACATTATATTTCAACCAAACTCCAAGATCATATAGGTAGTGCTCGTAGATATACTCAGCAAGTGGATGTGCACAACCCTGTCTTACGATAACACGAGATTGTATGTCATTAGACATCTTGTATGATAGTGGCAAAACACCCTTCCAAAGTTGGGTTCACCTCACCCTATTGTTGTTCACCAAAATCAATTATTAAGTGACGTATAATATACAGCACACACATATTAGGTCCTCAATACAATTATATATTGCATGTCATGCCGTTTTATAATGTGTTGAGAAACTTTGACAGTCTCGGACCACTACACTATTCCCATGTTATCCCTGCTCGACCCAGCTACACTTTTATTACCTGAAAGGAATTGTGAAGTAAAAGGGTGAGCACAACTAGCTCAGTAAAGAATATTATAACTAAAGATAATTAAATTATCAATAGCCTTCATTAGTAATAAATCAGTGATTTAGAACATATGGTATATGATAAAACTTTTCAACCATAGTTGCAGCAGAATGAGCAATCCATTAGAAGAGTTAAATAGACCATTAAGTCTATTATCTTCTCCATATTAAAAGTCCATCAACAATTCTTTAACCCTGTAACATTAATCAGCGAGATCCACATTCACGATCGTATGAATAACTCGTAATCATAATTGTAGTTCTATTTTTCTCTTCTCATCCAAGACGAAGATATTTTTCATCACATGACTTTACCTGAAACATCAAAGATCATGGTTATACCAAATCACAGTTCCTGTTCATAATCATACTTATAAGTTCATCTTTGCACTATGGGCCAAAGATATTCATTAACAGTCCATCTTTGCACTACATGCCAAAGATATTTAACAACAGTTTATCTTTGCACTATGGGCCAAAGATATTCAACAACATGTCATCTTTGTACTACACGCCAAAGATATTCAACAACAGGTCATCTTTGCACTACAGGCCAAAGATATTCATATCTCAAAGAAATATATAATCATTTCAGAATTTATATAAACAATAATTATAACTATATTAATCAATTCACCTTTGCACTTAATATAAAAATATTCAATTATAAATTCAATGGTCATGATCATACCAGTCAACAATTCACCTTTGCACTACTGGCCAGAGAGAACCCATAGTCACCATCATATCAATAATCTACCCATCTTTACACTTAAGTCAAAGAGAAATTTTATTACCAGAATTATAAAAATGTTATATATGATAATATAAATAATATAATAAAAACATGGATTCAATATCAAGAGTAAGATTCATAAATCAATGATTTCATAACACCTTAATCCAAATATTATAAATCACTTAATAATCTCATAATCTAATATTATTAATATTACAACAATATTTTAATTATTTCTTAAACTTATAAACAATTTATTTAAATTGTTTACACTTTATTAATTAATGCATTTAATCATCCAAAAATGCCAAACTCATAATATTTCATCACCAATAACCAAAACCATCATCAAAAATCTGCATATACCTCATATAGGATTCTCAAGCCATAAAATCCTATTTTCTAATTTTCTTGCTTCACATAACATATTTAATTCATTTACTCATAACTAGTCCATTTTCATGAAAAATACCAAATCAGTACAAACAAATTTTCTTTTCTGGGATTTAGCAGAATATAGTCCCATATTTAACATATATTTTCTCGAATTTTTAAAATTCATTTACTATTTTCATATGGCCAAAAGCTCATAGAATATTTAGACATTTATCATAAATTGTACTTTTATCCAAAAATTTCGAAATTTATAGAGTATACTGCTATTATATACATGTACTCCCAATAAAAATTTTACCAATTTTGGAGTTAACCACAAGGAGTTAAAATGGTTTACTTTTAAAATATTATTTTCTCATAAAATCCATAACTCTTAATCTATACATCCAAAAATCACCATTTTTGGACACAATAAAGAAAACTCATCAAATTATCATTTCAAATTTTTTTCCAGAATTTTTGAAGATCAGAAAAATTACGAAACATGATAAACATAATAATCCTAAAAATCCCTTACCTCAAAAGAGCAGTAATTCTGACCGGAATGTATAGCCGAAGGAACCTTGCACTGAATAGAAACTCTTAAAGTATCTAAATACTCACAAAATACGCTTGATAATATAGAGAGAGAAAGCTTATGTTTCTAGTGTGATTCTCAATTCTATCTTAGCCCTATGTTTATAGGAAAATGTTAGCACGTCGAAGCAGACTTGACCTGCTACTTGATGGCTTTACCTGCTACTATTGTCACCCACCACATTTGAAATAAAATTTAGCACATTTCTTCACCAACCACAAGTGGGGCCCACTCAATTCTAAAATTTTCCACCAAAATCTATTATAACCCTAATTTCTTAATCAATCACCTCTTAAAATTTATAACAAATCATTCGTTTATTTTTAATGGTTCAAAATTTGTGGACATATACTCAACTTATATATGTATAACATATCCCAAAATCACAACGATCCAACGGTCAGATTAAAAATTATAACTCACGCAATATATCTCAAGAACAGTGATTTAATTATTAATACCTTCATTCCGAGAAAAATACCTTAACATTAATTCCTTCATTTATAACCACATAAATAAATCAATCATTTATATCCACATAAAATAAATATTTCATTATCATATAAATCAATAATTAATTATTCACAAATAATATTATAGAATCACAATACTGACAACCAGGTGGTTCACAGGAAAGTGGGGGCTTTTCGATAAGGATTTCTCCTTACTGGCGCGCAATTAGGTGACCAAACCTCTCCTTGACAGAACTTTCTAGACATTTCCAATAATGCTATCTAATAATATCATCATAATAATATATAGTATTGATCCGATAATGGGAAATACTGTGCAATGACAATTATTGAGACAACAATAATATAAAATATCAACGCAACAATTATTGAATCAATAAAATATAATATTGAACTGTAATTACTATAACAATTATTGAGTAGTGTCTTCTTACGTAAGAATCAATAATTCAAAATATGCATAATACCGTGTAAGCTATTTGCACACTGCGCGCCAGACATCGTATTTTAACCACGGTGTAATCCAACGATGTTAGCAGTAACAATTACTGTAGATTATTTATAAAAACTCATACTTGTCATTTTCTTCATCCAACAGTTATTCTATTATGGGGCCCACAATTGGCTGAGTCGTCGTACGAATATTCTCTGACAGCAAGAATATTCCATGACCAAACGAATATTCCCCGACAACAATGAGTATTTTATAATCACTTGCGTATTTTGAAAATTTTCATATCCCTTAACTTTAACTTTTTTTTTTATCAATTTAACCATTTACTAAATAATAATTATAAGAAAAATTGAATAATTTATTTTATAAAATTCGGGGTCTTACAATTTCCCCTCCTTATGAAATTTCGTTCCCGAAATTTACGTACCAGGTATTTCAAATAGTTGAGAATACTTGACTTTCATGTCAGATTCCATCTTCCCTATCCTCATGATTTCTCCATTGCTCATCTCCTATATTTCAGATATCATTCTAGAATACAGCTTCAAAACAAAGGTTAATTGACATATCACAATTTGTCAACCTAAGTAAGAATATTCAGCTTAGGTAGGACACATACTAGCGAAGGATATTACTCATCTCTCCCTTCCTAGTTCTAATCTCGGATCTCCGCCAGAGATCATATCCCTAAGCTATGATACCAACTGTGATGCCCCTAAAATAGGTCCAATCCATCCAACCTATTCTGAGTCACCAAATACATGGTACAGAAAACAACTACAACTTTATTACTACAATTGTCGTGCAAAATACAACAACACATATACTACGAGTTTTAATACCAACTGTGACTCATGTCCCAACTATGGACAACACCTCACATTGATACATTACATAAACGTATAGTCAATAACTGTTTTAGAAATTAAAATCTTTGGGAAGTGCTCAAGGAAACCTCCGTACATAGGAGGCCATAAATCTAAGTTATGATAGATATTATATGTCCAGAGAATTATCCTTGGTTGATCCAATAGACCCCAAAGAAAAACGAGAAAATTACTATCATGTTCCTTCCAATGGTGAGTCTTCTCTTGACATATAACTATCTCCACCGTCTACGATTGAACATTATGTTTCAACCAAACTCCAAGATCATATAGGTAGTGCTCGTAGATATACTCAACAAGTGGATGTGCACAACCCTGTCTTACGATAACACGAGATTGTATGTCATTAGACATCTTGTATGATAGTGGCAAAACACCCTTCCAAAGTCGGGTTCACCTCACCCTATTGTTGTTCACCAAAATCAATTATTAAGTGACGTATAATATACGACACACACATCTTAGGTCCTCAATATAATTATATATTGTATGTCATGCCGTTTTATAATGTGTTGAGAAACTTTGACAGTCTCGGACCACCACACTATTCCCCTGTTATCCCCGCTCGACCCAGCTACACTCTTATTACCTGAAAGGAATTATGAAGCAAAAGGGTGAGCACAACTAGCTCAGTAAAGAATATTATGACTAAAGATAATTAAATTATCAATAGCCTTCATCAGTAATAAATCATAGATTTAGAACATATGGTAGATGATAAAACTTTTCAACCATAGTTGCAGCGGAATGAGAAATCCATTAGAAGAGTCAAATAGACCATAAAGTCTATTATCTTCTCCATGTTAAAATTCCACCAACAATGCTTTAACCCTGTAACATTAATCAACAGATCCTGTTCACAGTCATGTGAATAACTAATAATCATAGTTGTAGTTCTAATTTTCTCTTCTCATCCAAGACGAAGATATTTTTCATCACATGTCTTTACCTGAAATTTCAAAGATCATGGTTATACCAAATCACAGTTCCTGTTCATAATCATACTTATAAGTTCATCTTTGCACTACGTGTAAGACCCCGAAAATTTTTTTAAATAAAAAGGAATTTCCTTTATTTATTATTTTGAAATAGTAAGGGTTGATTTGATTAATGTGGATAGTTAAGGGTTAAATACGCAAATATTTCAAAATAAGCAAGTGGTTATAATATATTCATTTTTGCTTAGGGAATATTCGTTTGGTCGTGGAATATTAAATCTTTGTCGGGGAATATTTAAATGCTGCAAGTAGTGACCATGTGTGGGCCCATAACGAAAAGCGATTGGATGAAGAAAGCACAAATATAAGTTGGTTATAAATACAGGCGTAGTTATTACCAATTAAGATCGTTGGAATACGGTGGTTAAAATAAGAATGTCTGGCGTGGTTGCTTGCGATAGCATTGCGGTATTGCACGAGTATTGTTGAATTATTGATCCTTACGTAAGAAGGCTTTACTCAATAATTTTCACGGTGAATTCTTTGTTCAATATTTTATTTTATTGATTCAATAATTCTTTGCGTTGATATTTTATATTATTGTTGTTCAATAATTGTCATCGCATGATATTTCCCATTATCGGATCAATAATTCATATTATTTGAATAATATTATTAGATAACATTATTGGCAATGTCTAGAAAGTTACGTACAAGGAGAGGTTTGGTCACCTAATTGCGGCGCCGATGAAGGAGAGATCCTTATTGGAAAGCCCCTCTTTCTGGGAACGACTGGTTATCATAAATGTGATTACGTAATATTATTTGTGAATAATTAATTATTGATTCATATGATAAGGAAATATTTATTTTATATGAATATAAATGATGGATTTATTTATGTGGTTATTAATGAAGGAATTAATGTTGAGGTGTTTTATCGGTATTTTATCGGATTGGAGGTATTAAAAATCAAATCGGGGGTTTTGAGATATATTGTGGGGTTATAATTTTAATCAAATAGTTGGATTGTGGTAATTTTTGGGTATGTTATACATACATAAGTTGAGTATATGTCCACAAATTTTGAGCAATTAAAATGCACGAATGATTTGTTGTGAATTTTAAGAGGTGTCGGATTCGGAAATTAGGTTTATAATTGATTTTGGTGGAAAATTCTAGAATTGAGTGGGCCCCACTTGTGGTTGGTAAAGAAATGTGCTGAATTTTATTTCAAATGTGGTGGGTGGCAATAGTAGCAGGTAAAGCCATCAGGTAGCAGGTCAAGTCTGCTTCGGCGGGCTAACATTTTCCTATAAATAGAGGGCTAAGTTAGAATTGAAAATCACACGAAACAAGTTTTTTCTCTCTCTCTCTATATTATCGAGCGTATTTTGTGAGTATTTAGATACTTTGAGAGTTCTTTATTCGAAGACAAGTTTCATTCAAGAGATCACTTGAGACCTTTCCTTAGAAATAATCGATTCTTTGAGGTAAGGGATGTTATTTTCTTCTCGAGATGATATTATTTCTTCAATATCATTATCTTTGAAATATTGGTTGAAACTTTTTATCAAATTTGAACTTTTTCATGTCGGGGTTACTATTCATGATTCTTATTCACGAGTTACTATTCATGAGTTACTATTCACGAGTTACTATTCACGAGTACTATTCATGAAGCGTGAAGATGTTTTTTTGTGGAATTTCTATCTTTTGGTGTGAGAGTTACTATTCACGTATACGGAGACTATTCACGATATCTGACACTATTCACGAATACGGCACTATTCATAGAAAAATGAAAATTTTTCTTTTTCGTCAAAATATCTATTCTGGATACTAGCTTTGATTGTATCCATGTTTTGATCATTCTTGAATTTTACACCACTATGATTATTTTTGAGGTATTTTTGGACGTGGATAAAACCAAGTACGAATCCTTAATCCTTGTCATTTTGTTTCTTTGGATTCGTTTCTTTAAAAATATTTTTCATCATCCTCGGTATTAAATGATGATATTATTGAATATCTTTATTTTGTAGTAAAGATGAATGATTTGAAGAATATCTTTGGCTGTAGTGCAAAGATGAGCGGTGTTTAAATGAACATGACCGATCGATGAATATCTTTGGCCTTTAGTGCAAAGATGAGCAGTGTTGAGATGAACATGGCCGATTGATGAATATCTTTGGCCTTTAGTGCAAAGATGAGCAGTGTTGAGATGAACATGACCGATTGATGAATATCTTTGGGCTGTAGTGCAAAAGATGAATATTTGATTTGAGATGAATATTGATTGATGTTACGAGGATAAAATATTGATGATGGATTGTTAAATTCATAGATTATAGTAGATTTCATTCTCTACGTAACTCTTCTATGAATTATTATTTCATTGCGAATATTGATCCGAAACTTGTTGTCTATTGTATTCTATCGATTTTTCCTGTTGGAGACTAACGATAATTTGTTGTATATTATCTTAGTCATAACATTCTTTCTTGGGCTAGTTGAGCTCACCCTTTTCCTTGTTGTTCCATTTTTTCTTCTCGGGGAGGCGAGAATGTAGCGAGTACTAGTCGGGGTATGGAATGAAGGTTCTAGAGAGAGTTGTTTAGTAGTCCTCACCATTATTGTAAAATAATGTATCAATAAATGTGATGAGGATTTATTTGAGTATAAATATTGTCTAGAAGATAATATTTGTATTTAAACTCACGCTGATTTTATTGTTGTGATAATAAAGTTGTAGTTGTTTCTGTACCATGTATTTGGCGACTCAGAATGGGTTGGATGGAATGGACCTATTTTGGGGTCGTCACAGTTGGTATCAGAGCTTAGGGATATGATCTCTGGCGGAGATCGGGAAATAGAACTAGGAGGGGAGAGACGAGTAAATCCTTCGCTAGTGTGTCCTACCTAAGCTTATTTATTAGTTGGTCAGTATATAGGGATATTATGTGATAGATTGATTTCCTTAATTAGCCCTTGTTTTATGACAGTATTTGAGAATGTCGACTGAAAATATTAATAGTGGTGTAAATGAGACCGTGGAGATGCCTGTACTTAACAATGAGGAGAGCGTACAGCAGTGGCAATGTACCTCCTGTGAATAACACCACCGGCGAGATGATGAGCGAGGGGATGTTTAAAAGCTTTTTGCGGTTCATGCAAAATCGAACGAGGAGACTCGTGTTCAAAATCTGAGGAGGAGATGATAGCAATTCACGGGTGGTCACTGACCAAGCGATTCAAAGAGTTGGGACCACGAGTGCTGGGAAAGCAGATCCGATCATGGCGGAAACATGGGTCAAGCAAATTACCAAGATATTCGATGTCTTGGGATGCGAAGAAGCGAGAAAGTTCCATTCGCTACTTTTATGTTAAAAGTGGCGAAGGCAGATTCTTTGGTGGGAGAGTCATGAAGCATACCCATTCAATGACTTTCGGCATGTCTTGGGAGGCGTTTGAAACTATTTAATGACAAGTACTTCCGAAAGTATTCGTCGTATGAAGGAAGTGGAGTTTATTAGATCGGAAGCGAGAATAACATGGCGGTGTCGAAGACGAGGTGAAGTTTCTTGGAGTTATCCAGGTTTGCACCTCATTTGGTGGAGAATGAGGAGCGATGACGCGGATGTTTTCGAGAGGTTTGAAACCCTAGATACGTCGAAGATCTCATTTCTCATAAATTTTCTCTCTATTCAGA
The DNA here is from genome assembly GCA_020205615.1 of Panax quinquefolius. Taxonomy (NCBI): domain Eukaryota; kingdom Viridiplantae; phylum Streptophyta; class Magnoliopsida; order Apiales; family Araliaceae; genus Panax; species Panax quinquefolius. The sequence continues at coordinate 46,651,145 of CM035152.1, read as the reverse complement.
TGTTGTAAGCAGGGCTCGATTGTTAGAGCGAGATAACGATAACGTTCAACCGAGGGACCATAACGAGGATCATACCAAAGATAGCGATCATCGAATAACGATAACCGGTGGAGAAAGAAGAATACGGACAAAGGCGGTAACCACTTTGGTGGTAATCGTGGCCATGAAAATAGAAGAAGCGAGTTGGGAGGAGATTTTAAAAGAGGAGATTCAACAACGACCATGTGAAGGCGTCGGCGCCCGAGTGGCAATCGGTTCCAAGGAGGAGAAAGACCCATCGGTCGTATGTTACAAATGCGGAAAGAGGGACATATCAAAGCGCCCACAATAGTTTAAGGTATGCTATAATTGTGGAAAAGAAGGACATATCGCTCGAGATTATACGATATCGAAACCTAGTGCGTGAGGCGGTGACTCAAAAGGATGTCGAAGAAAAGTCAAAGTCAACGATTCACGGAAGAGCGTTTGTCGTGACCGGTCAAAATACGAGGAACCGAACGAAGTTAGCACGGGTTAGTTAATTATAAATTCTTGCGAAGTTTATACCTTACTAGATATCTGGGTTCTACCCATTCTTTTATCTCTCTTGCTTGCGCTCAGCGTTTGAACTTGACTCACGGAGAAATTAGACTTTGACCTATTTATGGAGAATCAGTTAGGAGAAACTTTCATTACATCCGTTGTTTAGAAATCTTGCTTGATTCAAGTTGGCACTATCACATTACCGTTAACCTTATTTCTATAGAGATATTTGTTTTTGATGTGATTTTAAGGTTAACTACTCATCATTGCCAAAATTGATTGTTTTCGTAAGGTTGTTAGTTTTCATATTCCTAAGCAACTTTGTTATTGAATTCAAGCAATCAAACCATTGTAATCAAACATTTTCATATCAAGCCATGAAGTTAGTCGTTTATTACGGATGTCAAGTTTTCTTAGTCCATGTTATGGATTTGAATAAAGACACGTCGATTTGAATAATATTCTTGTTGTTATTGATTTTTCCGACGTATTTTACGAAGAATTTCTTGGCTTACTCCCAAAGCTTCGATATTAAATTTTGTATCGACTTTGAACCCGGTACAAAACTCATTTCTAAAATCTCATATAGAATGGCTCTATTGAACTTGAGGAGTTAAAAATTCAACTATAGAATTTGGTACTGAGCCTTTATCTTGTGACTTCCTTTGTGGAATTCACTAAGCCGAACTCTCTGTAGGGACGTCATATTAGATGCGATAGTAAAGCGATAGGTGTCAATGTGACGTCTTTATCCAAGATTGGGATATGAGTCACGCAGTTGAGAGTAACCTAAGTCGATAATCAAAATACGTAGCTTTCAGGCTTAGTTGGTTATTATCGGAGATTCGTTGAAGGATATTCTCGAATCGCTATTCCATTATCTTGGTGACTCGTAGAGATACAAAATTGAATGGAGCAAGGAATGTGGGAAGAGCTTGAAGAACTCAAGAGGAGACTCATTTCAAGACATGTTTACGACCATGCCATCTCGGAAGCGCTTAGCGTGGTAGGCGGCGTGTTGAGTAGAAGATCGTATACAATACGAGTACGATATTGTCAAAGACTAATTTCAGTATAATATACAAATAATAGAGATGGAGATGAAAACTCTAGGTACCCACGTGATGATATCTGATGCACGTGATGATATCACGAGTATAATCGACTTTAATCGATAAAGTTAAAGCACATTCAAGCTACACACCGAGCTAATGAATTTGAAGAAGGAGGTGCAAGAAGTTTTATTTTAAAAGCGAGAATCGGTGAGGTGAGGAAAGCTCAAACCTTCGATTTATTAATCCATTTGAAATTCTCGATCGAATAGGAGGCGTGGCCTATAGACTGCGTTTTACCACCAAGTATGACGCGTGTTCATAACGTTTTTCACGTATCGATGTTACGTAAATATGTGGACGACCCAAAACACGTCATTGAGATAGAAGCCAGGACGAGATAGCCAGAAGACTTAACGCACGAGGAGGTACTGTCAAGATTTTGTAGAGGAAAGAACATGACCTATGTATCAGAGGTTATACCACAAGTTAAAGTTTTGTGGAGAAACCATGCTTTATTGAGGAAATGACACGGGAGTTGGAAAGCGAAAATGAAAGCGAGGTATCTTTACCTTTTCAAACACGAGTATCGCACGTCAATTTCGAGGACGAAATTTCATAAGGAGGGAGGTTGTAAGACCACGAAATTTTTTTTAAATAAAAGGAATTTCCTTTATTTATTATTTTGAAATAGTAAGGGTTGATTTGATTAATGTGGATAGTTAAGGGTTAAATACATAAATATTTCAAAATAAGCAAGTGGTTATAATATATTCATTTTGCTCGGGAATATTCGTTTGGTCGTGGAATATTAAATCTTTGTCGGGGAATATTAAATGCGACCAGTAATGACATGTGTGGGCCCATAACTGAAAGCGATTGGATGAAGAAACGACAAATATAAGTTGGTTATAAATAGCAGCGTAGTTATTTACCGAATTAAGACTGTTGGAATACCCGAAATTGGTTAAAATACGATGTCTGGCGTGTTGTCGCATAAGAAGCTACCAGATTGCGCAGTGATTGTTGAATTATTGATCCTTACGTAAGAAGGCACTACTCAATAATTTTCACGGTGAATTCTTATTCAATATTTTATTTTATTGATTGATAATTCTTTGCGTTGATATTTTATATTATTGTTGTTCAATAATTGTCAACGCACGATATTTCCCATTATCGGATCAATAATTCATATTATTTGAATAATATTATTAGATAACATTATTGGCAATGTCTAGAAAGTTACATCTAAGGAGAGGTTTGGTCACCTAATTGCGCGCCGAGAAGGAGAGATCCTTATTGGAAAGCCCCTCTTTCTCAGGAGCACTTTGGTTATCATAAATGTGATTACGTAATATTATTTGTGAATAATTAATTATTGATTCATATGATAAGGAAATATTTATTTTATATGAATATAAATGATGGATTTATTTATGTGGTTATTAATGAAGGAATTAATGTTGAGGTGTTTTATCAAGTATTTTATCGGATTGGAGGTATTAAAAATCAAATCGGGGTTTTGAGATATATTGCGGGGTTATAATTTTTAATCAAACCGTTGGATTGTGGTAATTTTGGGTATGTTATACATACATAAGTTGAGTATATGTCCACAAATTTTGAACCGATTAAAATGCACGAATGATTTGTTGTGAATTTTAAGAGGTGTTGGATTAGGAAAATTAGGTTTATAATTGATTTTGGTGGAAAATTCTAGAATTGAGTGGGCCCCACTTGTGGTTGGTAAAGAAATGTGCTGAATTTTATTTCAAATGTGGTGGTGGCAATAGTAGCAGGTAAAGCCATCGGTAGTGGGTCAAGTCTCGCTTTTGGGGCTAACATTTTCCTATAAATAGAGGCTAAGTTAGAATTGAAAATCACACCGAAACAAGTTTTTCTCTTTCTCTCTCTATATTATTGGCGTATTTTGTGAGTATTTAGATACTTTGAGAGTTCTTTGCTTGAAGACAAGTTTCATTCAAAGATCACTTGAGCCTTTCCTTAGAAATCTTCGATTCTTTGAGGTAAGGGATGTTATTTTCTTCTCGGATGATATTATTTCTTCAATATCATTATCTTTGAAATATTGGTTGAAACTTTTTATCAAATTTGAACTTTTCATGTATGGGGTTACTATTCATGAGTTACTATTCACGAGTTACTATTCATGAGTTACTATTCACGAGTTACTATTCACGAGTACTATTCATGAAGCGTGAAGATGTTTTTTTGTGGAATTTCTATCTTTTGGTGTCGGAGTTACTATTCACGTATACGGCACTATTCACGTATACGGCACTATTCACCGAAAAATGAAAATTTTTCTTTTCGTCCAAAATATCTATTTTGGATACTAGCTTTGATTGTATCCATGTTTTGATCATTCTTGAATTTTACACCACTATGATTATTTTTGAGGTATTTTTGGACGTGGATAAAACCAAGTACGAATCCTTAATCCTTGTCATTTTGTTTCACTGGATTCGTTTCTTTAAAAATATTTTTCATCATCCTCAGTCTTAAATGATGATATTATTGAATATCTTTGGCCTGTAGTGCAAAGATGAATAAAAAGTGCAAAGTGTTTAAATGAACATGACCATGGATCGATGAATATCTTTGGCCTATAGTGCAAAGATGAGCAGTGTTGAGATGAATATGATGGATTGATGAATATCTTTGGCCTTTAGTGCAAAGATGAGCAGTGTTGAGATGAACATGACCGATTGATGAATATCTTTGGCACTGTAGTGCAAAGATGAATATTTGATTTGAGATGAATATTGATTGATGTTCTGAGGATAAAATATTGATGATGGTTTGTTAAATTCATAGATTATAGTAGATTTCATTCTCTACGTAACTCTTCTATGAATTATTATTTCGCCATGCGAATATTGATCACGAAACTTGTTGTCTATTGTATTCTATCAGATTTTTCCTGTTGGAGACTAACGATAATTTGTTGTATATTATCTTAGTCATAACATTCTTTCTTGGGCTAGTTGAGCTCACCCTTTTCCTTGTTGTTCCATTTTTCTTCTCGGGAGGCGAGAATGTAGCGAGTACTAGTGGGGTATGGAATGATGGTTCTAGAGAGAGTTGTTTAGTAGTCCTCACCATTATTGTAAAATAATGTATCAATAAATGTGATGAGGATTTATTTGAGTATAAATATTGTCTAGAAGATAATATTTGTATTTAAACTCACAGTTTTATTGTTGTGATAATAAAGTTGTAGTTGTTTCTGTACCATGTATTTGGCGACTCAGAATGGGTTGGATGGAATGGACCTATTTTGGGGTCGTCACACTACGGGCCAAAGATATTCATTAACAATTCATCTTTGCACTACATGCCAAAGATATTTAACAACAGGTCATCTTTGCACTACGGGCCAAAGATATTCAATAACAGGTCATCTTTGTACTACACGCCAAATATATTCAACAACAGGTCATCTTTGCACTACAGGCCAAAGATATTCATATCTCAAAGAAATATATAATCATTTCAGAATTTATATAAACAATAATTATAACCATGTTGATCAATTCACCTGTGCACTTAAGCTAAAAATATTCAATTGTAAAGTCAATGGTCATGATCATACCAGTCAACAATTCATCTTTCCACTACTGGCCAAAGAGAACCCATAGTCACGATCATACCAATAATCTACCCATCTTTACACTTAAGTCAAAGAGAAATTTCATCACCAGAATTATAAAAATGTTATATATGATAATATAAATAATATGATAAAAACATGGATTCAATATCAAGAGTAAGATTCATAAATCAATGATTTCATAACACTTTAATCCAAATGTTATAAATCTCTTAATAATCTCATAATCTAATATTAATAATATTACAACAATATTTTAATCATTTCTTAAACTTATAAACAATTTATTTAAATTGTTTAAACATTATTAATTAATACATTTAATCATCCTAAAATGCCAAACTCATAAGATTTTATCACCAATAACCAAAACCCTCGTCAAAAATCTGCATATACCTCATATAGGATTCTCAAGCCGTAAAATCCTATTTTCTAATTTTTTTGCTTCACATAACATATTTAATTCATTTACTCATAACTAGTCCATTTTCATGAAAAATACCAAATCAGTACAAACAAATTTTCTTTTCTTGGATTTAGCAGAATATAGTCCCATATTTAACATATATTTTTCTCAGAATTTTTAAAATTCATTTACTATTTTTCGTATGGCCAAAACTGCCGAATATTTAGACATTTATCATAAATTGTACTTTTATCCAAAAATACCAAAATTTATAGAGTATACTACTATTATATACATGTACTCCCAATAAAAATTTCACCAATTTTGGAGTTAACCACAAGGAGTTATAAGGGTTTACTTTTAAAATATTCTTTTCTCATAAAATCCATAACTCTTAATCTATACATCCAAAAATCACCATTTTTTGATACAATCAAGAAAACTCATCAAATTATCATTTCAAATTTTTCCAGAATTTTTGAATGTCACAAAAATTACGAAACATGATAAACATAATAATCCTTAAAATCCCTTACCTCAAAAGAACAGTACTTCTGACCGGAATGTAAAGCCGAAGTAACCTTGCACTGAATAGCAACTCTTAAAGTATCTAAATACTCGCAAAATACGCTTGATAATATAGAGAGAGAAAGAGAGAAAGCTTATGTTTCTGGTGTGATTCTAAATTCTAACTTAGCCCTCTATTTATAGGAAAATGTTAGCACGCCGAAACAGACTTAACCTGCTACCTGATGGCTTTACCTGCTACTATTTCCATCTACCACATTTGAAATAAAATTTAGCACATTTCTTCATCAACCACAAGTGGGGCCCACTAAATTCTAGAATTTTCCACCAAAATCAATTATAACCCTAATTTCTGAATCAGTCACCTATTAAATTTCATAACAAATCATTCGTTCATTATTAATGGTTCAAAATTAATGGACATATACTCAACTTATATATGTATAACATATCCAAGAATCACAACGATCCAACGGTCAGATTAAAAATTATAACTCATGCAATATATCTTAAGAACAGTGATTTATTTATAACCACATAAATAAATCCATCATTTATATCCACATAAAATAAATATTTTATTATCATATAAATTAATAATTAATTATTCACAAATAATATTACAGAATCACAATACTGACAACCATGTGGTTCCCAGGAAAGAGGGGGCTTTCCGATAAGGATTTCTCCTTACTGGCGCGCAATTAGGTGACCAAACCTCTCCTTGACAGAACATTCAAGACATTGCTAATAATGCTATCTAATAATATTATCCAAATAATATGAAGTATTGATCCGATAATGGGAAATACTGTGTAATGACAATCATTGAGACAACAATAATATAAAATATCAACGCATCAATTATTGAATCAATAAAATATAATATTGAATAGTAATTACTATAACAATTATTGAGTAGTGCCTTCTTACGTAAGAATCAATAATTTAAAAATATTGTGTAATACCGTGTGCTATTGTGCACCAACACGTATTACTATATTTTAACCACCAGGTAATCCAACAGTGTTAACGGTAATAATTATGTCGTTATTTATAAAAACTCAAACTTGTCATTTTCTTCATCCAAAGATTATTCTATTATGGGACCCACAACTGGCTGCGCCGTCGTACGAATATTCTCCGACAGCAAAAATATTCCATGACCAAACGAATATTCCCCGACAATAATTAGTATTTTATAATCACTTGCGTATTTTGAAAATTACATATATCACCCTTAACTTTAACTTTTTTTTTTATCAATTTAACCATTTACTAAATAATAATTATAAGAAAAATTGAATAATTTATTTCATAAAATTTGGGGTCTTACATGGACTGTTGATTATTGGTTTTATTGTTGTATATCTTTGGTTTACGTGCAAAGATGGACAGGTGTATGACATGATCATAACCACTGGTGATAATAACGAATATTCTTGGCCCGTAGTGCATGGATAATTTGATGATGTGATTGGCATGATCATGACCATTAGTTAACAGTTAAATGTCTTTGGCCGTAGTGCACTGACAGATAATTGATTGGTATGATCATGACCATTTGTTTTATAGTTGAATATCTTTGGTCCGTAGTGTACAGGTAGACAACTGATTGGTATGATCATTGTTATTACATTTGAATATCTTTAACCTTTGGGGTAAGGATATTGAGTAAACGTTCTATGAAGTCTTTGTGGCAAGGAAGAACTGTTGATTCACATTATTATAAACATGAATTGTGAATTTAACTAACATCTTTAGTGGTTCAGGTGAAGACAGGTGATGAAAGTTCTATTTGTTTTGGGTATAATAAAGAACTGTTGATGGGTATTATAGGGATAAAATTGATGATAAACTTTTTAAATCATAGAAGATATTAGATTTTATGCTCTACTTGACTCTTCTAATGGATTGCTTATTCCGCTGCAGTTGTTGATCTTAAATTTGTTGTCTATTGTATTCTATTAGTTGTTATACTGTTGAAGTCTAAGGATAATTTATTCTGCATTATCTTAGTCATAATATTTCTTACTAGGCTAGTTGAGCTCACCCTTTCCTTAATTGTTCTCTTTAGGAAATGAGAATATAGGTGGGACGAGTCGGGAAACGGATTGATGGTCCAGATGATAGCATTAGTAGTCCTCATTATTTTGTTAAATAGTGTGACAATAAATGTAATGAGGACTCCATTGAGAGTGGATATTGTTTAGAAGGCAATATTCGTGTTTAAACTCTCATCTATGTTTTGTCGTATATTATCCGACAGTTGTATTATTAAGTTTGTAGTTGAATTATGTACAATGTATTTGTCGACTCAATATGGGTGATGTATACCTGTTTTGGGGGCGTCATAGTTGGTATCAAAGCTTAGGGATATGATCCCTGACTGAGATGTGAGACAAGAACTAGGAGGGGAGAGACGGGGAATTCCTTCGCTAGTATTACCTACTTAAGTTTATTTGGTATTTAATTGGTCGGTCAGAATATAGGGGTATTATGTGGTATGTCAATTAACCCTTATTTTGAGAAATCTGAAATACAGGAGATGAGAAATGGGAAAATCATGATAGAGAGGAAATAACCGGAAATGTACAATCCGAAAAGAAAGCAAGGTATTCTCATCTCTTCGAACTACCGGGTACATAAATTTCGAGGGTGAAATTTCATAAGGAGGGGAGATTGTGAGACCCCGAATTTTATGAAATAAAAGTATTCATTTTTCTTATAATTATTATGTTATTTAGTAAATGGATAAATTGATAAAAGATTAAAGTTAAGGGTGATATTTAAATTTTTTTCGAAGTAAGCAAGTTGTCATAAATAATCAGTGATAAAGGTACAGTAATACGCGTGGTTGCATAGTAGCACACGGTATTGATTATTAATGCTTACGTGAGAAGTCACTCAGTTTTATTCAATTATTGTCACAATATTTTATATTATTAAATCAATAATTGAGATGACAAAGTTATTCATATTATTATTTGCAATATTGACCATGTCTAGAAGTTCTGTCAAGGAGAGGTTTGGTCACCTAATTGTGCGCCAATAAGGAGAAATCCTTATCGAAAAGCCCCCTCTTTCCTGGGAACGACCTGGTTGTTAAATATCGTGAGTTATAATATTAATGATGAATAAGTTCGTGTTGATTAAAGATGAAATTGATAATTCCATTCTGTGGAAATTATTAGTATTAGTAGAAATCGACATTTATTTCGATAATAATTAATGTCTAGAGGTTATATTGACCAATCGGATAATTAACTGGATAAATGAGTAATTAATTGCTATTGATTCACATGATTATAACTATTTATTCACATGTGTGTACTAGTGATTCACATTTATTTACTATTAGGGGAGTTGGTGCAAGATTGATAATACTTGCATGACTTAGTTAAAAATGGAGGTATAGATAGAGGTACTATACTTTATTTCATATTTTCACATGTCTAGAACTATTGATTCACATGATTTACTATTGATTCACAAGATTTACTATTAGGGGAGGTGGTGCAAATTTGATAATACTTGCAGGACTAAATTAAAAATGGAGGAAAAGAGGAAGGTATTATACTGTAATATTTTGAGACCCAAAACGTACAATTATCGAAACTTATATTTTCCTATAAATAGAAGCTCATTCCTTCATTATTTTTCACTAATTCACTAAAGCTATAGAGAAATTATTATAGCGAGAAATTATAGAGAGAAAGAAGGAGAGAAGTCTGCTACCTCACTATTCTAGTATCAAGTCTTCTTTTGAGGTAAGGGGTATTATTTCTTTCGTATTCATGATGAGAGCTATTGTTATTCCATTCCTTATTATTCTGTTGGAATAACCTGTATAAGTGGACTACCGTATGCATGGTGAAATTCTTCTGTTATTCCATTATTTTTTATTATGTTGGAATAACCTGTCTATGCAAAGTACCGCATACATGGTAAAATTCTTCTATTATTCAATTCTTTATTATTCTGTTGGAATAACCTGTCTGTGCGGTCTATCGCATGCCTGGTGAATTCTGTTGTAATTCCATTCTTTATTATTATGATGGAATATCCTGTCTGTGCGAATTACGTATGACCTGGTTCCATTCTTTATTATTCTGTTGGAATATCCTATTCATGCGGATTACGCATGACACAGTTCGATCATTATTATTACATTGAGAATAACACATGCATGCGATCTATCGCATGCTTGGTGAATTCTTCTGTTATTTCATTCTTTATTATTCTGATGGAATAACCTGTGTATGTGGATTACCGCATGTATGGTGAATGATCTTTCGTTTTCATTCTTTATTAAATTTTAGAAATGATCTGTATACGTGGATTACCGCATGGCGGGTGAAAATCCATTTGCAGTTTCGTATATTCTATTATACTCATCTGGGATATCATTTCTATTGTATTCGTCACAAAATATCATTTTCTTTGGTATTTTTCTCTTTCGAGTTACTATTCATGGGTTACTATTCACCTGGTTACTATTCACTCTAGTAGTATTCACTCGGATATTCGGGGCACTTTTCGTATCGGAGTACTATTCACGGGTTACTATTCACCTGATTACTATTCACTCTAGTATCATTCACTCCGGTATTCGGGACACTTTTCGTGTCGGGGTACTATTCACGAAGTACTATTCACACGAAAAATATATTTCTTTTTTATCCAAATTATTTTTGGTACATGAATATTATTCTTGAATTTTACTCCACAAAGCAGTATCATGTTGACAATTTAGATATTTTTAAGCTCTTGATAAATTTAAAGTCTTTAATATTTATCCTTGATTTTATTTGATTAATGTTTATATCATTGTCATCATCCTTATGCTTATATTATGACGAAAGTCATCTTTGGCTTACGTGCATAGATGGACTATTGATTATTGATTTTATAGTTATATATCTTTGGTTTACGTGCGAAGATGGACAGGTGTATGACATGATCATAACCACTGGTGATAATAATGAATATCGTTGGCCCGTAGTGCATGGATAATTCGATGATGCGATTGGCAGAATCATGATCATTAGTTAACAGTTGAATGTCTTTGGTTGTAGTATACTGACAGACAATTGATTGGTATGATCATGACCGTTGGTTTTATAGTTGAATATCTTTGGCCCGTAGTGCAAAGGTAGACAACTGATTGGTATTATCATTGTTATTACATTTGAATATCTTTAGCCTTTGGGGTAAGGATATTGAGTAAACGTTCTATTAAGCCTTTGTGGTAAGGAGGAACTGTTTATTCACATTATTATAAACATGAATTGTGAATTTAACTAACAACTTTGGTGGTTCATGTGAAGACAGGTGATGAAAGTTCTATTTATTTTGGGTATAATAAAGAACAGTTGATAGGTATTACAGGGATAAAATTGATGATAAACTTTTTAAATTATAGAAGATAGTAGATTTTATGCTCTACTTGACTCTTCTAATGGATTGCTTATTCTGTTGCAGTTGTTGATCTAAAATTTGTTGTCTATTGTATTATATCAGTTGTTATACTGTTGAAGACTAAGGATAATTTATTCTGCATTATCTTAGTCATAATATATCTTACTGGGCTAGTTGAGCTCACCCTTTCTTTCACTATTCTCTTCAGGAAATGAGAATATAGCTGGGACGAGTCAGGAAATGGATTGACGGTCCAGATGATAGCATTAGTAGTCCTCACTATTCTGTTAAATAGTGTGACAATAAATGTAATGAGGACTCCATTGAGAGCGGATATTGTCTAGAAGGTAATATTTGTGTTTAAACTCTCAGCTATGTTTTGTCGTGTATTATCCGACAGTTGTATTATTAAGTTTGTAGTTGAATTATGTACCATGTATTTGGCAACTCAAGATGGGTGATGTATAACTATTTTGGGGGCGTCACAGTTGGTATCAAAGCTTCGGGATATAATCCCTGGTAGAGATGTGAGACAAAAACTAGGAGGGGAGAGACGGGGAATTCCTTCGCTAGTATGACCTACCTAAGTTTATTTGGTATTTAATTGATTGATCAGAATATAGGGTTATTATGTGGTATGTCAATTAACCCGTATTTTGAGAAATCTAAAATACAGGAGATGAGAAATGGGAAAATCATGATAGATAGGAAATAACCGGAAAGGTACAATCCGAAAAGAAAGCAAGGTATTCTCATCTCTTCGAACTACCAGGTACGTAAATTTCGAGGGCGAAATTTCATAAGGAGGGGAGATTGTCAAACCCCAAATTTTATGAAATAAAAGTATTCATTTTTCTTATAATTATTATTTTATTTAATAAATGGTTAAATTGATAAAAGATTAAAGTTAAGGGTGATATTTAAAATTTTTTCAAAGTAAGCAAGTTGTCATAAATAATCGGTGATAAAGGTACAGTAATACGCGTGGTTGCATAGTAGCACACGGTATTGATTATTAATGCTTACATGAGAAGTCACTCAGTTTTATTCAATTATTATCACGATATTATTTATTATTAAATCAATAATTGAGATGACAAAGTTATTCATATTATTATTTGCAATATTGACAATGTCTAGAAGTTCTGTCAAGGAGAGGTTTGGTCACCTAATTGCGCACCAATAAGGAAAAATCCTTATCGGAAAACCCCCTCTTTCCTGGGAACGACCTAGTTGTTAAATATCATGAGTTATAATATTAATGATGAATACGTTTGTGTTGATTAAAGATGAAATTGATAATTCCATTATGTGGGAATTATTAGTATTAGTAGAAATCGACATTTATTTTGATAATAATTAATGTCTAGAGGTTATATTGACGAATCGGGTAATTAACTGGATAAATGAACAATTAATTACTATTGATTCACATGATTATAACTATTTATTCCCATGTGTGTACTATTGATTCACAATCATTTACTATTAGGGGAGTTGGTGCAAGATTGATAATATTTGCATGACTAAGTTAAAAATGGAGGTATAGATAGAGGTACTATACTGTAATTCATATTTTCACATGTCTAGAACTATTGATTCACATGATTTACTATTGATTTACATGATTTACTATTAGGGGAGGTGGTGCAAATTTGATAATACTTGCAGGACTAAATTAAAAATGAAGGAAAAGAGGAAGGTATTATACTGTAATATTTTGAGCCCCAAAATGTACAATTATTGAAACTATATTTTCCTATAAATAGAAGCTCATTCCTTCATTATTTTTCACCCATTCACTAAAGCTATAGAGCAATTATTATAGAGAGAAATTATAGAGAGAAAGAAGAAGAGAAGTCTGCTACCTCACTATTCCAGTATCCAGTCTTCTTTTGAGGTAAGGGGTATTATTTCTTTCGTATTCATGAAGAGAGCTATTGTTATTCCATTCCTTATTATTCTGTTGGAATAACCTATACACGTGGACTACCATATACATGGTGAAATTCTTCTGTTATTCCATTCTTTATTATTATGTTGGAATAACCTGTCTATACAAAGTACCGCATACATGGTGACATTCTTCTTTTATTCAATTCTTTATTATTTTGTTGGAATAACCTGTCTGTGCGGTGTATCGCATGTCTGATGAATTTTGTTGTAATTCCATTCTTTATTATTCTGTTGGAATATCCTATCTGTGCGGATTACGCATGACCTGGTCCCATTCTTTATTATTCTATTGGAATATCCTATCTGTGCGGATTACGCATGACCTAGTTCCATTCTTTATTATTCTGTTGGGAAAACCTGTCTGTGAGGTCTATCGCATGCCTGGTGAATTCTTATGTTATTCCATTCTTTATTATTATGTTGGAATAACTTGTCTATGTGGATTACAGTATCCATGGTGAATGATCCTTCGTATTCATTCTTTATTAAATTGTAGAAATGATTTACTTACGTGGATTACCGCATGGTGGGTGAAAATCCATTTGTAGTTTCGTATATTCTATTATACTTATCTGGGATATCATTTCTTTTGTACTCGTCATGAAATATCATTTTCTTTGGTATTTTTCTGTTACGAGTTACCATTCATGGGTTACTATTCACCTGGTTACTATTCACTCTAGTATTATTCACTCGGTTATTCGGGGCACTTTTCGTGTCGGAGTACTATTCACGATTTACTATTCACGGGTTACTATTCACCCGATTACTATTTACTCTAGTATCATTAACTCGGGTATTCGGGACACTTTTCGTGTCAGGGTACTATTCACGGGGTACTATTCATGGGGTACTATTCACACAAAAAATATATTTCTTTTTCATCCAATTTATTTTTGGTACATGAATATTATTCTTAAATTTTACTCCACAAAGCAGTATCATGTTGACAATTTAGATATTTTTAAACTCTGGATAAATTTAAAGTCTTTAATATTTATCCTTGATTTTGTTTGATTAATGTTTATATCATTCTCATCATCCTCTTGCTTATATTGTGATAAAAGTCATCTTTGGCTTACGTGCATAGATGGACTGTTGATTACTGGTTTTATAGTTGTATATCTTTGGTTTACGTGCGAAGATGGACAGGTGTATGACATTATCATAACAACTGGTGATAATAACGAATATCTTTAGTCCGTAGTGCATGGATAATTCGATGATGTGATTGGTAGGATCATGACCATTAGTTAACAGTTGAATGTCTTTGGCCATAATACACTGACAGACAATTGATTGGTATGATCATGACCATTGGTTTTATAGTTGAATATCTTTGGCCCGTACTGCAAAGGTAGACAACTGATTGGTATGATCATTGTTATTATATTTGAATATCTTTAGCCTTTAAGGTAAGTATATTGAGTAAACGTTCTATTAAACCTTTGTGGCAAGGAGGAACTGTTGATTCACATTATTATAAACATGAATTGTGAATTTAACTAACATCTTTGGTGGTTCAGGTGAAGACAGGTGATGAAAGTTCTATTTGTTTTGGGTATAATAAAGAACAGTTGATGGGTATTACAGGGATAAAATTGATGATAAACTTTTTAAATTATAGAAGATAGTAGATTTTATGCTCTACTTGACTCTTCTAATGGATTGGTTATTCCGCTGCAGTTGTTGATCTAAAATTTGTTGTCTATTGTATTCTATCAGTTGTTATACTATTGAAGGCTAAGGATAATTTATTCTGCATTATTATAGTCATAATATATCTTACTGGGCTAGTTGAGCTCACCCTTTCTTTCACTGTTCTCTTCAGGAAATGAGAATATAGCTGGGACGAGTCGGGAAACGGATTGACGGTCCAGATGATAGCATTAGTAGTCCTCATTATCATGTTACATAGTGTGACAATAAATGTAATGAGGACTCCATTGAGAGTGGATATTGTCTAGAAGGAAATATTCATGTTTAAACTCTCAGCTATGTTTTTTTGTATATTACCTGACAGTTGTATTATTAAGTTTGTAGTTGAATTATGTACCATGTATTTGGCGACTCAAGATGGGTGATGTATACGTGTTTTGGGGGCGTCACATCGCGCTATTTGCTATATATATGTTGAGAAGGTGATTCTTTTCTCATGTGTATAATAGATAAGTAGAGAATATAAGGTTAGGTGCGAGTTCTTAAAACTCATACTTATGGCAAGTTTGTAACTCATAATCATATGGTATGTTTTAAAACCCCTCGGCGAATGAACGCCTATAGTCTGACTAGGATAAGTTCTTAAACTCATATTATTGTCGCAAGTTCCTAAACTTCCAAAGTGTGGTAAGTTTGATGAACTGTGATATAGCTAAGTTGTGAATGGAGTATTGAGGATAATAAGAATAGATAGAATTTGTAATAACCCGATATTTTCTATATAATTAAATAAGGAATTTTGCATATAAATTTTATTTATTTATTTATTTTAAAAATGAGAATAAGCGCAAGGTAAAGTATATGTGTTTATGTGACAAATAAAAATATATTTATTACATGAATAATTACAAATGATTTTATTTTAGAATTAATGATCATTATAAATTATAATCTTATAATAAATTAAATTGGTAATAAAAATGTTTTTATTAATTATTTTCCATGAAAATATGATTATATATATTATTTAAATAATATATGTAATGATTATAAAATTATTATAATAATTATTTTATTCTATTATTTGAATTTATTTCAAATTAGTAAAGTTAACTATTTTAACTTATTTAATAATGCTATTTATGCGAGGTAAATCGGATATGGAATCCAAATCCTAATTTTGAATTTTGATCAATGAATGAGAATGATAATATAATATTATTATTTTTAGCACTATAAATATGTACTGTATGTACATATTGATAATGGTTGGACAATTATGGAATATAATGTCAAAACCCTATGTTAAAACTTAATTATGAGTTCAAGATTGTGTAGTAATGGGGTTATATGACTTATGTTGTGTATTATTAGATTTAATGTTAATTAGAGAAAACCCTAATTGTTAGAAACCCCACTAACACCCATAACCAAATTAGTAGCCTTGAATCAGAATTTGATCAAAGTAAAGGTTGTTATATAAAAGATAAAACTAAGTTGCATATTGTAACTAGCAGACCAGGCAAGTATCCTACCTTTTCATTTCCTTTATGCAATGGACATAAGTAAGAAAGTTTCAGAATTGTATTATTATTGTGCCTGAATAATAACCCTATTGTTATCGACTATGTATCCGATCATTCTTTATTAAGTACAGTATTATTGTATAATTCAGATATTTATTCTGTTCATTAATTTCTAAATTTTGTTATACAAGTGTCCCCACTTGGATAATCATTGTATATAATCATATGTTGATATATATACTTATTAAATTCCATTATTTACAACTTAATTAAATGTCGTCTAGCTATTTGACCTAGCTAGACACAGATTTAGAAATATCGTTTAATATGATAAAAAATTATTGTATCCAACTGAATTGTTTTGGTTCGGATTCCCGACTAAGTATGAACATCCCGAACATTGGAATAATTTTTGTGCACCTAAGGCGGATAGAGTGAACGATAATATCGTTCTTGCATGTAGTATTGATCAATACAGGGCACAATGGGATGATCATCCTCGTGCCCATAAGTTATGACGGTTTGCAGATGAAGTTCTGCTAAACCTTATCAAAAATTGAAAATAAAGTTCATAGTCTGTCGACTACTCTCTATATATATAGTCAATACGTAGTTTCAAAATTTTGATATAGAATTGTTATGTTATTATTATTGGTTTAGTTTACTTCACAACTGTTGATTCGTTGTAGAAGTGTCGTACAAAGAAAACATTTAACCCTTTCAGCTAATATTTATAGTTGCTATTAATTTCTGGGCACTCAAATGCTCATCCTTGCTTAATTTAAATATTTTTAGCTAAGTGTGAACAACCAAAAGGTTCAGCTATGAACAAGGGGAAAAGGAAAGCAAACAGAATAAGTGTTATGGTATTCTATGTAATAGTATGACATTATTAAGACAATGATATTTATTATTATCATGTATCGTAATGAATGTAGTAAAAGTTACGTACTTGGGATTAGACTCTGATATATGTAAATTAAGTTTGGTATTTATATTATTGTTATTATTATTAGTATTATTTCCGCTCATAGAAATGGTATCGTAAAGCACCGAGTTCGGGTTTCAAGTACCTGAATTTGGGGGCGTTACAACATGGTATCAGAGCTTTAGGGTTAAAAACCTTAGGTGGGATAGACTTTAGGCTATAACCTTGGGATAGAGGGAAACATTGAAAATACAAATAACTCATATAGAGTTTATAAGGAGATGAATTGAATAAATTCATCGTAAAAGAAAATATAAGATAACTTATATAAAACTATTATTTGTTATGTGTATATATTATGTGCTAATAAAGATTTTCTGTGTGTAGATGTCAAGTGGTAAAGGATTAGGATACCCTCAGATCGTAAAGAAGGAGTCAACCTTCATAACCAAGCCAATGTCAAAGCTAATAGCTGAAATAGAGGCTCACAATGAAAGCAACCCTAATGAGGTGATTATACTGAAAAAAATGTAGTATCGGACCTAGAAATAATAGTATAACTGATAGGAAGAATATAGTTAGAGAATATAAAGTTAAGCTTGAGTTCTTAAAACTCATACTTATGGTAAGTACATGACTCATAATTATATGAAATTTTTGAACCCTTCATCGAATGGACGCCAAAGTCTGACTAGGACAAGTTCTTAAACTCATATGATTGTGGTAATTTCCTGAACTTATAATGTGTGATAAGTTTGACAAACTTGGTATAGTTATGTGTTATTCGATTATTGAGGATAATAGAAATATAAAAAACGCTAAGCAATTGATCCTTAGTGAAGGCTTAAGAAATAAGTAGTATTAGTATTACTTGAATATGCATGATTCTATGTTGTGTATACGATAAGTATTTTCATGTAATGTAATATTTTGTATAAGTTATGGCAGCGATTCCCGACTTTTGTGTCACAAAGGGATAGCGGATGTTTAAAGCAGTATGTGCTATGGTATGTCAAGTTCTATGAATATGAATCTATGTTGGATTAAGGAAATAATTTGGTATAAAGATAATAACTATTTATCTTATCATTAGTTAATACAATAAACCAAAATTTCAAAATCTAATATTTTGAATACATGATTATTTGAGTAGAAAATTTCGTGTTATGTGTATACCCTAAGACATAAAAGGTAAGTCGATGAAAGATAAATTATAATTAATCAGATAATGCCGCTAAGATGAAAACGAAACCAAAGGGTAGAAGAACCAGTCAACAATACTGGAAGACAACCAGACCTGATACAAAATTTGCCAAATGTGGTCACTCAAGCGATGTAGAAGGGAATAACAGCCGTGGGAAATCAGCCAAATAATCAATCAGCAAACGTCAAAGACTTCAAGGCAATCAGACCGCCAGGATTTAGAGGATCAACTGACCCTGTAGAAGCGTTTATAATAGTTATGATAACGGAGGGGCAAAAGATAGCTTTTGTCACCTATACGATAAAAGTGGAGGCGAATTTTTGGTGGGAGGCAAATCAAGCTAGAGCTGGAGAAGGGAGTAGTGGTAGTAGGACTGGATTTTAGGAATACCGAAAATAGGCCAGAAGGTGGAAAGAAACGTGTTGTACAATGTGGGAACTGCAGAAAGAATCACTCGGGAGAGTGTCTTAAAGGTAAGTTTGTGTGTTATAAGTGTGGGCAGAAGGGACATATTTATTCCAACTGCCCCAATCCAAGAATGTATATTAGGTGTTTTATTTGTTAATCAATAGAGCATTAGGTGAAAGACTGTCTAAAAAGGAGAAAGGAGGAAAGGAATGCGAATACGGGAAAAGTAGCGGGACATTGGAGACAACGGGACCGACTTCAACAAACAAACCAACAGAACAAATCGCAAGAGTCTACAACATGACCGTTCAAGATACCGTGGCAGATGGGGATGCAACTCCAGGTATTATTCAAACAAATTTTATTTTCTTATATATGATTTTCCTATACATAGTAAATTATTTTATAAAGAAATTTTAGAACGAGGAATTTGAGCTCTTATAGAAATCAAATTTCTATTTAATCAGATAGATAAGCTTTATGCTGAATAGTTAAAGATCGGTTCGATCAATTATGATTAAGATCTACTTGCAATGACTTTGTATGCTATGTACCCTTGTATGTATAAGTTTTAAATCGGTGATTCCGGGGACAAAAATCTTTATCAAGGATGGTGAATGTAATAACCCGATATTTTCTATATAATTAAATCAGGAATTTTGCATATAAATTTTTATTTATTTATTTATTTTAAAGGTGAGAATAAGTGCAAGGTAAAATATATGTGTTTATGTGACAAATAAAATATATTTATTACATGAATAATTACAAATGATTTTATTTTAGAATTAATGATTATTATAAATTATAATCTTATAATAAATTAAATTGGTAATAAAAAATTTTTATTAATTATTTTCCATGAAAATATGATTATATATATTTTTTAAATAATATATGTAATGATTATAGAATTATTATAATAATTATTTTATTCTATTATCCGAATTTATTTGATTAGTTAAGTTAACTATATTTTAACTTAATTAATAATGTTATTTATGCAAGGTAAATCGGATATGGAATCCAAACCCTAATTTTGAATTTTGATCAATAAATGGGAATGATAATATAATATTATTATTTTTTAGCACTATAAATATGTATTGTATGTATATATTGATAATGGTTGGTCAATTACGGAATATAATGTCAAAGCCCTATGTTGAAACTCAATTAAGAGTTCAAGATTGTGTAGTAATGGGGTTATATGAGTTATGTTGTGTATTATTAGATTTAATGTTAATTAGAGAAAACCCTAATTAATATTTGAAAACCCTAATTGTTAGAAACCCTAATTTCTAAATTAGTAACCCTAATTTGCTAAAATGAAACCCTAATTTGCTAAAACGAAACCCTAATTTCTAATTATAAGCCTTAACGCTAATTATGGGATCTTAAACCATAAATGTTCAAGTAATGTAATTAGAAAACTAATTATATTTAGTGAAATCTAAATTACATTTTTAAAGAAAATAATATTTTTTTATTATTGTATTTTTATTATTAAACCCTAGTTGGAAATTCTACAATTTCTTTATGCCAAACCTTAGGGTTAAACCATAAAGGTTTGCCAAGTTTACAAAAATGCCATTAAAATTGCTAGCTAAAAGACATTTTTGCCCTTATTGCATAATTGAAGATAACTTGTGTATCTAGCCAAAATATGTAGTAAGTAACCAACCAAGATTTGCACATGTGACAAATCTCAACAAATCAGCCACATATAGCATACAAGTTCATTGCATCTAAATTATATAAATAGATTAAGAGAGAGAGAGAGAAAGATGCACATTTTTTCTCATTCATTCCCAAACACTCAACTCAACTCTCTCAAACTCAAACCCACGAATTCTACTAGCATTTCTGTCCCTAAAACCAGACCCACTAACACACATAACCAAATCAGTAGCCTTAAATCAGAATTTAATCAAATTAAAGGTTGTTATATAAATGATAAAACTAAGTTGCATATTGTAACCAGCAGACCAGGCAAGTATCCTACCTTTTCATTTCCTTTTTGCAATGGACATAAGTAAGAAAGTTTCAGAATTATATTATTATTGTGCCTGAATAATAACCCTATTGTTATCGAGTATGTATCCGATCATTATTTATTAGTACAGTATTATTGTATAATTCAGATATTTATTTTGTTCGTTAATTTTTAAATATGGTTATACAAGTCTCCCCACTTGGATAATCATTTTATATAATCACATGTTGATATATATACTTATTAAATTCCATTATGTACAACTTAATTAAAAGTCGTCTAGTTATTTGACCTAGCTAGACACAGATTTAGAAATATCGTTGAAAATGATAAAAATTTATTGTATCCAACTGAATTATTTTGGTTCGGATTCCTGACTAAGTATGAACATCCCAAACATGGGAATAATTTTTGTGTACCTAAGGCGGATAGAGTGAACGATAATATCGTTCTTTCATGTAGTATTGATCAAATACAGGGCACATTGGGATGATCACCCTCGCTCCCGTAAGTTATGACGGTTTCCGGAAGAAGTTCTGCTAAACCTTATCGAAAATTAAAAACAAAGTTCATAGTCTGTCGACTACTCTCTATATATATAGTCAATATGTAGTTTCAAAAATTTGATATAGAATTATTATGTTATTATTATTGGTTCAGTTTACTTCACAACTGTTGATTCGTTGTAGAAGTGTCGTACGAAGAAAACATTTAACCCTTTTAGCTAATATTTATAATTGCTATTACTTGCTGGGCACTCAAATGCTCATCCTTGATTAATTTAAACATTTTCAGCTAAGTGTGAACTACTAGAAGGTTCGACTATGAACAAGGGAAAAGGAAAGCAAACAAAATAAGTGTTATGGTATTCTATGTAATAGTATGACTTTATTAAGACAATGATATTTACTATTACCATGTATCGTAATGAATGTAGTAAAGGTTGCGTACTTGGGATTAGACTCTGATATATGTAAATTAAGTTTGATATTTATATTATTGTTATTATTATTAGTATTATTTCCGCTCATAAAAATGGTATCGTAAAGCACCGAGTTTGGGTTTCAAGTAACTGAATTTGGGGGCGTTACATAATTATTAAGTACTGGATTATTAGTGGAAGCGTAGGTATTCCAAATTTTCTAGCTATGCTAGATTTTGAAATTTTTTACATCAAGTTAAATACACACTATGTGCCTTTTAAAAATAAATTTTTTCTCTCAGAACATGGTGACAATTGTGTATGTGTGGACTTCGGGACATTGACAAATCGTTAATTGTTGAGGTATGATAGTACTAAAACTAATTTTCAATGGTTTTGAACTGTTTAAAGAATAGTTTATGCTAATTATTTTGGCTAGATGAAAATGATTTGAAAAATATCAAAATGTATTTTATATCATTAATGCATCATGTAACCTGGTGCAAATATGATAAAAAGATGATGGAGTTGTAAATGTAGAAGTACTTAGTGTTGAATTCGATCTAAAAATTGTTGTCCCACTATAGTATGATGTGTTATGACAAAGTCACAGCATGACGAAATCCTCAAACGGGGTTGTAAATACAGTGCGGTACCATGGCGTAATAAAATTATTTTTTGAATTTCCAAGATAAATTATTGCCAACGGGGTTTGGCCATACATGTTTCGAGTGAAATTGAATTATTGGTATGAGTTTAAGCTATTTAATTAAGCTAGACCAACGTTTATGAAAATTCTAAGTATTCCTTAAAAATTTTCCCGAACCAAATTGTTTTGCTGCAAAATCCTATGATAAGACTGAGGTGAACATCCCAAAATTGGGAAATTTTTGTACGCCCAAGGCGGATTTGATGAATGGAAAAATCGTTCTAACATGTAGTACCTGATCAGTACAGGGCATAACGGACTGATCACCATCTGTGTCCGTAAGTCATGATGGTTTGCAGATGTATTTCTTGTTAGACCTTTTCAAAAATTGAAAATGAAAGTTCATGGTCTATATGACTCCTCAGCATGATTTGAAAATTTTTACTCTTTAGGGTGATTTTTGGGTAGTGTATGATGATATGTATGAAATAGTGTGAACTTGTTGCATATGGGTAGAATCTAACATGATTGAATAAAGGTTATATTGAAAACCTAGTTTTGGTGAATGGAAAGAGTACAGTGTAGTAGGTTGTAATTTTCGGGACTAAAATGTTAGATGAAGAGGTGAATGTGACAACCCGAGAATTTAGACGATTAATAAAATCTTAAATGATTGCATAAAAGTTGAATAATAAGACCTAGACTGCAAATATGTATGGATTTAAAATTTTTGTGAAAGACTTATGTGGAATTGTGTATTGTGATTATATGTGTGTTCAGTATGTGGTTAAGGGTCAAGTATGAATCAGATAAGTGTAACATGGGAAAACTCTAATGTTATGATAAGTGAAAGTATTATGCATACAAGCTAATCATGTATGATGATAAAGCATATACTGTGTAATCAATCTTATTTATTTATTAATAAAAGAATTATTTATTAAAGGCATTTATTATCTACATGGTGCTGTTTTAATAATATGTGATAATCCCATAGTTTTAAGCAATACTTTTAGAATCATGATGAGATCATGCTAATGAGATCTAAATTCTTAGATATCTTAAAACTAAAATGTTCCCAATCAATGGATTACTAAAAAGGGGATTAATGAATCCGGATAGATTGGTACGCACGTTGTTTGCTCATTGGATGAGGATGATTGATCTCATGTTCATTTGTGTGGAGACACTAAAGCAAGTATGTAGGTGCTTATTAGAGAATAAGTTCACTGAACGTGACTCGCTAAGGAATACCTAATGGTGTTTTACTTAGCTATCAATAGGAATTCCTGTAGTGATAGTAGTACAAATGATCCTTAGACTTGAGATCATCATAGTATCTTATATATAATGAATTATACTTTGACTTATTCCTTAAGACTCTTAGAGTATATCAAAGGGTATGCTTGGGTGTAATAAGTTATATATGAAGATAATGAATGATCAATAAAGAATCTACCACTTCTAGTAAAAGGAGAATGTCTATGCGATTCGATAAATGACAACTTAGGAATCCTTGGTTAAGGTGGAATGAAATTAGAAAGTAGTTTCTAATTTGCATTCATTAGGAGTTGTGCATTTAGGAATCGAAATACATATAATTAAATAAAATAAGACTTGTGAGTAATTCCATGTCTTATATTTAATTGGGACATTGTATGGTGGAAGGATTGAATTGTGCAGTAACTATTTACTCAAAGGTTCTTTTATGATTAATGTTGAAATCTATATTATCCGGAAAGTCGTTGATCGCTAGGAGGCTTATCCTATTGTAGAATAAATATTATTTATTTAAATAAATTATTTGTTTAATTTATTTATTTAAATGAGATTAGAATTGTTCTAATTGATTTATTCACAATAGGTTTAATATGGAGAACCTAAAGGGTCACACCATAAAAGGAAGAATAATTATTTAAGAAGTTAATGGCATAATTGTAATAATATGTTAAGTATATTTAATTTAATCTATGGTGATAGAATAAATTAAATAGCTTAATATTTATTATTTAATATTTTAGAAATATTAAATTTAAATTAATAAGAGGAGTCTTATTAATATTATTACAATTATTATTATTTTAATTTCTAAAAGGTTTAGAAATTAATTTAATATAAGTACTCTCATTTATTCCTAATTAGATTAGGAAGGAAAATTAGTTAAAGGAGTTTAATTAATTTCCCCTAATAGGATTAGGAGCCCATTTAATTAAAAGAGTTTAATTAAATAAATAATACCTTATTTTAATTAAAATAGGTTACATGATATCTTTATAAGAGGAGTCTTATATCGGATATCTAATATATCGTAATTCCTAGAGTTGAAGAGTATGCCTCCTTTTTCTATACAGATAAGAAAAACTAGGGTTTGAGCCAATACCCCTTCTTCTTGAAAATTCTTCTTCTTTGGTGGATCACCTCTAGAGGCCATACACATGGGTGGCTTACATTGATCAAAGGAAGGAATCTACCAGGAGATTCAAGGAGATCATGGAGAAGTAGGAGGTGAACTCGCACACGAGGAAGCTCGTTTCTACAAGGTATGATTTCATAATTTCTTATTCTTCGTTTAATTAATAATATGCATAAAGGATGATCCGGGTAATTGGTTTATCAAAAAAATTTTAAAATCTGATTTTATTTCGCTTCCGCTAATTAATCAATTTGATTGCTACTTTGATTTTCACAAAACCTAACAATAAGAACATCAGTGATAAGTTAAGAAACCCTAACGACTGGTTAGAAACCCTAATTCCAGCTTTGGAAATGTAAGAATCCAGAATTTCATGAATAAATAATTATTTTAATATAATAAGAAAATAAATATTTATTTGAATAAATATATTGATGTGTTGTAAGATGTGTAATTCAATTAATTTAAATTAAATTGATATGAGGATTGAGAATTTTGGAATGCCTTGTATGGCATGAGAATGGAAGTTAAGTGAGTTAATTTGATTAAGATATGAATAAATTGAAGTGAAGAGAATAATTAATTAATATTATATTATTAATTAATTGTTATTGTGAGTAATATAATATTAATTGAATGAAGTAATTTACATAATTGTCTAGTATGACAAGATAATAAATGAGGGTATTATCTATTAAGTGAAAGGGATTTATTTAATTTAGAAATAGGAAATTTTGTAATAGTAACTAAGTTAGAGAAATATCCAGAGTAGCGCAGCTGCACCACTCTTGTACTGTAAACTAGCATAGCTGCGCCGGTAGTAAGACTTGGAAATAAATTTCCATTGTGTGCATGAATTATAGAAAGGGTTATTCACAATAATAAAGACTAAAGAACTAGTTACCATTATTATTAATGTGAACATTATTATTAAATATTATTTCATGCCAATATGTGTAATATGGGAAAATATGAGTAGTAGTATCATATAATTACACATAAGATTAAATGAGGTGTGACATTTAATTGGGATTAATACTATACAAAAAATTATATGGTAAAAGTAATTAAATCATAAAGTTAATTTAAATAAGTTTTGTTACCTCATCATGTGTGATGAGACAATTCAATGTGTACTCTAAAGTATGGGAGTAAATAAATATGTATTATTAAAATATTTATTTCTATACCAATGAGTAATTAAATTGTAAAAAGGAGATATTAAATTATTAGTGATCAATAAATTAAGTCCACACATGTTAAAAATATTAAATTATGTGGACTAATGTACATGAATTATATGATGGGAGTACATAAGTAATCCCTAACTTTACTTGGTGTAGTAGCATTAACACATTAAAATTACAGTTTGGGAATTAAAGTAACTAAACTAAGCAATATTAATCACGTTGCTAAGAATTGAGAAGCTCAGTTGAACAAACAGTGTCCAATTTCCATTTGCGTAACTTCAAAGCTGTGAACAGTGACCTCAAGCATAGGTGATCATTGCTATGCCAATGGTTGATGGTGAGTGGTTGAGAAACTCTTAGTTAACCATTGTGTTTTCCCTCTACACCATGGATTTCAACTTCAGTGTAAACCCAAAGTCTAGTCCACCATTTCTCCATATAAGGACAGTTTCATTTTCATTTCACGTTACAGAAAAATTTGTCTGCCAAATTCTAAGTTTGAGAGTGTGAGTTGCCGAGCAATTGAAGGAGTATAATTAGTGTGTTGAAGAATTCAATTAAGTTTCTAGGAGGTATAAATTCTATATATGAGTTCTTGAATTGGGTTTCTTTAAATTCTTGGAATCTGTTAAATTCTCTGTCCATTAATATAAATTAACATGCTATCAAGTGTTTATAATGTTTGTATACATTTATAAAGTCTCTATGAATGAATTAAGTATGCTTGATCGAAAGGAATTTGAGGTAGTATTGATGCTTTACAGAACAGGGTATCTCATTGTTGCTGTTCCAGGAAGGGCGCAGCTGTGCCTAGTTTATACTAGGGTGCATCGCAGCTGCGCCGGACCGTAGAACCAGATTCTGCTTTCTGTTGGGCTAAGTTGTTGCTAACTTGATTCTATGACTTATATAATGAAAAAAAAGTATAACATGTTTTATAAAGCTTTCTTATGTGGTATGAATTGCTCAACATGATTTAGTGAGAGATTTATAACAAAAACATAAAGTTTTAAAATGAACTTTGATGGAACTCATGTTCTACAAGTTCTGAGCCTAGGCTTTGTGTTAGAGTACTTTTTCAAAGAAAAGCTTTACATATCAAAGCAAATATGCATGAATACTACATGATGTGTGTTCTGATCTTGTGAGGATGTTAACATGACTTAACTATACATGATAAGAGCTTTAAAGATGCTTTGTATGTGTTGAATTGCATCATTCAAGTTTAAAATGATTTCAAAGGAAAACATGAATATGTTTTCAAACTAAGTGCATTAAGTATGAGTAGTTAGATTCTGAATATTTAAGATGACATGTTTATATCTCTAAACATGATTCTTATATGTTGAACATAATAGTAGTAAATCAAGCAAGAGTTTAAGCATTTTTTAAAGTACTAAACGATGCTAGTTTTAAATAAATTATATGAACATTATGAGCATGTGTAGTACAGATCATGTGACCTTTTTATGTGAACATAAGGCTAATTAGTACGCATGGTGATTACATGACCCTATTTGGCCTTGATTTCGTGATAATCCTAAACTAAAGTCCCTAATATATAAGGTTGATCTTGAAGTGGTCATATGCTTATGTAAAGCCCTTTAGCATGTGTACATGATAGTTAATAATGACTTGGTATGTTAAAGTTTGGACTGAAACCAGGAGAGCAGAAGCTCAACTCTGGTCAGGCTAGAAGACAGCGTAGTTGCGCCATCCCTAAGCCTAGCCAGGGTGCATGCAACTGCGCCATCCTATAACCAGTTTTGTATATTTGTGGTCTGAAGTTTAAGGCATGCTTATATGGTTACTTTAACTTGTATTATATGATCAGTATGCTATGTAATGTATTAAGAAGATTGCTAAGTGACAGAATTGAATGTTTGATTATAAACTTTCAAATGATAAGTCCAAAAGATGCTTTTGAATTATAAAGCAACGATTAGAAACTATGTTGATGACTTCATGGTGTTTTATAAACTGATTTGTGCTACAAGTACGCAAAAGTATGTGATGAAGTATGTGTAGAGTATACGACTAAGTTAGACGTTTATGTGTGCGTTTAAACTTACATATTATGTATGAGTGTACATGACTAATGAATATCCTATACGCGTAACTATATTATGTTAGGATTCGAAAAGTGTTGATAAGCTATACTTTGGTAAACTACGCTTGAGGCAAGTACTTGATCCCTACTCTTTATTGAGCATTCCTTGAACTTGTGTTATTATTGATTTTACAAGTAAATCTTTAAGAGTATAATACTTTGTAGTCTAGAAATGAAATTGTTTACAAACCTTGATCTCGAACGATAATTGTTCATATATAAACTGTGAAAGAAAATTGTATAAGCCATTGCTTTCTCTAGACTATTGATATTTGATCGAAAACTATCCAAACCAAATTAACTTGGTGCGGACTCTTATAACTGAGATGAACAACCTTCTTGGTACGGGAATTATATATTTGTTGGGAAACCTGACGTGCGCACATGAGAAAGATTAAATGTTATACATGACATAGGGTACTTTAGGCTGATCACCTACT
Source organism: Panax quinquefolius (assembly GCA_020205615.1). Classification (NCBI taxonomy): domain Eukaryota; kingdom Viridiplantae; phylum Streptophyta; class Magnoliopsida; order Apiales; family Araliaceae; genus Panax; species Panax quinquefolius. Next base: position 46,622,178 of record CM035152.1, on the reverse strand, counting down.
GTACTCGTTTTGTAGAATTATTAGTTTATTACTATTAATTCTAAGAGAAGTTCATAGTCCTTTGTGTTTGCTCAGTATTCGTTACTTTGAACTCTTGAATTAATTACGCATTGAATCTTTTTGATATCATTTTCTTTCAATAACGACTATTGTTGATAATCATTGACACTTCTTGCTATCTTTGAACTATTATTATTGTTGTACCCTTAAAAAATATAAAACTACATTGAACACCCTTTTGCTATATTACTTGCTGGGCAAAATTGTTGCTCATTCTAGCTTTCCTTAAAAATTTTAGTTAAGGTAAAACGTGGTGAACCCTCTGGCAAGGACAAGGGTAAAGAGAAGGCTTTGGAATAGTTAGTTCCATAGTACTAGGAATGTACTATTATTCTGTTGTAGAAGAACTTATTTATATTAAGTAATGTTTAATTTATGTTGTATTGTAGTAGTAACGGTTGCGAGACTTTGGGACAAGAATAATTATGTTACAACAATGTAATTTATTCTATTATTCCATTGAGTGAGATTTTGATTTGTTATTTGAGTTAGCATGTGAAAACCAAATTTGAGACAAGTGTGGTCGGAATTTAGGGGCGTCACAGGTTAGTATCAGAGCCAGGTTATAAACCTTAGGAGCGAGAGTCCTTAGAATTATAACTTAGGAGAACTTAGAAGATAGAGAGAGAGAGAGGAAACTCATGTAGAGTTTTCCTAGAGAGAGGCTTAGCGTGTTATGGAATATAATTTTGTTCTATACAATGAATTTATGTTTAATTAACATTCTAATGGAGTGGTTGTTTATTTGTCATATGTTGGTAGTTGTAGGATGACTGACATGGGAGGACCTAGCCGAGTAATAGAGGAGGAGCCACGTGACATACATGTGGTATTTGAGGCACCATTGATAGCAGAGCCTATATCAGCAGTGGCCCCTATCGATGATGATGATGAGGAGGAGGAGATGGAGCCACTACCCAAGGAGTTTGATCCAGAGGAGGATCCAATGAAGGAGGAGCCTGAGCCCATGGAGGACTCCGACGAGGCTACTTTCGAGGATCGGATGTTGGGGGAGTATGAGGAACAGATTCTAGACTTAGGATGTAGAGTGGAAGAGTTAGGGGCTGAGGCTAGAGAAAGAGGGTCCAAGTTCCAAAAACTGAGGGACGAGAACCATCAAGGGAAGTTAGTGATGCAGGAGATAGAGGTGGAGATTGCTCACCGCAAGGAGGGATGGATCTAGATGGGGACTTTGTTTTATATGTCGGTGGCTAGGAATGTGGAGCTGGCAAAGAAGTTGGAAGAGATGGAATAGAGAGAGTTGAGCGAGAGGACATTGATGGAAGCACTCCATACTCAGTTAGAGATGGAGGTGATGGATAGGGTCCATTTCGAGGAGAAGTGGGAAGAAGCTAATGACCGGGCTAATGACTTAGAGGATAAGGTAAGATGTAAGAGAAGGAAGATGAACAAGATGAGCTATGCGTTGTGCATGACCATGGATAGACTGATTGATGGGGTATACCATTCCCCGGCAGAGTAAGGACAGACCCGACATACCATAAGCCGAAATTTGGTAGTACATATCACTCAGAAGGAGTACCAGAGCGGTATGGAGTGTGGGATGTTAGACTGAGGTCTAGGTGTTAGGAATTTAGTAGTTGTAGTATTTTTATGTGATTTATAATCTGTTATTGTAATCTCAATCTTTTGTGAGATAGTAGTAAACCCCAAACTTTTGAAAAATGTTAGTGGGGTAGTATGTTAGTATTGTCCCCGTCTTTTGTGATATTAAGGGATATGTTGTGGCATTTATAGAAGTATTCTAGGGATAATCATATGATGTAATGATTTGGCATATGAATATAAATTATCTTATTTCAAAAACGGGTTATAAATTTTATTCCTTTTTCGTTCAGAAAAGTATAAGTAATATAAATAAATAATAAAAATGCAAATTTTGTGATTCAGAAAATGCTGCCCAGACGTAGAATAACTGCACCAGAAGAGTCGGTTAATGATGAGAGAGGACCAGTAGACCCTATACAAAGCCTAGTAGAATTTTTAGGGGAAGCTCTTAGGGGAAGAAACAAACCAGTACCACCCATTCCCCAAGCAGTCCCAGTCATAAACTTTAAGGATTTTAGGAGTGTAGGACCTCCAAAATTTGTAGGAACTACCGATCCTATTGTAGCTCAGACGTGGATCAAAGAGATGTGTTAGTTTTTGATTATATGATGTTTTGATTGATGACTAATTTAAGTGTGCATGGTTCATAGTGTGTTATTATATTATTAAATATGCATGGATTATGGGTTATAATATTATAATTGATATGCATGAGTTATGGGTATCACATGAACTATTGTTGCTGATTTCTTTCCGTTGGTATTTGGAATGTGTTTAAAATCAATTCAGATTTGAATTGAAGTCTATTATGGAAGATTTGATTTGGAGGTTATTAAGAAGATTTGAATTGGAGTTTATTAAGGTATGTTGGTATTTATAATAATAAATATTATGGTCCTTAATTCCAGCTAGCCCAAATTGGCTCTTCTATGTCATCAGAGTATTTAGTGGGTGCTAATTTAGTTAAGGAGTCTATCTTGCTTAGTGGAGCCCACATTAGTTAGTATTTTATTTTGAAAAAGAGTCTTATTGAAGCTATTAGGATTTATCCTTATTTATCTCCTTTATCCCTATTTAACATAGTTGATTGTGGGTAGAGTTTCTCTCCTTTATTTCAGCTCTTCAAAATCAAATAGCTGGCGCATTATTGCTTAATATCTTTCTGGTGATACAAAGTTGCTGAAATTATGGATGGTTGCTAACGGGACTGAGATTTCTTAGGTAACAGATTTAATAGTCGTTGCTTGTTTCGTTATATATACCTCTTCTCTTCGGCTGATAAAACAACTTAGAACCGGCAATCAAGTTGAGAGATTACATCAGAGCTTATCAACTGTTTTTATTCCAGTCATTTATTCTTATCTATTATATCCTTTTGTGCTGGGAATTTTATTCATTGTAAATCAAAGAATTCAAGCATATCTTTGGCTTGAGGTTTCCTATTTTAGTTAGTCTGTTCATAGAAGGCTTCAAGGGTCTCAAAGGTGAGAAGCGGTGCAGTGGTGTACAAGTTGCAGAGGTGCAAAAAGGGGGCATAGGTGTCCAACATCCGATTTGAGGCTTCTTTGTAACAGGGAGTAATTTTTGTATTGAGGTTTATATAGTAATAAAAAGAGTCTCCAATCCTAGTTGGGATTGGACGTGGATTAGTCCACTAGATTAGAGGATAGGGGCTGAATCACGTAAAAATCTTGGTGTGATTTTTACTTCTGTTTATCTCTTTAATTGTCATTCACGTTCTGCATTTTTTTTGTTATTCACGCCACTATCCAGACACTAAAGAAGACAGGTCTAGCTGTCTGATAATAAGAAACGAAGAACATAAGCTAAAGCAGACACTAAAGCAGACAAGCATAGCTATCTGAATTAAATCTGTTGCGGAAAATTTCAAAAAGTTTTCACCATTTATCATTTTTAGCTTAAACACCTATTCACCCCCCCCTCAAGGTGTGCACATACATAGAATTACATTTGGTATCAAAGCTTGGCTCTACTAATATTGATCGTTGTAGGTCGTAGGGAAAGATCCTACGGCACACCTAAACTTTCAAGAAGGCCAGTCCACAAGTAGGCCACCGCTGTTGCTAGGAAGTGAAAACTTTAATTTTTAGAAGTTTAGAATGAAGATCTATTTGAACCGTAACCCATGGGAATGGTGGGTAGTCGAAAATGGACCAGTCATTCCACGACATGATGATGGCAAGCTAAAGAATCTCATGGAAATGGACTCAAATGAACTGTATATTGTATCGTATAATTCCAAGGCCATGAATACACTTTTAAGTGGTGTGGGTCAGAGATAGATAAAGTATCTTCTTGTACTACGTTTAAGGAAATTTGGGACACAGTCATCATGATCCATGAAGGTACTACTAGAGTGAAGGAGGTCAAGCTGAGCATGCTAATGCACGAATACGAACTATTCAAATTGGAGAAAAATGAATCAATTAGAGATGCCCAAGCAAGATTTCATACTCTAATGAATTCTCTAAGCATGCTCGGACGAAAGATTGATCAAAAGGAAATCAACCGAAATCTTCTTAGAGTCATGCCAAAGCGATTCGCACCAAAGGTTACTACACTTCAAGACTCGGTCACAATTAGCACAATGGAAACTCTTACCTTATTTGGAGAAATTGAAGAGTTTGAAAACTAACTAAAATCGTATGATGAAGAAGATGAGGCACCTAAGAAGAAGACCTTGGCTCTACAAGCTGAAAGCTACATAGAAGGCAATGATGAAGATTCGGATGAAGAAATAGCTTTAATGACCAAAAAATTGAGGGAGCTGATCCGAAAGAAAAATAGATCAAAATTACCAACAAAAGCTTTCAACACCAAGAAACATTTCAAGAAAAAGCCTCAAGAGGAAACCTGTTTCGAATGTGGAAGGCCTGGACACTTTAAAAGAGATTGCTTCCAACTAAAAAGAAAGATCAAAGAAAATGGTTCGACAGGGAAGGCTCTAATGACATGGAGTGATGATGAATTTGATCATAAAGATCAAGAAGAAGAAACTGCTCAACTGTGCTTAACTGGAATACACAATGAGGAAACATCTGAGGTAAGTCCTGAACTTGGAGAAATTACTATTTCTGACTATCTTGTTTTAAAAAATGAAAACCTTCGTATGAAAGAGAAAAATTCTCACTTGAAAAGTTGGATAAATGACTTAATGAAGGAAGTAGAAACTTTAATTGAGGAAAAACAAGAAATAGTTAAAGATTGCTCATCATGTGAAGAATCTCAGTTGAATGCTAAAATTGGATATTTAGATAATTATAATAAAATTCTATATAATCGTGCAAACAAATTAAATGAAGAAAATAATAGCCTTAAAAAGGAAAATGATGATCTAAAAGAAAGCTTGAAAATGAGAGATACTTGTATAGATGCTTTTAATGATGGAAAAATAATGAACATGCAAAATAACAATGATGAAGAAATAATATATTTGAAAAAGGATCTTGCAAAATTTGTTCAAGGAGAAGAGAATTTAAATATAATGTTGGGTGCTCAATGGTCAAGCTTAGATAAACAAGGAATTGGATATAATCCTGTTAAAAACATAAAAAGCACGACTAATAAAATTAGAGTAATAAATAATAAACTAAGGAACAAGTCTCTTTATTGCTCACCTTATGTTACTTGCGAAAAATGCGGGTTGAAAGGACATTTTGATACAAACTATAGTAAAATTAAAATAAAACAAGTTTGGGTAAAGAAAGGAAAATTAATTGCTAATAACAATATAGGACCTAAACAGATTTGGGTACCAAAACGATGAGTTACTTCTTTGTTTTATAGGTATGCTTAAAAGATAAAGTACCATCACATAAATGGGTACTTGACAGTGGATGTTCTAGACACATGATGGGTGATAGAACTAAATTTACCTCACTTGTTGCAAAGAAAGGAGGCACGATTACTTTTGGAGATGACACCACATGCCAAATCATCGGTAAAGGTAAAATTGGTAATGGTAAGGTTTACATTGATAATGTCCATCATGTTGAAGGGTTAAAATATAACTTAATTAGTGTAAGTCAACTAATGGATATTGGTCATAAAGTTATTTTTGAAAAAGATAAATGTGCTATTATTCATGCCTCTCATAATGTTCCTTTAGTAGCTAGCAGAGAAGGTAATATATATACTATAAATTTTGAAAATCAAAATGAGGATATTTGTCTAGCTGTTGTTCAAGATCAAACTATTCTATGGCACATAAGGTTAGGGCATGTGCATATGGAATTGATTAACAAGTTAGTTACAATGAACCTTGTTAAAGGTTTACCAAAGCTAAAATATGAGAAGACAGGTATTTGTGATGCATGTCAGCTAGGTAAACAAGCAAGAAATTACTTTACAAGCAAAAATCAGGTATCAACTTCTTTACCTCTTCAATTATTGCATCTTGATTTATTTAGACCCGAGAGATATGCTAGCCTAGGAAATAATCATTATGCTTTTGTTATTATTGATGATTTTTCAAGATTTACATGGGTTTTATTTTTGAAAACTAAAGATCAAGCTTTTGCAGAATTTAAAAAGCTTATAAAGAATGTTGAAACAAAACACAACCTCAAGCTAATCGGTATACGGAGTGACCACGGTGGAGAATTTGGAAAAGATTTTATACCATACTGCAGTGAGAAAGGTGTTACACATGAGTTTTCTGCACCAAGAACGCCTCAACAAAATGGTGTGGTGGAACGTAAAAATCGTACTCTTCAAGAAACTGCAAGAACTTTACTACATGAAAGTAAACTGCCTAAAAGTTTTTGGGCAGAGGCTGTAAGTACTGCATGTTACATTTTAAATAGAGTTCTAATTAGACCCATCCTATTGAAAACACCATATGAGTTGTTAAATAAAAGGATTCCAAATATTAATTATTTTAAAGTGTTTGGTGCTAAATGTTTCATTCTAAATACTAATAGTAATCTTGGAAAATTTGATGCAAAATCAACCAAAGCTATTTTTCTTGGTTATTCAATGCATAGTAAAGCTTACAAGGTTTATAATCTTGATAAATTTAAAGTTGAAGAATCTGTGCATGTTATATTTGATGAATTTAACCGTGTCCTATCAAAAGAAGAAAATGAAGTTTCTGCAGGAAAAGACATTCTGATTAGTAGAAAACAGACAGCTCAATCCAGACAACCTGAGCCGTCTGCATCAGAAGAAAAGTCAGATGAACGTGAAAAGCAAACAAATAAAATTAGACAACCCGAGTTATCTGCCTTAGTTGAAAACTTAGACATGCAGACGCCTAAAGTCAGACAACTCAACCCGTCTGCATTAGAGGAAAAATTTGATGATCAGTTTGATGTAGAGCATGACATCTTAGAACCTGAACCTGAAGAGGAAATGACTGCAACAAGGCTTCCTAGACCATCTAGAACAGTGAGAAATCATCCACCAAATCTTATCATAGGTGATCCTGACACTTGGATGAACACAAGAAGGAAAGCAAGGAATTACTGTGCATTCTCCGCATTTCTTTCACAAATAGAACCAAAGAATGCCAAGGAAGCAGTTCAAGATGAAAATTGGTTTGTTGCCATACAGGAAGAATTAAACCAATTCGAAAGGTGTCAGGTATGGGATCTTGTTAAACCTCCTAAAGATGCTTCTATAATTGGTACAAAATGGATTTTCAAAAATAAACTTGATGAAAATGGCATAATTACTAGAAATAAGGCTAGATTAGTAGCTCAAGGCTATAATCAACAAGAAGGTATAGATTATGAAGAAACCTTTGCCCTTGTTGTAAGGTTGGAAGCCATACGAATTTTGTTAGCTTATGCATGTTTTAGACAATTTAAATTATATCAAATGGATGTGAAAAGTGCATTTTTAAATGGCTATTTAAATGAGTAAGTGTATGTCAAGCAACCACCGGGATTTGAACATGAAAAATATCCACATCATGTGTTTAAACTGAAAAAAGCTTTGTATGGATTAAAACAGGCTCCAAGAGCCTGGTATGAAAGATTAAGAAAGTTTTTATTAGACAATGGTTTTAATAGTGGTAAAATTGATTCTACTCTTTTTATGAAAACCAAAAATAAGGACTTATTAATTGTTCAAATTTATGTGGATGATATAATTTTTGGAGCTACTACTAACTCTTTGTGTGAGTGGTTTTCCCAATGCATGCAAAATGAATTTGATATGAGCCTTATGGGCGAATTAAATTATTTCTTGGGGCTTCAAATCAAATAATCCAATGAAGGGATTCACATTCACCAATCAAAGTATGTGAAGGACCTATTGAAGAGATTTGGATTCGAAAATACCAAACCAAAGTCAACACCAATGAGTACTACCATCAAGCTTACTGCAGATGCTACAGGTAACGATGTTGAAGTGACAATGTTTCGAGGTATGATTGGTTGTCTACTTTACTTAACTGCATCAAGACCAGATATTATGTAGAGTGTATGCCTTTGTGCTAGATTTCAAGCTCAATCGAAAGAATCTCATCTTAAAGCGGTAAAAAGAATATTTAAATATTTAGCTGGCACAATTAATTTAGGCTTATATTATCCTATATCTCCAAGTTTTGAACTAATTGGATACTCATATGCAGATTATGCAGAGTGCTAAGTTGATAGAAAAAGCACAAGTGGTGCTTGTGAATTTTTAGGTCAAAGCCTTGTAGCTTGGCACAACAAGAAACAAACATTTGTTGCCTTGTCTACTACGGAAGGTGAATATTTGGCGGCAGATAGTTGTTGTTCACAAATTCTGTGGATGATACAAACATTACTTGATTTAAATGTTATTTGTGAAAATGTGCCTATTATGTGTGACAATACTAGTGCTATTGATATTTCTAAAAATCTTGTGCTTCATTCTCGTACTAAGCATATTGAAGCGAGACATCATTTTTTAAGAGATAATGTTGCTAAAGGATTAATAAAGTTAGTATTTGTCCCTACTAAACATCAATTGGCTGACATTTTTACAAAACCTTTAAGTAAGGAACGTTTTTGTACCTTGAGAAGAGAACTTGGATTGTCTGTCTGTGCTTAATTTTTTTGTGCCTTTAGAAGTTAATTAAAATTAAAATTAAAAAAAAAATTATATATATGTATATATATTTTACCATATGTGGAATTTTTTAAAGTATCACGTTTCATTATATGTTTAACTGTCATATGTGAAAATATGTGTGACTATTTCCTATCTAATAAAGTAACAGGAAAGGTATTAGTGGGTTTAACTGCCATATGTGTGACGTTTCATGTCATTTAGTGATTGAGCGGGAATACAACTCTATGTAATATTCACTCTTATATCTTTTCCTTTTCCACATCTTTCTTTCTGTGTATTGCCTGAGACAAAGGTTTTGTTCTATTTCAAATTTCCTTCCTTACAAAACCTAGGGTTTTCACAGAGTTCTTCCATGGCTAAAACTCGTGGCGGACATGTGGTAAATATCGACAGAGAAGCTATTCAGCACAAGATGGATATCCCACCTCACTCCTCACGAAGGCACTCGAATCAGATTATCACACAAAGATCAACTGATTTGGGAGTTTTGTCGAAGCAGTCTATGAAGATTCGTTTGAAGGGGAAGTCAACCGAACCCATCCTCATTCCTGATTCCTCTTCCTTGGACCAACTGGTTTCTTCTTTTCCTCAAACACATGGTACTCCTCTAATTTTTACCTCTTATAGTTATGTTATACATTTTCAGGATCATATGATCAATAAAACTATTATTTTTGGGAAATCAGATGATCAAGCCCTATTTCAACAAATTGGGGTAACATCTTTATTTGAAAAAGTTCACCTTTCTGCTATGTTGAGTCCCCCCAAATCTGCATATCCAACTTTTATTAAATAATTTTTTTGGGAATATGTTTGTTAAGGATGATGTCATAAAAACTTTTGTTAAAAACAAAACATTGGTCATTGATTCTACTGTATTGGGTTCTATTCTCAATATTCCATGTTCTGGATTCTGTCCTTTCACACTTAAGGGCCCCTTAGAGTTTGAAAATTTAACTGTTCTTGAACATTTACGAATTGTGAAAGAGTGTTCTACTGCTGAATTTATTGGCTTACCAACTATTATTGAAACTACCCCTTTGAATACTGTTCTTCATAAACTCATTCGTGCTAATTTAGTACATAGAAATGGGGGTAGGTCCAATATGACGTATCAAGATTTAATCCTTTCTGCTTTAATCATCTCTGGTATAACTTTTAATTTTTCCTTGCTTATGATTAAGCACACGGAGAGTTGTTTGACAAATAAAACAAAGTGCTTTCCTTATGAGGGTTTTATAACCAAAATTCTTGCCCACTTTGGAATTTCTTTTGTCAATGAAGATGTTGTACAAGTTTCTGATATCATTGAAAAATATATCCTGTCGCAATCTAAATTGAACATGAATTCTGCTGGACTCTTATGTTGGGATGTTGAGAAGGTTCCTACTCAATTCTCTCCAACTCCACAATCTCCAAATTCCTCTCCAATTCATAATCCTACTGTACCAGAATTATCTGATCTTAATCCTCCTTCCAATGTTCAAATTTTTACTCTTTTTTAACTTATCCAAGATATGGGCTCTCGGTTCGACTCTGCCCTTCAATCAGTCTCAAAACAAATTCAAGATGTGAACGAAAAAGTTGATTATGTCTCTAGATGGATGGAAGTGTTGGTCTCTCATTACAACCACTATGTGGTTAAAATCCAAGAATTTGACAAAAAGCTTGATGATGTTCTCTGTGAGACTGCTACTGATGAAGCTGCCTGACTCCCATCTTTTTGATAATGCCAAAGGGGGAGAAGTTTAAGGGATAAAGGGATAAGGAGAGGACACTGATGTTTTTTTTTGGATATATTAGACTACCATTTATGCTACTGATGATGTTATTGGTTTCTAACTATTTTTAATTTGGGATATGATATCTATGTGTCACATGGGCTTACTTATTTAGATATTATATATGTATCCTTTATTTGGTATTTATTTCCCTATTTGTTACGAAAATCTTATATGCTTAAATTTAGGGGGAGCATATGATTGGTTAAAGTAGTGCATAAATTGTCATCATCAAAAAGGGGAAGAATGTTAGTTTTTGATTATATGATGTTTTGATTAATGACTAATTTAAGTGTGCATGGTTCATGGTGTGTTATTATATTATTAAATATGCATGGATTATGGATTATAATATTATAATTGATATGTATGAGTTATGGGTATTACATGAACTATTGTTGCTAATTTTTTTTCGTTAGTAGATGGAATGTGTTTAAAATCAGTTCAGATTTGAATTGAAGTCTATTATGGAAGATTTGATTTAGAGGTTATTAAGGAAGATTTGTATTGGAGTTTATTAAGGTATGTTGGTATTTATAATAACAAATATGATGGTCCTTAATTCCAGCTAGCCCAAGTTGGCTCTTCTATGTCATCAGAGTATTTCGTGGGTGCTAATTTAGTTAAGGAGTTTATCTTGCTTAGTGGAGCCCACATTAGTTAATATTCTATTTTGAAAAGGAGTTTTACTGAAGCTATTGGGATTTATCCTTATTTATCTCCTTTATTCCCGTTTAACATAGTTGATTGTGGGTAGAGTTTTTCTCCTTTATTTCAGCTCTTCAAAATCAAATAGCTGGCACATTATTACTTAATATCTTTCTGGTGATACAAAGTTGCTGAAATTATGGATGGTTGCTAACGGGACTGAGATTTCTTAGCTAACAGATTTAATAGCCATTGCTTGTTTCGTTATATATACATTTTCTCTTCGGCTGATAAAACAACTTAGAACTGGCAATCAAGTTGAGAGATTACATCAGAGCTTATCAACTATTTTTATTCTAGTAATTTATTCTTATCTATTATATCCTTTTTGTGCTAGAAATTTTATTCATTGTAAATCAAAGTATTCAAGCATAGCTTTGGCTTGAGGTTTCCTGTTTTGGTTAGTCTGTTCATAGAAGGCTTCAAGGGTCTCAGAGGTGAGAAGAAGTGTAGTGGTGTACAAGTTGCAGAGGTGCAAAAAGGGGGCATAGGTGTCCAACATCAGATTTGAGGCTTCTTTGTAACATGGAGTAATTTTTGTATTGAGGTTTAAATAGCAATAAAAAGAGTCTCCAATCCTAGTTGGGATTGGACGTGGATTAGGCCACTAGATTAGAGGATAGGGGCTGAACCACGTAAAAATCTTGGTGTGATTTTTACTTTTGTTTATCTCTTTAACTGTCATTCACGTTCTACATTTTTTTTGTTATTCACGCCACTATCCAGACACTAAAGCAGACAGGTCTAGCTGTCTGATAATAAGAAACGAATAACATAAGCTAAAGCATACACTAAAGCAGACAGGCGTAGCTATCTGAATTAAATCTGTTGCAGAAAATTTCAAAAAGTTTTCAACATTTATCATTTTTAGCTTAAACACCTATTCACCCTCCCTCTAGGTGTGCACATACATAGAATTACAAGACGGAGAAAGCTTTCACCATCGCTCGTGTGGGTAAAGACCAGAAGATGACGTTTGTAACTTACATGATCAGAGGCGAAGCGAACTACTGGTGGGAGGCAAATTAGAAGAGAGCGGGAGAAGGGATAGTAACTTAGGAGAGATTCAAGACTCTGTTCTTCGAGAATTATTTCCCGAAGAACATGAAAAATAGGATGGAAGTGAAGTTCTGAGAACTTAAGCAGGGAGATATGACGTTGGCGCAATACGCAACTAAGTTCAATGAACTAGCCCAATTTGTAAAACACCAGGTGGTAAATGAAGAGAGGAAAGCTAGGTGTTTTGAGCAAGCACTGAAGCCTTGGTTGTTTAACAAGGTGTCGGTTCTTTAGATCGATTCTTTTGTAACATTGTTGGAAAATGCTATTATTGCAAAAGGAGGTAGTGAGGCCTTGAGTTTGTACAACAAAGAGAAGAAGAGTAATAATACAGGCGGAGATAGTCATGGAGTAAGCAGTAGCAGGGGGAGTAACTTAGGAAAGAGAAATTGGGAGAACAAAAACAACAACAAGAATTTCAATAATCAAGTGGGGAAGTTTCAAGGAGAGTTTAAGAAGAAGGCAGAAGGATGCCAAAAGTGTGGAAGGTATCACCAGTGCGAGTGTTGGAAGGGGTGCAGTGTTTGTTACAACTGTGGCCAAGAGGGGCATATTGCACCAAACTACCCAAAGCCGAAGAAGATCAAAGGTTGTTTCTCTTGTGGTTCGGCAGATCAGCTGATTAACGATTGCCCAAAGAAAGTGAGCAGAGGAGGAAGCAACCAGCAAGGTGTAAGCGAAAAACTGATGATTGGTGGACCGACGCCATCCAACCATCCAACTGCTATAACATTTAATATGACTGTCCAACACACAGTAGCTGCGTAGGACGTGGTGTCAGGTATAATCCCGATCAATGATATAAATGCCTATGTATTATTTGATTCAGGTTCTACCTGTTCTTTCGTATCTGAGGAATTTGCTAGACGAATTAATTTAGCCCAAGAACGATTAGGAATTTCTTTGAACATAGAAGTTGCGAATAAGGAAGTAATCCATGTAGAGTATATTTACAGAAATTGTCGCGTAAATATTAGAAATCATGAACTAAGTAGAGACTTGATCCTGATAAGATTTGGAGAGTTTGACATAATAGTGGGAATGGATTGGTTGTATAACCATGCTACGATAATTGTTTGTCAGAATAAAAGTGTGAACCTTCAGACTCTGAATAAGTCTTAGGTAGTGTTTTATGGTAGCTCATCGCTTAAGCATTCGTGTTGCCTTACGATGATGAAGGCTAAGAAATTGATAAGAAAAGGATGTGTAGGTTACTTAACGTACATTGTTGATACTCGGAAAAAGGGAGTAGAAATTAAGGATATACCTGTAGTGAGAAAATTTTAAGATGTGTTTCCAAACGATATGCCTGGTCTTCCGCCAGACAGAGAAATCAAATTCGTAATAGACTTAACACCGGGAACTACACCGATTTCAAAAGCCCCATATCGTATGGCGCCAGTAGAAATGAAGGAATTGATGATACAATTATAAAAGTTGTTAGATGAGGGTTACATACGACTGAGTGTGTCTCCTTATGGAACACCAGTGTTGTTTGTAAAGAAGAAGGATGGATTGATGAGGCTCTGTATCAATTATCGAGAATTAAATAGAGTGACAACTAAGAATAGATATCTGTTACCGAGGATAGACGACCTCTTCGACCAACTGAAAGGAGAAAAGTGTTTTTCAAAGATAGATCTACGAACGGTTTATCACCAGTTGAAGGTGCGGGAAGAGGATATATCAAAGATGGTGTTTCAAACTCATTACGGACATATCGAATTTTTGGTAATATCATTCGGGTTGACTGATGCTCCGGCAACGTTTATGGACTTGATGAACTGAGTCTTCAATCCATTCTAAGATAAATTCGTAGTAATTTTTATCGATGATATACTGATCTACTCAAAGATGGAGGAAGAACACACCGAACATCTTAAGATGGTTTTGGAGGCGCTAAGGAAGGAGAAGCTGTATGCAAAGTTTTCCAAGTGTGAATTTTGGATGAAGAAGGTTCAATTCTTAGGACACATGGTGGATAAGGATGGAATTTCTGTAGACCCTGCGAAAGTAGAAGTAGTGAGTAATTGGGAGAAACCAAAGATGCCAACCAAAGTAAGAAGTTTCTTAGGGTTAGCTGGGTACTATCGAAGATTTATCCTGGATTTTTCTAAGATAGCAACCCCGTTGACCAATATAACAAGGAAGACGGTGAAGTTCATAAGGACGAACAAGTGCAAAGAGAGTTTTCAGGAGCTGAAAAAGAAATTGAGCGAGGCACCTGTATTATCATTACCAAATGATACGGGAGGATTTGTGGTGTATAGTGATGCGTCGTATAGAGGACTGGGTTATGTGCTAATTCAACATGGTAAGGTCATTGCGTATGCATCATGACAATTGAAGGATTATGAAAAATGATACTCTACATATGACTTGGAGTTAGCGGCAGTAATGATTACATTAAAGATTTGGAGGCATTATTTGTACGTAGAAAAATGTGAGATATATACGGATCACAAGAGTCTGAAATATATCTCACATAGAAGGAGTTGAATATGCGTCAAAGGAGGTGGTTAGAATTAATCAAGGATTATGACTGTGATATTCTTTATCACCCGCGGAAGGCAAACGTAGTAGCCGACGCGCTAAGTAGGAAAGGAAGGGAGAATTTATTTTAATTGACAACTCAAGACGAGTTAATAAGAGATATGGAGAAATTGGAGATAGAAATAAAGGGACAAGAGAGGCCTGAAGAAAAATTATTTGTAATGGAAGCTCGTCCAACCTTGTTGGATAGAGTAAAGAAATGACAAGAGAAGGATGAGGAGTGCGAGAAAATCAGGAAGAGGATCACCGAAAATGAGGGAGAAAAGTTCAAGGTCGATAAAGACGATATTTTGAGATTCGAAGGGAGAGTGTGGGTGTCAGCGGTAACCAAGTTAAGGGAAGAAATTTTGCACGAGACACACAATACGATGTATTCCGTTCATCCAGGAGGAACAAAGATATACTGGGATTTGAGGCAACATTTTCGGTGGCCTAATCTGAAACGAGTAATTGCGCAGTGCGTTAGTAGATGTCTTGCATGTCAACGGGTCAAAGCAGAGCACCAGAGGCCGAGTGGTCTACTCCAACTGTTGGAAATACCGGAGTGGAAATGGGAGCACATTACGATGGACTTTGTGGGGGGACTTCCAGTCACAAAGAAAGGTTTTGATGCCATTTGGGTTATCATAGATCGAGTAACGAAGATGGACCATTTTCTACCGATCAAGATCTGATATAGTTTGAATCAGTTAGCGAATCTATACGTAAAGGAAATTATTTCACGACATGGAGTACTGGTTGATATGGGGGGTTTTATACCTACTTATTGGATATCAATTTACGTGAACTATGCTCATCTCAAGTACATTTTAATGTGTTTTTAGTTGCATTTCATAATATTTTGTATTGCATGTACTGAGAACTCCCTTGGTGTAAAAGTGCAGGAAATGGCATAGCTTGGTGATGTTAGAAGGCATGAGGCTAATGGAAGCATAACGCAAGGAACAAGTGGAAATATGCAACTAAGGATGGATGAAGGAAGAGTGACATGACAAAGAAGAAATGGTAGCAGGACAAAGCAGTAGCAGTAGCAGAACATAGAATCAAAACTACAGAAGCTGCGCGGCCGCGCGGCTATACAAGCTTAAACACGCGCGCCCACGCGATTACCCGAGTTGAGCAGGAATTGAAGATCGCACAACCGCCGAGAAAGTAATACAAAGGGAAGCGTCGCGCGTGCTTGACATCCGATCTCGCTAACTGCATTTTATTTTAATTTTTAATTTGGAAGAGTTGTAGGGGGTTAAAATAATTCTAGTTGGTACCAGACGTATTATTCAGTTAGTTTGATGTGTTTTCATATTGGAACTAGGGTTTACACTTTGAGAGATTTCCAACGTAGAACCAAGCATAAACTCCTTATTCTCTACTTCTTCTTTGGATTTTAAATCTCTGTGGATAAAAAATTGTTTCTTTGCTAGATTTTATTGAGGATTTGAACGTTACTATTGGATTGTAATTAGTAATTGGGTTTGATCGATTCTATCTTTTCTCTTTCAATTGTTTGTTTATTATCCATGTTTTGCCTTGATCCCATAATGGCTTTTGGTTCAGTCATGAACTAAACTCCATGATGGGATTCTAACGGATTTTAATATGTAGTTTAGTTGATTACTTAACTGCTGGACTATTTTGCATATCATAAGGAATTTCTATCATGGTTGATTTGCATGCTTGAATGATTGATCACCATTCGTTTTAGGTGCTTGTATGGAATTGAAAAATAACATGCGAGTATGGATTGTAATCATGATAACATGCGTATATGGGGCTGTTTTGCTTAGCTTTGTATTTCGTGAATCAGATAGACATATATTGTTTCACCATATAAGTTAAATAAGGGCTTGTGCTTAAATTCAATACTGTTGCAATTTCACATAGAAATATAATGAGATTGGCTTTGTTGATGATTACATGGTGTCTATTGAATGTAGATGTTATGTGAGTAGGTCATAATACATTGAAAAATGGTTATGTCTATATTAGTGCTCTTGGCTACTTTCCTGTGATATGTGAAAAATTTTGCATGATGGTGGTAATTAGATGAATTATTAAATGAAGTTAGGATCCCATTATTTCCAGATTTTATTTATTTCATCATTATTCGTATTTTAGTTGTTATTTGATTCTAAAGTAATTTTCAATCATAATCATAATTATTAGTTTAACCATATAAAAATAGTGATAGAGTTGATGCATAATAATTTGATTTAGCAACTTTCTCTGTGGATCGATACTCGACTTACTCTGTATTTCTTGTTGACACATTTATACTTGCATGAGTTAGAGCTCTTTTGTTAGAACCAAAAAAGAGGAAACACTGGTATCGATTGTTTCTGACCGAGATCTGCACTTCACGTCATAATTCTAGAAGAGCTTGCAAGAAAGGATGGGAACATAATTAAGGTTAAGTACCACTTATCTTCCACAAACGGATGGACAAAGTGAACGAATGATACAAACGTTGGAAGACATTCTTAGGACTTGCGTGATGGACTTCAAAGGAAGCTGGGATGATCACTTACCCCTAGTAGAATTTGGATACAATAATAGTTATCATGCGATTATAAGCATGCCACCGTATGAAGCTCTTTTCGGGAGAAAGTGTAGAACACTGCTGTGTTGGGATGAAGTCGGAGAGAGAAAGATGCTAGGGCCAGAATTAGTTTAACAAATTGCCGATGTGGTGACATTGATAAGAGCTAGACTAGTAGCTGCACAAGATCACCATAAGAAATACGCAGATTTGCATCGTTAGGACCGCGACTTTGAAGTAGGAAGTCACGTTTTCTTAAAAGTATCTCCCTGGAAGGGAAAAATACGATTCAGAAAGAAAGGAAAATTGAGTCTAAGGTTCATAAGACCATTCGAGATACTAAAGCGAGTGAGCGAAGTGGCGTACAAAGTTGCATTACCACCTGAGTTGGAGCACATCCATAATGTGTTTCACATCTCCGTGTTATGTCCGTACAAGCCTAACTACAAGCACATGATTTCTTAGGAGCCCATTCAAGTAGAGAAGAATCTGGCATATGAAGAAATTACTATCCAGATATTAGATAGGAAAGAACAGACATTAAGGAATAAAAGTATATCTTTTGCAAAAGTACTTTTGTGAAACCACGATGCCGAGGAGACCACGTGGGAATTAGAAGATAAGATGTGAAGGGATTATCCCCATTTATTTGTGTAACCTTGTACCAATTCCGAGGATGGAATTTTTGTAAGAGGAGGATGATGTAAGAACCGAGAATTTCATGAATAAATAATTATTTTAATATAATAAGAAAATAAATATTTATTTGAATATAAATATTGATGTGTTGTAAGATGTGTAATTCAATTAATTTAAATTGAATTGATATGAGGATTGAGAATTTTGGAATGCCTTGTATGGCATGAGAATGGAAGTTAAGAGAGTTAATTCGATTAAGAGATGAATAAATTGAAGTGAAGAGAATAATTAGTTAATATTATATTATTAATTAATTGTTATTGTGAGTAATAAAATATTAATTGAATGAATTGATTTACATAATTGTCTAGTATGACAAGATAATACATGAGGGTATTATCTATTAACTGAAAGGGATTTATTTAATTTAGAAATAAGAAATTTTGTAATAGTACCTAAGCTAGAGAAATTTCCAGAGTGGCATAAATTTGTGCCACTCAGATCAAGAAATAAACCAAGAAATTGCTACTTAAGTAGTAAGACTTGGAAAATAATTTCCACTGTGTGCATGAATTATAGAGAGGGTTTATTCACAATAATAAAGACTAAAGAACTAGTTACTATTATTATTAATGTGACCATTATTATTAAATATTTTTCATGCCAATATGTGTAATATGGGAAAATATGAGTAGTAGTATCATATAATTACTCATAAGATTAAATGAGGTCTGACATTTA
Organism: Panax quinquefolius; assembly: GCA_020205615.1. Lineage (NCBI taxonomy): Eukaryota > Viridiplantae > Streptophyta > Magnoliopsida > Apiales > Araliaceae > Panax > Panax quinquefolius. Next base: position 46,603,467 of record CM035152.1, on the reverse strand, counting down.
ATTGGGATTAGTACTATACAAAAATTGTATGGTAAAAGTAATTAAATCATAAAGTTGATTTAAATAAGTTTTGTTACCTCATCATGTGTGATGAGACAATTAAATGTGTACTCTAAAGTATGGGAGTAGTAAATAAATATGTATTATTAAAATATTTGAGTAACTATAGTAAAAAGGAGATATTAAATTATTAGTGATAAATTAAATTAAGTCCACACATGTTATAAATATTAAATTATGGGGACTAATGTACATGAATTAAGTATGCTTGATCGAAAGGAATTCAAGATAGTATTGATACTTTGCAGGACAAGGTATCTCACTATTGTTGTTCCAAGAAGGGCGTAGCTGCGTCCAGTTTATACTAGGGTACAGTGTAGCTGCGCCGGAGCCCAGAACCAGATTCTGGTTTCTATTGGGCTAAGTTGTTGCCAACTTGATTCTATGACTTATATATACATGAAAAAAGAAGTATAACATGTTTTATAAAGCTTTCTTATGTGGTTTGAATTGCTCAACATGATTTAGTGAGATATTTATAACAAAAACTTATGTTTTGAAAACGAACTTTGATGGAACTCATGTTCTACAAGTTCTGAGCTTAGTAGTATACACACATGACTTGTCAGGCTTGGTGTTAGAGTACTTTTTCAAAGAAAAGCTTGACATATCAAAGCAAATATGCATGAATACTACATGATGCGTGTTCTGATCTTATGAGGATGTTAACATGACTTAACTATACATGATAAGAGCTTTAAAGATGCTTTGTATGTGTTGAATTGCATCGTTCAAGTTTAAAATGATATGTTTTCAAACCAAGTGCATTAAGTATGAGTAGTTAGATTCTAAAGATTTAAGATGACATGTTTACATCTCTAAACATGATTCTTATATGTTGAACATAATAGTAGTAAACCAAGCAACAATTTAAGCATGTTTTAAAGTACTAAACGATGCTAGTTTTGAATAAATGATATGAACATTATGAGCATGTGTAATACAGATTTGTGACCTTTTTTATGTGAACATAAGGCTAATTAGTACGCATGGTGATTACATGACCCTCTTTGGCCTTGATTTCATTAAAATCCTAAACTAAAGTCCCTAACATATAAGGTTGATCTTGAAGTAGTCATATGCTTATGTAAATCCCTCTAGCATGTGTACATGATAGTTAATAATGACTTGGTATGTTAACGTTTGTACTGAAACCAGGAGAGCAGAAGCTCAACTCGGTCAGTCGAAACAGTCTTGTACCTTGCATCATCCCCTAAGCCAAGCCAGTATGGCTGTGTAATCATCATGCAGTTAGTTTTGTATTCTGTTTGTGGTGTAAAGTTTAAGGCATGCTTATATAGTTACTTTAACTTATATTATATAACTCGTATGCTATGTAATATATTAAGAAGCATGCTAAGTGATATAATTGAATGTTTGATTATAAACTTTCAAATGATAAGTCCAAAAGATGCTTGCAAATTATAAAGCAACGATTAGAAACTATGTTGATGAATTCATGATGTTTTCTAAACTGATTTGTGCTATAAGTACGCAAAAGTATATGATGAAGTATGTGTAGAGTATACGACTAAATTAGATGTTTATGTGTGCGTTTAAACTTATATATTATGTATAAGTGTACATGACTAATGAATATACTATACACGTAACTATATTATGTTAGGATTCAAAAAGTGTTGATAAACTATACTTTGGTAAACTACGCTTGAGGCAAGTACTTGAACCCTACTCTTTATTGGGCATTCCTTGAACTTTTGCTATTATTGATCGTACAAGTAAATCTTTGAGAGTATAATACTTCATAGTCTAGAAATGAAATTGTTTATAAACATTGATCTCGAACGATAATTGTTCATATATATACTGTGAAAGAAAATTGTCTAAGCCATTGCTTCGGCTAGACTATTGTTATTTGATCGAAAGTTATCCAAACCAAAATAACTTGGTGCGGACTCTTATAACTGAGATGAACAACCCTCTTGGTAGGGGAATTATATATTTCTCGGGAAACTGACGTGTGCACATGAGAAATATTAAATGTTATGCATGACATAGGGTACTTTAGGCTGATCACCTGTTGTACTCGTTTTGTAGAATTATCAGTTTATTACTGTTATTTCTAGGAGAAGTTCATAGTCCTCAGTGAATGTTCAATATTCGTTACTTTGAACTCCTAAATTGATTACACATTGAATCTTATTGATATCTTTCTATCCATAGCGACTACTATTGATAATCATTGATACTTCTTGCTATCTTTGAACTATAATTATTGTTGTACCCTTGAAAAATATAAAACTACATTGAACACCCTTTTGCTATATTACTTGCTGGCCAAAATTATAGCTCATCCTTGCTTTCCTTAAAAATTTCAGTTAAGGTAGAACGTGGTGAACCCTCTGGCAAGGACAAGGGTAAAGAGAAGGCTTTGGAATAACTAGTTCCATAGTACTAGGAATGTACTATTATTCTGTTGTAGAAGAACTTATTTATATTAATCTATGATTAATTTAAGTTGTATTGTAGTAATAACGGTTGCGAGACTTTGGGACAAGAATAATTATGTTATAACAATGTAATTTATTCTATTATTCTGTTGTGTGAGATTTTGATTTGTTATTTGAGTTAGCACGTGATAACCAAATTTGAGACAAGTGTGATCTGAATTTTGGGGTGTCACATGAAACCATAATTTCATTATTGGGAATCCTAAACCCTAACCAGAATTTCAAAATCCTAATTGTGGAACCCTAATGCTAAGTATAAAATCCTAAGGGTTAAAAGTTATGTGAGTAAATGAATATGAATATTATGTGATGGTTTATATTTGTTTATCATATAAACAAATAAAAGAAACTAATGTAAGCTAATTATATATTAGGAATGAAAAATTGAATAACTTAAGGGTTATGATACGGGAGAATAATAATATTTAAAATATATACTAACTCTAAGGGATTTATTTTATACATCTCAATTAATTAATTTTATAACCTAATTATAGCAAGTCTAATTGGGTTAAGAAATTAAGTGTATATAAGTAAGGATTTAAATTATAATTGAGGAAATGAAAACCCTGATTAAATAATTAGGGAAATATAAAATTAAAATTATTGGACCTAATCTATTTTCATGACCCAAATATTTTTATTAGAAAGCCCAAAGTAATTGATTATAGAGCCCAACAATTTAATTCAATGGTCCAAGCTTGGCCCAAATTGGAAGGACTTTATGGTCATTTGTTAAGTAAAATAAAAGCATTAAAAGAAAACAAACTTTGAGAAAACTAGGCCACATGACCGGGTGTTTAGTGAAGAAGGAAAGGAGGGGAGATGAATGTGATGATTAATTACTTTAGTGGGTGACCTAACCACTTATGTGTCACATATGCAATTCATAAATATTTTGTCAATACTTACAAGTAATCTAAGGTTACAAGCAACATAAGAAAGAGAGCGAATGGGAGAGGTATTAGGATTTAATAGCTAGATATACAAAATATATCTACACCCTTTTACTAACATAATTTTTTTTATTTCTCTTTCATCTTATTACTTCTAATTTGCTAAGAAAACCAAAAAGAAAGAGAGAGAATAGAAGGGCCATTTTGGCAGCCACACAGAGATAAAGGGAGAGGGGATTTCATCTTCAAGCTACCCAAGATCATCATCTACTTTGAAAGATTAAGAAAGACTAGCAAAATATCAAGGTATAAACACCTTTTATTTATGTATTTTTGATTCTTTTAAATCAAAACTTGGATTTATGATTTTAAACTTCAAAACTCTAGATCTACATGATCTAGAGTCTGTTATGTATGGATCTATCTATCTTGTTTGTTAAAAGTTAGATCTAAAGTAAGGAAATGAAAGCTATATTTTGAAAGCTAGAAAATCTTAATTTTTCTTTGTAAGCTTATAACTTGAGATCTACAACTTTGTTTTGCGATCCGTCAAAAGGGGGTACTAGATATATAAGTTAAATACTAAACCTAAGTGGTAGCACTCAAAAAGTTTTAGTTTACAAGTCATAGTGACTATTTTAGCAAAAATAGTCCCGACCTTTAAAGAAGAAAACAAACTATTTTGGGTCAGTTTAAGCTAGGGGTAGTCTCGTTATTTTTCTGACATTCAAAAATTTTGAAAAAAATTGGGATGATAATATGATAAGTTTTCTAACATTTCCAAGTCGAATCACTGAAAAAGGAGTTGTATATTTTTGTATGGACTATTTTTAGAAAAGTAGGAAAAAGTAAAAAATTTCAAAAACAAACTGTCCTTGATTTTTCAAGGGCAATTTCGGCCACTTAATTTGTGAAATAAATTCTGGTCTTTTGGGACATAAAACTATATGATATAAAGTAGCTCCTATCCAAAAATGAACTCATTCCGACTTAAAATGACCAAGTTATGGCCATTTTAATTTAGAGATTTTCTTACGAAAATGGCTATAACCGGAGTTTTATAACTTCGATGGCCACAAAATTTAAACTGGAAGCTCATGTTAACACCTATAAGATTTTATCAAGAGATGGAAATTTTTTGAGTTGAGCATGATAGGGCTAATTTCTTAAGTTACGAACTAAAAATGATTTTTGAAAAATACTAAAGGGAGTTGAAAAATTATAAAAAAAAAAAATTTGTGTATGAAATATATGTATATATGTTTGGACAAAAGATATAATAATAATAAGTTAATTTGGTATTTTTGTCAAAAGGATAATGAATCCAACTTGCTGGATTGAAGGATTTATGAATCCAGGCTTGTTCGATTGAAGGCTTATGAATCCAACTTGCTGGATTAAAGGATTAGTGAATCCAGACTTGTTGAATTGGAAATCAGTTGAATCTAATCTGTTGGATTGCAATCTAGTTTGGTGGATTGACCATCTAGTTGCTGGATTTGGAAACCAGTTTGCTAGATTGCAATCTGGTTTACTGGATTGCAATCTAGGTTACTAGATTGGTATGTTTGGGTAATCCAGGTTGCTGGGTTACCTGGATTACCCAAACTAAGTGGTATAGGCAAGTTTCTTGAACTATACTTTTATTGTGCAAGTTTCCTAACTCGAACTCGAGTTGTTATTGTAAAGCATGTTCGTGGTTAATCATTGCTGATTTACCACACCAATTATTTATTGATTCGCACGTTATGCATGTTGCATATGTTCATCATGTATGAAAGATTGATCACCTTCATTACCATTTGGTCCAGATATAGTTGTTTATGTTCATTATTGGCCATTCATCATTATTGTCTCGGTCATTCCGTTATGAAAATTAATTCATATTCTTTCATAATTATTATATTATTGAAAGTTTGTTAGCTTATTATTCATTCTTTCAATCATGATATAACTTTCTGTGAACTTAAACTTGCTGGACAAAGTTGTTTCTCACCCTTGCGATATCATGATAAACATTTTAGATTAAGACGAATACTTTGGACACAGGCAAAGGCAAGTACAAGTTACAGAAATGGATTATTGTACAGTTAATATTGTAAATAGTATTGAAGGCAAATAACATTGTAAGTCCTATAGTATATGAATATGTGTATTAAGTTAAGGTTATCGACCTTGGGGATTACACTATAAAGGTTATTGTATAAACAATTTATGTGTATATCTTCCGTAATAGTTATAGAAATGATGTACAAGATTCGTGGTGATTAGTACCCAGATTTGGGGACGATATAGAATTGTTAAATATGTTGAACTCTAGAAAAAGTAACATAAAATTTGAATTTGATTCTTGAATTTGGTTACTTGTGTGATTTGAATTGTTAGAATCATGTTGGGTATGTTTGGTAGTAAGTTTATGAAGTTTATATCAATTGGGTATCCTTAGATTGTTGTTTGGATGAGATATTGGCATGTTGGTACGCAACAGGGGAGTTGGGAGTTCAACTCATCGTAGCTAAGTCCGGGCAAAGTCTTACCGACCGGGCTTTATCGTCACGCCGACGGCATGCTACGCCCTGTGGGGTCCAACAAAGATGAAAGACCCTCCCCGTGGGTTGAGATGATGAATTGGATTCTTTGTTTTGTTGTTGAACACAAGGAATCCTAAATTGGCCTAACCTAACTTAACTCAAGGAGCATACATAATCTTTAAGCATGTATCAATATGTATTATAAGATGTTTTAGTGGGATTGGGGTTTAAGTTATAATATTTTGGAAGAAAAACTAAAAGTCAAAAACCATGTTTGACAAGCCTTACACCTTTTTGAAATCTAACCTTTTAAACATATGTATGCAACTTAGTTAGTTTTATAAATGGGTATAAAATTTGAATTCAATGTACTTTGCATGCTTAGTTTCTTTATCATGAGATTTTAAGATTTGAAAACCAATTGAGTTAAAAACTCTATGACTTGTATTGTGAACTTTTGAATAATTATAATGGGACACTTTATGCCTCTAGAGATAGCCGACATGTTCGCACATCTAGCTAAGTGCAAATAAATCTAATACATGCAAGCATTCGTAGAAAAGGTTACTTGGAAATGTTGTGTGGTTTAATGAATGCTATGGTTAGTAGTTGATATGATGAGCTCTTTTAGCTTTGTAAAGTGGAAATTTATGAGTAAAACTAACGATTGTTAAAAGTATATGCGTAACTAAAGTAATATTTCACGTATACAAATATGAGATGAGTATAAGGGACTATAATTTCTAAAATGTTTCTATGATTTTCAAAAGTAAGGACAATGCAGATTATTCATCTATGAGTTTTGATGTGTATAGCATACATGAGTATAAATATGTGTGATAAATGCATGTTGATATATATGTCAATGTGTGTGTGACTAATGAATACTTATACGTATATAAATAGGATAATATAGTTCATTGAGGTGATTTTACGCTATAAGTGGTAATCAACGCTAAATGCAAGTCTCTCACCTTAAACTTCTTACGTTATTGCAAGTTTCGTAACTTCATTCTTTTAAGAATTCAAGTATCTAAACCTTATTTCTTATTGTGAAACTTTGAATTATTGTTATGTCAAACATACTTATATTGAACAAATATCTACATTAGTATGATTATGATTCTTAATCGGAAGTTGATTATATATCTTGATTCATATTACGAGAATTGAACTCAATGTTCCTAAAGGTTGTCTAAGCTAGACTAATGTCATGTGTTAGAAACCTATCCAAACCAATTGACTAGGTGCAGACTCTTATAAATCTACTAAGATGAACAACCCTCATCAAAGGGTAAATTATATAAATGTTGGGAAACCAACGTGCGCACATACTAGTATGTCTAAATGTTATGCATAACGTAGGCTACTTTAGGCTAATCACTTGTTGTACTAGTTTATATTGGATTCATACTATAATACTATTAACTCTAGTAAGAGTTCTTAGTCCCTAGTGACTGCTCAGTGTTCATTCTTATTGAACCTTGAAACGATTAATGTGAGACCCCAAATTTTATGAATAAAGATTTAAATTTCTCAAAATATTTTTTTCAAAATTATGGTGTGGATTTGATATAATGTTATAGTTGTGGGTAATATTTATAAATTTTGCAAAGTATGCAAGTTGTTATATAATATTCGATTTGTCGAGGAATATTCATTTTAATAGGGAATATTCGTATGACGGCACAATCATTGGTGGACCGCACAACGAAATTATTGTCGGATTGAGAAAACGACACAAATATTTTTATGAAAATAACGGTGGAATTTTTACCTTTAAAACTGTTGAACTACTCGGTAGTAAAAGTACAGTAATACGCGTTGTTGCATAGTAGCACACGGTATTGATTATTGATGCTTATGTGAGAAGTCACTCAGTTTTGTTTAATTATTGCTACAGTAATTGTTGCATAGTATCTCACATTATTTGATTCAATTATTGTTGATATTTTTATATTATTAAATCAATAATTGAGATAAAAAGTTATTAATATTATTATTTGCAATATTAACGATGTCTAGAAGTTACGCCAAGGAGAGGTTTAGTCACCTAATCAATGCTACCAATAGGAAGAAATCCTTATTGGAAAGCTCCTCTTTCTTAGGAACGACACAGTCGATTAATATTGTGAATTATAATAATGATAATAAATGTTATTAAATATATTGAGTTGTCTTTTTTATGAAGTCATGGAAGTTTATATATATATATATATATATATATATATATATATATATATTGTTTTATTAGTATTATTAATTTAATAAAGCAGAAAAGCTTTTTATATAAAATAGAATACTTTTATAAAGTTATTTGTTTTATTAGACTATAAATAGAATATATTATATTCTATTATGCATAGTGTTTTGCATAGTAAAATCTTTTTATATAAAACAAAATACTTTTATAAAGTTATTTTTTAATTGTATAATAATTAGAATATATTATATTTTATTATGCATAGTGTTGGCATAAGTGTTCTGCATAATGTTTGCAGATAATAAAATATTTTTATATAAAAATGTAATACTTTTATAATGTTATTTGTTTTATTATATTATAAATAGAATATATTATATTTTATTTAAAAGATTTTGTTTTATTAGAATATTTTTTTTATGCTGCACAGTAAATCAATATGGACCGTCCGTTTAAAAGTAAATCAATCTGGACCGTTCATGAATTAGTTACTATTCAGTCCATTCTCCTATAAATAGAAGCTCATTCCTTCATTATTTCTTACTTAATTCATTTGAAACTCTACAGAGAGAAACTATAGAGAGAAAAGAAGAAAAGTATTATGCTACTTCACTACTCCTATATCCGGTTTCTTCTAAGGTAAGGGATATTATTTATCAGACTCGTAAGGGGTATTATTTCTTTCGTATTCATGAAGAGAACTTACGTTATTCCATTCTTTATTATTCATTGGAATAACTTGTCATGCCAAGCACCGCATGCATGGTAAAATTCTTTCGTTATTCCATTCTTTATTATTATGTTGGAATAACTCATACATGCCAATACCGCATACATGGTGAAATTCTTCGTTATTCCATTCTTTATTATTCATTGGAATAACTCCGTATACAGGACTACCCTATACTTGGTGAAATTCTACCCTATACTTGGTGAAATTCTTCCATTATTCCATTCCTTATTATTATGTTGAATAATTGACCTAGTTCCATTATTTATTATTACATTGGAATATCACCATACGTGCATTTCTTAGCGCATTGGTTCCATTATATATGGTGAAATTCTTCGTGAAGTCTTTTGTTATTCCATTCTTTATTTTATTGGAATATCGTGAATATCGGTTCTATTCTTTCATCGCACGCATGGTGAATCCTTACGTTATTCTATTCTTTATTACATTGAAATAACTTTTGTCTTTGTGGATTACCAGTTCCATTACCCTTTCGTATTCATTTTATTATTTGGCAAGCGAAATTCTATTTGTTGTTTCATATATACATTATACTCTGATTAAAATCCATGAAATTAGTGGAATATCCTTGATATTTGCGCTTTCATCCAAAGATCTTTCATGAAAATATTCTTCCGAGCATTCATTTTTACTCAGCAAATATCATGTTATATCATTGGTTCCATTATTTATTAGTTATTTTGGCCTATTGTGCATAGATGGACACATTGGAATAACGACCGTAATGTTATAAATGATGTGGTAAAGTCCTCATGCGCGTCGTGTAGCGCTGATGGACGTTTTTGTTATTTCATTTCTTTTATTATTATTTTTGGAATATATGAATATCTTTGCCCTGTGAGTGTATGGATAATTTGTGGTTGTGATACTAATGAATATCCTTGGTAGTAGTGCGTGGATGATGTGGATTATTTATCGAGTCTCGTGATAAAAGTGATGAAAACCTTTTAAATCATAAAAGATAGTAGATTTTATTCTACTTGACTCTTTTAATGGATCACTCGCAGCTTAAACTTGATGTTTGTTATATTTCCGCTTTTTATTAATGAAAATTTATTATTATCTTAGTCATAATTCTTCTTTGACTAGGAATAATTGTTCTCTTTAGGAAATGATAACATATCGTGGACTAGTCAGGGAACGAGTGTATCCAGATGATCATTAGTAGTCCTCACTATTCTATGAAATAGTGTGTTAATAAATGTATTGGGGGTGAATCCTTCTATCAGATATTTAAGATTGTATTTTGATTCTTTATGTATCATAATACATTTGGGGGCGTTGAAATAACTTTGAATCTTGTTGATATCCTTCTTTGTGGATTACCACATGCAATGCCATATAAGTAGCTTAGTGAATGACCCTTATTATTATTTATTATTATTATTATTATTATTTTATTATTGGGATTATTATTAGCTATAATTGTATTAAGGGCAAAATTATGTTTAAGGAATTTTATATTACTACGTTGTAATAAGCTTTGTCGTGAATATTTAATTCATCAAATCATTATTCTATTATTCCTTTGTGATCTCCTTTAAAAATGATGGAGATCTGTGTTCGGTTTTAGGCCAACAAACGATTTTAAATCTAGCAAGATTCAAATCATCAAATCATCAGCGTCGTGATCTCCTTTTTTTCTTTGTCTTTTGTAAAGAGCACTAGCGAGAACCATTGGACGTAGAAATGTTACGTAAATATTCCTTTTTTGTTTGATTCCATTCTTCATTTGATCCATTCCGCATCTCATTGATCCAATTTTCATCCAATGCCATGATTCCTACAAAATAAAGTGCATAATGCATGAAAAGAATATAAACACTTAAAAACTAAAAAAAGATTTAGCCCAAACGTACTCGATTCATTGGTATAAAACCCACTCATCAAATACCCCTAAACTTAAATCTTTACTTGTCCTCAAGCAAAACAAAATAATGCAATGCATAACAAAACTAAACATGATGTAAACGATATTAATGCTCTAACAATCCTAAGAATTTGGCAACTAATCAGTATGAATTTTAACAACAAGCCACTGAGATACCCTCAAGAAACTCAAACAGAACATCCCATCAATGCAAAAAAATAAATGGAATCAATCTGGTATTCTAACCCCATCATTACCCATGCAGTGTGTGTGTGATCATTTACTAGTTCCAACCAACTACAGATCAAACTTGATTTCATAATTTACTTCTTAAGAGGCAAAATTTACCATTCAAAGAAACTATTTCTATAAATGCAACAATTAGCCAAAATCACATATTTACCAAGCTCTAGAGTCCCTATGGAGTTTTATTCCTACTTTATTTCTTCACGAGTACGTGTTACGCTCCATCCCGTGTTTAAACTAGACCATTCAATGTCTGATTTTCTTAGGCTTTTCAGAAATACCCAGCGAACTTTCTACCAACGACTCCGAAACCAGATGATTTTAGGGTGCTAGGTGTAAGGACATCCCCTAGGGCTTACTCGTTTGAGTAGTAAAGGGCACAGAACCAAGCAAGTCAATTTAATAATGCATATATAAATATTTTTCTTGATTTTCTTTTTTCTTTTTGTATTTCTTTTTTTAAATTTTTTTTATATCTATGCTCCATAGATTCCCCCAAACTTGTTTATTTAGTTCCTTTTAGCCTTCTTGTCAACATTTACAGATGTCATTAACATTTGAACTTCAATTTTCTCCCTAAAAGATAGTTATAAACTCTTTTGATCCAAATCAGTTAAAATAAGCAAATCTACGTGCTAACCAGTTACACAAGATTCTAACAAACTTAGATTACCATCATTACTTAATTTAGAGGTAAACACCAACTATCTATTATGTTCAAATTAACATAAAATACTAATCTCATCATTGGCCAAGCCAAGATCACACCAACCCATCACATAAATTCATGCAAATGCAAGTATACTATGTGCACACATTCTAATGCAACAGATATTAATATGCAAAAAACTACCATGTGTCATGCAAACTAAATGCAACACAATCCTAACATATAAATACAAAGAATTACAATGAAAATAACTAACTATATGCAACATGACACTAAAATGCCCCCAAACTTAAAGTAGGTATTGTCCTCAATGCCCCCAAACTTAAAGCAGAGGACTTATCTGAAAATATATCAATCTTCCTCCTTATTCGCTAAGTTTGGAGAATGGGTTATGTACATGGAACAAATTGGGCGCCACACTTAAATTTGACTTGAATAACCTGTAAAACCACAATAGAAACTATTTTATTAAATCCTAAATAAATTTAAATTCAAAAACTAAAAATTTAACTTGGGTTGCCTCCTAATAAGCACTTATTTTATAGTCTCAGCCTTACTTTTTCAACTCTCAATCTAACTCCCCTTCGAAAATTAAGGAACCTTCCATCCATCAGTAGCAATGTCTCTTTTGGGAGGTTCTCATTAGTGATGGTCATTGAATCTTAGTCACCTAGCATGGTTTTTTTTAGATAGGATCCCCATTAAATACGACGAATAACTAGGTGCTTTCCCCATTGTGTATGTGATCAGACTGTGGCATGGAAACTTGTCAAACATAATAGGTTCTTCTTATATCTTCACTTTCTCATCCCATCAAGGCTCTAAAGTTGTGCTAGCTCTTATATCACACATAGCCTTGCCTATGACATGACTACCCATTGGACACGGTCTTGCTAAACTGCCTGAATCTTTAAACTTTAGTGGATAAGGTACATGGGACACTATCGAAATTGACTCATCATTGGTACTCAAAGTTAGATCTTTGTTGATCTTCTTTTCTTGGTCCCCAAGTGTCTCCTCTCTTTTAACATCTATATCATTTGGCACATCCGGTTGCAGATTTGGTTTGGGCTCTCCATCAGTCTCGAAATCCATGTCACAGGTCCAAGTGTATTGAGGACAAATGTTTGAGGTATTAAGTAGTTGTTTCATATGGTTCGCAAAATTTTGACTTGATATCTCCTGATTAATCATCCTCTCCTTACTTGAAGCTATGTACTTGGAGAGAATTTCTTCCAAATTTGAATGTTTTTCTATTGTAATAAGGTGGACATGAGAATTCTGGTGGGTATGTTAGACTTAGAGCAAAAAATTGATCTTGATGATTATGTCTCCATGAAAAATCTGGGTGATACCCCCAATCCTGATGATAGTTGTTGGGATAAACATAATTGTTAGGGTAATCACCACTATATTGTATCGGCTCAAAACTGATGGCGTATTGATGACTCGGATGATTTCCAGCACAATAATCACAAGTATCCGTCATACTTTGAGGAAGTTGTGCTGCAAAAACATCCAACCTCCTCTAAAGTGTCTTAATCTGTGCTAACAATACAGAAAGTGTTGTGAGTCCATCTATCTCTGTTCCCCTTGTCTGAGTCATTCTCGTATACGAACATTGATAATTAAATTCCGCCATGGTATCTGAAAAGAAAGAAAAATAGGAAGAGAATTAAAAAAAAATGTTTAAACTATAACTAATTTGATTAAAATTAATATTGACACAAATTATTAAACTAATTCCCCAGCAACGGTGCCAAAAACTTGTTGGTTGATTTCATAATCAATATATGAGTACAAGTATACATGGTCAACAAGTAATAAAGTGAAAGTAGAGTATCGTTCTCACGAGAAATTATTTAATAAAAATCACCAAGTACTAACCTTTAACCAAATTAATTTTATTTACACAAATGATTCAAGATATTTGAATTAAAATATTTAATAAAACTAATACAAAATACCACTAGTTTAAAATTAGATTATAGATATTTAAGATCACAACTTCATTTATTACTTCACTTATGTCAACACACTTCTTATTAATTATGCTCACTATTCTAGATTGTTAATCATGAACTCATTAGTATTTATAAGCACCTTCAGATGCATTACAAACATATTAATCCAAATCCACAGTTGATAAAATTGAATCAAACACCCTAATTAACTAATTCACTATATTCCTATGTGAATTAAAATTAAATAGGATTTAAAACACACATTCCCTATCATATTACATGCGGTGAGTAGGTATATTCCTATCTTAAACATAAATCCTGAATTATAACGCCATAAAGAAAATATAATCACATTCTATTATAATCAGATCTAAATCTATACTTCATCTCCTGAATTTATAGAGATTATCATGGTAAGTGCTAGCTAGACAATTAAACAATTATGCTCAAATCATAATAGATAATCCAGTAATAGATCATAGTAATTAACAAAGAAGCATTCTAAAATAAGCTATGGAATAAGATTCGTTGAATATCTTAAACAAGAATTTAGTTCATTGTTATTAAATTAAAATCAAGAATCCACGATTGAATAAACATTAAAAGATAAAACTAGGATTAAAGAAGAGAATAAAATATGTTGTCAGCAGTCTTGAGACTCCTCTTCTGCTCTTGCTTTGAATCTTAAGTGTTCTTCAAGTTTCTTCAATCTCCACTGACTAATTTCAAAACTATGGCTTATGAATGAATTCCTAAATATAATGGAATATCTAATCTAATTTACTCTCTAATAATCTCCATATCTATGCCTTTCATCAAGTATATATATCATATCTAATAATAATTTCCTGTCAAAAATTGCAAACTTTCTAACCTTTGACCCAACCTGGAATGGCCACACCAGGTATAGTACTAACAACAGCGTTGTCACGCCAAACATGATTTGCTTTAAAATCTCTGGCCAAGTAGCACTGCCGCACCGTGATCTCCTTAAGAAACAACACAAACACTTATGAACTAACAAAATATTTAGCCCAAACGTACTCGATTCATGGGTATAAACCCCACTAATCAGTTATATTATCATTTATCATGATGGATGCATTATATATTCTAGATTTGCATTTATGTGGATGAGTTAGAGTTGAACCATGTATGGTTAGGTGATACAGATTTACAGAAATATTCATCATCAGTAGTACGTATCGATCACCTTCCTTCCACCCGCAATGCTTCTAGCTTACGGTCATGGTTTGATAGTCTACTTGAGTAAGATCGCTTATTAGCAGGTGGCATGTTGGGACTTTCCATGTCATTCTTGACTTTTTAGGTCCTTAAGGGTTTTATAGAGGGGATGTTGTCCTGTTGGATCCCTGCGAGACAGGTCTTCAAATTTGGATTATATGAGCT
Organism: Panax quinquefolius; assembly: GCA_020205615.1. NCBI lineage: Eukaryota > Viridiplantae > Streptophyta > Magnoliopsida > Apiales > Araliaceae > Panax > Panax quinquefolius. Next base: position 46,588,392 of record CM035152.1, on the reverse strand, counting down.
TACTCCAACTTTGGAGGAGTATTGTCATATCACCGGACTTCTCCTTAATAGACCATGTGCCAGGGTGGTTGTCGGTTATATGTACAGACAGTTTATAACTATGATAGGTTTGAGGCGGACAGTGGTTTTAGATGAGATCACAGGTCATGTCATTTCTATGGACTTCTTGATCGACCGCTTTAGGGCAGGTGATAGCTTTTTATTGCATTCTGAAGATTATACTATCTTAGAGTACCAGTGGAGGATTGCCCGTGTTGACACCTTGGTGATGTGCATCATAAGATACTTATATATACCTTTGTACATGGATTACCTAGATATCGCCCTGGTGGTTGTAGTCAGTGCTCTTCGGGAGGATTATACCATTATTCCCATGATTTTAGCAGAGACTCTTTTTTTGGTTTCTCATTGTCATTTCCGTATTGATGAGTATTTTTGAGGTAGTGTTGTATTTCTCTATGTCTGGTTTATGACACATCTAAGTCTGATAGACACTTTTAGACACCTCAGCTATTGCTTCGGGTTAGACATAGCGATGTCTTACTCTTTTCGCTTGGCTAACTACACAGACATAACATCCTAGTTTATCTTTTTGTTAGTTATTGAGGAGCCCTTCTCTATCTTGATTTATTATGGATTTAGTTCCCCTTTGAGCTTTGTCACTCATGCGGTGGATATGGACTTCTTGCCATTAGCTAGTTTGAGAGGGTGACCACTTATCATCCATTAGCTGTCATGAGGCAGTTAAATTAGTTTCAAGATTATTATTCTTTTGAGGGAGCTTCAGATCATAGATCCTCTTCTTTGTCCTTATCTGAGGATAATTTGGCTAGAGTATATGATTTCTGTACTCATCGGGAGAGAGTTGATTTCTCAGACAGTCACCTTGGTAGCTCTTCAGAGTGTATTGCATGGTTGGAGGTAGACATAGCAGCTACTTTTGTTCATTCAGCACCGAGTTTTGACTCAGATGATAAGGAGCCTATGGAGGCTCCACCATCCCCTACAGAGGATAAGTTATTTATAGACTTGACATCAACTTTGGTTAGTTATACCCCTAGTTCCTCCTCTAATGCCGCTCCTATTTCTAGATAGGCTTTAGAGCAGAGGGTACAGCTTCTAACTTTTGAAAGAGATCAGGCTCGAGCATTTATTCTGACAGCTTTATCAAGCTGGGATGCTATTCTTTTTTAGAGGAATGAGGCTTGGGTTGCCATGGATGCTGCTATTGCTGAGAGTGTTGCTCCCAGATCCTTCACGGATGATATCGTCGCTCAGATAAATGAGCTTTTGGGTTATCAGGAAAGCACTATGCATACCACGACAAAGATTTTGACCTGTATTGAGACATTTAGGCAAGAGCTTTGGGATGCCCCTCAGTCTTCAGAGAGGGATATGCTTCTAGAGTTGTTGGCCCTCCTAATTGAGGGTTTATAGATTAGTTTAATTCCTTGCATAGATTAGGTTAGTTACTTTTGTCATGTAATGGATACATTATATATATCAAACAGTAACATATGGAAAGTAAATATTTTTTATTTCACTTCCCTTTTGGATATGTTTTAACTTTGTATGATGTTTGCCATTATATCTTCATGACTTTCTATCTTGATGTATCACAGTTTCTTCCTTGATGAGCAGACATTGAGATGTTATAGGTCCCTCAGCATGGGTCTTGGATCTTCAGATTTTTCAAGTGTATAAGCTTTCATGTATAATTTTTGGTGTCTTAGAACTGGTATTTGAATTGATTTTGATATAGCAAGGGTTTGGCTTTTATTATAATGGTTAGACTGTACCATTAGATGGCTGCCTATGTACTCCCGTAAATGAGGGGAGATTAAGTCTTACATATTTAAGGCTAAGCTATAAAGACCTGATTTAATTTTTCTAAGTAGTGTGATGCTTGCAATGGTTTAGATAAAGTATCTTTTGACAAAGTCTTAATTGATAAGCTGGGGAAGTTCTTTGATGTCCACTTCTTGCAATCTGAGAGGTCCTCCTGAAAACACTTCTTTGACAATGAAAGGGCCTTCCCAATTTGGGTCAAATTTTCCTTTGGCTTCATCTTTGTTAGAAAGGACCTTTTTCAGCACTAGGTCATTTTCTTTGAATTGCTGAGACTGGACTTTCTTATTGTAAGATCTAGCAATCCTCTATTGAAATATTTGTCCATGGTATATGTCTTCAACTCTTCTCTCTTCTATCAGAGATAACTGGCTATACCGTTCTTCCAACCATTGGTCTTCTTCCATCTGGGCATCTATCAGCACTCTTAAGGATGTTATATCTACTTCTATGGAAAGTATTGCTTCCATGCCATAGACCAATGAATAGGGGGTAGCCCCAATAGAAGTGTGCATTGATGTTTTGTATGCTAACAGAGTCAGAGGCAATAAGTTAGGCCATCCATTGTGAGTAATGGACATCTTTTGCATGATCTTCTTGATATTCTTGTTGGCCATCTCAACAGTGTCATTTATCTTGGGCCCGTAGATGACGGAATTAAGATGTTTGATGTTGAATTTCCTGCATAATTCCTTCATCATTTAATTATTCAAATTCTTTGGATTGTCTGATACGATCACCTCCGGTTGTCTGCATCGACAGATTACATTATTTCTAATGAAATTGATTATGACCTCTTTTATGACTTTTGGAAAAGAGGCAGCTTCCACCCATTTGGTGAAGTAGTTGATTATGGTAAAGATGAACCTATAACCGTTGTTGGCTTTAGGCTCGATCGGCCCAATCACATCCATTTCCCAAATAGCAAAGGGTCATGGCAAACTCATACAATATAGTTCGTTTGGAGGAGTGTGGATGACATTTCCATGGATTTGCCATTGATAATATCTTTTAACCTGATCCTCACAATCTGCTTTAATGGAGAGCCAATAATGCCCTGTTCTTAATATCTTTTTGACAAGTAAGGCACTACTTATGTGTGGCACGCACAGTCCACAGTTTACTTCATCCATAAGCATCTGGGCTTGGTCTTTGCCTAGGCATCTTAAGAGTCCTATTCCCGTATCTCTTTTATAGAGAACGTCTCTGCTTAAATAGAATTTCATGGCCATTTTATGGATCCTCTTTCTTTTAGCTTGACTTTCCCTAGTGGGTGTAGACCCATCTCGTAAATATTCTTTGATATCCTGATACCAGGGCAATTTGATGGAAGGTAATTCATCTGATACTTATCCAATATAATTTTTATAGGCGGGCGCCATCTGGTTTTTAAATTTGGTATCTGGGAGTCCCTTCCTGACAGAAATGTTGATTAAGGAAGCCAGGGCTGCTAGTGCATCTGCGAAATCATTTTGATTCCAAGGAATGTGGATGAAGGCTATATCTTTAAATTCCATAAGCAACTTAATAACCTACCTATGATAGGGTAGCTAATGTAATTCTTTGGTGTGATATGCCCCGGTGGTTTGTTTGATCACCAATTCAGAATCCCCAAAGACAACTAGCCTTTAGATACCCATTGGTTGGGCCAATTTCAATCCCATTATGCAACCTTCATACTCGACTGTGTTGTTGGTATTAACAAACTATAGCTTGGTGGCTATGGGATACTGCTCTCTAGTGATGGATACGAGAAATGTCCCTGCTCATGTGCCTTCCATGTTTACAGCACTGTCGAAGTACAGTTTCCAAAATTGGCCCATATCTTCTCGATGGTTTTGATGAATTTTCATTACCCTTTCATCAGGGAAATAGGTTTCCAAAGGTTCGAAGTCCCCTGCTGGTGCTTCGGCTAGTTGATCAGCAATTCTTTGACCTTTAATGGCTTTTTGTGTTACGTAAATGATATCAAATTTTTAGAGGATTAACTGCCACCTCGATAATCGACAATTTAACATGGACTTGATGAAGATGTATTTCAGAGGATCCATGCGGGATATGAGATAAGTTGTGTGTCCATGGAGGTAATGATGTAACCTCATTGCGGCCCATGGTAATGCATAACATGGTTTTTCAATATGGGTGTACTTCTGCTAACAACTGCTGAACCTTTTTCTTAGGTAATATATGACTCTTTCCTTGCCTCTATCATCTTTTTGCCCCAGCATGCATGTGATGTCCCCAAAATAGGTCCACACAACCCATTCTTAGCCGCCAGAAATACACACCACAAATAATAAATTTCCTATTTATAACTATAAAACTGTCGTGCAAAATACGACAACAAATATACTGTGAGTGTTCAATACTAATACTGTATCGTGTATAGTACAACAGTGTTCACACCCAAATTATTAAAATTCCATATAGAATACAGCAACAAATATTTGAAGTCCTCAGAGGAGATTTCTGTCCTCCTCATTTTAATATGGTGCATTTTTGACACTTCCAAATTCGAGTTCGCATCACCCTATTTGGTTCACCAAATAAAATTATTAAATGACGTATAAAATACGACACCTACATTTTAAGTCCTCAGAACAATTATTGTCACACTATTTTATAATATATTGAGAAACTTGAACAGTCTCGAACCATCACTTTATTCCCCTATTATCCCAGCTCAACCCAGCTACACTCTTACTACCTTAAAGGAATTGTGAAGCAAAAGGGTGAGCATAAATAGCCTAGTAAAGAATATCATGACTTAAGATAATTAAATTATCAATAACCTTCATCAGTAATACGTCAGATATTTAGATCATATGGTAGATTATAAAAGTTTTCAACCATAATTGCAGCGGAATCAATAATTCATTAGAAGAGTCAAGTAGAATATAATGTCTACTTTCTTTTCCAAATTAAAATTCCATCATCAATATTTTATTCATGTAATACCAATCAATAGTTTCTTCGTTGTATCCAAGACAAAGAGAACTTTCACCACATGTCTTTACCTGAAACATCAAAGATCATGATTATACCAATTCACAGTTCCTGTTCATAATCATACTAATAAATTCATCTTTGCGCCTAGGCCAAAGATATCATTTGCAACACCAATGGTCATGATCATACTAGTCTACAGCCTTTAGTCATCATCATGCCAATAAATTCATCTTTGCACTACGGGTCAAAGATATTCATTTGTATCACTAGTCGTCCTAATCATGCCAAGCAACAATCTATCTTTGCACTATGAGACAAAGATATTCAACAATAATATTAATAGTCATGATCATACCAATCAACATTTTATGATCATGCCAAGCAACGATCCATCTTTGCAGTATGGGCCAAAGACATATAACTATAACACAAATGGTCATGATTATACCAATTCACAATTCTGGTCATGCTTATACCAATACACAATTCCTTGTCATAATCATACCAATCAATATTTCATCTGTACACTACGGGCCAAAGATAACATTCCAACACAAATTTAAACATGAGGATGATGCCAATGATATATAGGATGAATACAAGTGAGATCAAGGATAAATATTATAGATTTATAATTTAATTTATCTAGAGTTCAAGAATGTCCAAATTATCAACATGATAACTAATTGTGGAGTAAAATCTAAGAATGAAATTTAAGATTCATATTTCAAAGATAATTTGGACAAAGAAAATAAAACTAATTCGGTCATAAATAGTACTCTGACATGAGTAGTAACCCGGATGAATAGTACTTCAGCATGAATAGTACCCCACATGAATAGTACTCTGGTATGAATAGTACCATGAATGAATAGTACCCTGAAATGAAAAGATTAAAATTTAATTAGAATGTTCAGACCAATATTCCAGTGAAATGATAATAGATGAAGCGCATACCTCAAGGAATTTCTAATCATTTTAGGAATTATAGAAATAATACTTACCATAGTAAGTTTAAATTTTGGAATATGAAATGAAATAATATTACTTACATAATATGTAGTATGAAATAAAATGATATCCCTTACGAGTATTGAATGAAAATAATATTCTTTACCTTAATAAGAGACTAGATACTGCAATAGTGTAATAGCAGAACTTTGTGTTGTTGGTGTGTGCTTGCTTCTCGAATATTCTTCTTCTTTCTCTTTTATTCTCTCTCTATAGTTTTCTCTTAGTGAATTGGTGAGAAAGAAGGAAGAATTGAGCTTCTATTTATAGACGAACTGAAAGTAGCCTTGACAATATGAAGAGGCAAGTGGCTTGACGTTTAGTAATGTGAAAAGGCAACTGGTTTGATGTCTGGTAATGTGAAAAGGAAACTGATTTGACATCTGGTATTGTGAAGAGACAAGTGGCAAGTGGCTTGACCCTTGGGAATGTGAAGAGGCAACTGGCTATTTGCAAAGGGGCAAGTACTATTGCTGAAAGTGACTATTAGATGATGACCTATGGGTCCCATATAATAAGCTAAACTTACAAAATTCCATATATCACCATTATTTCATCTATGTGTTGGCAACTTCTTTCTAATGGTTATGCTACGCATCACATAATTAATCAACACATTTTAATCCTTCAATAATTATTCATTATTGTTATTATAGACTCACAATACTGACAATCAGATCAATCCCAAGAAAGAGGGGACTTTTCGATAATGATTTCTCCTTATTGGCGCGCAATTATATAACCTAACCCCTTTACTAGACAGAACTTCTCGACATTGTCAAAAGTTCTAACTAATAATATCCTTCCAAATAATATGAGTTACAATGTCATGACAGTTATTGATTTAATGATGTGGAATGTTGTGCAGTTGTTACTGTGACAATTATTGAATCAATAATATGAAACATTATGCAACAGTCCCTGTAGCAATTATTGAACCACTAATATTAAATATTATGTAGTATCTACTATGACAATTATTAATAATATAAAACACAGTGCAACTACTATTGCAATTATTGAATCGATAATCAAAATATTAGAAATACTGCACCATCGTATGCATACAACGTCTTCATGTGGAATAACGTGTACTACTGTACTTTTATCACTGGGTATTTCAACAGTTAACGATAAAAGTTTTGCTGTTATTTTATAAAAAGGTTATTTATGTTGGTTTCTATATCCGAAAGTTATTCAATTTGTAGGGCCCACCAATGATTTCTTATTTCGGCGATGTGGTACTTTAACGAATATTATATTCCTGACAGAAAGAATATTCCTCAATAAAATGAATATTCCTCAACAAACTATTTATCTTATAATTTTCATATATCACCCTTAGCTATAACATTTATTAAATCAACACCTTACTATTTAGAATAATATATAAAGAAAATTGATTCTCCCCAGGAACCCCCATATTTCTTTCTCTGTTTGAGGTGTTGGCATCTCGGTGATGGATTTGATCTTGGCTCCAATTAAATGCCTCGGTTACTTGCCAGGAAGCCCAGAAGTTTACTGGATTTAACCCTAAAAGCACACTTGGCTGGGGTCAACTTTAAATTGTATTTGTGAAGCCGGTTGAATAGTTTTCTGAGATGGTCGGTGTTGTCATCCTCCTTTATGTATTTGACGATGATATCATCCACGTAAACCTTTATCTCTTTGTGCATCATGGAATAGAGACATCATGGCTCTTTGGTACATAGCACCCCAACATTGGTAAGTCCAAAACCTAACCGCCGATAGCGGAAGGTTCCCCAAGGGATGATAAAGGCAGTTTTCTCCCTATATTCTATAGCAACCATGATTTGACGATGTCCAGCAAAATAGTCTACAAATGAGTACATGTCATACTGGGTTGTGCTATCTATGAGAATGTGGATGAAACTTACTGGGAAGTCATCTTTGAGACTGCTATGTTCAGGTCCCGATAATCCACACAAACTCGCACCTTCCCTCCAGGTTTAGGCATATGAACCACATTGGAAAACCATGCATGCTTTGAATTGCTTGACTATTTCTTCTTTAACTTTTACATTCAATTCAGGCTTCAATATCCTTAACTTCTATTTGATTGGCTTAAATCCTTTTTTGATGGGTAGTCTATGAATGACTATATTTGTGGACAATCTGACCATGTCATCATACGACTAGGTAAACACATCCTTAAACTGGATTAAGAGTTTAATCAGGTCTTTCATTTGGTTAGGGGTAAGATCATTCCCGATTTGGATTTCCTTGGAATTTTTTGGAGTTTTGATATTGTCAGTGGTGGTTTGCTCAAGGTTAGGTTTAGGTTTGTCTTTGACCCATCCTTTGATCAACTCTGGCACCTCAATGCCATCTATCTCATCTTGTTCAATCCCCATCAGGTCAAAGTCCAGTTCTACATCAAAGTCGTAGTCACTGTTTAGATTTGGCAGTTCATCAGCAAGGCTAAACAAATCTAACTTTGGAGTCCTGAAAATAAAATGCTTTTACTTAATATATGGAACTGTTTAACATATAAAAGTATCGGCACAAACAAAATTAAACTAATACTAACATGCAACAAAAGTAAGCAATTTGATAATATTTACACTTCAGGGTAGATGGACTATCTCTGCCCTTTTACCCTTTGTCGAGTGATGAAAGAAGTGATACTCCAATTATTCAGAGTTAGGTCATTTTTGACAATTTTGATGAAGGGGTTGTTGTTGTCCTCCTATTTAATGATGGCCATAACTGAATCCATATTAGGGTCATCATCTTTCCCTGGAACATCAACCTTAGCCCAATTTATGAAATGGATTGAAGGATGGTTTCCTGCCTAGTTAAATTTCTTGCCACTGATAGCCTCACCCTCAGTAGGTGCTAGGTAGAACATCTTTGCCAATTGAATTTGACTTCCTAGAGGAAATGCTCATTTTAAATCTTTTCTTCCTTAGTGGGAAGGGGCGCTTCTCTTTTGTCTTTAATTGAAGTAACCTTTGACATTAACAGATTGGAAAAAGAGGTAGAAATCTTTCTCATAGGTTTCTTAAAGCCCGCTTTAGTGAAATCCAATAACATAATGGTTGATAGATGAACCGGCATATGTTTATGCGGGTTTCTATGCTTTGATCCATGGAAGTAGCCTAATACATCTTTCCCTGTCTGGCTAGGTATCTGAATTGGAATCTTGATTCCTTGTTAATTCTTTCCCATCCCTTTGCTAGGCCAAAAGCCCAAGGCTATCATCTCTTGACCGACATACATTACTTCGGGAGAGATTCTTAGTTTTAAGGTTGGTGCCCCAATAGATCGATAATGAGTAGTTCTCACTTCAAATGCTTGAAAATTAGCAGGCTCAACTCCTTCATTGAGGCTGATCAAAAACATACCCCTTTGTACATGGACTAGATATTCTGGCTCGGCATTAACAGTCACCAGATTGCCATTGATGATGCATTTCAACTATTGATGAAGTGTGGATGGGACTGCTCATGCTATATAAATCTAAGGTCTTCCCAATAGTAAATTGTATCTGGTAGTGATGTTTAACACTTGGAATAAGATATGGAATGATCTCCACTGAAAGCTCTATTTCTCTTATCGTGTCCCATTCAGATCCATCAAAGGCTCTTATGATGACATGACTGCTACGGATCCGGTTTGGGTTTATTTTCATTTTTTCTAAGGTATCATAAAGACATATGTTCAAAGAAGATCCTCCATCTATTAATACCCCTCCTATCACATATCCAGAGGATATCACTACTATATGTAAATACTTGTGATAACCAGTTTCTTCTGCTGGTATGTCATTATTAGTGAAGGATATAACATTATTGTTAAGGATGTGATCTAACAGGTGACAAAAAAAATTTATATCCACCATTTTTGGCAAGTAAGCTTCTTCCAGGACTTGCATCGAGATTTTAGAATGATCATCCAAGGATAATATCATATCCAGGATGGAGATTTGTCGGGGTGCTACTTTCAAACACCACTTTTGCTTCATTATACCCCATTTTGCTGAGGAATTTTGTGATCTTCTCCTCAGGTATTTTCCCCAAGGTTTTGGCAACTGGTTTTAATACCCTTTGAGGTAGGTATAAAGGGTTATCCTTAGGTAGGATATCAATGCAATCTGATGTGGATCCTTCATTTTCCCCATAATTCCGTGGGACCTTTTTCAAACTGGTAATATGATACTGAGGTCGAAATGGAAACATTAATGGTACTGGTGCATCAATCCTCATAGAAAATTTTCCCATGTTATCAACTCCTCCTTGAATTACCAAGGGTACTATAGACGTGTCTCCTTCATAGGAAATGACCGCTATAATTTCTTTCAAGTTTCTTATCCCGGGAGGAAATATCTCTTCTTCTTCTGTAGGGAAGGCAGTTCTGTTTACCATTTACAGATCACCACTCTCAATGAGATTCTGAATTAGGTGTCGGAGTGCCCAATAAATTTTTTTGTCATGACCAGGGGTGTTGGAATGGTATTAGCATATTTTAGAAGCATCGAACCTCCTTGATCGGGTGTTCATTGGAGGTAACAGTTCTGTGATCTTTCCTTCATTGATCAACATCTGTAGAATCTCCTCCCTGGATTAGTTTAAAGGGGTGGATTTTCTCTTAGTTGCAAACTCTTTACGAGCCTAGAATCTTAATTACCTAAAAAATTTATTCGTCTAGGTTTCATGTTCTTTCAAATGAGAATGATCCCTCATAGCAATTCAGAGGATTCTAGGTGGAGGAATGCTTGTTTGATTTTGATTGATCTGACTTATCAGCTGTCGAGTTACTTGGATATACCATTAACTCTGCCAATTGATCAATCTGCTCCTTGATGGATTTTAATTCATTTTCCATTGAAGACTATCCTTTTGAATATACCAACTTAGCAGGGTTACATTCATCTAGCAGAGGATTATCCTGGATGTGTGGTTGTTCTGGTGTTGTTACCATAATTTCACCATTATCTATCATATCCTAGATCTTGTGTTTCAAAGACCAACATTCTTGTGTATCATGGCCAGGGGAACCAGAATGATACACACATTTTTTACTTGGGTCATAGTTTTTCCCATTTGGATTTGTAGGGGGAAGAAGTTGAATGATCTTCTTCTGGTTTGTTAGAATCTTCAATATATTTCCTAGTGAATCCCTCAAGGGTGTAAAATTTATTCTGCACTTAACCTCTTCTTCCTTCTGAAATGGAGGATTAGGAGCCGTTACAGATGTTTGAAATGGAGAATAATTATTCTGCTTTTGAATAAGCGGGTTCTTACAACGTCGTTGAGTTTGACCCTGGAGTATCAAGGATACATCTTCTTCCTTTTTCTTATATGCCCTCCGAGGGTTACTCCCATAATTTTTAGTCTGGATATGCTCTACAACTACCTCTAAAGTAATAAGATCTTTTATCTTTCCAGACTTTAACCCCATTTCAACCATTTCTCCATGTTTAATCATTTCAGAAAATGGTTTTCCTATTCCAGCTAGGACCCTCTCATAATATGGAGCTTCTTGAATGTCGATGAATTTCATCACCATTTCAACCTATGTCATTGGTGTGCTAACTTGCATTGCCATACACCTCAATCTTTGGGCGTAGTCTTGGAAAGACTCATTGTTCTATTTTTTAACTTTGGTCACTTGATATCTATCCGGTGCCATTTGTGACTAGAAGCTTTTTTGATTTAGCAAGGCATGGGCTAGCTCTTCCCAGTTGTGTACTTTGGAATTATCAAGTCGGGCATACCATGCTCTGGCTTCTCTAGTTATACTTTTTAAAATATATACATTCTCAACTTCTCATCATCTACATAGGATCTGAGTTCTCCAATGTATACTTTCATATGGGTATAAGGATCTCCTAACACATTGTACTTTTCAAAATCTGGGACTTGGAATTTATTCGGATAGCGATCCCCTAGAAATATGCAAAGATCTAAATAGTTGACTCTCCCATATGTTCCAGTCCCTTTGATTAACCGGATGGTTTCTTCCATTTGCTGGACTTTCTTTCTAATATCACCAGTTTCCCGGTCTTCCCTGAGATTTGTGATTTCAGGGGTTGAGGTCTTTGAGGATAATGAAGAAGTTGAACTAAACTTAACTGAAGGTTCAAATCGTGTAAAAAGAAGAATTATGCTGACATCATGTCCTCCAAGAAGCCCAATCACAAGATCACCAATTATGCTGACATCAAGTCCTCCAAAAAGCCCAATCACAAGATCACAAACTCGATCTACTCAACCATCACATGTGGGTCGAACAAGCAAATTACGTTCAATGATTGCACATTTACCGAATGCCAATGATGGTCATGCAAATGATGTGCGTACTCCCATTTCTACCTCGATGCAACATACTATTAACACTACAGTTGGTGAAAATTCTACCCCACTAACAAAATGTGGCTCGATACCGATGTCCGATGAGCAAGAGTCCGCACAATTTGAGTTTTATGTAAACCTATTTAGTAGACATATGTTATACACATGTGTGTGTATATATATATGATATACATAATTATTACTTTCTTGTTAATTTGTTGTTCCTTTTACTTTTTGACATCTAATATTTTGAATAACTTCATCTTCAGCAAAGAAAATACGCGGACCTACTCGCGGTATTGGTCTTGAGAAACTCACCAAGTCAAAAGGAAAGAAGTTGGCTATCAATGTGTCACCTAGTAAAGGAAGGCCCATAGATCCTACAGAATCTGCTAAGTTGTCGTCAGAGATAGGATTGATGGTCCGCCACCACCTCCCAATGAATAGGAAGTTCAAGGATATTACAAAGGGAGTAATTGAAGAATCATTGTTAAGGGTTGAAGTAAGATGCAATAATATTAAATTATACAAATATTGTTATTCATAGTTGAGTTTGCATTTGTCCTTTTTGGCAATTAGTTTTTATTATATGCCTTGTCTATAAATCCATGGAGAATGACACTCATTAGGATACACGATTTGTTAGATAAAAGGTGTGAGTAACAGTTGAATTCATGGATTAGAGTTTAATAGGCTAATTTTGTTGTTTTTTGTCTCATGAACTAAATAATGTTGCTGGATTTTTTTTAGGCTCACTTCGATATCGACCTTTCTAAACCTCATGTGAAGCGTGTTGCACTTGGAATAATGAAGGATAGGAATAGAGCGTAGAGGTGCAAGCTTTATAAATTATTCAAAACTTTTCAATCAACCGAAGATGTTAGAAAAAATCCTCCAAACAACATTGATATTGCCAAGTGGACTGAAATGTGTGATTATTGGACATCGCCAAAATTTATTGTATGATTATTATAACTTTAATCGTTTATTTTATATGCTTATTATTTTCAGTTTTTTTTAAAAGATTAGATTTTTTTTATCGCACCATACATGATTTTTTTTTCCAACATCGCTCAGAAGTAAACAAGAAAAATCGAGGCAATAATGCCATTTACAGTGGAGGGTCAAAAACACTTGTCGTTCATCATGCTGAGAAGGTATGTAATTATATATGTTCAAAATCATTCTTGTGTGAACCAGCCTATTATTTTAAGCAAAGTAGGATCTTTTAAGATCGCCTAATATGCCATTGAGTGTTTCATTTTACTCTTTAACTTCAACAAAATCAACCACTACCATGTGTAGTAGCTAGAATAACTAATGCTTGCTATCAAGGTTCTACAATACATAGGTATTTGGCATAGTCTCATTTTAAGCACTATGGAAAAATTCACCAATTCCTCTACTAGTTATTGCGAAGGTAAGGTTGTCGGCAATGCAGCCAGACCATAAGATGGTGAGAAGGCTGAAAACGAGGAGGATCCATTACCCGAAAGGATAGAGATGTTGAAGAGAGAATTGTCATTGTTCATGTACACAATTGGATCTGTTAGGTTGCAGCTGTAGTAAGAATGCTCTGTTACTTGAACAACTGAATCTTGACTTGGTGGGTATAGGAAAACTGCACAAAATCATAAATTTTGACTGAGATTTGAGGATATCATGCATACATTAAAAAACTAAGAGAAACAACAAAAAAACTTATGGAGGGAGTCTCTAATCTTGAAGTTGTGATTCTTAGACCATTTGGTGTAGACGAGTCAATTTGATGAAGTGAGCAACCCCCAAACATCTAAATCTCCAACCTTGTATTGGTAGCATAAGACTTTGGTTTGGGTACTATGGAGCAGTTCAAGTGGAATGGGTATTTGGCATAGTTCACTTGCATTCTACCTTTAATTTCAAATATTTGCATGAATGGTATGATTAAAGTTTTAGCAACATGTTTTTGTTCCACAAACATCAAATGATGGAATCAAAATGGTGAGCCAATAACAGGAAAAGTAAATTAGGAGGAAGAAAAATAAGATATTTGCTTCATTTCAAGACATAGTTAAGATATGGGCTTGATTTTTAGGACACTGGTAAATTCAGTATATTGTGACACCTAAATAGTAAAATAACTTCACAATGACTGATAAACTGAAACTTTCATGTATGCTCCAAATGAATGACCAGAAGTAACTTTTTAGTATATCTTCTGATTTTGTACAGCTTCATATAAGGTTTTCCAGGCCATATTGTCATGTATTTTAAAGAGGTTAAAATGAATAACAATATTCAAAGCTTCTTGAAGTGCAATTGTCGGAATTATCTTGTACCTTATTGTCAAACTGATGCTTGCTATGCTTGAAACTAGAAAACTAGGATACTTAAGCCTTAATTCATATTCCTTGTACAGAAAATTATACAATAATGCTCTCGTTTTTAATTTATCTAATTTGATTTTCAGGGAGATCCAATTGAAGGTTACAAGAGCACACATCAGAAAAAGGAAACAAATGACTGGATACAACATAAAAATGAAGCTGTATACATAAGTTATACGAACCTTATCTTGTTTTTAAATTTTGGATTATGTAATGAATTAGTTACATTTGTTGTTAATTTCACAGAATGAAATGAAATTACTTGAGTCTGAATGCACCTCTGAGATGAACGCAGAATCTGCAAATTTTGAGAATAATGACAAAAGGGAGATTATGACTCGAGTGTTGGGTAAGAAGGCAGGGAGATCGATTGGCTTTGGATTTGGACCTCGAGTAGATAAGTCTTCATCTATCGATAAAGAAAAAGTTGCATTGGCAACAGAGTTAGAAGCGTCTCACAAAAAAAATGAAGAGCTTGAAGCAACCATTCAGGCACAAAGAAAACGGATGGACAATCTTGAAAATTTACTTAACAAGTTAGCCGAAAATCCACAATTTCTACAGTTGATTCAAGGCAACAGCAGCTCAAGGACAGAAAGAGTTGGAAATAACTCTTGATCGATATTTATGGACATTCAAAACTGTTAGAACTTTTGATGTGAACATTACTTAATATTTTGGATATTAATGTTGAACTTTATGTTAGACTTGGTAAATCAGTAATTTATAGTATAATGGATGGTATTTGGATTTTGATTTTCCAATTTTTGGTTAAATATGATGGAAAGATTTGATTTAGTTAATCTATTGTTGTAGTTGATGGTTTGTTATTGTTACAGTTCTTAACGTGTTTCAGGCCAAAAATTGGTTGGTTTTGTCTATGTTTTATATTGTTTGGACTGTCTTGCTATGAATTTGTTAACTTTTTTGGACTGTCTTAACTTGTCTATGCCTCTTGGGTCCCATAAATGTTCAAATTCAGCATTGTTGGACTACAGGTTCATCAACATTACCATGTATCTTATTTTAGGCAAGTTTAAAGGAGAACTCACGTTTGATTCGTGCTAAGGCATTACGAGCAGTAAGTAGAAGTGTCAATGAATTCTCAAGTCACTTGCTATTGCGGTGACCACTTGCTATCTTTTTTTGTGGACTTACTTCATGTGCTCCTTATTTTTCATGAGAGCAAAGTTAGTATTATTGTTGAAGGCGATCAGGAGGCTTTGCGTGATAAGCTTGTTCAAACCTTCATTGAAGGAAGGTTTTCATGACTCTTCTATATCTCATTATGTAAATAACTCTCGAACTTGTTTGCTCAAGATATTACCTCACATCCTGATGTTGGTTTGAAGGTATTTATAAAGTATTGGGAAGTTGTATCATCTGCACTAGCAATTGGTTGGCTTGATATTGTGGTATGTATTACGTCCCAGTTATCATTTAATGTTTCTCAGTAAAGTAGGGTCTGATGCTGCTTGATTATCTCTGATTTGCAGAGCTAGAACAGAACTCAAAGAAGAAAACTTGATCTGTTTCGCCCATGAAAAAAAGGGGCGAATATGGGGGATTGTGGATCGAAACCAGAGAGGCTGTGGAATGGATATTCGAAGGAATAATAGAAGTCGTAGAAGAGTAACAAAGACACCCTCTTTATCTCACAAGCTCAATAAAGTGGATCCTTCTTCTGTTTCAATAGATCACACATACTGAAATCCCGCATATCAAGGTATCCTATTATTCACTTTTTGGTAAGATTTAATGAAATCCTTTTTGGGTAGTTTTCATTTTCTTAATAAGGTTAGTTTTGTTTACTAATCTATCTAAATACTGGTGGTTGTATGCAACCTTTTCTTTTTTTTTTTGAAAGACTATCAATTTTGTTAATGCCTTATCTGTATGGGCTGCCATGAAATGTTAGATTTTTGCCTTTAGTTTTTTGCTTGATTCTTAACGATAGGATTACTATCTGTTTTTTTCGTTTCGCTGTCTAAAAATTTCATACTGAATGATTAACGTATTGCAAATCGCAAACACCATTCATCTTTACTGATGAGCATAAAGGAAATTTATTTGCATGCAAGTATTTTAACAGTGGTTACTCCTAAATAAGTTCTCTATGTAATATGGTGCTACTTGCTACAATTGTATCCAAACATTAATGTATGTTAAAGGTGGAATTATCACATCTGTTGGGAAAACATGGTTCCAAACAAGTGAAATGGTTCACTACTTTTGTGTTGTGGCATATGCTTTACGTTTTCCTGACGGTTAACTGGCTCTGATTTACTCTGCAAGTAGAGTTCTCTTTTTTCCATCAGTTTATTTTAGTTTTTGATTAAATTATATAATACAAAAAAGGGTAATAGTCAATTGATGCGGATGATTTGGCAGTGATCATCTAGTGATTAACAATTATTTTGTGGAGGGTCATGCACACAAAATATACGATTGTGTTTCCACCATACTTTGGTCTGCAGCATTTGAATTGTAGCTATTTTTTACTTTTTCCCCTTTTGAGTGCATGTTGGAGCGTGCTTTTCACCTGTACTGAATGATCAACGTATAACCGATGGAAAAATTTATTTACAGTTGCTATATGGGATCTTTAAAAGTGTAGGCAAGTAAACTATCTACAATATTATTCATGCATTGCAAAATTAAGACTATGAAGGCAAATAGTATATTTGTACTTAAAATTATGTGGATTTTTTTGAAACAGTTGGATACCCTCAATATCCTCATCCTGGACTTGTCAGAGGACTTTGTGAACACACAGATGCTGGTGGGGTATTTTTCTTACTCCAAGATGAGCAAGTCTCGGGTCTCGAGTTCTTCAAAGATGGACAATGGGTGCAGATTCCACCTTCTAAGGACAATACCATCTTCATAAACATAGGCGATCAAGTGGAAGTGTTATCTAACGGAAGGTATAAGAGTGGTTTTCACCGTGTCATGGCAGGCAAAAATGGAAGCAGACTCTCCATCGCCACTTTCTACAATTCAGTGACAAGGGTACTGTCTTGTTTACAAGGACCTACTGCAGCACACTGTTCTCTTATTCATATACTTTGTTATTTTGAAAGGTACCCCTTATAGTTTGTATTTGAAGCATATCATGTTATCTAAATTTAAAGCTTCTAATAAAAAGTACTTGTGACAGGTAAACTGTGACCTATATTTGGTGTTTTATTCATCTGTGCTATCGGACATCTCAAGGTTTTTGATAAGAATGATTTTACCATAGATGTTTTAGTGTGCATAACCGCTTCGGTCAATGAAAGCCTATGATAATCTATAACATTTGAAGACTATACATAGCAAAAAAAAATTTGCAACTTTAAAAATTTCATAAACATGTCGGCTAATTCTTGAACATACATGATAACAAATTGATTGATTCAAGATAGCTTGCGTTAAATAATTGTTCGTTCCATAACACTTCATTGGATATTAAAGATTTGTAAATTTCATGTCTAGCATCTTCTACACACATCAACTTTTGGCAGAACATTGAAACATGAGACGGTGCGAGCAATGGCTTTTGTTGAACTTACGCGTTACAACAACTGTAGTTTATCGAGGTTAAAATTACACAAAAGTGTTTGCCCAATAATAAAGGACATTCCCTAGTCCTCTATGGGATTTCATAGCAGTGGCTTTTGAATTACACCCTTAACTTGTTTATATTAGACCATAGAAGAATTGCACCTCATAACCTTACGAAAAGAGAACAGATGGAGCAAACTCAGTAACAATTCAAGCATTTCTTATATCAATTAAATAACCTCACATCTTAAACGAAAATTTGTGCTTCTTATTCGAACTGCATTTCATAAACTACCTTTGGCTCATATTTCCCTCAGGGATGTATATTTAAGTTTCAGTCTTCATAGTCTTTGAACCACAGTAATTTAGGATGATTGGTAGTACTATTATTATTATTATTATTATTATTATTATCTTAATTTAAGGTAACATTTTAATAGTCGTTGCAAAAAGTTGTATGAAATATGCAATGAAAATAAAAATTATTGCCAATGAATGTGGTCCATATTAGGCAACGAAATATAGCAACAAAAAAACTTTTGTTGCTCACAATGAGGAGAAATCAAGTGGTTAGAAATTTTGCAACAAATTTCTAACGAATTTTGTTTCCAAATTTTGCAACTACTAAAAAATTGTTGCTAAAGCCCCATTTTTAGCAACAAAAAAACTTTCGTTGCCCACGATGACGGGAAATCAAGTGGTCGAAAATTTTGCAACGAATTTCTAACTAATTTTTTTCCCGCCAATGAATTAGCAACGAAATTTTGCAACGACTTATGAATTTCGTTGCAAAAAGTGAAAGCCTGACACAATCTGCAACGAAGGACAAATTTTGTTGCTAAACATATACTTTTAGCAACGACTTATAAAGTCGTTGCCCAAAAAATCGTTGCTAAAGGCCCATTTTTTTGTAGTGTTGGTTGACCCAATAGTCCCCAAAACAAAACAAGAAGATTACTATCATCTTCTTTCCAATGGTGAGTCTTCTCTTGACATATAATTATCTCTGTTTTCTCCAATTGAGAATTATATTTCAAACAAACTCGAAGATCATATAGGTAGTGCTCGTAGATATACTTAGCAAGTGGATGTGTACAACCCTGTCTTATGATAACACGAGGTTGTATGTCATTAGTCATCTTGTATGATACTGGCAAAACACCCTTCCAAAGTTGGGTTCACCTCACCCTATTTGGTTCACCAAAATTAAATATCAAATGACGTATATAATACGACACACTTATCTAAAGTTCTCAATAAAATTATTTCCATACTATTTAGGGAGAACCTCAATAGCTATAGACCACCGTTCTATTCTCGTGTTACCCCCGCTTGACCTAGCTATACTCTTATTACCTGAAAGGAATTGTGAAGCAAAAGGGTGAGCACAACTAGCTCAGTAAAGAATATTATGACTAAAGATAATTAAATTATCAATAGCCTTCATCAGTAATAAATCAGAGATTTAGAATATATGGTAGATGATAAAACTTTTCAACCATAGTTGCAGCAGAACGAGCAATCCATTAGAAGAGTCAAATAGACCATCAGATCTATTATCTTCTCCATGTTAAAAGTCCACCAATAATGTTTTATCCCTGTAACATCAATCAACAATTCTTGTCCACAATCATATGAATAGCTCATAATCATAATTGTGATTCTAAATTCCTCTTGGCACCCAGGACGAAGATAATTTTCATCATCTATCTTCACCTGAAACATCAAAAATCATGGTTATACCAAATCATAATTCCGGCTCATAATCATAGTAATAAATTCATCTTTGCACTACGTCCAAAGATATTCATTAACAATTTATCTTTGCACTACAGGCCAAAGACACAACTGTATTCTAGAAGAGTCAAGTGGAGCATGATATCTACTATCTTTTACAAATTAAAAGTGTATAATCAATATTTTATCGCTGAGACTCAGCTTAAAAAATAATCCACATCATCGAATCATCCCTGCACTAAGGCCAAGGATATTCATGTAATCATCAATGGTCATGATTATGCAAGAATAATCCTCGGTTATAATCATACCAATAGCATCCATCAATGCACTACACGGCGACAATGAGGACTTTTACCACATCATCTATAACATTATCGGTCATGATTATCTTGGTGATCCTCGGTCATAATAATACAAATAAGCGATTATATCTATGCACATAAGCCAAAGCTACTCATCAATCAATAGTTCATCTTTGCACGTAAGCCAAAGATATACAACTGTAAAACCAATAATCAACAGCCCATCTTTGCACGTAAGCCAAAGATATACAACTATAAAACCAATAATCAACCGTCCATCTTTGCATGTAAGCCAAAGATATACAACTGTAATACTAATAATCAACAGTCCATCTTTGCACGTAAGCCAAAGATGACTTTCATCATAATATAAGTATGAGGATGATGATAATGATATAAGCATTAATCAAACAAAATCAAAGAAAAATATTAAAGACTTTAAATTTATCCAAAGTTTAAAAATATCCAAATTGTCAACATGATATTGCTTTGTGGAGTAAAATTCAAGAATAATATTCATGTACCAAAAATAATTTGAACAGAAAAGAAATATATTTTTCGGATAAATAGTACCCCGCAATAGTACCCTATGAATAGTACTTCGGGAATAGTTCCTCATGAATAGTACCCCGACATGAAAAGTACCCCAAATACCTGACTGAATAATATTTGGGTGAATAGTAATTTGAGTGAGTAGTAACCCGTGAATAGTAACTCGTGAATAGTACTCTGACATGAAAAGTGCCCCGAATACCCGAGTGAATAATACTAGAGTGAATAGTAATCGGGTGAATAGTAACCCGTGAATAGTAACTCATAAAAAAATACCAAAGAAAATGATATTCCATGACGAGTACAAAAGAAATGATATCCCAAATGATTATAATAGAATATACGAAACTGCAAATGGATTTTCACCCGCCATGCGGTAATTCATGTAGACAGATCATTTCCACAATTTAATAAAGAATGAATACGAAGGATCATTCACCATGCATGCGGTAATCCACATAGACAAGTTATTCCAACAGAATAATAAAGAATGGAACCAGGTCATGCGTAATCCGCACAGACAAGATATTCTAATAGAATAATAAAGAAGGGAACCAGGTCATGCATAATCCGCACAGACAGGATATTCCAACAGAATAATAAAGAACGAAATAACAACAGAATTCACCAGGCATGCGATAGACCGCACAAAGAGGTTATTCCAATAGAATAATAAAGAATGGAATAACAGAAGAATTTCACCATGTATGCGGTACTTCACATAGACAGGTTATTCCAACATAATAATAAAGAATGGAATAACAACCCTTACAAGTATTGAAAGAAAATAACTCTCTTCATGAATACGAAAGAATAATACCCCTTAAAATAATAATGATATCCCTTACCTCAGAAGAAGACTGGATACTGGAATAGTGAGGTAGCAGACTTCTCTTCTTCTTTCTCTCTATAATTTCTCTCTATAATAATTGCTCTATAGCTTTAGTGAATTGGTGAAAAATAATGAAGGAATGAGCTTCTACTTATAGGAAAATATAGTTTCGATAATTGCACGTTTTGGGGCTTGAAATATTACAGTATAATACCTTCCTCTTCCTCTTTTTCTTTATTTTTAATTTAGTCCTACAAGTATTATCAAACTTGCATCACCTCCCCTAATAGTAAATCATGTGAATCAATAGAAAATCATGTGACTCAATAGTTCTAAACATGTGAAAAAATTAATTATAGTATAGTACCTTCAACTATACCTCCATTTTTAACTTAGTCATGCAAGTATTATCAAACTTGCACCAACTCCCCTAATAGTAAATCATGTGAATCAATAGTACACACATGTGAACACATAGTTATAAGCATGTGAATTAATAGCAATTAATTGCTCATTTATCCGGTTAATTACCCGATTAGTCAATATAACCTCCAGACATCAATTATTATCGAAATAAATGTCAATTTTCACTAACACTAATAATTCCAACAAAATGAAACTATCAATTTCATCTTTAATCAACATGAACTTATTCATCATTAATATTATAATTCATAATATTTAACAAACTGTGTCGTTCCTGTGAAGAGGGGTTTTCCAATAAGGATTTCTCCTTATTGGCGCGCAATTAGGTGACCAAACCCTCTTTGACAAAACTTCTAGACATTGTCAATATTGCAAATAATAATATGAATAACTTTGTCGTCTCAATTATTGATTTAATAATATAACATATTATGCAGATGATACGGTGACAACAATTGAATCAATAATATGAGAGATATGATGCAGTAATTACTGTAGCAATAATTAAGTATAACTGAGTGATTACTCAGGTAAGCATCAATAATCAATACCGTGTGCTACTATGCAATCACGCCTATTACTGTACTTTTACTACCGGGTAGTTCAACAGTTTTAACGGTAACACTTTCGCCGTTATTTTTATAAAAAGATAATTTTATCGTTTTTTAACTACGACAATACTTCCGTCGGGGGTTCCACTAATGATTATGCCGTCGAACGAATATTCTCTATGAAAATGAATATTCCCCTACCAATCGAATATTCCCTGAAACAACGAATAACAACTTGCTTACTTTGTAAAATTTTCAAATATAACCCTTAACTTTAACCCTTTCTCAAAATAACCATTTACTAAATAACATAATAATTATAAGAAAATTGAATACTTTCATTTTATAAAATTTGGGGTCTTACAAAGCATATCTGAGTGGTGCCTATCCTGAGCCTCGCGGGATTATGCTCCTCTTGAGTCTAGTAATCAGCTACCGACGGCTTTGCCTCCTAGTGGAGTAATCACACAACATACATTCATATATATTCATCGCGCCTCACCGCATGCATGATAACATTGTGCGAAGCACTAATATAAAACATTATAAGCATTCATTTGCATTCATTCAATATAAAGAAAACATTCACACATATACTGATAAAAGGGAATTAAAAAGATTGAAATGC
This sequence comes from Panax quinquefolius, assembly GCA_020205615.1. Classification (NCBI taxonomy): domain Eukaryota; kingdom Viridiplantae; phylum Streptophyta; class Magnoliopsida; order Apiales; family Araliaceae; genus Panax; species Panax quinquefolius. The sequence goes on along the minus strand of CM035152.1, from coordinate 46,565,321 downwards.
GGCTTAAGCCCTCTACTGTCCCCAACAAAGTCGCCACCTGTCGACGTCTGGAATTTTCCTAAGTTGTTGTTTGTTACCATTTGATGTGTTCTATTCATTTTATCTTTCAAGGGTGTGTTTTTAGAAGAGACCGACATACAACGCTAACGATTTGGAAAAGATTGATTTTAATGATTGAGCCGAATTAGACAAAGACGCTGGTTGAAATGATTTTTACAATATGGCTTAATACGTGAATCCATTTAATTGGTTTAGAACTCGAGATTCATAGAGTTCGGGGGCTTGAATAAGCGAGGGGAAGGTGTTAGGCACCCCTCGACTTCCATGAAACATGGTTACCGCTACTTTTTTATTCCCTATATATTTAATGTGTGTATGTGTGTGTTAAAAGCTTCTGCTTTGAAAAGATATTTAGTGCTTTATTTGAAAGTAGTGTTGTGCCCCTTTTAACCCATATACAAAGGGTTTGATTTATATAAAAGTTCATTTTTCATTTAAAGTATATAAAAGTGAGGTTTTGAAAGATGATTTTCAAACCCTTTTGCCAAATAGGAATCAAGGCCCTTTGATACTTCCATTTTAACTAGATTTGGCTTGATTTAATTTTATTGAGACGCGAAGCATATTTGACAGTAAATTAAACTATTTACAAGTATCGGGCTCCTTATGGGCATGGAAGCCATTGAAGTAGCCCGAGCACCACATATATGATTTTCACTATTTCGAAGCCTTAAATTCGGATAATTGTTTTAAGGCCCAAGGATTACATATACAATGGGTTGCAAGCTGGCTGTATAACTTAAATAAGTCCATCACAGGAATCGAGTTTTAGATTCATTGATTGAATCTTTACCCGAATGGTTCCTAGGATCACATCGCATCATTTAAAATCTTGCATGAAATGGATATTTCAATAAAACATAAAAAAAACTTTTAAACTTCACTCGAACAAGAATTTATTGATTAAATCCTTGTATATGAGTAAACGGCTTCCCGTTTCCTCTAGATACAGATCTATGGTCACGTGGTTGCTAAATATTTACAAAACTAAAAATTAAACTAGATCTATCTATCTAGATCTTAGTCATTCTAGCTCAACGGTTCAGGTTTTACAGCTTTTGAACCGGTTAAAAGCTAGTGTTGCCTAATTTTCTTACTAGCATTTAACACGCAAGTATACGCGTTTAATTGTAATACTTAGGAAGCAAGGATATCGTTTGCAATTGCAATGTAATTAATCCTATTTTAAGCTACAAAATATTGTTTGTGATTTGAAAAATTAAATTAACAAAATTAATACTCCCTCCATCCCTAATTATTTGACATTTTATAGTTTTTTATTTGTTCCTAATTATTTGACGTTTGTTCAAATCTAGGAGAATTAATGAAAATTTTTCCAAAATTACCCCTCATTACTCTGCCTATTTTTTTGATACTTTAAACTCTTTCTCTCTCCTTATCCCAACAAAACTCTTCTTATCCCAACAAAAGATTTAAGTGTATTATAGACAATTGAGTACTATATTTAATGTTTTCCAATCATTATCTTAATTCTTCTGTCCACCTCTAAAACAACAAATAACTAGGGACAGATGGAGTAATTAAGATAAGAATTTCATAAGACTAACTGCAGATTTAACAGATTAAGATTATAACTTCTCTTGAAATTTTATTTAAATCAATTTACTTCTCATTCAGTTCAGTTAATTAATATGAATCATTATCCAAGAATTCTTTATATTACTCATTCACTTCTTTTAAAATACACGTGAATTAATCCCCCTAAATTTGTTCTCTACGATTAAGAATTATGAAGAACACCCTAATCAATCAACTCACTATATTCCAATGTAAATATAGTTAATTAGGGTTTTAAGCACAAATTCTTTTAATGGATATAAAAGACACATAGGTATATTCCTATCCTACATGCTAATCATATTAATCTTATTCAGATTATATGAACAAATTTTATTATATCTAGATCTAAATCTATATTCCATCTTCCAATTTTATATAGATTATCACAGTATTTGTTGGCCAAATAATTAATCAATAATGCAAGATATAATAAATAATTCAATAAAAACTGACTTTTATTTGATGGGAAGGTTTAATTTAAACTACATACCAAGTTTCGTTGCAATATTAATTAAAATTTAGTTCATGATAATAAAGAAAAATATAATCCAAATGAATAATTCAAACATCTCAGATAATTACAAAGTTTAAGAATTTAGAGAAGACTAGAAGAAACTTGTCAGATTGCTCCTAGATCTCTCTTTGTTCTTCAGCCTTTGTACTTCTCCTTTTTGCTTCCTTCGTTGTTCTCTCTGAAGTTTTCTAGATAAACTCCTCGATACGTCTTTTCCGATGTCTTCTCCTTTTTGTATTGGTCTAAGCCCTTATCAAGATTCCTATTTGTCTTCAAAATCAACTTAATAGTAGAAAAATCCTACTTTGGTCATGCATGAACGCCTAGGCGCGCATCCTAGTTCATTTCCAAGCGCCTAGGTTCTTGATTGGGACATCAGAATTACAAAAATGCCATCCAACTTGAATTTTAATAATTTTTAATTATTTTCTTTCCCAAATGACTAATTTGACCCTGCAGCTCCATCCTACAAGAAATAAACACAAAAACAAATAAAAATATACTAAAAACACTTAAAGATAGAAATAATTAAGTTTAATAATACCGAATTCATAGGTATAAAACATACTCATCAAATACCCCCAAACTTAACCAATTGTTTGTCCTTAAGCAATGCAAATAAAAAATACACCCTAACTATATGCCTACAAATTCAGCCATCAGTCAGTATGAAATCAAACAAATTTGCCTAAGAGGTAACAACAATAGATTCAAATAATACATCCAAAGAAGATAATTTAATAACTCATACCAATCCATAAATCAAAGCATGTTATTACTGATGCAGTGATTGTGTGTTTAGCAACCATTAAAATCAACTATAGTTAAAATACATTGCATAATATGCTTCTTAGAGTAAAAGCCACAGTTTTAACTTAAGAAACTTTGTTCACAAATTAAGCTCCAGCTAAAACTACACAATCACCAAATTCAGAGTCAATACATAATTTATTTATTCTTTTATTTGCTAACGAGAGCATTTATGCTTTTTCTCATGTTTACACTTAACTGTGCAATGTCTAGTTCTCTTAGGCTTTTCAAGGTTACCTATGTAGTGAGCTTTCGACCAACGACTCCTAAACCAGACGGCTTTAGGCCGCTGGGTGTAGAGAAACCCCTAAGGGCTTACTTACTCGAATAACAAAGGCCACAAAACTAAACTAGTCAATGTGTTTATTCATATGATTTTTTTTCTTTTTTAGGATTTTCTATTTTTTTCTCTTTTTTTAATTTAAAAATCCCATATTTTCCCCCTAACATTAGTTTTTGCGTCATCGTAGCCTTTACTACAAGTTTGCCGATTTTCCTTCATTAAAACCAAGATTTCCCCCAAGAAGACAATTATGCGATCATTTAAACTAAGTTAATCAAAATGGTCAACCTAACATGCTATCTAGTTACATTAGTTTCAAACATGATAAGATTTACATCATGATATGACACTACATCCATGTCTCAGTTGTAATATTGTTCAAATGTATACGCGATCCCAATCTCATCATTGGCTAAGTCAAACTCACATTAATTGACATGCTCGGATTCATGCAATATGAACTAACTAAATGCAAGATTTTTTTTTTTTACAAATCAGAATGATAACTACATGCAAAACTACATAATGAATGAGTTATGTTAAACGAATGCAAATACTAAATGACTGTAACTAAATGAATGTAATGCAACTAGAAGAATGCACCCCAAAACTTAACATATACAATGTCCTTATTGTATAAAAAAATAAGAAATTAGGCATTGACGACTTCCTTAAAAGATCAAAGCCTTACTCCTCGTCAGCATCCTCTACTTCTTCTTCATCAACCTTATCCTCAGGGGGTAATTCATTCGAGGGGTACACAGACAAGGGTGGAGGTGGTCGAAATTGGTAAGAAGCGCCTGCTAGATTCATGTGGTTGAACATCTCTATGAATGATGCATTATAGTTCAGAAATATATTCGCTTGTCACTGAGTTAGTCTATTCTACTGCCTATCCATCCGGCCAAAACCCTGCTGAATTTATGCAGCCACCATGTCAATCCTTCTAGTTTGATGTCTCTAGTCTCGACGAATATCCTCAAAAAAATTCATTTGGTGCACGTAACTCCCAATTTGTAGTAGGATATTTATTCATTACGCTTCGTCGTGGCTCTCGAGGCAACAATAATGAAACATAACCTTCTTAGGTGTGGTTTGCCCCTAGCCCATACTCTGTATTTTTTATAACCGAGTGGTAAATTGGGACTAAAAGAGGTTGTCTAGCTTCCTCGGGATCCTACTTTACTCTAGCTTGTTGACATAGTCCAGTAATCAAAGATGAATGAGGTAGTCCACCTAAAGTTCGTCCTTAAATTGCTTTATCAATTGAATCATATATAACCTGACCCACATCTATAGTTTTTCCTTTTGCAATGTAGAAAAACAACACTGCCTGTTGATTTAGGACATCACTCATATGCCTACACAACATCAACTTGGCACAAATGAAGGCATGCCATACTTTCTCGTAACTACTTAGTGCGGATGCAGGAAAAAGAACTGCTTCTTGTTGATCTATTAATTTCCATTTTGTTCCAGGTACACACAATGCTTAAATGATCTCACTATAGTCCAGCTCGTGCTTTAGATATTGCATGTTGTCATTACCAGATATTCTATCCAAGTCGTAATATGCATTTATTGTCATGAAACTGACCTCCACTAATTTCCCGCAGACCCAAACTATGTTACCTACAACATCTTTTGCATTGGCATAGAATTCCTTAAAAAAATTTATGACCAATAGATCTGGTTAAGTTATAAAATTCATCCATCTTCTACTTCCAATCATCTGTAGTAAACTCCCCATCGTCAACCTCTGGCAATAAACCACACTCAGGAATTAGCATTTTATTAGAAAGTAAATTATAATATCTTTCGGACGCACTAGCACTTGTAAAACTCTTTTTTTCAAACTTTGTCGAAGTGCCTGAAGTCTCTCCTATATGCCTTTTAGGAGCCATATAACTAGTGTTTCAAATCCTTGCCTAACAAATGATGTTCAGTAGCTAAACTGGTGGAAACATTCTTTGTGGCAATTTATCAAACACTTGACGGGCAATGTTAACACACCCTTTGTGAAGCCTCTCCCCCAAACTTATTGTTCACCAAAATCTGTCAAATAACTAGGCATATATCCTTCCAAGGAAGTACAAGCAATAATATAGAATACCCAAACCTAATTCAGCAAACACAAACTTAATTAGGTACTCAAACAACAAGAAAACAAATTACTATAACTTACTTAGAAATCAACCCAAAACAGTAATTTCTAAGATGAATCTTTGCTACACTTACTTGTTTATGATAATTTATGATTGAAATTGAGGTAGTTGATGACCCAAATTGATGCTTGAAATTTGGAACCCTTGTTCAAATCCGTGTGTGTCAGTTTCGAAGTAAGAAACCGTTTGGGTGAATAGCGATGAAGACCAATTGTTTTATTTGTTGTTGAGATTGGGTAGGAGATTTTAAATTGGAAAGGGGGTGAGAGGTTTTGTGTAGTTTAGATAGAGAAAAGGGGGGAGTTTTAGATGAATTAGGAGAGAAAGTAGAATTTGATTTGGGTTGAGGTGTGATGCCCGATTAAGGCTTACAAATTTTCAACGTTTCTGCTAGATCGCCTTGGCGGTTGGATTTCTAAGGGTTAGAGTGCCTAGGCGCTTAGGAACAGAATAGGTTAGCCAGGTCAAGTGCCTAGGCGGTTGAAATGGGCATGGAGTTAGCGCTTCGAGAGTGCTGAGTGTTATGCATTTGAGATCCAAGGCGCTCGTTTTGTGCATGGTTTGGGCACTTAGGTGTGACACCCCAAAAATAGGTCCACACAACCCATTAAGAGTCTCCAAATACAAACTACTAAATCCAAATACAAACTTCCTATTTACAACAATTAAACTATCATGCAAAATACGACAACACATAAGCTGTGAGTTTCAATACAAATAACATTACTCACACTCCAAACCAATAATACTTTACATCAAGGTACAGTCGATAACTGTTTTAGGAATTAAAATATTTATAAAATGCTTAAGGAAGCCTTCATACATGAGAGACCGTGCATCTAAGTTATAATAGATATCATAGGACTTCAGAATTAACCTTGGTTGACCCAATAGACCCCAAAGAAGAACAAGAAGATTACTATCATTTTTATTCCAATGGTGTGTATCTTCTTGTCATATAATTATCTCCATTGTCTCAAACTGATGATTATATTCCAACCATACTCCAAAATTATATAAATAATGCTCATAGATATAGTTAGCAAGTGGATGCACACAACCATATCTTATGATAACACGAATTTATATGTGGTTAGATATCGTGTATGATAGTGGCAACACACCCTTTATGCTCTCAGTACAATTATGTCCTCCTCATTTTAATGGTGTGTATTTTTTATGTTTTCAAAGTCAGGTTCTCATCACCCTATTGTTGTTCACCAAAATTAACTATTAAATGACGTATAAAATACGACACACACATTTTAAGTTCTCAATACAATTATATATTGTCATGCTATTTTATAATGTATTGAGAAACTTCGACAGTCACAGACCATCACTCTATTCCCCTGTTATCCTCGCTCAACCCAGCTAAACTCTTATTACTTGAAAGGAATTGTGAAGTAAAAGGGTGAGCGCAAATATCCCAGTAAAGAATATTACGACTAAGATAATGTAGAACAAATTATCCTTAGTCCTTAACAGGAAAAAATCTGATAGAATACAATATACAATAAGTTTTAGATCAACAACTGCAGTAGAAATAACAATCCATTAGAAGAGTCAAGTAGAACATAATGTCTACTATCTCCTCCAAATTAAAACTCCATCATTAATATTACATTCCTGTAATACCCATCAATAGTTCTTTGTTGTACCTAAGATAAAGAGAACTTTCATTACCTATCTTCACCTGAACCACCAAAGATTATAGTTAAATTTACAACTCATGTTTAAAATAATGTAAACCAACAGTTTCTCCTTATCACAAAGGATTAATAGAACTTTCACTAAATATCCTTGCCCCAAAGGCTAAAGACATTTAAATGTAATAACAATGATAATACCAATTAATTGTCTATCTTTGCACTATGGGCCAAAGATATTAAACTATAAAACCAATGGTCATGATCATGCCAATCAATTGTGTGTCAGTGCACTACGGCCAAAGACATTCAACTGTAAATCCAATAATCATGTCAAACAATAATCTATTTTTGCACTATATGCCAAAGATATTCATTTGTATCATCAGTGGTCATGATCATATCAAACACATGTCCATCTTTACACTACGAGCCAAAGATATCAATCAACAATTCATCTTTGCACTACGGGCCAAAGATATCAATCATCAATTCATCTTTGCACTACGGGCCAAAGATAACTTTCAACATAATTTAAGTCTAAGAATTATGACAATGACATAAAGAATGAATCAAGTGAGATCAAAGATAAATATTAGAGATTTCTAATTTAATTTATCCAGAGTTCAAGAATGTCCAAATTGTCAACATGAAGATCATATCATGTATTCAATTTCAAGAATAAGATTCATAAAAGATAACTTGGACAAAGAAAAAGAAATTCAATTCTGTTGTGAATTGTACCCATAAATAGTACCATATGAATAGTACCCATGAATAGTACCGTATAAATAGTAATATGAAATGAAATAATATCACTTACATAATATGGAGTATGAAAGAAAATGATATCCCTTATAAGTATTGAAAGAAAATAACATCATTTATGAGAAAAAATAACATCTTTTACCTTAATAGGTAAGTATTCTGACTAGAATAACGGAGATTATGTTGAGGAAATCTTGCACTGTTATTAACACTCAAAATATCCTTATACTCACATGAAATATGCTCAATATTATATAGAAATATTTTTCTGATTCTAGTGTGAGTTTCATTGTTTAACTAGGCAACCTATTTATAGGAAAATGTTAGGACACCAGGATTGATAAATTTTGCACACAGTTATTTTGCAGCACACACATTTTGAAACAAAACTTTCAAAACCAACTTGCTCACCTCCACCCTTTATCACATGATTTAAAAAATGTATAATTAAAAAGGAATCCAAATTCAATTTGCTCTCTTCCTCCCTATTTTATTCTTATACTATAAATTTATTATAATAATATTGTCATTTAAATTATAAATTATACTATTGAATTATCACATTATACTATTATAATGTAATATTATAATAATATATTTGAATGACTATTTTATCAAAGAAAATAATTATGGTTCCATAGAAAAATATGCCAAACTTTCAACAAATGTCTCATGCTAAAATTCCTCAATTTATATTAAAATTGAACAAATATTTATCCATAATTTTTATTCATCAATTATTTGCAACTTTTCAATCCTTCAAAAATTATTCCTAATTAATATTATTGATTCACAATACTGACAACTAGATCGTTCCCAGGAAAGATGGGGTTTTCCGATAAGAATTTCTTTTTATTGGCGCGTAATTAAATAACCTAACCCCTTTCCTCGACAGAATTTTCTAGATATTTTCAATAATGTTAATAATAATATGAATAATTGTGACGTCTCAATTATTGATTTAATAATATAAATATTATGTTGATAATATTGTGACAATAATTGAATTAATAATATGAGATACTATGCAATAACTAGTGTGGCAATTATCGAATAAAACTGAGTGACTACGTACGTAAGCATCAATAATCAAAGATATTGTTCAATACCGTGTGCTATTGTTCAATACCGTGTGCTACAGTGCAATAATGTGTATTACTGTACTTTTATCACCGGGTATTTCAATAGTTTAACGGTAACAGTCTTACCGTTATTTTTATTAAAAGGTTATATTTGTCGCTTTCTATATTCGACAGTTATTCTGTTATGTGGTCAACCAATGATTACGCCGTCATACAAATATTTCCCGATAAAAAGAATATTCTCTGACCAAACAAATATTCCCCAACACAACGAATATTTTATGACAATTTGCTTACTTTCTAAAATTTTCACATATCACCCTTAACTTTAACCTTTTATCAATTTAACCATTTACTGAATAGAATAATAATTATATGAAAATTTTAATACTTTTATTTTACAAAATTCGGGGTCTTACACTAGGCGCTTGTGATTGACTTGGTTGATTTTGTACGTCTTCCATGCTTCCAACCTGCATAACACAACTTCAATTCTCAGTTTTTGTTTGCAAGGAGATTACAACTTATTCTAAAACCCTAAACTAAGATAAAATATATAGTTAACTAAACTAACATACTAAAATAAAAGAAACTAACCAAAATTAAAGACTTGCCTAAAGTACTAATAAACAAGATACTCTACACTACTGGGTAGTCGTAGTGGCCATTAGTCGAACCCACCAAATATGAAATCTTGTTTCCTATCCTGAAATCAAATGAAGATCGTGTTAGAGAACATAGGGGGTGTAACTACTGAAATTAGTTCTATAAAATCCTAAGCTATAAAAGTTTACCAACTAACTAAACTAACAGTAAAACAAATAAAATAAAATAAAAATAAAAATAAAAATTCATGGGTTGCCTCCCAGTTAACGCTTGGTTTATAGTCCTGAGCCTGACTTTCTTCTCTGTTCTAATCAGCGAGATCGACCGATGTATTTTCACGATCAACACAACCCCCATAGTAGTGCTTTAATCTCCAACTGTTAACTTTGAAATTACGTTTAGCATCCGGGTCTTCCACCTCCACAGCTCCGTGAGGATAAACTTTTGTAATGATGAATGGTTCTGACTAACGGGATTTCAACTTTCCTGGAAAATTTTAAGCATGGAATTATATAATAGCACTATTTTCCCTACTTCAAACTTTCTTTCTAGGATTTTCTCGTCATGCCTCCGCTTAACCTTTTCTTTTTATAACTTCGCGTTTTAATACTATTGGAGTCTTAATTCATCCATTTGGTTCAATTGTAAGAGGTGCATTTCTCCTGCATCAGACATATCCAAGTTTAACTTCTGGATTGCCTAATAAGCACTGTGTTCCAATTCAACCGTAAAATAGCATGCCTTCCCATATACTAACATGTATGGAGACATCCCTATCAGAGTTTTGTAAGCTATACAATATGCCCATAAAGCATCATCCAACTTGCTTGCCCAATCTTTCCGACTAAGGTTCACTATCTTCACGAGGATTCATCACTTCTTGGTTGGATACCTCGTCTTGACCAGTTATCTGTGGATGGTAAGCAATAACTATCTTATGAGTGATTCCGTACTCAGCGAGAATAGTTGAGAACTGCTTATTATAGAAGTGCATGCCTTCATCACTAATGATTGCACGAGGAGTGTCGAATCTAGAGAAAATATTCTTCTGGATGAACTTAACCATAACCTTATCATCATTGCTGGGCGATGTTGTAGCTTTAACTAACTTCAAAATGTAGTCCACAGCTAGAAGTATATAGGAGTTGTTAAAAGATGATAGGAATGGTCACATGAAGTCGATGCCCCAAACATTAAACAATTCGACTTCTAGGATCATATTTAGTGGCATCTCTTGTCGCTTTGATATATTACCAACACTTTGGCATCTATCAAATTAAAATGAAAACACATAGGCATCCTTAAAGAGCGTTGGCCAGAAGAGTCCACATTGAAGCACCTTGGTTGTCGTTCTTTCTCCCCCAAAATTTAGACCATAATCAGATGCTTGACATTGGTATAGAATATTCTCTATTTCAACTTCCAGAACGCACCTTCTTATTACTTGTGTTAGGTTTGTAATATTCAAGAACGCAATCAAATTGCATAAAAAGTGCGGAAACGTGTAAAAAATCAGAGTTTAAAATTTTTACAAACCATATACCCGGATCACCCTTTATTCACAATTATTAATTAAACGAAAAAGAAAGAACAAGTATCATACCCTTGAAGATCCGAGCTTCCTCAGGTACAAGTTCACCTCCAATCCTTTTCGCATTCAACTTGAATCCACCGGGTTTTGTTCCTTCCTTTGATCAACGTTAGCCACCCAAGTGTTTGGCCTCTAGAGGTGATCCACCAAGGAAGAAGAAGAATTCAAGAAGATGGGTGGTTGGCTAAACCCTAGTTTTTCTATCTCTATAGAAAAGAACGTACTCTCCAACCATTGGAATTATCACGTAGTCTTGATATCTGATATAAGACTCCTCTTATAAAGATATCAAGTAACCCTATTAAAATAAGGTATTATTTAATTAAACCCTTTTAATTAAAGGGGCTCCCTAATCTTATTAGGGATAATTAATTAAACTCCTTTAACTAATTTTCCTTCCTAATCCAATTAGGAATAAATGAGAGTACTTATATTAAATTAATTCCTAAACTCTTTTAGAAATTAAAATAATAATAATAATTGTAATAATATTAATAAGACTCCTCTTATTAATTTATATTTAATATTTCTAAAATATTAAATAATAAATATTAAGCTATTTAATTTATTCTATCACCATAGATTAAATTAAATATACATAACATATATTATTACGATTATGCCATTAACTTCTTAAATAATTATTCTTCCTTTTATGGTGTGACCCTTTAGGTTCTCCATATTAAACCGGTTGTGAATAAATCAATTAGAACAATTCTAATCTTATTTAAATAAATAAATTAAACAATTAATTTATTTAAATAAATAATATTTATTCTACAATAGGATAAGCCTCCTAGCGATCAACGACTTTCCGGATAATATAGATTTCAACATTAATCATAAAAGAACCTTTAAGTAAATAGTTACCGCACAATTCAATCCTTCCACCATACAATGTCCCAATTAAATATAAGACATGGAATTCTCACAAGTCTTATTTTATTTAATTATATGTATTTCGACTCTTAAATGCACAACTCAAAATAATGCAAATTAGAAACTCCTTTCTAATTTCATTACGCTTTGCCAAGGACTCTTTGGGTTGTCATTTATCGAATCACATAGGACATTTCTCTTCTTTTAATAAGTGGTAGATTCTTTATTGATCATACATTATCTCCGTATACAACTTATTATACCCAAGCATACCCTTTGATATACCCTAAGGGTCTTAAGGAATAAGTCAAAGTATAACTCATCATACACAAGATACTATGACGATCTCAAGTCCAAGGATTACTTGTACTACTATCACTACTGTGAATTCCTATTGACAGCAAATAAAACTCCATTAGGTATTCCTTAGCGAGCCACGCTCAATTGAACTTATTCTCTAATAAGCACCTACATACTTGCTTTTAGTGTCTCCACACAAATGATCATGAGATCAATCATCCTCATCCAATGAGCAAGCAACGTATGTACCAATCTATCCGGATTCACTAATCCCCAATTTAGTAATCCAATGATTGGGAACTATTTTAGTTTTAAGCTTTCTAAGAATTTAGATCTCATTAGAATGATCATCATCATTATTCTAAAAGCATTGCTTAAAACTATGGGTTTATCACATATTATAAAACAGCATCATGTAGATAATTAAAAGCCTTTAATAAATTAATACTTTTTATTAATAAATGAATAAGATTGTTACAAAGTATATGCTTTATCATCAAACATGATTGGCTTGTGTGCATACTACTATCAACTTGATCTCCACACTGTTTAAATAAGAACGGTTCATCCCACAAATATTTTTTCACATCATGAAGAAATATCTTCTTTTGCTGACTCGTCAAATCTGGTGGAAACACTTTACTCACGATGAAATTTACATAATCTGCATACTATGGTGTTTCCGTCCATACTGTAAACAGTTGTTCATCCGTGAAAAATTCGTTAATCGATGGTGTATCAACTTTTTTCTGTTCTACATTCTCTAACCGTGATAAATGATTTGCAACCTAATTTTCTATTCCTTTCTTGACCTGGATCTCCAAGTCAAACTCTTGTAGCAATAACACCCATCGAATAAACCTCAGCTTGGCACCTTTCTTTGCTATTAAATACTTAATTGTTGAATGGCCTGTAAACACAATCACTTTTTTTCCAATCAAATATAAGTGAAGTTTCTCAATGGTTGTATAATTCAGTTGGGCATCTAATAACGTCTTACTAGAATAATATATAGCATAAAAAAGTTTATCCTTTCATTGGCCAAGAACTATGCCAATCGCAAATTCGCTAGCATCGCACATGCATTAATTCGAACAGGATACTCTAATCTGGTGATATAATAACAGGTGCGATGACTAATTTCTTCTTTATCTCATCAAAGGCTTCTTTGCATGCTTTATCAAAGATAAATGGGATATCCTTCTCCAAAAGATTGTAAAGTGGCTTCGTGATTTTGGAGAAGTCCTTTATAAATTTTCTATAGAAACCTGCGTATCCCAAGAAACTTCGAATGCCCTTTACTGAAACTGGAGGTGGAAGGCTCTCAATGGTGTCAATCTTTGCTCTATTGACTTCAATGTCATTTGCTAAAACTCTATGTCCTAAGATTATCCTTTCTTGCACCATAAAATGACATTTTTTCCCAATTTAACACCAAATTCGTTTACATACATCATTTGAGTACAAGAGAGAGATTTTCCAAGAAATAATCAAATGAATCCCCAAAAACTGAAAAGTCATCCATAAATACCTCTAGATTTTGTTTGACCATATCGAAAAAAATAGCCATTATACACCGTTAAAATGTGGTCGGTGCATTGCATAATCCAAAAGATGGGCATGTGAATGTCGTCTTCTCCTAATCCTAGGGTGCAATGGAAATCTGGTTGTATCCTGAGTATCCATCCAACAGACAATAATATTTATGTCCTGCAAGCCTTTCCAACATCTGATCTATGAATGGTAGAGGAAAATGGTCCTTACGAGTGGCCTTGTTCAACTTTCTGTAATCCATACAAACCTGCCAACCCGTAACTGTTCTAGTAGGGATCAATTCATTATGTTCATTTGTAACTACTGTTATTTCCCCTTTTTTCAGTACACATTGAACCGGACTTACCTATAAGCTATCTGAGATAGGATAGACAATTCTCGCATCCAACCATTTAATGATTTCCTTTTTGACAACTTCTTTTATGATGGGGTTAAGTCTTAGTTGTTGTTCAATAATTGGTTTTACTTCATCTTCCAACAGAATCTTATGCATACAAATTGATGGGTTTATCCCCTTAAGATCAACAAGAGTCCACCCAAGAGCTGTTTTATACTACCGAAGTACCCTTAATAAATTTTCCTCTTGAACCTCATTAAGTGCTGCAGAAATTATAATTGGTAGAGTCGAAGAAGAACCAAGGTAGGCATAATGTAGATGGTTAGGCAATGGCTTAAATTCCAAAGTGGGCGGTTCTTTCAAGGATGATTTGACATTTTCAACTGGCTTTCCTCAATAATCCAAAGGTTCAAATTTTTGTAAAGTTGGTGTGAATTTCGGAGCTGAATCTATCATTTGAACCCATTTTTACCACAAATGAATCATCAGGTATATTTTCACTTACCAATGTTGTTTCTAGGGGGTCTTCATTCACTAATTCAATAAATACCTCCCTAATTACTCCTTCAATCAGATCAACTCTAAAGCACTTCTCCTCTTCCTTTGGAAATTTCATAGCCTTAAAAACATTAAAAGTTACCTCTTTATCTTGGACTTTCATCGTTAACTCTTCTTTTTATACATCAATTAATGTCCTTACCGTGGCTAAAAATGGTCTTCCAAGAATAACAAATGTATTTATCTTCTTCATAATGCAACACAATGAAGTCTGATGGAAATATAAATTTGTCCACCTTAACTAATATATCTTCCATAATGCCTCTAGGATATGTCACTGATCTATCTGCTAGCTGTAAAGAGATGTTTGTTGGCTTTGGTACTGGTAGTCCCAACTGAGGGTAGATTGAAAGTTGCCCAATCGTGCATGGTATGGTGAAGCTACCCGGATCCTTCAACTTCGGTGGTAACTTCCTTTGCAGAATTCTGTCAACGCTACAGTTTTTAACTCCCCTAGCTTCCTCTTCCTTGCTAAAATATCTTTCATGAATTTCATATTGCTAGGCATTTGTTCTAAAGAATCTGCGAATGGAATGTTGATTTATAGCTTTTTGAACACTTCTAAAAATATCAAAAACTATCTATCTAATTTTTTCTTTTGTAATCTTTGAGGAAACGACACAGGTGATACGACTGTTATTTTAAAATCTTCTTACTGCATTTTCACAACTTTTTCCCTAGATTTACTTTCCGAATTTCCACTCTCTTTTTCACTATCCTTAGCAAAAATTATTTTCTTCTGTCCTTCTGAATCTGTAGTCAACTCCCTCCCATTTCTGAGTGTAACTGCCTTACATTGTTCATTGCCATCACTCCTCGGGTTTTTCTCCATATCATTAGGTAAAGAACCTAGATTTTCAAAGCATTAGCTATCTGCCCAATTAGGTTCGCAAGGTTCTTTATTGCAGTTGATTGGTTTTTCGTTGTGGCTTCAAACTGAGTTGCCAATCTTGCCAACAATTCTTTTCTTTGTGATAGCTTATCAGGTTGTTGAGGTTATGGGTGTTGTTGGGACTGTTGATGAGGCTGAAATCCAGGTGGATATGATTGCCTTGGAGCTTGTGCCTGACTATTTCTCCAAGAAAAATTCGGGTGGTTTCTCATTCCTGGAGTAAAACTTTTTGTATAACTGCACTGCTGCCTATTATAACTAGAAAAAAATTGGACTGACTCAGGATTTATTGTACATTGATCACTTGAGTGGCTACCCACACATATTTAACAAATTGTTTCCATTTTTAAACTGGTTTTACCCCAAGTGCATCTATCTTCTTTGTACGAGCAGAAATCTAAGATGTCACTTGAGTTGATAATGATGTCATCATATCCACTTCATAAATCCCGACTGTCCTTGGCTGAGCTGTTCTTGTTGTTGGCCACTGATAATTATTAGCTGTCATGGTTTCAAGTAATTGATACCCCTCATCACAATTCTTGGCCATAATAGCTCCACCCGATGCAGCATCTATACTCGATCTCACTATGTTGAATAAACCGTTATAAAAAGTTTGCACCTAAAGACATTTAGGAATCCCATGGTGTGGAAATTTTCATAATGAGTCTTTGAATCTCTTCCACGCTTCATTTAGTGATTGTGAATCATGCTGAATGAAAGAGAAGATATTATTCCGCAACTCTTTTTTACAGATGGGAAAAACTTTGTAAGAAATTTCTGGGCTAGGTCGTTCCATGTAGTAATCAAGCCTAGTGGTAGTGAATGGAGCCAACTCTTAGCCTTATCTCTGAGAGTAAATGGAAATAGCCTTAGCCTTATTGCATCCTCTAACACATTATTGTACTTGAAAGTATCACAAATTTTTATGAAGTTAACTATGTGATCGTTCGGTTCATAATTCGGTAACCCTCCAAACTGACATGAATTCTGAATCATCTTTATTGTCCCCGATTTTTTCTCAAAACTTGTAATAGTAATAGCAGGCCTCATAATACTCGACTAAATTTCAGTAACCCGCGGTGTAGCATAATCCCGCAGTTCTTTTCGCTCTTCTTCAGCCATTGTATCTTTCTTATCAAGTGCATCTTTGGTTTCTTTAACCCACTTACGAAACCGCTGAAACCATTTTTCGATGTCATCCTCGTAAGGCAATAACTTTAGCTTCTTCGATCGCGTTTGCATACACTAGTCAAGAACACCTAAAAAGAACATAAAAGGAAAAGTTTAAATTAAGATTAACTCTATTAAAATTAATAATGACAAAATACTAAACTAATTTCCCCGGCAGCGGTGGAAAAAACTTTTTGCCTAATTTTCTTATTAGCATTTAACACGCAAGTATGCACTTTCAATTATAATATTTAGCAAGTAAGGATATCGTTCCCACGAGGAAATAGACTAATAGTTATCGATTACCAATTTCAATGTAATTAATCCTATTTTAAACTACAAAATATTGTTTGTGATTTAAAAAATTAAATCAATAAAATTAATAATTAAGATCAGAATTTCACAAGAGTAACTGCAGATGTAACAGGTTAACATTACAACTTCCCTTGGTATTTCATTTAAATCAATTTGCTTCCCATTCAATTCAGTTAATTAATATGAATTATTATCTAAGAATTCTTTATAGCACCCATACACTTCTTCCGAAAGACGTGAATAAATCCCCTAAATCCATTCTCTACGATTCAAAATTACAAAGAATTTCCTAATCAATTAACTCACTATATTCCTATGTGAAATATGTTAATTAGGGTTTTAAGCATAAATTCTTTTAATGGATACAAAAGACACATATGTATATTCTTATCCTATACGCTAATCATATTAATCCTATTCAGATTATATGAACATATGTTATTATATCAAGATTTAAATCTATATTCTATCTTCCAATTTTATATATATTATCACAGTAATTGTTGGCCAAACAATTAATCAATAAATGTAAGATATAATAAATAATTTAATAGAAAACCAACTTCCTTTCGATGAGAAGGTTTAATTTAAACTACATACCAAGTTCCGTTGCAATCTTAATTAAAATTTAGTTCATGATAATAAAGAAAAACATAATCCAAATGAATAATTCGAACATCACAGGTAATTACAAAGTTTAAGAATTTAGAGAAAAGTACAAGAAACTTGTCAGATTGCTCCTAGATCTCTCTTTGTTCTTCAGCCTTTGTACTTCTCCTCTTTCCATACTTCATTTTTCTCTCTACAGTTTTCTCGATAAACTCCTCGATACGTCTTTTCTGAAGTCTTCTCCTTTTTTTATTGGTCCAAGCCCTCATCAAGATTCCTGTTTGGCTTCAAAATTAACTTAGTAGTAGAAAAATCTAACTTTGGTCGTGCATGAGCGCCTAGGCGCTCATCCTAGTTCATTTCCAATCGCCTAGGCGCTTGATTGGGACACCAGAATTACAAAAATTCCATCCAACTTCAATTTTAACAATTTATAATTCTTTTCTTCTCCCAAATGACCAATTTGACCCTCCAGCTCCATCCTACAAGAAATAAACACAAAAACAAATAAAAAGATACTAAAAACACTTAAAGATGTTAATAATTAAGTTTAATATTACCAGATTCATAGGTATAATGTGACGCCCCCAAAATAGGTATACATCACCCATCTTGGGTCGCCAAATACATGGTACTGAATATAAATACAAACTAATTATACAACAGTCGTGTAAAATACGACAAAACATATGCTGTGAGTTTTAATACAAATATTGTCATCTAGACAATATCCACACTCAATGGAGTCCTCATTACATTTATTATTACACTATTTCACAGAATAGTGAGGACTACTAATGCACCATCTAGGACCATCACTTTGTTCCCCGACTAGTCCCAGCTACGTTCTCATTTCCTGAAGAGAACAATGAAAGAAAGGGTGAGCTCAACTAGCCCAGTAAGAAATATTATGACTAAGATAATGCAGAATAAATTATTGTTAGCCTTCAACAGTGTTAAAGTGATACAATATAACAAACATAAAGTTTAACTGCAGCGGAATAAGTAATCCATTAGAAGAGTCAAGTAGAGAATAAAATCTATCATCTTCTATGATTTAAATGGTTTTTCATCACTTTTATCGTTGGGACATAGCCTAATAAATAATCCACATCATCCCTGCACTACGGCCAAGGATATTCATTAGTATCACAACCATAAATTATCCATGCACTACATGCCAATGATATTCGTGTATTCATCAATAGTCATGATCATGCCATATAACAATTTATCCATAGCCATAATCATAACAAAAACTGTCCATCAATGCACTACGGGCCAATGAGGACTTTTTTCACATCATTTGTAACATTACGGTCATGATTATACCGAATAATCCCTGGTCATAATCATACCAAGTCCATCTATGCACTACAGGCCACAGATGACTTTCAACAAAATATAAACATGAGGATGATGACAATGATATAAGAATTCAATAAAAAAAGTTCAAGAATTAATTTATCCAGGAACTAATAACGTCCAAATTGTCAACATGATACTTCTTTGTAGAGTAAAATTCAAGAATGCTCAGAAGAATATTTCCATGAAAAGATACTGGATGAAGCGCAAATATTAAGGATATTCTACTAATTTAATGGAATATAGAAGTCTAAACTTTAACCAACTGAGTATAATAAAGAATGGAATAACAAAAGAAATCACCATGCATGCGGTACTTCGCATAGACAGGTTATTCCAATAGAATAATAAATAATCGAACGTGTCAAAGCGTAATACGCACCGGCATGCGAGGATATTCCAAATGTAATAATAAAGAATAGAATAACAACAAAAATCACCATGCATGCGGTACAGGCATAGACGGAGTTATTCCAATAGAATAATATATAACGGAACCAGTCCCACAGAAAAACACATGCATGAGGATATTCCAAATGTAATAATAAATAACGGAACCATGTCCCAGGCGTAAACGCGTCTGAGATGGGATATTCCAATAGAATAATAAAGAATGGAATAACAACAGAATTTCACCATGTATGCGGTGCTCAGATAGATAGGTTATTCCAATGAGAATAATAAATAATGGAATAATGTAAGAATTTCACCAAGTATAGGGTAGAGGCAGATATAAAAGTTATTCCAATGTAATAATAAAGAATGGAATAATGTAAGTTCTCTTCATGAATATGAAAAAAATAATACCCCTTACTTGAAGAAACTTGCACTACGCTCAAAAAGCTTTCTTAAATGCTAAAGAAAGACGCTCAAGATTATAGAAGAAGAATTCTCTCTACAGTTTCTCTCTCTAGAGTTTCAGTAAATTCGTAAGAAATAATGAAAGAATGAGCTTCTATTTATAGAAGAATGGACTGAATAGTAACCAATCCATGAACTGTCCAAATCGATTTACTTTAAACGGACTATCCAGATTGGTTTACAATAAAATATAATATTTTATTTATAATCTAATAAAACGAACAACTTTTAAAAAGATTTTACTATACAAACACTATGGAGACACTATGCAAACACTATGCATAATAAAATATAATATATTTTAATTATTGTCTAATAAAATGAATAACTTTATAAAAGTAATCTATTTTATATAAAAAGATTTTACTATTAGCCTAATAAAACGAATAACTTTATAAAAGTATTCTATTTTATATAAAAAGCTTTTCTGTTTTATTACATTAATAATACTAATAAAACAAAACTTTATCATCATTATTATTATTCACACTATTAATCGACCAGGTCGTTCTCAGAAAAGATGGGGCTTTCCAATAAGGATTTCTCCCTATTAGCGCGCAATTAGGTGACCAAACCTCTCCTTGGCAGAACTTCTAGACATCGTTAATATTGCAAATAATAATATTAATAACTTCGTCATCTCAATATAAAATATCAAAAATAATTGAATCAATTAACGTGAGATACTATGCAATAATTACTGAAGCAATAATTAAACAAAACTGAGTGACTTCTCACGTAAGCATCAATAATCAATACCTTGGTACTATGAAACCACGCGTATTCCTGTACTTTTAACACCAGGTGTTTCAACTGTTAATGGTAAAACTTCCGCCATTATTTTCATAAAAATATTTTTGTCGTTTTCTCAATCCGACAATAATTCTGTTGTGGGGTCCACCAATGATTGTACCGTCGTACGGATATTCCCCAACAAAAATAATATTCTTTGACCAATCAAATATCATATAACAACTTGCATACATTACAAAATTTATAAATACTACCCACAACTATAACATTATATCAAATCCACACCACAATATTCAAAAAAAAATATTTCGAGAAAGTTAAATATTTATTCATAAAATCTGGGATCTCATAATCTCCCCTCCTTATGGAATTTCACCCTCAAAATTTATGTACGTACCTGGTATGCTGAAGAGGTGAGGGTACCTTGGCTTCATTTTAGATTCTAACTCTTGAGGTATAACCTTTGAGTGTCGAATATAATCCTTCTTATCCAAGATTTTAACATGTATCTCCTCATAATGTGGTTCGGGTCGTCCACATATTTACGTAACATCGATACGTGAAAAACGTTATGAACACGCGACATACTTGGCAGTAAAACGAGTCTATAAGCCACAGTTCCTACTTGATCGAGGATTTCAAAATGGGCCAATTAAATCGAGGGTTAAGATAACGCCTTCTTAAACCTTCTTCTTCACATTCATTAGCACTGAGTATGTAGCTTGAGCGGCTTTAAATTTATCGATTAAAGTCAATTCTACTTGTATATTCGTTATCTTCACGTGGGTTTGTATATTCGCACTTGTAACCGCATACGATCTTCTACTCAACTCGTCAGCTACAATATTTGCTTTTCCTACGATGGTATTGAATGGTACGATCGTAATCTTCAACAGCTCTAGTAAACGTCTGGGTTTAAGAATATTTGAGTTTAAGAATACTCTAGTAATCTTCAATGGCACATGTTACGTTCATTTTAGTTGAAGAAATATTTGAGGGTTTAAGAAATGGGTTTTGTACTGGGGTCAATACAAAATTCGATTTCACGCTCTAGGGGTAGGCTAAGAAGTCTTCATGAATACGTCAAGAAATTTTTTAATGATAGAAATATCATTCAAAACTGTGACCCTCATCCAAGACTTGGATAGTACGTCACATTGATACCTATCAACTTGCCATCTTCATTCACGATGATGTCGCTTTATAGAAAGTCCGGCGCTTTGCATTCCACACAAGGAAGTCAACAACGAAAGGATCGGGCTCTTTACTTATGGCTTGATATGACAATGATTAACTTTAGTGGTTTGGTTACTTTGAATTCGCATAACAGGTTGGTTAGGAGTATGAAAGCTAACAACCTTACGAAAAGCATGATGAGTAATTAACCAATCGTTTCCAAAAATCACATCAAAGGCTAGTATTTTCAAAGAGATAAGATCGACAGGTAACGTGAAAGTGTTGATTTGAACAAGATTTATAAATAGTAGAGGTAACGAAGGTTTCTCCCAACTGAGTTTAAATAGATATATCAAAGTCTAACTTCTCTGGAGTTAACTTCAAACATTGAACACAACTAGGTGAAATAAAAGAGTGAGTAGAACCGGTATCTAACACGGTATAGACTTCGCAAGAGTTTATGACTAACATACCCATAATAATTTTATTCAGGTTCCTCGTCAAGAAAAAAATGCTCTCTTAAACTACCGGCTTTGACTTGTCTGGGACATCCTTTGGCATCACTATCCCAGCTGGACTTGACTTCACCATACGACAAAATCGAGCTAGGTGACCTTCTCTTCCATAATTAAAACACTCTTTGGATTCTTTCAGATCTGGTTTGGACGGATGTGTCCCTCTCGTCAAGATTTGAAACATACTGACCGGTGAGTCGCTTCTTCTTCCTTTGAAACGGTGTTGGTGATGTAGGCGTCTTCACATCATTGTTGAACCTTCTCTTCTTGAAATGTCCATTCTTATTGTTTTGGTCATGATTACCACCGAAGTGGTTACCATTTCTGGCATATTGATTCCCTCCATGCTTATTATCACCGCTTTGATGACTGTTATCACCGGTATTATCATTTTGTCGGATGCTCTCTTTTGGTTGGGTTGACTCATTATCATGCTCCAATAACTGAGCCCTATTAACAACATCTGAATACAAACACAGTTTATGAGAGATAAGATATTGACGTATCTCAGGATTCAAACCTCTTAGAAACATTCGTGTCATTCTCTCCTCATTATCAACTAAATGAGATGCAAATCGGGACAACTCAGCAAACTTGGCTTCGTACTACGACACGTTCATGTTTTTTTGCTCCAACTTGATAAACTCCACCTCCTTCATGTGACGAATACTTTCGGGAAAGTACTTGTCATTAAACAGCTCTTGGAACTTCTCCCAAGACATCTTGAGTGTGTCAGGTTGGGTACGTTTTACAGATTCCCACCAGTAATCTGCCTCTTCACGCAACATAAAGGTTGCGAATGGAACCTTTTGCTCCTCGGAGCATCCCAAGACATGGTGATCTACTTTAACCACGTCTCCGCCTTAAGTGGTTCTGGCTTTCCAAAAAACTCTGGTGGTCCCAGCTCCTTGAATTGCTTAGCGGTGACCGACCATGGGTTGCCATTATTTTTACCTGCATTATGAATAGGAGCCGCCTTCGCCTGATGTTGCATGAATTCTAAAAAGCTCCTAAATGTATCGTCATTCGTCAATTGAACAATGTTTTTGTTTATAGGAGGATTATCGCCATCCTGTTGCACATTGTCCTGATTATTGATCTGTGGAGACTCAACAGTCTCATGTGCTCCATTGATGTTCTCAACATTCTTGGATGCCATATTCAAATACTGCCACAAAACAAGGGTTAATTAACATATCACATATTTTCCCTATACTCTGACCGACCAATTAAATATCAAATAAACTTAGGTAGGTCATACTAGCGAAGGAATTCCCCGTCTCTCCCCTCCTAGTTCTTGTCTCACGTCTCAGCCAGGGATTATATCCCTAAGCTTTGAAACCAACTGTGACGCCCCCAAAATAGGTATACATCACCCATCTTGGGTCGCCAGATACATGGTACTGAATACAAATATAAATTAATTATACAATAGTCGTGTAAAATACGACAAAACATATGCTGTGAGTTTTAATACAAATATTGTCATCTAGACAATATCCACACTCAATGGAGTCCTCATTACATTTATTATTACACTATTTCATAGAATAGTGAGGACTTCTAATGCACCATCTAGGACCATCACTCTGTTCCCCGACTAGTCCCATCTACGTTCTCATTTCCTGAAGAGAACAATGAAAGAAAGGGTGAGCTCAACTAGCCCAGTAAGAAATATTATGACTATGATAATGCAAAATAAATTATCGTTAGCCTTCAACAGTGTTAAACTGATACAATATAACAAACATCAAGTTTAACTGCAGCGAAATAAGTAATCCATTAGAAGAGTCAAGTAGAGAATAAAATCTACCATCTTCTATGATTTAAAAGGTTTTTCATCACTTTTATCAGCTGGGACTTAGCCAAATAAATAATTCACATCATCCCTGCACTACGGCCAAGGATATTCATTAGTATCACAACCACAAATTATCCATGCACTACGGGCCAAGGATATTCGTGTATTCATCAATGGTCATGATCATGCCATAAAACAATTCATCTTCGCTCCCTTGGCCGAAGAGAATCCATAGCCATAATCATACCAAAAACTGTCCATCAATGCACTACGGGCCAATGAGGACTTTTTCCACATCATTTGTTACATTACGGTCATGATTATACCAAATAATCCCTGGTCATAATCATACCAAGTCCATTTATGCACTACAGGCCACAGATGACTTTCAACAAAATATAAACATGAGGATGATGACAATGATATAAGAATTCAATAAAACAAGTTCAGGAATTAATTTATCCAGAAACTAATAATGTCCAAATTGTCAACATGATACTTCTTTGTAGAGTAAAATTCAAGAATGCTTAGAAGAATATTTCCATGAAAAGATACTAGATGAAGCGCAAATATCAAGGGTATTCTAATAATTTCATGGTGTATAGAAGTCAAAACTTTAACCAACTGAGTATAATAAAGAATGGAATAACAAAAGAAATCACCATGCATGCGGGACTTCAGCATAGATAAAAGTTATTCAATAGAAACAATAAATAATGGAACCGTCAAAGGCGTAATACGCACCGGCTGGGATATTCCAATGTAATAATAAAGAATGGAATAACAAAAGAAATCACCATGCATGCGGTGCCCGCGATAGATAAAGTTATTCCTACGAATAATAAATAACGGAACCAAGTCCCAAAAGATAAAACGCACGCATACGAGGATATTCCAATGCAGAATAATAAATAACGGAACTAGGTCCCACAGAAACGATGTACGAGGATATTCCAAATGTAATAATAAAGAATGGAATAACAACATAATTTCACCATGTATGCGGTACTTCTCATAGATAGGTTATTCCAGCAGAATAATAAATAATGGAATAACAGAAGAATTTCACCAAGTATAGGGTAGACCGGCATGTATACAAAGTTATTACAATGAGAATAATAAAGAATGGAATAACAGAAGTTCTCTTCATGAATATGAAAAAAATAATACCCCTTACCTTATAAAGAAGAGTACTCCGACGGTAGGGCGGGGATATACTTGAAGAAACTTGCACTACGCTCAAAAGCTTTCTTAAATGCTAAAGAAAGACGCTCAAGATTATAGAAGAAGAATTCTCTCTACAGTTTTTCTCTCTAGAGTTTCACGAAAGTTGGGGGGTGCCTAACAACTTCCCCTCGCTTAATTAAGCCCCCAAACCCAATGGATCTCGATTTCTAAGGCCAGTTAAAAAGTGTCCAATCATTGGGCCTTTGTGTAAACATTTTCAAAATTAGTTGAGTTGGTACAACTATTTCAAATCTACTAATTGGCGACTCTAAAAGTCAAATTGTCTCGGACCTTTTCAAACTCGCCTTTTCAGAAAAAACTCAACCAAATGAGAAAACAAAAGGGCAAGCACAGAAAGGGACACAAATCTTCTCGACGTCGACAGATGGCGACTCTGCTGGGGAGCTTCAGTAAGAGGGCTTAAGTCGCTGTTCAACCTTTTCAAAAAAAACTTTTTATCTTCTTATGTGTGAATACTACATTTACATTGGATGGATGTGTACTAATTCTTTATTTACTGCACTTTAGTGCTTTGCACATGTCATCATTTCCATACAGTAAGACGCGATATATGAATGTATGTTGTGTGATTCCTCCACCAGGAGGCTAACCCATTGGTATTTGATTACTGGACTCAAGGGAGACTAATAACGCGAGGCTCAGGAAAGGCACCACCCAGATTCGCTCCAATTGAAAGATCAGATTAACTTCTCATCGAGTAAATTGCGATGATCTGGGGACCTTTATGCTGAAAAGCCGCGAGAGTATCCTAAGATAGGTCTAAACCAAACGCGAAGGGAAGTCTCTTTATACCTTCCCCTTTCATTTACTTCTAATGTCAATTCCATGTCAATCTCAATGTAATAGAAAATATAAAGGAAGATGTTAATATGATTTCCTTTTTCATATCAAGACCTTTCATGTGACACCCCCAAATCCAGGTATATTCCAACCCGACAGATGGTGCTCCACGGTGCTATAGTTCACACAAACATTCAATTGAAATGCCTCCAAAAGAACGAATATGTCTTATGTATATATTGAAAATCCATATTAACATTCCCCAAGTTCTTTATAACCATTAAATTTGTTCATGTCGTAATATCAGATATTATCATTACAAACCTATACTATTACATAGGTATTTTACGGGTTCGTCTTCGCCTTTCCTTTATCCTTGCTGGATCCATCAGTCCGTTTGGTCTTAGTTGCATTTATATGGTTCAAGCAAGAGTGAGCATGACTAGCTCAGCAAGTACAACAATTCTATTTAACAATATGCTTGAATCATACAAATCATATATCTTCAATAACTAAACAATAGTTCTGAAGTACTATCGATAATTCAAAATAGCACTTCTCTTTACTTTAAAACGTTTTACAATAACAATATTCAGTAAAACATCAATTTTGATCCAAGACCTTGAGCATCTCATACTTTATTTAAAAAGGACATCTCGGCACAAAGACCGTAAGTTCGATATTTCTTAGGAGCACATCTAGGTGATCAGCCTATAGTACTCTATGTTTATCAACACTACATTTATTAAACGTATGTACGTTTAAGTTGTGGCAACCTCACGTGCATGTCGTTTAACGAAAAAATATTTTAGCATACTCAGTCTTCATTTGAAAACCACACCAATATAACTTAGTACAACATTGACCATACATTAATAGATTGTAAGAAATCCAACATATCATAAGTCTAGCCGAAAGAATTGGCTTTGACTTCATCATACAATAATTCATGCATAAGATTACATGAACCACCAATCTTGTCTAGATTGAACATAGACAAGGGTTAGAATACTTACCTTCAGCGTCTGTTACGGTTATTACACGTTCATGTTAAGCCCTTAAGGTCTCTACAATAGATGATCACATCACATAACACATTAGGTCATGAATAAACATGTATGATTCCTAATGAATCTTACCCTTCTTTTCAATCTAATCAGATATTAGACTTGTTACTATTGGTTTTGGCTTTCCGTTTATAATTCACATTGTTCTTACGTTCATGTTTGATTACTTATCTTTAATCTTTATGTATCATAATTAACGTTTTAACATTGACTTAACAATGTTATAAATAAGTTTTACTTCATTGTTAAATAGTTACCATTCATTCTATACATTAAAACCTTCTTCTTTGTGGTACCTTTATATTTGAAATTGCTGCGCCTGATCATCCTCTTATATACACTTCGTTGCAAGACAAAGTTAGCGAGAGCTAAAGCCCGACCTGAAGCTGCTGCATACCACACATAACTCCTTTGGTCGCGTTGCGGCATGACTCTGAAGTAGGTCTGGGCATGGCATTGGCGCTGCAGTGCCACCTTTAAGCCTTGGGCTAGTGCCACGGCACCGGCTCTATGCACCAGATAGTTGACAGTTTTGATTTACACAACAAACTTCCCGGACTCCAAATTTGATCATTTTAAGTCCGAATTTACTCGTTCAAAAGCCATTAGCTCACAAATCACATACTCTACGTGTCCATGTAAGAATTTTATATTTTTAACATTGTTTACTCAAAATTCACCTATTGGTTCATTTTTAACAAAAACGATAAACGTCCGTGAACGTTCAACGCTCGTTTCTCTGTTCTAATTCGAAATTCAGCCTTTTAAGTCTGCAACTCTATAATGCCAAATAAGACATGTTCCCATCGAAAACCAACGTTTCCAAGCTCAATATCAAAATTCGACCTCTAATCTGAGAATTTCACAAATTCGACGATTATCGTCCAACCGTGAGAATTTCGGCATAGCTTCATTACTTATGATTTGATTATCATTCCAAATGGATTCTATCCATCAAATTAACATCTTTACCTACTTATTACATCAACTTATTTTCATGATAAGTTATAACTTATTCTCCATGAGTTTATAACTTATCGAAGTATAAACTACTTATAGTTTCAATTCTCATGACTTATGATAATTTAAGTCCTTTAACCAACATTCTTACATCTTATTAACATATAACTTCAATCATGTAACCATGTTACAAAACATACAAGTTCTTCCTTAGTTCTTCCTTAGTTCATAGCTTATTCATGAATAAAGTGCTTATTCTCAGCTTATTAGGACTTAAGTCCTTAGATTATTTATTCCTATCATTTCTTTGAATACATGATCACTAATCCACACTTCTCTTATCAACCTATAATGGTAGAGATGGAAGACCAAGGATATAAGATCATTACCTTTGTTGAACTAGCTTTCTTCTTCTCTTTTCTAACAAATGAAAATAGCTTATTCTTGCTTATTCTCTCTAACCAATAAGTTAATTGTGTTGGATGAAAAAGAACAAGTAACAAATGAAATACTAGATTTTTATTTATAGGAAAACCAAAGTGAGGGCATATTAGACAATACACCAAACCCACCTCCTTACTATTCATTTCCTAGATACTAAGTTAACTTGCCCACCAAATAAAATACTTGGCCATTACATTTTTTTCTTGGTCATCACATAATTGTCTTGGTCACCAAGATTAACCACATTAACATGGGTTTCCCCATGGGTCACTCTAACCCATTGGATCCTAGCTTGGGCTTGGATTTAAATAACTTAACTTAACTTTGGGCTTGTATTAATTAACTTACTTGGACTTCTCATTAACAATCACTTAGGCTTACACATTAATGCTATTGGACTTTCAATTTGCTAACAATCCTACAAGTCCAACTCAATTGGCTAAAAGCCTTATTACAAATTGTCTATGTATTATACTCATATTCTCTCTTGTATATTAATTCACAATATACGATATTCCATCCTTCATACATACTCGTATAATACTTCGTTTTGTACTTATATTCATTACATCGTACAATACATTCGCATCATACGATCATTACATTAACTTCTGACGCTTTATTTTCCTAACATTCTCGAATTATGTTTGCATGCAAAAAATTATGTTTCCATACTTAAATTATTATTACCTAATCCAACTTACTTCGATATTCTATCGTTACGTATTTCTCGGAAGTTCAAAAATAATTCCCGAGCAGAAATCGATGAATAGTATTTTTCGAAAAATTTCTCGAAAAACTTTTATTTTCGTCTTGGAAATTTAAACACTTTAGTTCTCTCACGTAGTCAAAATACTACTAAGTTCTGACATTTCTAGGTTATAGAATGACATTCATCTTACTAACACGTAATAATAATAAGTAATATAATTTTATTCATTATTTTATTAAATAAAATTATTTTACAAAAGATCCGAATTTCTCGGTCGTTACATTCTTCCCCCCTTATAAAGATTCTGTCCCCAGAATCTCATCTCATATTACGTAAATAATTGAGGGTAATCCTTCCTTATCTTTTCTTCCAATTCCCATGTTGCCTCTTCTGCATCGTGGTTCTTCCATAACACCTTCACGGAAGGTATGACTTTATTCCGCAGAACGTGCTCTTTTCTATCGATAATTTGAATCGGCATCTCTTCATATGTTAAGTCCTTCTCGATATGAATAGGCTCATACTCTATTATGTGCTTATAATCTGGCTTATAAGGACGTAACACGAATATGTGAAACACGTTATGTAGTCGTTCTAAGTCTGGAGGTAATGCTATCATATAAGATACCTCACCTACCCGTTTTAACATTTCAAAAGGTCCTATAAACCTTGGACTTAACTTTCCTTTCTTTCCAAAGCGTATCTTTCCTTTCTAGGGAGATACCTTTAGAAACACATAAGAGCCTACTTTAAACTCCCTATTTTCTCGATGCAAGTCCGAATACTTCTTCTGTCTGTCTTAAGCTGCTACGAGACGCATTCGTATCAACTTTACCACATCCGCTGTTTGTTGCACCAATTCTGGCCCTAGCATTCGGCGTTCTCCCACTTCATCCCAACACAATGGTGTTCTGCACTTCCTCCCGTACAAAGCTTCTTAAGGCGGCATTCCTATGCTTGCATGATAACTATTGTTATAGGCAAACTCTACTAATGGTAGATGATCATCCCAACTACCCTTGAAATCCATGACGCAAGATCTTAACATATTTTCTAACGTCTGAATTGTTCTCTCGCTCTGTCCATCCGTTTGTGGATGATACGCCGTACTCAGTTTCAACTGCGTTCCCAACTGCTCCTGCAGACTCCTCCAAAAGTTCGATGTGAATCGTGGATCACGATTTGACATAATCAAAACTGGTACTCCATGTCTGGAAATTATTTCCTTAACATAAAGTTTAGTTAACTGGTCAAAATTATATTTGACCCTAATTGGCAAAAAGTGGGCCGACTAAGTTAACTGGTCCACTATTACCCAAATCTCATCATACCCTTTCGTTGTAGTCGAAAGTCCCACCACAAAATCCATCATGATATGCTCCCACTTCCACTCCAGAATCTCCAATGACTGTAACAAGCCACTTGGTCGTTGATGTTCGGCCTTAATTTTATGACAAGTTAAGCACCTACTCACACACTCGGCTATTTCTCTTTTCATGTTCGGCCACCAAAAATAATACTGAAGGTCTTGATACATCTTATTACTCCCAGGATGAATTAAAAACCTCGAACTAAGAGCCTCTTGTAATACCTGCTCCTTTAATTTCGTCTCATTCGGAACCTAAATTCTTCCTTCAAATCTTAATAATCCCTCATTATCAAGACTATACTTAATATCTTTTTTCATTGGTTAGCTGCTCCTTTACCCGGTCACACTCATCAGTTTTGAGCTGCACCTCCTTGACTCTTTCTACAATGGTAGATTGAATCTCTGCTGCAAACAATATCTGCCCCGATTCACTTGGCAACTTTACTTCTATTTCCATCCTAGCCATCTCTGTTATTAACTCAGTTTGAGCCGTTAGCATAGATAACTTCTCCCGGCCCTTCCTACTTAAGGCATCGGCAACTACATTGGCTTTTCCAGGGTGATACATGATTTCACAGTCGTAATCCTTTATCAACTCCAACCATCTCCTTTGTCACATATTCAGCTCCTTCTGTGTGAAGTTATATTTTAGACTCTTATGGTCCGTGTATATCTCACATTTTTCTCCGTAAAGATAATGTATCCATATCTTTAAAGCAAAGACTACTGCGGCCAGTGCTAGATCATGAGTAGGGTAAACTTTTTCATAATCCTTCAACTGCCTTGATGCATACGCAATGACCTTGCCATACTGCATGAGCACGCAACCAAGTCCTCTATGTGAAGCATCGCTATAAACTACGAAATTTCATGTGTCATCAGGTAATGACAAAACAGGTCCTTCACTCAACCTCTTCTTCAGTTCTTGAAAACTGTCCCCGCATTTTTCAGTCCACACATATTTCACCATCTTCCTTGTTAAATTAGTCAACGGAGTAGGTATCTTTGAAAAATCTTAGATGAATCTCTGATAGTATCCCGCTAACCCTAAGAAACTCCGCACCTCAGTCGGTGTTTCGGTTATTCCCAATTCATCACGGCCTCTACCTTCGATGGATCTACCGAAATCCCATTATGGTCAATGACATAAAAAATGTACCTTCTCCAACCAAAATTCACACTTTGTGAACTTTGTATATAACTTTTCCTTCCTCAGTGTCTCCAACACTGTTCTTAGGTGTTCAGCATGATCTTCTGGCGTCTTAGAATAGACTAGAATATCATCGATAAACACTAAGACGAACTTGTTCAAATATTGTTTGAACACTCAGTTCATCATATCCATAAATGCAGCTGGTGCATTAGTCAACCCAAATGTCATCACCAGAAACTCGTAATGACCATAACGAGTCCTGAATGCTTTCTTTGGTACATCCTCCTTCCTAACCTTCAACTGGTGATACCCCGTCCCTAAATCTATTTTAGTAAAATACTTAGCCCCTTTTAACTGATCAAAGAGATCATCGATCCTGGGCAATGGGTATTTATTCTTTATCGTCAACTTGTTAAACTCTCTGTAGTCGATACAAAGTCTCAACGATCTGTCCTTCTTCTTGACAAACAGTACCGATGCTCCCCACGGTGAAACACTCGGTTGTATGTACTTTATGTCTAACAGTTATTGCAAATGTACCATTAACTCCTTCATCTCCACTGGCGCCATACGTTACGGTGCCCTAGAAACTGGTGTCGCTCCAGGCACAATGTCTATTACAAACTCGGTCTCCCTATTCGATGGAAGACCCGACAATTCACTCAGAACTATAGGTATTTGTTCCATGGTTTCTATCACTCTCTAGGTATCAACAACATGACACAGAAAACCTACACATCCCTTCCTCAATAATTTCCTAGTTTATGTCATGGTTAGACAACACAAACGTCCCGGCGATCTATTCCCATAAAATACTACCTGAGGTTGTCTCAACGTTCTAAGGTTCACACATTTCTTTTGACAATTTATAATTTCCTCATGGTTTACCAACCAATCCATTCTGAGAACAACATCGAATTCTCCTAACTTTATCGGTATCAAATCTATCGATAATTTACAACCCCGTATGTCTACGCAACAACTCCTATGAATATTTTCAACAGGAATTATATCCTCGTTTGCTACCTTAATATTTAAAGGTATATGCAACTTTTCGGGAAGTAATCCTAATCGTCTAGCAAAATCACATACTATAAACGAACAAGAAGCACCCGAATCAAACAACACGTAAGCATTTATGTCGTTGATCGGAATAATACCTGCGACTACATCCCCTGATGCAACTGCATCTTGGACTGTCATGTTAAAGGTATGGCCCATTGGTCTACCCGACTGCGCTGGACCACTAATAGCTAACTTACCGCTATTAGTGCCTTGATTCCCATCCGTCCCCTTCTTACGGCAATTCTTTGCCATGTGGTCAGTTGACCCACACATAAAGCATCCGTGGTTTTTCTTGGGACTTGGAAAATTAGGCGAAATATGGCCCTCCTGTCCACAATTATAGCATACGGACTTCCCCTTGAGACAGACTCCTAGATGAGTCTTCCCACAGGTTTTGTAGGCCTCCATTCTTATCTTTGGATCTCCTTACTTTACTCCGATATTCCCAAAGTTGAACACTTTCTACTTTTGTCCCTAGCCACTCCCGCAGGCTCCTTCTATCTTCACTCCCCCATCTACCTTCCCCTTATTCTTCTTATCTTTGTGGTACTGGCTTAGAGCCTCGCTACCACCTTCGGCGATTATCGCCTTCTCCGAAATAGTCTGAAATGTAGTACTTTGGAACACAGATATACGATTATAGAGCCATGGTATCAAGCCCTGCTTGAACCGTCGAGATTTCCTAACCTTAGTATCCACTTGGTGTGGAGCGAACCTCGCCAGTTCATTAAACTTGGTTGCATATTGAAGAACCGTCATATCCCCTTGTTTTATGTCTAGAAACCGCATCTCCATTCTTCCTTGCATACTCATGGGAAAGTAGTTCTTGAAGAATATTTCCTTGAACCTCACCTATGTTAAGTTCTCTATACCCGCCCTCGCTTGGTTAGCCTCCCAGCAAAAATTGGATTCACCTTTCATTATATAGGTTGCAAAGGCAACCTTCTGACCCTCTTCGACATTTGCTATGACAAATGCCTTCTCAATTTCCTTTACCCATGTTTGGGCCTCTATGGGGTCTGTAGTTCCTTTGAACTCCAGCGGACCGACACTTTTAAAATCCTTGAATGTAGTAGCTCGTGTTACTCCAGGATTTACGGGAATATTAGCCACATTTCTATTAAACGCGGCTATTACTAAGTTAACAAACACCTGCATTGGATTAACCGGACCTCCCTCCGGTTGATTTACATTAGCGCCTTGGTTTCGTTGCCCTCTTCTTAGAGGCATTTTTATGAGACCCCGAATTTTATGAAATGAAAGTATTCAATTTTCTTATAATTATTAATTTATTTCGTAAATGGTTAAATTGATAAAAGGTTAAAGTTAAGGATGATATGTGAAAATTTTTGCAAAGTATGCAAGTTGTTATAAAATATTTGTTTGGTCGGGGAATATTCTTTTTATCGGGAAATATCCGTGCGACAGAACAATCATTGGTGGACCCCACAACGGAAGTATTGTCGTAGTAAGAAAATGACAGAATTATCTTTTTATAAAAATAACGACGAAAGTGTTACCGTTAAAACTGTTGACCTACTCGGTAGTAAAAGTACAGTAATACGCGTGGTTGCATAGTAGCACACGGTATTAATTATTGATGTTACGTAAGAAGTCACTTAGTTATACTCAATTATTGCTACAGTAATTGCCTCATCATAACTCTTATATTATTGATTCAATTATTGTCACCGTATCATCTGTATAATATGTTATATTATTAAATCAATAATTGAGACGACAAAGTTATTCATATTATTATTTACAATATTAACAATGACTAGAAGTTCTGTCAAGGAGAGGTTTGGTAATCTAATTGCACACCAATAGGGAGACATCCTTATCGGAAAGGCCCCTCTTTCCTGGGAACGACCTGGTTGTTAAATATTGTGAATTATAATATTAATAATGAATAAGTTCGTGTTGATTAAAGATGAAATTAATAGTTCCAATGTGTTGGAATTATTAGCGTTAGTGAAAATCGACATTTATTTCGATAATAATTGATATCTGGAGGTTATATTGACCAATCGGGTAATTAACCGGATAAATGAGCAATTAATTGCCATTAATTCACATGATTATAACTATTTGTTCACATGTGTACTATTGATTCACATTCATTTACTATTAGGGGAGTTGGTGCAAGATTGTTAATACTTGCATGACTAAGTTAAAAATGGAGGTATAGATGGAGGTACTATACTGTAATTCGTATTTTCACATGATTAGAACTATTGAGTCACATGATTTACTATTGATTCACATGATTTACTATTAGGGGAGGTGGTGCAAGAATGATAATACTTGCAAGACTAAATTAAAAATGAAGGAAATGTGGAAGGTATTATACTGTAATATTTCAAGCCCCAAAACGTGCAATTATCGAAACTATATTTTCCTATAAATAAAAGCTCATTCCTTCATTATTTTTCACCAATTCACTAAAGCTATAGAGCAATTATTATAGAGAGAAATTATAGAGAGAAAGAAGATGAGAAGTCTGCTACCTCACTATTCCAAAGATCAATCTTCTTTTCGAGGTAAGGGTATTATTCTTTTCGTATTCATGAAGAGAGTTATTTTCTTTCAATACTGCAAGGGTTGTTATTCCATTCTTTATTATTATGTTAGAATAACTACGCTCATGAAATACCGCATACATGGTGAAATTCTTCTATTATTCCATTCTTTATTATTATGTTGGAATAACTCATGTCGTGCGATCTATCGCATGCTCGATGAATTCTCGGTTGTTATTCCATTCTTTATTATTCTCGTTGGAATATCACATGCATGCGGATTACGCATGACTGGTTCCATTCTTTATTATTCTATTGGAATATCCTGTCTGTGCGGATTACGCGTGACCTGGTTCCATTCTTTATTATTCTGTTGGGAATAACCTATCTGTGCGGTCTATCGCATGTATGGTGAATTCTTATGTTATTACATTCTTTATTATTCTGTTGGAATAATCTGTCTATGTGGATTACCGTATGCATGGTGAATGATCCTTTGTATTCATTCTTTATTAAATTGTGGAAATGATCTGTCTACGTGGATTACCGCATAATGGGTGAAAATCCATTTGCAGTTTCGTATATTTTATTATACTCATCTGGGATATCATTTCTTTTGTACTCATCATGAAATATCATTTTCTTTGGTATTTTTCTGTTACGAATTACTATTCATGGGTTACTATTCACCCTGTTACTATTCACTCTAGTATTATTCAGTCGGGTATTCGGGGCACTTTTCGTGTCGGAGTACTATTCACGAGTTACTATTTATGGGTTACAATTAACCTGATTATTATTCACTCTAGTATCATTCACTCGGGTATTTGGGGTACTTTTTATGTCAGGATACTATTCACGGGGTACTATTCTCGAAGTACTATTCACGGGGTACTATTTACTCAAAAAATATATTTCTTTTCTATCCAAATTATTTTTGGTACATGAATATTATTCTTGAATTTTACTCTACAAAGCAGTATCATGTTGACAATTTGGATATTTTTAAACTCTAGGTAAATTTAAAGTCTTTAATATTTATCTTTGATTTCGTTGGATTTGATTTCGTTTGATTAATGCTTATATCATTGTCATCATCCTCATGCTTATATTGTGATGAAAGTCATCTTTGGCTTACGTGCATAGATGGACTGTTAATTATTGATTTTACAGTTGTATATTTTTGGCTACGTGCAAAGATGGACTGTTGATTATTGGTTTTATAGTTGTATATCTTTGGATTACGTGCACAGATGGACAGGTGTATGACATGATCATGACCACTGGTGATACTAACGAATATCCTTGGCTGTAGTGCAGGGATAATTCGATGATATAATTGGTAGGATCATGACCATTAGTTAACGAGTTGAATGTCTTTGTCAGTAGTAATCGACTGATGAACAATTGATTGGTATGATCATGACCATTGGTTTTATAGTTGAATATCATTAGCCAGTAGTGCAAAGATTGACAACTGATTGGTATGATCATTGTTATTACATTTGAATATCTTTAGCCTTTGGGGTAAGGATATTGAGTAAACGTTCTATTAATACTTTGTGGCAAGGAGAAACTGTTGATTTACATGATTATAAATATGAATTGTGGATTTAACTATAATTTTTCGTGGTTTAGGTGAAGACAGGTGATGATAGTTCTTTTTATCTTGGGTATAACAAAGAACTGTTAATAGGTATTACAGCAATAACATTGATGATAAACTTTTAAATCATAGAAGATAGTAGATATCATGTTCTAATTGACTCTTCTTATGGATTACTTATTCCGCTGCAGTTGTTGATCTAAAACTTGTTGTCTATTATATTCTATCAGTTGTTATACTTTTGAAGGCTAAGGATAATTTATTCTGCATTATCTTAGTCATAATATTTCTTACTAGGCTAGTTGAGCTCGCCCTTTCTTTCACTATTCTCTTCAGGAAATGAGAATATAGCTGGTACGAGTCGGGGAATGGAGTGATGGTCCAGGATAAGTGGCTGTAGTAGTCCTCACTATTCTGTGAAATAGTGTGATAATAATTGTAATGAGGACTCCATTGAGAGTGGATATTGTCTAGAAGGCAATATTATTGTTTAAACTCTCAGCTATGTTTTGTCGTATATTACCCGATAGTTGTATAATTAAGTTTGTAGTTGAGTTCTGTACCATGTATTTGGTGACTCGAGATGGGTGATGTATACCTATTTTGGGGGCGTCATAATTTTGCTATTACAATAAACAACACATTTCATTATTATTCCTTTCTTATTAGTTTATTAGTATTCAAGATTAAACAATAACTTCAACATCCATTGCTCAGTATGTTCCGTAAAAAGGCTTATATTGATTCATTCATTGTAGTATAATACTACATCGTTTCATTACACAGCCTAAGTTATTTACATTACCTTCCCGTAATTGCTTTCCAAAAATTG
The DNA here is from genome assembly GCA_020205615.1 of Panax quinquefolius. Lineage (NCBI taxonomy): Eukaryota > Viridiplantae > Streptophyta > Magnoliopsida > Apiales > Araliaceae > Panax > Panax quinquefolius. Next base: position 46,527,366 of record CM035152.1, on the reverse strand, counting down.
GGATTTACAAAAGATTACCCTTTGATATACAAAAGAGGGTTTTACGTCACTACTAGATACACAATATTTACATATCTAAAACTACTCTAGCTACTACTAGATTACATCTGCCTTAAGGTATTATTAAAATCTGTTGTGGCCAGACCAGCGATAACATAATGGCTGATAGTGTGCCAAGTCTGCCCAGCCTCTACTGGATACCCAGCTACCTCCTGCTAAAAATCCTAATGAGAACTCCTCTGGATATAGGACATTCTCCCTATTTTTTGTCACTTGGTCGTTAGCTCCTCCTTGAGCGCAAAAACCTCATGCTTTAGCTCATGGACCTTGTCCTTGGCTAAAACCCACTCATTGTGTTCCTGTTCCCACATTGACTCCACATCTGTCTTATCCTGTAAGACAGCCTGGAGCTCCGCTCGTAACTCTTTCATCTCCTGACAATAGTGGAGGTTCCTATCTAACACTGCCATGAACAGTGACATCATAGACTCCCCCTAGGGTGTCTCTTCTACAAGTGCTATTGGGTTGAAGGACACAACCTCCACTTCCTCTTCTAACATGCCGTCAAATACCGACATGAGATCGGGGTCCTCTAAGTCTCCAGACTTAATCACTACTATCTCTGGCTCCTCTGCTATTAGGTTCGGTATAACCTCTATCTGGTTAACCAATTCTTCACTAACTGCCTGCACATCTAAATGCATTCGTACCACTGGTGATACTAATGAATATCCTTGGTCGTAGTGCAGGGATAATTTGATGATGTAATTGGCAGGATCATGACCATTAGTTAACAGTTGAATGTCTTTGGCCGTAGTGCACTGACAGATAATTGATTGGTTTGATCATGACCATTGGTTTTATAGTTGAATATCTTTGGCCAGTAGTGCAAAGATAGATAATTGATTGGTATGATCATTGTTATTACATTTGAATATCTTTAGCCTTTGGGGTAAGGATATTGAGTAAACGTTCTATTAAGACTTTGTGGCAAGGAGAAATTATTGATTTACATGATTATAAATATGAATTGTGGATTTAACTATAATCTTTGGTGGTTTAGGTGAAGACAGGTGATGATAGTTCTTTTTGTCTTGGTTATAACAAAGAACTGTTAATGGGTATTATAGCGATAACATTGATGATAAACATTTAAATCATAGAAGATAGTAGATATCATGTTCTATTTGAATCTTCTAATGGATTGCTTATTCCGCTGCAGTTGTTGATCTAAAACTTGTTGTCTATTATATTCTATCAGTTGTTATACTGTTAAAGGCTAAGGATAATTTATTCTGCATTATCTTAGTCATAATATTTCTTACTGGGCTAGTTGAGCTTACCCTTTCTTTCACTATTCTCTTTAGGAAATGAGAATATAGCTGGGACGAGTCGGGGAATGGAGTGATTGTGACGCCCCCAAAATAGGTCCATTCCATCCAACCCATTCTGAGTCGCCAAATACATGGTACAGAAATAACTACAACTTTATTATTACAACATATAAACTGTGAGTTTAAATACAGATATTGCCATCTAGACAATATCCACACGCAAATAAATCCCCATCATAATTATTGATACAATATTTTATAAAATGGTGAGGACTACTAAACAACTCTCTAGAACCTTCATTCCATACCCGACTAGTACTCGCTACATTCTCGCCTCCTAAGAAGAAAAATGGAACAACAAGGAAAAAGGGTGAGCTCAACTAGCCCAAGAAGAATATTATGACTAAGATAATATACAACAAATTATCGTTAGTCTTCAACGAGGGAAAAATCTAATAGAATACAATAGACAACCAATTTTAAATCAACAAGCTGAATGTAAAACACCAATTCATTAGAAGAGTTAAGTAGAGAATGCAAACTACTATCTTCTATATATGAATTTAAAAGTTCATCATCGATATTTTATCCTCGTAACATCAATCAATATATATCGGAATCAAATATTCATCTTTGCACTACAGCCAAAGATATTCATCGATCGGCCATGTTCATCTCAACACTGTTCATCTTTTGCACTATGGGCCAAAGATATTCATCAAGAAATCATTCATCTTTGTACTACTGAGCCAAAGATATTCGGTAATATCATCATTTAGGACCTGAGGATGATGAAAAATATTTCAAAGAAAAGCGAATCCGGTGAAACAAAAGAACAAGTATTATGGATTCGTACTTTAAACAATCCGAGTTCAAAAATACTTCATAAATAATCATACTGAAGTAAAATTCAAGAATGATCAAAACATGGATACAATCAAAGCTAGTATCCATAATAGATATTTTGGACGAAAAGAAGAAATTTTTTTTTTCGGTGAATAGTGTCGTATATGTGAATAGTGCCGTATACGTGAATAGTAACTTCGACACCAAAAGATAGAAATTTCCCAAAAAAACATCTTCACGCTTCATGAATAGTACTCGTGAATAGTAACTCGTGAATAGTAACTCATGAATAGTAACTCGTGAATAGTAACTCATGAATAGTAACTCATGAATAGTAACCCCGACATGAAAAAGTTCCAAATTTGATAAAAAGTTTCAACCAATATTTCAAAGATAATGATATTGAAGAAATAATATCATTTGAGAAGAAAATAACATCCCTAACCTCGAAAGACAAGACTTTAGTTGAAACAGGATATAGGCTATGACTTGAACTTGCACCAGTATAGCAATACTCAAAGTACTCAAAATACTCACAAGAATACGCTCGATATATAGAGAGAAAACTTGGAGTTTACGGTGTGATTTTCAATTCTAACCTAAGCACCTATTTATAGGAAATTGCTTAGAACACCAAAAGCAGTAAAATTTAATATAATAATAATATATTATATATATATTCCTCGCCAACCAAGACTCCTGAAATCAACATGTTTACAACACATGGGGGCCAACCAAAACAATAAAAACGTTTTGTTGATATAAATAATTAAAACTTCCAAAATCAATTATTTTGAGCTTGAACTTCAATAATTCATAATAAATAGTCCTTTTGTCGGAAAATTGAATCTCGCGACTTTTTATAGGAAATTCAATTCTCTACAACAACTTGAGAAGAATGTTTTAAAAATTCCAAACATAAATTGACCAGAAATCCATAAGCGGATGATTTTACAGTGTTATAATCAAATTTCTATTAATAATTGTGTCCACCAACACACAAAACATGTGTTAAACATTTAATGCCACAAAAATACTCTTCCTCCTCATATACTCATATATTCCACATTCATTGTAAAATATCACCATTAATATATTATTAAAATAATATATTTAAATGAATTATTTTATCGGAAAAAGATAAAATATTAATTTTCAACAATTGTCATTTTAAAAATTTTCTCCATCTATATCCACATAAAATCAATATTTTCCTCATCATATAAATCAATAATTAATTAATCACAAATAATATTACAGAATCACAAGATCTGGCAACCAGTGCCGCTTAGAAAGAGGGCTTTCAATAAGGATCTCTCACTTCTTGGCGCATGCAATTAGGTGACCAAACCTCTCCTTGAGATGTAACTTTCTAAACATTGACAATAATGTTATCTAATAATATTATTGAGGATAATATGAATTATTGCTTCGATAATGAAAAATCTTGTGTAATGACAATTATTGAAACAACAAAGAATATAAAATATCAACACAACAATTATTAAATCAATTAAATAAAATACTTTGAGCAATAATTACTATAACAATTATTGAGTAGTGCCTTCTTACGTAAGAATCAATAATTGGGGCAATACTGGCGTCTTCTTGTTCAACAACGCGTATTAGTGTGTTTTAACCACCGGGTATTCCAACGAAGATTAATTGGTGAATAACTACGCCTGTTATTTATAAACAACTTATATTTGTCGTTTTCTTCATCCAATCACTTTCCGTTATGGGGCCCACAAGAGATCGCAGAGTAAATGCATTTAATATTCCCCGACATCAAGAATATTCCACGACCAAACGAATATTCCAACGACAACAATGAATATTTTATAACCACTTGCTTATTCGAAATATTTGCGTATTTTACCCATAACTATCCACATTAATCAAATCGACCCTTACTATTTCAAAATACTAAATAGAGGAAAATAAATTTCATTTATTAATAATTTTGGGTCTTACAGTGATGGTCCAGGATAAGTGGTTGTAGTAGTCCTCACTATTCTGTGAAATAGTGTGATAATAATTGTAATGAGGACTCCATTGAGAGTGCATATTGTTTAGAAGGCAATATTCTTGTTTAAACTCTCAGCTATGTTTTGTCGTATATTACCCGATAATTGTATAATTAATTTTGTAGTTGAGTTCTGTACCATGTATTTGGCGACTCAAGATAGGTGATGTATACCTATTTTGGGAGCGTCACAATTTTACTGTTACAATAAACAACCTATTTCATTATTATTCCTTTCTTATTAGTTAATTAGTATTCAAGATTAAACAATAACTTCAACATCCATTGCTCAGTATGTTCCGTAAAAAGGCTTATATTGATTCATTCATTGTAGTATAATACTACATCGTTTCATTACACAGCCTAAGTTGATTACATTACCTTCCCGTAATTGCTTTCCAAAAATTGGGATTTACAAAAGACTACCCTTTGATATACAAAAGAGGATTTTACGTCACTACTAGATACACAATATTTACATATCTAAAATTACTCTAGCTACTACTAGATTACATCTGCCTTAAGGTATTATTAAAATCTGTTGTGGCCAGACCAGCGATAACATCACGGCTGATAGTGTGCCGAGTCTGCCCAGCCTCTACTGGATACCCAGCTACCTCCTACTAAAAATCCTAATGAGAACTCCTCTGGATATAGGACATTCTCCCTATTTTTTGTCTCTTGGTCTTTAGCTCCTCCTTGAGCGTAAAAACCTCATGCTTTAGCTCATGGACCTTATCCTTGGCTAAAACCCACTCATTGTGTTCCTGTTCCCACATTGACTCCACATCTGTCTTATCCTGTAAGACAGCCTGGAGCTCCGCTCGTAACTCCTTCACCTCCTGATAATAGTGGAGGTTCCTATCTAACACTGCCATGAACAGTGACATCATAAACTCCCCCTGGGGTGTCTCTTCTGCAAGTGCTATTGGGTTGAAGGACATAACCTCCACTTCCTCTTCTATCATGCTGTCAAATACCGACATGAGATCGAGGTCCTCTGAGTCTACAGACTTAATCACTACTATCTCTGGCTCCTCTGCTATTGGGTTCGGTATAACCTCTATCTGGTTAACCAATTCTTCACTAACTGCCTGCACATCTAAATGTATTCCATTTACACCTGACATATACACAAAACAATTAAGTTGATTAGTACATGTAAGATCCCAAATTTTATGAAATAAAAGTATTCAATTTTTCTATTTAGTAAGTAGTTAAATTGATAAAAGTTTAAAGCTAAGGGTGATATATATAAATTTTTCAAAATAGGTAAGTGGTTATAAAATATTCATTATTGTCGGGGAATATTTGTTTAGTCGTGGAATATTCTTGTTATCGGAGAATATTCGTATACATTGCTGACACAATATTTATGGGCCCTATAATGTAATAAGCATGGATGAAGAAAATGACAAGTTTGAGTTTTTATAAATAACGGCATAGTTGTTACCGTTTAAACTGTTGGAATACCCGGTGGGTAAAGTAAAGTAATACGCGCTATTGCACAGTATTTTTGAATTATTGATTCTTACGTAAGAAGACACTACTCAATAATTGTTACAGCAATTACTGTTCAATATTTTATTTTATTGATTCAATAATTGCTATGTTGATATGTTATATTATTGTTAATTCAATAATTATCACTACACAGTATTTCCCATTATCAGATCAATAATTCATATTATTTAAATAATATTATTAGATAACATTATTAGTAATGTCTAAGGAAGTTCTGTAAAGCCCCCAAATTCGGGTACTTAAAACCCGAAATCGGTGCTTCACGATACCATTCTATGAGCGGAATAATACTATTAATAATAATAATAATAATAATAATAATAATATAAATATTAAACTTAATTTACATAATCATCAGAGTCTGAATCCCAAGTACGTAACCTTTAATACATTCCTCACAATACATGATAAATAATATATATCATATTTGTCTTGATAAAGTTGACTATTACATAAAATAACATTGCATTCATTCAGCAACCTTTCCTTTTCCCTTGTTCCTAGCAGAGTCCTCTGATTGTTCACACTTAGCTGAAAACATTTAAATTAAGTAAGGATGGACATTTGAGTGCCCAGCAAATAATAACAATTATAAATATTAGCTGAAATGATTAAATATTTTCTTTGTACTACCCTTCTACAACAAATCAATAGTTGTGAAGTAATCTGAACTTATAAAAATAATAAAACAGCTCTCTATCAAATTTTTAAAACTACGTACTGACTATATATAGGGTTAAGGTAACATACTATGAACATTGTTTTCCATTTTTGAAAAGGTTAAACAGAAATTCATCTACAAACCGTCATAACTTACGAGCACGGGGGGTGATCAGCCCGTTATGCCCTGTATTGATCAATACTACGTGCAAGAACTATGTTATCGTTCACTCTGTCCGCCTTGGGTGCATAAAAGTTTTTCCCATGTTCGGGATGTTCATACTTAGTCGGGAATCCTAATCAAAATAATTTGATTGAATACAAAAAGGTTTTATCATATTCAACAATATTTCTAAATCTGTGTCTAGCTGATCAAATAGCTTAGAGGTATATATATATATATATATATATATATATATATATATATATATATATATATATAACCATGTGATTAAATATAATGACTATCCAAGTGAGGTCACTTGTATAACCATATTTTGAAATTAACGAACATAATATATATCTGAATTATATAATATAATATCATATTGACAATGATCGGATATAACATATATAATAATAGGGTTAATAATCTGGTACAATAATAATAAAATTCTGAATCTTCTTACTCATGTCTATTGCATAAAAAAATACAAAGGTAGGATACTTGTCTGGTACGCTGCTTACAATTCTCAACTTAGTTTTATCTTTTATATAATCATATCAATAATAAGATCATTTTACTGATTAGAATAACATATCGTAACACATAATACGTCCTATTACAGTCAGCACATAACATAATCACATTGTCTCACATATTCAACAGTCATTGAATCACAAACAAACATTAATACAGTCAAAATATCTAAGTTCAGATTAATTTTTGAAACATGTCGGTGTACTGACAGCTTTATCGGGTAATTATCGAGTCTAAGACTCTATCCTATAGTTCCATAATTGTAATTAGCAGTCATATTATTTTTAAATAACTTATAATAATTTTTAAGCATTTTTAAATATTTACCATAAATTTTCAAACGCCAGTAATCATTATTAAATTATTTAAATATTAAACAATTCTATTATCATTAATATTTAATTAATATTAAACTATTAATGAAACCGATTTACAAAATATTAAAGTTATTTATAATAACTCAAAATATTTTTAAAGTACTAATATTACCCTTAAATAATTTTTATAACATTTAAAATCATTTTAAATAATTATCATTAATATTAAAATATTAATGTACTATTTATCAAAATATTAAAAGTCATTAAGTATAACTTAAAATAGTTTTAATTCATTTATATCCTTTTAAATGATTTTTAAATTAATAAAACTATTTTTAAACCATTTATTTAATATAATTATTAAATAAACTTAATATCATTAATATTAAATTATTAATGAAATTATCCTTTAAATATTAAAAGTTATATTTTATAACTTAAAATATCTTTAAACACTTTATTTTCATTTAAAATGATTTTTATAATATTAAAATCATTTTTAAACTAAATTATTTAATATATTTATTAAATAACTTTAATATCATTGATAATAATTAATTAATGAAATTTACCGTTAAATATTGAAAGTTATATTTTATAACTTAAAATATTTTTAAATAACTTATTATTATTTAAAATGATTTTTAATATAATAAAATCATTTTAATTTATTTATTTAATTCACTTATTAAATAACTTAATTATCATTAATATTAATTTATTAATGAATTTCATCACAAAATATTAAAAGTCATTAAAAATAACTTAAAATATTTTTTATACCATAATATAATTTTAAATGATTTTTCAATTATTAAAATCATTTTTAAATAATTTATTTAATATAATTATTAAATAAATTAAATACCTTTAATATTTCAAAAATATTAATTATTTTTGAAATATATTAAAAATTATTAAAAACTAATTTTTTTTATTTATTTATTAAAAATATAATTTTTATAAAGAAACTATCGCTAAAAGCGCTTATATGTGAGTAACTGTCATTATAGTGTTCTTCGTGTTCTTGATCAAACCCAGAAAATCCTATCAGTTACCGAGTGGGTGAGTTTGACCAAGAATTATTCTCAATCTGTGATGTTTCATGGAATGATTGTGGTCAGATCTTATAGTGTTAGTGCAGGACTACACCATTCAACAACAAACATAATCATAACATGCACCAAATGAAAGATCAGGAGGTCCAAAGTGGGTATCGGGCCCTTCACCGGTTTTTTCGGGTTACCCGTAAAACTCAGCAAGGTGCATGATAGCTACTTTGTTTTCAGGCTACTAGTTTAACCAATTTCTAATTGATGTTATGGTGATTTAACGATTCCAACTTGTAGTACACTTGTAATGAAGAGATCTAACACATAAAACACATCTAACAACAACACAATCTCTAGATACATGCCGGTCAAATCTTGTCAGAACCCGTGTTCATAGATTTTTTGGGTTTCACAGAAAACCATAAACGTGAACTACTTAGCTACTTTGACCCGTTACTACTTTCATCCAGTTTGATGTTTAGGAGATTTTAAGGCATAAACATGGAGTTCATATACCAGACTACAATCTAAATGCAACAAAAATAACAAACAAACAACAAAAGAAAAGATCAAAGGCCATGAACTTCTTGTCGGACCTATCGGGCATGTTCGGTCTGCCAGATTTCTTCCGGTATTAATCGATTGGCCGTGGTTTGACCACGAATAACTTCCAATCTAGACCGGGTCTAAGCTTGCTTTTTGATCCAGATCAAAGAGCACATATCAGAATACATGATCTAAGCTTTAAACAACAAAAACACATAACAGAGAAAGATTGGTGGCCACTGACATTCGTTGTCAGACCATAGTTTGAACTTTTTCAAGATTTTATAAAATGCTAGATCTGAGCCTATAGATGTTATGGATCTAACATCTATCAACCCAGATCATCATTATACACCTTGAATAACATATTTTAACAATAAATCATAACATCTAACATGCAGATCAAGATCAGAATATAGTTAGGGTTTTTATACCTTTCTAATAACAATTTTGATTCTAGCTTTCTGATTTGGTTAAAGATGATAGTGGGGCTTGGTTTATGACTGATATGTCTTGATATTTTCGGAGGTGTGGAGCTTGAGAGAGTTTAGTTGAATGTTAAGACAAAAATAAGCTAACAAATGCCATTTCTCTCTCTTCCAATCTATTTATATAAGTGGTAGTTGCATGAATTTGTTGATATAGAGGCTGATTGCTGGCAATTTTAAGTCAAAAGAGTAGTTACATTAGGTCACCAACTCCCATCTTGGCAAGATCTACAAGTAAGCTTAATAAAAAATGTGTATAAGGGCTTTTTAGTCATTTGCTACATAATTTTAATGGTAAAAGTGTAATCTTATCAAACTCTTAGGGTTTGACCCTTAGGGTTTAACCCTAAGGTTTAGCACAAAATGAATTTCATGGTTTTTATTTAGGGTTTAAAATAAAATAAAAATAAAATTAGTTTCTAAAAATAGAAATTTAGGGTTTGTTAATTAGTTAGGTTATCTAATTACATTATACAGCAACATTAGGGTTTAAAATTCACTAATTATAATTAACCTTGCTAATTTAGCAATTAGGATTTATAATTTTGATAATTAAGGTTACCAAATTACAATTAGGGTTTTTAATTACCAAATTAGGGTTCTAGATATTAAGGTTTTAAGTTACTAATTAGGTTTTCCATAATTAGCAATAAAATCTACCATACATGATATTAATCATATTAACACAATTTCGGACTGATCACAAACTCCAATTTAGGTTTCAAATTAGGGTTTCTAATTTCAGAAATTAAAGTTTTAATTTATAATTATGGTTTTCCATAATATCAAGGCTTTACCTAAATCGTATAACACATAACACAGTGTCTTAACAGATTTTTAAAGTCTCATTTGACTTCAGAAATAGGATTTAACCGTAATACTAGTGTTTATATAAATATTGCTAGGGTTTAGTTATAATACACCATAATTGACTCAACCATTATCAATACGCATATACAATACATATTTATAGCACTAAAAATCAAAATATAATTAATATTATATTATTATTCTCACGCCTTAATAAAATCCAAAATTAGGGTTTGGATTCCATATCCATTTATCCTCACATATATCATCATTAATTGAGTTAAAATAATTAACTTAATTAATCTAGCATAAATTCTTATAATAAAATAATTATTAAAATAATTCTAAAAATCATTTTATATATTATTTAAATAATATATAATTATATTTTCATGGAAAATAATTAATAAAAATATTTCTACTATAAAATTAGTTATTATAAGAATATAATTTATAATAATCAATAATTCTAAAATAAAATTATTTAAAATTATTCATGTAATAAATAAATTTTATTTATCACAAATATACATATACACATTATCTTAGTACATATTCCCCATATTTATTTTAATAAAAAAAAAAATTATACGCAAAATTTTTGATTTATTTGTATAGAAAATATCGGGTTGTTACAAGTTCTGTCTAGGAAAGGGGTTTGGTCATCTAATTGCGCGCCAGTAAGGTGAAATCCTTATCGGAAAGTCCACTTCTTTCCTGGGAACGATCTGGTTGTCATTATTTTGATTTTATAATATTATTTGTGAATAATTAATTATTGATAAGGAAATATTTATTTTATATGGATATAAATGAAGGAATTAATGCTGAGGTGTTTTATCAGTATTTTATCGAAATGAAGAACGAAATTTGGAAATTTTTCAAAAATTAGTTTATTACTAGATTTTGTAAATTCCATAACTCTTTGTGTATAATGAGTTAGGAGATGAGTCATATATCAAAATAAAGCCCTGGAAGTAAGCTAAACGCAGAAATTTGAATCACCTAAAAATTCTTTGTGGATATTTTGTGGTGACTACTTGAATGAAACTGGTCCAAAGGACTCGTAGTCCGAAAAAATCAGTGTTATTAAGCTATATTGCGTGAGTTGTAATTTTTAATCCGACCGTTGGATCATTATGATTTTTGGATATGTTATAATTATATAAGTTAAGTATATGTCCACAAATTTTGAATCGTTAAAAATTAATGTATGATTTGTTATGAATTTTAAGAGGTGACTGATTCAGAAATTGTTTTTATAAATGATTTTGGTGGAGATTTCTAGAAGGTGGGACCCACTTGTCCTTTTATCTCTTGAATTTGTTGAATTTCAAAGTTTGATTTCAAGTATGGCATGCATGAGAATTGGTAATAAAAAATTAATATTTTATTAATTTCGTCTGCTTCGGCGTTCTAGCATTTTTTTATAAATAGGGTGCTTAGTTATAATTAAAAATCACACCAGAATCATAAGCTTTCTCTCTCTATATTATCGAGCGTATTTTGTGAGTATTTAGATACTTTGAGAGTTGTTATTTAGTGCAAGTTTCCTTCAGCATTACATCTGATATTCCAGTCAGAAATACTGTTCTTTTGAGGTAAGGGGTGATAAGAGATAGTAACAGATAATAAGGGATAGTAAGGGATGGTAAGGGATGTTATTTTCTTCATAAATGATATTATTTATTTTGATATCATTATACCGAAATATTGATATGAATTTTATTATGAAATTTTTACCTTTTTATGTCAGGGTTACTATTCACGTATACGACACTATTCATGTATATGGCACTATTTACGTATATGACATTATTTACGTATACGGTACTATGTACGAATACGGAGTACTATTCACGAGTTACTATTCACGAGTTACTATTCATGAGTTACTATTCATGAGTTACTATTCACGAGTTACTATTCATGAGTTACTATTCACGAGTTACTATTCATGAGTTATTATTTATGAGTTACTATTCACGAGTTACTATTCACGACAAAATTGGTTTCTTTTTCTGACCAAATTATCCTTGATTTATGATTATTGCTCTTAAAATTAAATCCATATTTTGATCATATATAACATTTTTATAACCCGGGTAATGAAATTTCTCTTTCACTTGAGTGTAAAGATGGGTAGATTATTGGTATGATCGTGACAATGGGTTCTCTATAGCCTGTAGTGCAAAGATGAATTGTTGACTGGTATAATCATGACCATTGAATTTATAAACGATTATCTTTAGCTTAAGTGAAAAGGTGAATTAATCAACATGGTTATAATTATTGTTTATATAAATTTTGAAATGATTATATATTTCTTTGAGATATTAATATCTTTGGCACGTAGTGCAAAGATGACCTGTTTTTGAATATCTTTGGCCCGTAGTGCAAAGATGACATGTTGTTGAATATCTTTGGCCCGTAGTGCAAAGATGACCTGTTGTTGAATATCTTTGGCATGTAGTGCAAAGATGAACTGTTGATGAATATCTTTGGCCCGTAGTGCAAAGATGAATTTATTAGTATGATTATGAACAGGAACTGTGATTTGGTATAACCATGATTTTTGATGTTTCAGGTAAAGATATGTAATGAAAATTATATTCGTCCTGGATGAGAAGAGGAATTTAGAACTACAATTATGATTATGAGTTATTCACATGATTGTGGACAGGAATTGTTGACTGATGTTACAAGGTTAAAACATTGTTGGTGGACTTTTAATAGGGAGAAAATAATAGACTTTATGATCTATTTGACTTTTCTAATGGATTGCTCGTTCCGCTGCAACTATGGCTGAAAAGTTTTATCATCTACCATATGTTCTAAATATCTGATTTATTACTGACGAAGGCTATTGATAATTTAATTATCTTTAGTCATGATATTCTTGGGCTAGTTGTGCTCACCCTTTTGCTTCACAATTCTTTTCAGGTAATAAGAGTGTAGCTGGGTCTAACGGGGGTAACAGGGGATAGAACGATGGTCTATAGTTGTTGAGGTTTCCCCTAAAATTGTATGGAAATGATTTTATCGAGAATTTTAAATAAGTGTGTCATATTTTATACGTCATTTTAACCATTGATTTTGGTGAACCAAATAGGGTGAGGTGAACCCAACTTTGGAAGGGTGTTTTGCTACTATCATACAAGATGTCTAATGACAGACGACTTCGTGTTATCATAAGACAGGGTTGTGCACATGCACTTGTTGATTATATCTACGAGCACTACCTATATAATCTTGGAGTTTGGTTAAAATATAATTCTCCATTGGAGACAATGGAGATAATTATTTGTCAAGAGAAGACCCACCATTGGAAAGAACATGATAGCAATCTTCTTATTTTTCTTTGGGGTCTATTGGATGAACCAAGGATAATTCTCGAGTCATATGATATCTATTATAACTTATATGCATGCCCTCCCATGTACGAAGGTTTCCTTGAGCATTTTCTAAAGATTTTAATTTCTAAAATAGTTATTGATTGTACCTTTATGTAATGTATCAATGTGAGGTGCTATCCAAGTAATGGGATGAGAGTCACAGTTGGTATTAAAACTCACAGTATATGTGTTGTCGTATTTTGCACGATAATTATATTAATGAAGTTGTAGTTATTTCTGTACCATATTTTTGGCGACTCAGAATGGGTTGGGTGGATTGGATCTATTTTGGGGGCGTCATAGTTGGTATCAGAGCTTAGGGATATGGTTGCTGGCGAAGATCTGAGTCTAGAACTAGGAGGGGAGAAACGAGTAATATGCTTCACTAGTATATGACTTACCTAAGCTAAAATTTCTTACTTGATAAATTGACAAATTGTGATATGTCAATTAACCTTTGTTTTGAAGCAAGGTATTCTCAACTCTTCGAAATACCAGGTACGTAAATTTCGGGGATGAAATTTCATAACGAGGGGAGATTGTAAGACCCCAAATTTTATGAAATAAAAATATTTAATTTTTCTATTTAGTAAATAGTTAAATTGATAAAAGTTTAAAGTTAAGGGTGATATATATAAATTTTTCAAAATAAGCAAGTGGTTATAAAATATTCATTATTATCGGGGAATATTCGTTTGATCGTGGAATATTCTTGTTGTCGGAGAATATTCGTACGACGGCTCAATCATTTATGGGCCCCGTAACAGAATAACTGTCGGATGAAGAAAAAGACAAGTTTGAATTTTTATAAATAACGGCGTAGTTGTTACCGTTGAAACTGTTGGAATACCCGATAGGTAAAGTAAAGTAATATGCGTTATTGCACAGTAGCACACGATATTGTACAGTATTTTTGAATTATTGATTCTTACGTAAGAAGGCACTACTCAATAATTGTTACAGTAATTACAGTTCAATATTTTATTTTATTGATTCAATAATTGCTACGTTGATATGTTATATTATTGTTAATTCAATAATTGTCACTTCACAGTATTTCCCATTATCAGATCAATAATTCATATTATTTGAATAATATTATTAGATAGCATTATTGGCAATGTCTAAGGAAGTTTTGTCTAGAAAAAGGGGTTTGGTCATCTAATTGCGCGCCAGTAAGGAGAAATCCTTATCGGAAAGCCCCCTTCTTTCCTAGGAACGACCTGTATGTCATTATTGTGATTCTGTAATATTATTTGTGAATAATTATTTATTGATAAGGAAATATTTATTTTATATGGATATAAATGAAGGAATTAATGCTGAGGTGTTTTATCAGTATTTTGTCGAAATGAAAAACGAAATTTGGAAAATTTTAGAAAATTAGTTTATTACTTGATATGTAAAATCCATAACTCTTTGTGTATAATAAGTTAGGAGATGAGTCATATATCAAAGAAATCCCTGGAAGTAAGCTAAACGCAGAAATTTGAATCACCCAAAATTTTTTTGTGGATATTTCGTGGTGACTGTTTGAATGAAACTAATCCAAAGGATTCATAGTCCGAAAAAATTAGTGTTTTTAAGCTATATTGTGTGAGTTATAATTTTTAATCCGACCGTTGGATCGTTATGATTTATGGATATGTTATATGTATATAAGTTGAGTATATGTCCACAAATGTTGAACCGTTAAAAATTAACGTATGATTTGTTATGAATTTTAAGAGGTGACTGATTCAAAAATTATTTTTATAAATGATTTTGGTGGAGATTTCTAGAAGGTGGGACCCACTTGTCCTTTTATCTCTTGAATTTGCTGAATTTCAAAGTTTGATTTCAAGTATGGCGTGCGTGAGAATTGGTAAAAATAATAATATTTTATTAATTTAGTCTGTTGCGGCGTTCTAGCATTTTTCTATAAATAGGGTGCTTAGTTAGAATTGAAAATCACACCAGAATCATAAGCTTTCTCTCTCTATATTATCGAGCATATTTTGTGAGTATTTAGATACTTCGAGAGTTTCTATTCAGTGCAAGTTTCCTTCAGCATTACATCTGATATTCTAGTCAGAAATACTTTCTTTTGAGGTAAGGGATGGTAAGGGATAGTAAGGGATGTTATTTTTTTCATAAATGATATTATTTCTTTTGATATCATTATACCGAAATATTGATATAAATTTTATTGTGAAATTTTTACCTTTTTGTCCTGGGGTTACTATTCATGTATACGATACTATTCACGTGTATGACACTATTCATGTATATGGTTCTATTTACGTATATGACATTGTTTACGTATACGGTACTATCGAATACAGAGTATTATTCATGATTACTATTTACGAGTTACTATTCATGAGTTACTATTCACGAGTTACTATTCACTGAATAGGGTGAGGTGAATCCAACTTTGAAAGGGTGTTTTGCCACTATCATACAAGATGTCTAATGACAGACGACTTCATGATATAATAAAACAAGGTTGTGCACGTGCACTTGCTGATTATATCTACGAGCACTACCTATATAATCTTAGAGTTTGGTTGAAATAAAATTCTCAATTGGAGACAATGGAGATAATTATATGTCAAGAGAAGACTCACCATTGGAAAGAACATGATAGCAATCTTCTCGTTTTTCTTTGGGGTCTATTGGGTCAACCTAGGATAATTCTCGAGTCATGTGATATCTATTATAACTTAGATGCATGGCCTCCCATGTACGAAGGTTTCCTTGAGTATTTTCTACATATTTTAATTTCTAAAATAGTTATTGACTGTACCTTTATACAATGTATCAATGTGAGGTGCTATCCAAGTAAAGGGATGAAAGTCACAGTTGGTATTAAAACTCACAGTATATGCGTTGTCGTATTTTGCACGAAAATTGTATTAATGAAGTTGTAGTTGTTTCTGTACCATGTTTTTGGCGACTTGGAATGGGTTGGGTGGATTGGACTTATTTTGGAGGCGTCATAGAATACGTCAGTAGAAAAATAAAAACACGTAACATATTCATAATGCATTTTTATAAGGTTATTTTCTTCTTTTACTTCTTTGACTTCTCTTAAGGTTATGACTTAAGGTTTTAATATTCCCCCCCTTAAGTTTTATAACCTAATGCTTTGATACCAACCTGTGACGCCCCCAAATTCGGGTATCTTCCAACCCGATAGATGGTGCTCGACGGTGCTACAGTTCACACAAACATTCAATTGAAATGCCTCCAAAAGAACGAATATGTCTTATGTATATATTGAAAATCCATATTAACATTCCCCAGGTTCTTTATAACCATTACATTTGATCTTGTCATAATATCAAATATTATCATTACAAACCTATACTATTACATAGGTATTCTACGGGTTCGTCTTCGCCTTTCCTTTATCCTTGTCGGATCCTTCGGTTCGTTTAGTCTTAGTTGCATTTATATGGTTCAAGCAAGAGTGAGCATGACTAGCTCAGCAAGTATAACAATTCTATTTAACAATATGCTTGAATCATACAAATCATATATCTTCAATAACTAAACAATAGTTATGAAGTACTATCGATAATTCAAAATAGCACTTCTCTTTTTTTTAAAACGTTTTACAATAACAATATTCAGTAAAACATCAATTTCGGTCCAAGACCTTGAGCATTTCATACTTTATTTGAAAAGGACATCCCGACACAAAGTTCGTAAGTCGGACATTTCTTACGAGCACGTCTAGGTGATCAGCCTATAGTACTCTATGTTGATCAACACTACATTCATTAAACGTATGTACGTTTTAAGTTGTGGCAACCTCACGTGCCTGTCGTTTGACGACAAAACATTTTAGCATACTCAGTCTTCATTTGAAAACCACACCAATATAACTTGGTACAACATTGACCATACATTGATAGATTGTAAGAAATCTAACATATCATAAGTCTAGCCGAAAGAATTGGCTTTGACTACATCATACAACAATTCATGCGTAAGAATATATGAACCACAAATCTTGTCTAGATTGAACATAGACAAGGGTTAGAATACTTGCCTTTAGCGTCTGTTACGGTTATTACACGTTCACGTTAAGTCCTTAAGGTCTTTACAGTAGATGATCACATCATATAACACATTAGGTCATGAATAAACATGCATGATTCCTAATGAATCTTACTCTTCTTCTCAATCTAATCAGATATTAGATCACTTGTTACTATTGGTTCTGGCTTTCCGTTTATAATTCACATTGTTCTTACGTTCATGTTCGATTACTTATCTTTAATCTTTATGTATCATAATTAACGTTTAACAATGCCTTAACAATGTTATAAATAAGTTTTACTTCATTGTTAAACAGTTACCATTCATTCTATACATTCAAACCTTCTTCACTGTGTACTCCTTAAAAAAGTGCATATGGCCAATTCATCCTTATATAACTTCATGACCATGACACGGGTTTAGTGAGCTCAGAGTTCTAGCCTTAGCGCTCTGATATACCACACACAACTCTTTTGGTTGCACTTGCCGTGGTGACTCTGAATTGGTTAGTGCATGGCATGGCATTGGCTCTGTGAGTCACCTTTAAGCACTGAAAATTTGGCCATGGCCTTGACTCTGTCATGAGATAGTTGATAGTTTTGATTTGCACAACGGACTTCCCGGACTCCAAATTTGATCATTTTAAGTCTGAATTGCCTCCTTCAAAAGTCATTAGCTCACAAATCACATACTCTACGTGTCCATGTAAGAATTTTATATTTTCGACTTTGTTTACTAAAAATTCACCTATTGGTTCATTTTTAACGAAAACGATAAACGTCCGTGAACGTTCAATGCTCGTTTCTTCGTTCTAAGTTAGAATTCGGCCATTTTTGAGTCCGCAACTCTATAATGCCAAATAAGACTTGTTCCCATCGAAAACCAACGTTTCCGAGGTCAATATCAAAATTCGACCTCTAATCCGAGAATTTCACGAATTCGACGATTATTGTCCAACCGTGAGAATTTCGGCATAGCTTCATTACTTATGATTTGATTATCATTCCAAATGGATTCTATCCATCAAATTAACATCTTAACCTACATATTACATCAACTTATTTTCATGATAAGTATGACTTATTCTCCATGAGTTTATAACTTATCAAAGTAGAAATTACTTATAGTTTCAATTCTCATGACTTATGATAATTTAAGTCCTTTAATCATCATTCTTACATCTTATTAACATATAACTTCAATCATGTAAACATGTTACAAAACTTACAAGTTCTTCCTTACTTTATAGCTTATTCATGAACAAAGTACTTATTCTCGGCTTATTAGGACTTAAGTCCTTAGATTATTTATTCCTATCATTTCTTTGCATACATGATCAATAATCCACACTTCTCTTATCAACCTATAATGGTAGAGATGGAAGACCAATGATATGAGATCATTACCTTTGTTGAACTAGCTTTCTTCTTCTCTTTTTTAACAAATGAAAGTAGCTTATTCTTGCTTATTCTCTCTAACCAATAAGTTAATTGTGTTGGATGAAAAAGAACAAGTAACAAATGAAATCCTAGCTTTTTATTTATAGGAAAACCAAAGTGAGGGCATATTAGAAAATACACCAAACCCACCTCCTCACTATTCATTTCCTAGATACTAAGTTAACTTGCACACCAAATAAAATACTTGCCCATTACATTTTTTTCTTGGTCATCACATAATTGTCTTGGTCACCAAGATTAACCACATTAACATATGTTGCCCCATGGGTCACTCTAACCCATTGGATCCTAGCTTGGGCTTGGATCTAATTAACTTAACTTAACTTTGGGCTTGTATTAATTAACTTACTTGGACTTCTCATTAACAATTACTTGGGCTTGCACATTAAAGCTATTGGACTTTCAATTTGCTAACAATCCTGCAAGCTCAACTCAATTGGCTAAAAGCCTTATTACAAATTGTCTACGTATTATAATCGTATTCTCTCTTGTATATTAATTCACAATATACGATATTACATCATTCATACATACTCGTATAATACTTCATTTTATACTTGTATTCATTACATCGTACAATACATACGCATCATACGATCATTACATTAACTTCTAACGTTTTATTTTCCTAACATTCTCAAATTACGTTCGCATGTGAAAAATTACATTTTCCATACTTGAATTATTATTACCTAATTCAACTTACTTCGATATTCTATCGTTACATATTTCTCAGAAGCTCAAAAATAATTCCCGAGCAGAAATCGATGAATTGTGTTTCTCGGAAAACTTTTATTTTTGTCTTGGAAATTCAAACACCTTAATTCTCTCATGTAGTCAAAATACTACTAAGTTCTGACGTTTCTAGGTTATAGAATGACATTCATCTTACTAACATGTAATAATAACAAGTAATATAATTTTATTCATTATTTTATTAAATAAAATTATTTTACAAAAGATTCGAATTTCTCGGTTGTTACATGTCATGCTATCATTTCATCGAAACAACTGACATCAATTTTGTAGGAGAATATTAAAACGCTCCTAAAAACAGACACATTGTATAACATACATCATCTCCACGTCTTCCCAAACTAAACTACGTAGTCTTTTTATAGGGAAATGATTGGTCCCATTACCCTTTCAAAGTCCAAAAAGGCACTAAGCCCACCGTCAGACATGGTTACAAGTGTCTAGCCTGATCCTACTCCTATTTCCCAAGAAGAGTTCGAAGGATTAAGGAATCAAATAATAGAGTTAGTTGTTCGTCTGAAAGAACTAAACAAACAAACTCATAGTCCATAAATACCCATCCAAACTGAATCCTCTACATAGGGAGGAATAAAGGGTACAAACAGAGAAGTCCCAATACTTGAGTCTTGATGAGTGGGTTTCATACCTATGAATCGGGTACCTATTCGAACTTAAATAGTGTTTAATCCATTTATTTTAGAATCGTTTTATGTGTTTGTGCTTTTTTTGTGCAGGTTTTAGTATGTGTTAGCTAAGGAATGATGGTGGCAATATGACGGGAATCAGCATGAAAAATAAGAAAATCAATAAAGTGCAAGATAAAACCCTGCCAGGGCGGGCCTTTTATATAGTAAATACCCCGCCGGGGCGGGTTTGTACATTGACCAAAAACTTAACACCCCGTCGGGGCAGGGGTTTCCAAGCCTAAATAGCCTGCCGGGGTGGGGGTACGTGGACTGATGAACTTTGGATGCGTTTGGGACTTAGTAGAGGACGTATTTAGCTAAAATTACAGAGAATTAAGAGGAGATTCTGACATTAATCATTCAATTAATCAAGAGAAATTTTCAAGCCCTAATTTGTGAAGATTTTGAAGGAGCAGAGCAAAGGAGCAAGGATCACGAAGATTGCAAAATTGAGTGAAGAGAAGGGTGGTTCTATTACTATTCTTATTCTTTAATTTTAGTTTCTATAATTGAGATGTTGTTCTCTTTAATATATTTAGTGTTTAATTCATTAGTTATGAGCTAATTCAACTTATTAAGCTTACAATAGATCTTTAAGTGTAACGATGATTATCATGCTTTTGAAAGTAGTATGCACACAAGCCAATCATGTTTGATGATAAAGCATATACTTTGTAACAATCTTATTCATTTATTAATAAAAAGTATTAATTTATTAAAGGCTTTTAATTATCTACATGATGCTGTTTTATTATATGTGATAAACCCATAGTTTTAAGCAATGCTTTTAGAATAATGATGATGATCATTCTAATGAGATCTAAATTCTTAGAAAGCTTAAAACTAAAATAGTTCCCAATCATTGGATTACTAAATTGGGGATTAGTGAATCCGGATAGATTGGTACATACGTTGCTTACTCATTGGATGAGGATGATTGATCTCATGATCATTTGTGTGGAGACACTAAAGCAAGTATGTAGGTGCTTATTAGAGAATAAGTTCACTGAACGTGGCTCGCTAAGGAATACCTAATGGAGTTTTATTTGCCTGTCAATAGGAATTCCTGTAGTGATAGTAGTACAAGTGATCCTTGGACTTGAGATCATCATAGTATCTTGTGTATGATGAGTTATACTTTGACTTATTCCTTAAGACCCTTAGGGTATATCAAAGGGTATGCTTGGATATAATAAGATGTACATGGAGATAATGTATGATCAATAAAGAATCTACCACTTCTAATAAAAGAAGAGAAATGTCCTATGTGATTCGATAAATGACAACCCAAAGAGTCCTTGGCGAGTAGAATGAAATTAGAAAGGAGTTTCTAATTTGCATTATTTGGAGTTGTGCATTTAAGAGTCAAAATACATATAATTAAATAAAATAAGACTTGATAGTAATTCCATGTCTTATATTTAATTGGGACATCAGTATGGTGGAAGGATTGAATTGCACGGTAACTATTTACTCAAAGGTTCTTTTATGATTAATGTTGAAATTTATATTATCCGGAAAGTCGTTGATCGCTAGGGGGAGGCTTATCCCTATTGTAGAATAAATATTATTTATTTAAATAAATTAATTGTTTAATTTATTTATTTAAATAAGATTAGAATTGTTCTAATTGATTTATTCACAATTGGTTTAATATGGAGAACCTAAAGGTTCACACCATAAAAGGAAGAATAATTATTTAAGAAGTTAATGGCATAATCGTAATAATATGGTATGTATATTTAATTTAATCTATGGTGATAGAATAAATTAAATAGCTTAATATTTATTATTTAATATTTTAGAAATATTAAATATAAATTAATAAGAGGAGTCTTATTAATATTATTACAATTATTATTATTTTAATTTCTAAAAGAGTTTAGGAATTAATTTAATATAAGTACTCTCATTTATTCCTAATAAGATTAGGAGAGGAAAATTAGTTAAAGGAGTTTAATTAATTATCCTAATAAGATTAGGAGCTTAATTAATTAAAAGAATTTAATTAATTAAATAAATTCCAATTCCTTAATTGTTAAGGTGGGATGCCCACATCTATAAATAAAGAGAGTCTTATTATGGGTAAAAGGGTTGTTGACTTTTTCAACATCTGATATAATTCCAATTTGTTGGAGAGTACGCCTTTTTCTATAGAGATAGGAAAACTAGGGTTTGAGCCAATACCCCTCTTCTTCTTGAAAATTCTTTTTCCTTGGTGGATCACCTCAGAGGCCAAACACATGGGTGGCTAACGTTGATCAAAGGAAGGAACCAAACCCGATGGATTCAAGGAGATCGGAGAATAGGAGGTGAACTCGCACTGAGGAAGCTTCGTTTTACAAGGGTATGATTTCATAATTTCTTATTCTTCATTTAATTAATAATTGTGCATAAAGGGTGATCCGGGTATATGGTTTGTAAAATTTTTAAACTCTGATTTTTACTCGCTTCCGCTTAATTTTGCAATTTGATTGCGTTCATGAATATTACAAACCTAACAGTGGTATCAGAGCCAAACCTTTATGCAAATTATTAATTGTTCAAATTTAATTTATATATTGATATGTGTTTAGAACAATTTAATTGGGCATAATTTATTGTATAAAATTAAAAATTACAAAAAAAAAAACCGTGCATATTATAATATATATATATAATATACGTTGTCACGCTTTTTTTTTTTTTTTATAAACTTGTTAACATTTTTCGTGGATGAACCACTAAATAAAGTAATCTTGTTACTTTTTAGAAAATGGGTCACGTGGCTTTGTCTTGTTAGGCTTTATATATCATATATATAATCCGTTCCTTCGTTGATTTGCCTCACAATACAGATGAATCATAATCTTGGGTCACGTCCCACTTGATGGAGATAGCCAAAAAAAAAATAGGCAGCTCGCGAATGACAGCTTTCAAAAAAAAAATGGCCTTTTTTTTATATTATTATAATATATTATTCTCAATAATTTTATAATTAAAATAAAAGGTTTATTTTAAGTTTAAAATAAAAAGGTTTATTTTTAATTTTAAAATAATAGGTTTATTTTAATTTTAAAATTAGAATTTCATGCTAACTAATTAGAGTTGGAATTGGATTCCATAATAACTAATTGGAGTTGAAATTGGATTTTATTTTTCCTAAAATAAAAGAGTTTATTTGTGAATAGGGAAGTAAATCCATCTTTCCTTAAATAAAGGAGTTTGTTTATATATGAAATAAGATTTCATATTATTCAAAATAAAAGAGTTTATTTGTGAATAGGAAAGAGAATCCATGTTTCCTTAAATAAAGGAGTTTATTTAAATATGAAATAAGATTTCATATTATTCAAAATAAAAGAGTTTATTTGTGAATAGGAAAGATAATCCGTGTTTCCTTTAATATTTTTTTTACATGGAATTGGATTCCATAATTAATTAAAATAAAAGAGTTTATTTTAATTAAAGATTTTTTTATATATATGGAATTGGATTCCATAATTAATTAAAATAAAGGAGTTTATTTTGATTAAAATTTTGATTAAAATAAAATAGTTTATTTTATTCAAAATTAGATAAATTAAAATAAAATAGTTTTATTTTGATTTAAATTTGGATTAAAATAAAAGAGTTTATTTTGATTCAAAATAGATTTTATACTAACTAAATTTGCCCATTAAATGATATCAATATATATATTAAATGTTTATTATTCATAAGATGAATGTTATTTATTGATGCATATGGTGATGTGTATGATAATAAATGGGATTGATTATGGACTATGACCAATATGATTGGATTTTATTTTAGTTGGATGCATGAATGTATGGGTTTTATTAAATGGAATTCACAGATTGCTCGTCTTCTCTAATTTTTCTTAATATAAATTCTATCTCCTCCTATGTACTTCCCCTCGATCACGATCAAGGTTTCTATTTATTTTAAATAGTTTTGTAATAGGAATAGTTAGAATTAATTTTGAAAAATTGGAGATCAAGGAGCAAGGAGCGCTTGAAGGCCCGATTTGTAATGGAGCCCAGAGTTTAAATGTAATAGTTATATTTAAATATTATTTCTTGCACCCAGGGTTTGACCTTTTGGTTCACTTGGTGGCTCTAGTGAACCAAACTAGAATAAAAGTCCATAATCAATCCGGGTAGAATATAGTATTCTATATGTGCATGCTTATACTATATATATTATATATTATGCAAACATGCTTCGCATGTTCATTATTAATACGACGCGTATTTTATATATATATGTAATGCATGCTGCGCTAAACAAGATGAGACAAATTAATAACAAACCCCTCAATTTTTATATTAAGTCCTAAGCGTTCAAAGATATTTGGAATATCGAACGTCAGCTTTCTAGCATGATAAAATTAATAGAGTATTAAATATTTAATATAAGTTTGTTGTGTCACCACAAGGCAAGTATTAAGTATTTAAGATGTTAATTTATCACATTTGATGCTTATAAAGAAAATTGAACAATATTATTTTGTTGTGTCACCACAAGGATGATATTTTTCTTTTTGAATATATAGAGTGCTAGGTCGGACTTAACTTGGATAATTTTGATTCGGATGTGTCACCACTTGATCAAAATAATCTAAGAGGCAAAAAGAAAAGGAGTCAGATAGTTGATGTAATTGACAAAAGTTGTCTACCTATTTATTTATATATAGTTTGTTGTGTTACCACAAGGCTATATACATTTGAAATGGGATCCTTATTCTCACTAGCAAATCTTTGATTAGATTTTGCCAAACTATATAAGTGAGGGTAATATAGTTTGAAGAAAATAGTGGGAGATACCAATTTAAAACAAGACCTAAATTATTTTGGTAATTAATAAAAGAATGTATGTTAAAATGTTGTTAATTACAAATTCATTTATAGAATTTTACAATGTCTAAAATTACTATCACTGCGAAGCATATTAGATGCTAAATTAACCAGACCGAATTAAACGGATTGGTTAAGGAATTTGAGAATAGTTCTCATAGCTGAAAAGCTATCTTATGTCCTTAATACGCCTATCCTTGCAATGGTTGCAGACAATGCCTCTGAGGAAGAGATTGCTACTTTTAGAAAGTGGCAAGATGATGCACAATTGGCTCAATGCATCATGCTCGCATCCATGAGTACTTGAGCTTGGCGTCACAAGATGAAACTATGGATGCTCCTAAATATTCCCGCACATCAAGTAGTTGATGGTGAAGAAAGTAGGGACGATAGATATCGATATCTAAGGAGCTCTTCCGATCTAGAATGACCGATGACACTACAAATGCAGATAAAAGTCCTTAACATTATCAATTTGATTGATTAATTAGAACAACGAAGTTTTGTCATGGATGGAGAGTTGAGCCAAGATTTGATCTTACACTCACTCCCGGACTCCTTTCATTAATTGTTGTGAATTTTTCATATGAACAAGCTAGATATCACCTCATTGATTTGCTTAACATATTGAAAAATGTTGAGAGTCACTTTCCAACCAAGAAAGATCAAGTCTTACTTGGTAGGGCCAAAGGATCTTCTTCGAAAAGAAGAACGATTCAAAGAAGGTAAATAGAAAGGCATAAACAAAGGATAATAAGAACAAAAGCGACACGGATAGCAAAGGAGTTTTCTTCCACCGCAATAAGCCCGGACTTTGGAAAGAAATCTGCGAAGCATCTTGCAGAGGCTAACCAAAGAAGCTTAGTGAAGTTTTTGCCATAATATAGTTTTTGTTCATGATTGAAATAAATTTTTCTTTAAGTCAAGGTTACTTGGGTATTGGATACCGACTTTGGTTATCATAAATATAGATTTATGAAGGACCAAGCAAAAGTAGAAAGTTAAACAAAGATAAGTAATCTATGTGTGGAAAATGAAGCAAAGGTTGTTTGATTAGCTATAGAAACTTATAGTTTAGCAACGCTACTAGCGGGCAAATCTATTTAGTCAATAAGTTGTTATTGTATTCCGGTTCTTGTTAAAAAATATTATTTCCATTTTATTGTTGGACAATGAAATCTTTGGTATTATAATTAAGAACAATTGTTGTTCTATTTATAATAATAATGTTTTGTATAGGACTGGAATATCACTTAATGGATTTTGTATACTTGACTTATGTAAAAATTATTTTGCAAATTGAACAAATTAGTATAAGAAAAGGAGATGATCATTTAAAGAGTTGAATGTGTGTATTTGCTAAAATACAAGTATGAATTATTTGAAAGGTTCAAAGAATTCAGAAGTGAAACAAATTGGCAATGTATTAAAATTCTTTGATTAGATCAAGGAATAAATACTTGTGCAATAAGTCTCTAGATCATCTCAAATGGTTTTCTCATAATGGACACATCCTGATACGCAATAATTGATTGATGTATTTGAATGAAAAATCGTACCTTATTAAACATGGTACGGTCCAAAATAATTTTATCGACATTCCAGTATCCTTCTAGGATCATGTCCTAGAAATGGCTGCATGTGTACGAAAAGGTAACCTCAAAATCCGGCCCCAAGACTCCATAAAAGTTATGGACAGGGAGGATTCCTAATCTTAAGTATGTTAAGATAAGGGGTTGTCCAACTTATGTGAAAAGGTTTCAAAGGATAAGCTTGGGATAAGATTTGACAAGTATAGATTTGTGGGACATCCTAAAGTAAGTTTAGGGTATATGTTCTATAATTCTACTTAGCAAAAGGTGTTTATTACGAAACACACTGCCTTCTAAGATAAAGGTGTTTATCATTAAAAGGGGCTAGTGGGAGGATAATAGATCTTGAAGAGTTCAAGAACCAGAAAACACTATAAGTCAAATAAGAGGAACCTGTAGATAGACCTATTGTACCATAACCGAATCGTAAATCTGGAATAGTACCAAAGATACCTAGGAGGTATGGATTCATCATGGATGATGATGATGAGGTACACATCATAGAAGATGATGATCCAGAGTTACATTCGATGAGGTAAGACTTTTAGTGTGTACAAAAGGGTCAGTGGGAGCGTCGTGACATTCCTAATATTATATGTTGATATACTACGGATAAGGAATGACATACCAATGCTACAATCAGTAAAGATAAAGTTGTCTAAACATTCCTCCATGAATGGTTTGGGAAGAGTATCTTAATTGGGGATAAAATCTATATAGATAGATAGATACAAGAGGATGCTTGACTTAACCCAAGGAACGTATATTCATTTGATGCTAAAGTCGTTTAGCATGGCAAACTCCAAGAGATGTCTCATGTCGATGAGCTATGGAGTGTATCTCTCTTAATAGTCTCCACAGAATCCTGAAAAAAGAGGTCGCATGAGTGACAATCATGTATGCAATGAAATGTACGAGACCCGATGTTGATCGGTCATATTCGAGAAGTTCACTATGAGTCGTTGAAAACATCTTAAAGTGCTTAACCCAAGCACTAAGGATGTGATCATATTCATCTTTGGGTCTTAATTAAAACTAGAGGGCTTAATGGACTCAAGTTTTTTCAGATGCAGACAAGACGACGAGAAAAATCCACTTTAAGGTAAAGGTTACCTTGAGCGATTGGTGCGATGAATTGGAAAGGTTCCAAACAAAGAAAGAGTTCTTTGGTTTAGTGATAAAGACAAAGTAAATAGCTATAAATGAAGCTGCAAGTTGATTGTTTGGATTAAAAGTTCATTATAGAACTAGGAATAGTTCCTAAGTCTCATCTTGGATCTAAACATATGTTGTGGCACTTTCATTTGATTATTAGAATCATTAAAAGATGGGAAATCACTATAGAGATAGTGGACTCTCATGAACAACATTACATATCCATTAATTAAAGCTTATCCAACAGCAGGATAATCTTCACTTAGAGAAGAAGTGTATGAGTTACCATGACGATTGGCTTTAGTGCAAGTGGGAGATTGAAAGTAGTATGCACACAAGCCAATCATGTTTGATGATAAAGCATATACTTTGTAACAATCTTATTCATTTATTAATAAAAAGTATTAATTTATTAAAGGCTTTTAATTATCTACATGATCTTTGTTTTATTATATGTGATAAACCCATAGTTTTAAGCAATGCTTTTAGAATAATGATGATGATCATTCTAATGAGATCTAAATTCTTAGAAAGCTTAAAACTAAAATAGTTCCCAATCATTGGATTACTAAATTGGGGATTAGTGAATCCGGATAGATTGGTACATACGCTTGCTTACTCATTGGATGAGGATGATTGATCTCATGATCATTTGTGTGGAGACACTAAAGCAAGTATGTAGGTGCTTATTAGAGAATAAGTTCATCGAACGTGGCTCGCTAAGGAATACCTAATGGAGTTTTATTTGCTGTCAATAGGAATTTCTGTAGTGATAGTAGTACAAGTGATCCTTGGACTTGAGATCATCATAGTATCTTGTGTATGATGAGTTATACTTTGACTTATTCCTTAAGACCCTTAGGGTATATCAAAAAGGTATGCTTGGGTATAATAAGTTGTATATGGAGATAATGTATGATCAATAAAGAATCTACCACTTTATAAAAGAAGAGAAATGTCCTATGTGATTCGATAAATGACAACCCAAAGAGTCCTTGGTTAAGGCGTAATGAAATTAGAAAGGAGTTTCTAATTTGCATTATTTGAGTTGTGCATTTAAGAGTCGAAATACATATAATTAAATAAAATAAGACTTGTGGTAATTCCATGTCTTATATTTAATTGGGACATTGTATATGGTGGAAGGATTGAATTGTCAAGTAACTATTTACTCAAAGGTTCTTTTATGATTAATGTTGAAATCTATATTATCCGGAAAGTCGTTGATCGCTAGGGAGGCTTATCCCTATTGTAGAATAAATATTATTTATTTAAATAAATTAATTGTTTAATTTATTTATTTAAATAAGATTAGAATTGTTCTAATTGATTTATTCAACCTAGGGTTTAATATGGAGAACCTAAAGGGTCACACCATAAAAGGAAGAATAATTATTTAAGAAGTTAATGGCATAATCGTAATAATATGTTATGTATATTTAATTTAATCTATGGTGATAGAATAAATTAAATAGCTTAATATTTATTATTTAATATTTTAGAAATATTAAATATAAATTAATAAGAGGAGTCTTATTAATATTATTACAATTATTATTATTTTAATTTCTAAAAGAGTTTAGGAATTAATTTAATATAAGTACTCTCATTTATTCCTAATAGGATTAGGAGGGAAAATTAGTTAAAGGAGTTTAATTAATTATCCCTAATAAGATTAGGGAGCTTAATTAATTAAAAGAATTTAATTAATTAAATAAATCCCAATTCCTTAATTGTTAAGGTGGGATGCCCACATCTAAAAATAAGAGGAGTCTTATTATGGGTAAAAGGGTTGTTGACTTTTTCAACATACGACATAATTCCAATTTGTTGGAGAGTACGCCCTTTTTCTATAGAGATAGGAAAAACTAGGGTTTGAGCCAATACCCCTTCTTCTTGAAAATTCTTTTTCCTTGGTGGATCACCTCTAGAGGCCAAACACATGGGTGGCTAACGTTGATCAAAGGAAGGAACCAAACCCAGTGGATTCAAGGAGATCGCGGAGAAGTAGGAGGTGAACTCGTACCTGAGGAAGCTCATTTCTACAAGGGTATGATTTCATAATTTCTTATTCTTCGTTTAATTAATAATTGTGCATAAAGGGTGATCCGGGTATATGGTTTGTAAAATTTTTAAACTCTGATTTTTACTCGCTTCCGCTTAATTTTGCAATTTGATTGCGTTCATGAATATTACAAACCTAACAGCTTTGATATTAATTCAATGAAGCTATTTTTCAGTTCATCTATTATGATTTATGTGTAATTTATGATTTGCTTGATCACCCATTCTATATGGACATGTATGGATTCAAGAGATGAGATATGAGTTTAGACTTAGTCATAATAGCATATGTTTGTGATTTTTGTGTTTTGATAGAATTCATGATGTATGTTTAGGAGAGATATATACCTATGCATCGTATGTAATCATATGAGAACTTGGGATTTAAACATTCTTTAATTATAATTGACATTGAGATATAATGAATTAGTTAATTAGGGTGTTTGGCTTAATTCTATCATATGTGGATTTAAGTTGATATGGGTTTAGTGCATCGAGAGATGGCTAATTCTATTTTTGTGTTCTTGATTAATGAAATGGAATAGTTAATTAGATTGAAAAGAAGTGTGATAATCTGAGTGAAGCATACAGTGAAGTTGTAGGCGTAATTCTCCATTATTTGATTAAAATTTGTGGTAGTTAGTTGACTTAATTTGCTTTGATTTTTGTTTATTAGTTTTTCATTAATTTCAGTCATTAATTCGGTTAGTTTAATAAAATTGAAATAATACAAAGCTGATAATTATTAGATTAAAATTAATTTATGTCTCTATGGGATTGATACTCAACTTATCATTATATTACTTGTTGATCACGTATACTTGCGTATTGTGCTTAATTAGACTACACCAAACAAGTTTTTGGCACCGTTTCTGGGGATTAGATTATTAATTTTATTACTTTCAATATCAGTTTAATTAGATTAGTTTTAGTTAAACATTTTTCTTTTTCTTTTTTTGTTATTTCTTGTTTCAGGTTCTCGTGACTTGTGCATGCAAACTCGGTCAAAGAAACCAGATTTTTTTCCTTATGAGGACGACATCAAAAGAAGGTTTTGGAGGTTGAGTAAGTGGATTAAAGAAACTAGGGAGAATTTTGATAAGCAAGAAAGTATTGCTGCAGAGGATCAGAAAACACTTAGGGATATGCCATGCCTAGGGTCACTGAAATTCAATCGAGCATCACCAGGCCTACAATTACAATGAACAATTTTGAGATCAAGCCTAGGACGATTTAGATGATATAAAATTCAGTACAGTTTGAGGGATTGTCTAATGATGATCCGAACAAGCACCTTGTGCGCTTTTTGGAGATTTGTGATACCTTCAAGTACAATGGGGTATCTGATGATGCAGTGTTGGGAAAAATTTATATGCACAGAACACATAAGTATACGTGGTCAACAAGTAATAAAGTGATGAGTAAAGTATCGTTCCCACAGAGACAAATTAGAAAGAAACTTAACTTACAATTACCAATTTCCTATTAATCCTAATTTTATTAAAATATTCAACTCAATGATTAAAAATTATAGAAACTAAATTAAGAAATAAATAAACTACCACAAAACAATCACCAATATCAAAATCTAGAATTTCAAACAATGAATGAAGAATTAGACTTATGATCTCATCCTAAGTTTCACTCTGATTTCTACACCTTTATTCCAATTCAATTCACCATCCTAGTTTATTAATCAAGAAAACGAATGTAGTAATAGCCACCTCTCGATGCACTAATACCATATTAACTTAAATCCACAAATTAGATAGAAACAAGTTAAACACCTTAATCAACTAACTCACTATATCTCCATGTGAATTATAATTAAAGAAGGTTTAAGATTAAGTTCTCTATCCGATTACATGCGATGTCAAGCATATCTCTACCTTAACATTCATCAAGATTCTGTTATTCACAAAATTCATGAACACATTCTATATTAAATAAGTCTAGATTCGAATATCCTCTCTCGATTCCATACAAATCCACAAAGAATTGTTGATCAGGTAATTCATAAATTCAAGCTCAAATTAATATAGATAAACTGGAAATAACTTATTGAACTGGAAATCAAGGTTTACAAAATCATTATTTCACTTAAGGATCCACCATAAGCCTAAAAAGTGAATTAGTTCATCATAAATGAAATAACTACTAAATAAATTAAAGATAAATTACAAATAATAGTCTAAGAAGAAGAATATTGAAAAACACCCTTCACGTAGCCTAGAATTGCAATTGTCCCGAAAATCTCTTCAAAATCTTCCTCCAATGCTTGCTCAGAAAAACTGGAATTTTTTTTCTTCGTAATATGCCTTGTGTGTTGTTTAATTCGTTGTTAATAGAGTAATAGATGACCAACACACAAGTCTCAGTCAAAATTCTCCACTAATTAGAGTCTATATGCTATTCAAATGCTCAAAATCGTATCCCAGCAAAGTTCCAAACATAATAGGAGACTTCATCAGTCGAGACCCCCCCCCCCCAACTACTAGAAATTCGACCTATTGCGACGAGATTTAGCGACGGTCGACACGGAACCATAGCAATAGGATTCTATAGCGATGGTCATGGACTGACCGTTGGTATATACCTCAATAGAGAGCCTATTCTGAGGTTCATAGTCTGGCCATCGATATAGAGGTTCATAATCTAGTTTGGGCATGCACAAAACCATTTCATTCCCTTCATTTCAATACCAACTCTCTCTGCACTCTCATTTCCCCACCAAATCAATTCTGTATCGTGTTCCTCACTAGCTCAGTCCTCTCTAGTAACCCTTTCAATCTCCTGACTCCCCACCTCAAAACTTAAATCCTCTAATCTCTCTCATCAGCTACTCTAAATTGCCAAAACCTAAATCTTCTTAGCCAAATTGCACCCTAAGTACAGTCACTCTCAATCGAAGGTCAATGAAATCAAAGGTTGCTCTCAATCGAAGGTTCCTCCTATCAAAGCACTCACGGAGGGTTTTCAGTTGTTCGGAAGCACGCCAATGAATGCCTTCCTTCATTGGTATTCTCCTTGTTTTCACTTACCTGTTAAAATTATTAAAAAATTGAAGTGGAGATATTGGATAGAGTTCAGATTTAAAATTTTTATATGGTAACAAAGAAAACTGGTGTTTTGTGCAGTTTAGTCTCTAAGAACCCATAAGATTTCCGACATGGGTTTACCTGAAATCATTGATGGTGCCCGCAATTTCGCCGTCATGGTCAGAGTTCAAGGCCCTGAAAGTCTCTTTCTCAGTAATGGATAATTATATGATTAATGGATTCTTGCTATTAGTTGTTAGCTGATTTTTGCTTATTTTTGTTATTGGGTTTCAATTATTATCATTAATTTCAGGACCCAAAGGGTCTGAAGATGCGTAGACATGCTTTTCACCATTACAAGTAGGTGGTATATAGAATTATCAGCTTGACTTCTTAATTTACTTACTAAATTGTCCATTTGTCTTTCAGCTTGAGTTCTTAATTCAATTATTAAATTGCCCATTTGTTTGATTTGTTAATTGGGTGGGTGTTTGATTTTTTAGTAGTGTAGATTGCATGAATTCAATTAATTTTGGCTTTGCCCACTTTTTTTGGAATGCAGAACTTGTATATTAGCTTGACAAATTCAAAAGGTTTAACAGTGGTTCCCCCAACTACTGTACAGTCCTCAGTTCTACTGGCAGTTGGTAATACTCCATCAATGGGAAGGTTAAAGCAGTTAGCTCAGACCATAACGGGCTCTCCTACAAAAAAACCTTGGTTTGAACAACACTGAATTTGGGAGGGTTATGGTTTAGGGTTCAGAAACATTTGACTGAAATATTAAAAAGAAAGTCCAAGTTTTTCATATGTTTTACTGAACCCTAGGTATTTAAGGCATTATGTAAATCATATTCCTTTATTGTGTTTATTTTTAAAATGACGTTGATGTTAGTTTATTTGATACCTTAGCTATTTAACAAGATTAGTATTGTGTTTTACTTTAAGAAAATGAAAAATTGTGTTGAAGTGTAAGGTTTTTAAAATTGTGTCTCAAAATTCAAAATTTATTTTGTGAATCTAATTGTGATGTAGAAAAGGCATATTGAGTGATGCTGGATGCTTAATTCCTTTTGGTTTTTGATTTATTTTTTTCTTTTCATTTTTCTAAATGGAATTGAATTATTTCATTTATAGACATAGAAGGTATTTGAATTGTAAGTGAAATCCTTTGATTTGAATGAACTTAAAAATTGTACTTAGTTTCGATAAACAATCATGAAATAAACTGGGACTACCCTATAGTCTTTTATCCTGGGACAGAGGGAGTATGTATTGGGGTCATGGGTTTACTTCAGTTGCAGGATTATGCTAATATTATACTGTTGCAGGTGACAATGCCCCAAAGCAATATACTCATTCTCAATGATCCAGTATCTGTGCTTCCAGTGCACAGAAATAGGGTCACACTATATCCTATTCAAGGTGAATATTCACGTGACAAGTTGATGCTTCAAAGAATCAGGTCTTACATTGTAAGAGCACACTGGTCGTTATTTTGTAATTTTGTTTATTTAATTCAGGTCTTACATTCGTTATTTTATTCAAATTTTATAATTTATTGTTTCAAATTCTTAACAAATACTACTTCATATTTGGTTTTGGAGGTAATTTGATATGCATAAATGTTGTTTATGTAAAGGGGAGAGAGAAAGTGAGAAATGGAGTTCGTATCAATACCTGGGGAGGACTGGTTCAGTGAACCCCACGGCTTCCTTGGCTGGAACAGAAGTCAGCGTCGATGAGATTCGATCCGCTGCCACCGTATCTGATCTTTATTCTCATTCTCTTCATGCCCCCTTGATCACTTCCCCTGAACCCTATTCTAATGGTACTTTCCTCTATCTTCTTTTATTAATTGTCTATTTGTTTTTGATCTAATATCATCTATAGCTTGTTTGATCAGTAGAGGGAGTATCTAAAATCAGTGAAGTTAATTTTTGATCAAATGGTACTCTTTCTTTGGGCAATAGAGGGAGTATCTAAAATCAGTGAAGTTAATTTTTGATGTTAATGGAATTCTACAGAGACACCAAAAGGAACAAATGTTTGTTAACAATCGCTTAATGGAAGAGGTATCTGAACTTCAACAAGAGGCACTGCTAATCCGAGAAATACCT
The DNA here is from genome assembly GCA_020205615.1 of Panax quinquefolius. Lineage (NCBI taxonomy): Eukaryota > Viridiplantae > Streptophyta > Magnoliopsida > Apiales > Araliaceae > Panax > Panax quinquefolius. The sequence goes on along the minus strand of CM035152.1, from coordinate 46,491,927 downwards.
AGAAGGTTGTGCGAGTCTGTGACAAATTGCAAAGATACATACAAGGATGTTGTGTCTACTTTTCAGGTGAAATATATGCATCACGTTTGCTTCTCATTTCTCAACCTTACTGCCTATATAATTCATTTGTATAACATTTACAGTTTTAACTTATGTGATCCAAACAGAACTTTGTAGCTGATAAGAATTCCCCCACAACAAAATTAGTCTCTACCATATGTCAGATTGGCACATGCCTTCTGTCAATTTTAGAAACCCATTTTTCAGTAGCTACGGATTTCCATGAAGCCTCCCAATGGAACAATTTCCCAATTCAAGAATAATGCAACATGCTTTGCGAGAGGTTGGTTAGTACAATTACATCCTTGGTATCATCAGAAACACCAACTTTCAACGATGAAAATACAATGAAAACACCGCATAGCTGCAAAAATAAGGTAACTGCCTCGTCACACTTATCAAGATGCCAAATGCCAATTTCAATATTATTCATCCTGCTATTGGCTTTCTATATCTCCTCTTTCAGTAGTATGATGTTGTGAATATTTCTGTCTGAAAGAGTTGAAGGTGTTTTCCATTTCATTTTTCATTTCAAGGTTTACATTTTTAATGTGATTAAGGGCTACACTTTGGGAGGCGAAATTGCTTGTTGGAAGCAGAAACTGGGAAATGAAGTCAAAAGAATCAAGGAAAATATCAAAGCTTGGAGAAAAAGTTGGATATCAATAGCCAGCTTCTTGAGGTTTCAAAGGAAAGATATCATAGTTTAGAAAACGAATTCCATCTTTTGATAGAAGAAAGAGATGACTATTTCCAGTTCATCTTAGAGACTTGCATTGGTTACTGACCAAAAGGAAAAGGTGTTGCAGGATTTGAACACTGAAATAAAGAGGAGGAAACATCTCGAAGAAGAGATCAAAGAGTTTAGTGCTGCTTTTTCATGTCGACACAGATCACTTGTGTCTTTTCACACTGAATTCAAATCAAAAATTGAGAATTTGAAGGCACATAATTCAAAACCCAAATTTCTTGGCTATTGAAGGTTCGACGTATTTGCTTTAATGTTGATTTATTATCTTTAGTGTGTTGAGAATATTGAAGTTTGGCCGATGGTCTTAGTTTTGTACTGTAGTAAACATTTGTCTAATTTATACTTTACATTTTTATGTTGTTTAAATTTAGGAGATACAGATGTTTTAGATGCCTAATACATACTAATTTTAAAGGATGTATATAATAACAGTTATAATAAATACTAATTTTAAATGATGTATATAATATTTTTTATATTTTATTTTATATTGTATTTGTGTTTGTTGAATAAATTTGCATTATTAATTATTTTTTTTAATATAAAAAGGCTTTAGCGACGGTCATCGACCGTAGCTATAGTGTTCTATAAAGCACATGCCTATAGTGACGGTCACCGAGTGTCGCTATAGACATCTATACACGATTTTGCCATGACCTATAGCTAGGGTCGGCGACCGTCGCTATAGGTCAAAAGACCGTTGCTATAGGCTTTACCGAAGGGTTCTATGGCGACGGTCGGTGACCGTCGCTAAAACTTTTAGTGACGGTCTTTTGGCCTATAGCAACGGTCGGCGACCATCGCTATAGGCTAATTTTCTAGTAGTGCCCGCCCCGGCGGGGGTCTGTGCCTATATTGAGGCCGCCCCGGCGGGCACCCATTCTGTTAAAGTCTTTTGAAGACCCCCACCTTCAATAGGGTATATCTTAAACAAACATTTTGCCCCCGGGTGTATTCTCACGAGTAATATTGCTTCCTTCAAGAATTCTTCCAGAAATGCTCCCTATTGACTCCAAATCTTGTTAAATGCCACATCAACCACCCTACACATAAAAGACCACAAAAATAAATAAAAACAAACACGAACACAAGAAAATAGCAACAATTAAGCGCGAAATGGACAACGATTCGTGGATATGAAATCCACTTATCAAAATCCCCCAAACTTAAACTGTGCTAGTCCTCAAGCACAAAACAAACTACTTGCTATGCAATGCAATGAGATGTAATGAGTATGATCTAATCTTTTAGCTTACAAATCCAACAGTATCGCATAATCAAAATTATCTTATCGGCCTCAGAGAAAACAAGCAATTCTACAATATTAATCACCCAAACCAATCCACAATTTTGTATTAATTCTCAAATCTTATACCATCATCACTAGTGTAGTGTGCGTGTGTGTTCAACATCTATGATAACTAATACGGACTCAAATTCAATACATAACCAATTTCTTAGAAGGAATCATACAGTGCAAACTTAAAAATTTCAAAAATAGACAAGTTCCAACTAAAACTAAGCAATTACTATTTCCAAGAGTTCACACAGGGTACTTGTACTTTATTTATAAATATTTTTTTTCCCTTCTCCTTCTCTTTTTTTCTCCACGGGGGCTTTTTGCTCTTTTCCCGTTTTTTTTCTTTTTTTTAACCATGACCGTGCAATGTCTCATTCCATTAGGCTAACAATACTACCCCTTAGCGAGCTTTCAACCAACGACTCCCAGACCATAAAAGACCTTAGGGCGCTAGGTGTAAAGACAATCCCCTCGGGCGTACTTGCTCAAGTAACAAAGGCCTCGAAATAAAACTAACCACGGTATTATTATTATTATTATTATTTATTCATATTTTTTTCTTTTTACATAAAGCTTATGTACCCCACAGTTATTCCCCCAAACTTAGGTTCTTGCCCAATTCTTCGCGCCTATCCTTGTCATTTCCTCATTTACTCTAGCATTATCCTTTAGAAACTATTTATGTATCAATTTGAACTGACCAGTCAACAAAGATGTTATTAGCGTGCTAACCTTTTTATACCAGTTTCAAACAAGTGCAAGATTCGATTCATAACAGAAATTATATCACAGTTCTAATAATCAATGCTGTATTGGTTAACTTATTCTCAATTTCATCATTGCCCCACAAATAACATGAACTACAACACTGTTGGACATATGCAAACACAATATTTAACTAATTTTTTACTTTTTTTTAGATAGCATAACAAAATGCGATAATAACAGAATCAAAAACAATGCAATAACAAAAATAACCTAAGCTACTATATATGCACCTAAACTATCATGCAACTCTGTCAAAACCTAAATGCAACATCATAATTCCTAATTACTATGCAAAACTGAAATGTAATGACAAATTTAAACCTAACTATTACATATGCATGCAAATAAGAATTTAAATCCCCCAAACTTTAGTAATACAATGCCCTCATTGGATGAATAATCATAATTAAGTGCATGAGGACTTCCCTGCAATTGCCTAAGTCTGAAGAGGTGGTTGTTGATCTTTTTCTTCTGAATCACTTGGTGGAAACCTCGACATTGGTATAGGCTGCTGATAAGGAAATTGTGCAGCCGGATTAAAACTTTAAAGCGTCGTGTTGAGTGAAGCGAACGATGCGTTCATAACATCAAACATGTGGTCTTGCCTCAATGCGAGTTGCCACATCTCCCGTCGTGCTGCCTTGTTGTGCGCATCCATTTGACGTTGAAATTAAATGAACTGAGGACTGGATAGTGCGTCGGTCTACTCGGTTCCTTGATCCCCTATATCTTCATCCTCATTCTCTGACGTGTCTGCAGCATCAACTTCGTCCTCCGAAGCCGATGGAAAAATAAAACCCAGTCCTCGAGGATGGTAGTCACCCCCGGCCCATACTGAATACCGTGCTATAATTCTGGAGTTTAACAACGCAAGCGACATCTGTGTGGGCTCATCGTTCGACCATCTTAAACCTGCTTGGCGACACAACCCACATATGAGTGATGGGTGTGGCAAGCCGCCCGAAAAGTTTCAACGTAAGCACCAACGGATGGAAAAATAAATGATGGCCCCGACGTCAATGATGAAGTCTTTCACAATCGCATATAGCAATAACGCCTTCTCTTTGGTCACGTCTGAGGTGTGTTGGGATGGATACAGTTTAGCACATAGGAATGCCTACCAAATTTTGCCATACCGGCTGAGATCTTTGCTATGGAACACTGTTCCTCCCTTTCGACCTTTGATCCATGTTATGCCTGGCTTAGTCATTTCCTTGAGTATTGCCTCATAGTCCGGATCAAAATCTCATAGTTGTCGAGGCACCCGAAGCTGATAATAGGTGTTTATGGCATCAGCACTGAATAGGACTAAGTGGCCCCGCACATACGCGTTGAATGGGGCTTTGTCCTTTGCGTTTGCATAAAACTCCTTAATCATGTTAACCACGGCGGGTTCCGGCTCTTCGGTGAATTTATTCCACCCCTTCTGATAGATTTACTGCATCATCTCCCCATCAACGGGATCCAGTGCCAACTCTTGCTCCGGTGTAAGGGTCTTTGTTAGCATATAATCATACCGATCGGCGGCGGCGGCACTCATAAATTTCCGGTGATCAAATGTTTGTGTCGATTGTGCGGGCCTTAAACTCTCTCCCCTTTGGCGTTTCGAAGTTAGTTGTGATGCCATGTGCTCTCTATTGCTTGTATCACAGTACCTTGCCCCTTCAAATGTGGTTCACACACTTTGTCAAACACTTGGTGTGCACAGATGATTATCCTCCAAACTTGTCAATTGTATGTGGTAATTATGGTGAGCGTAGTCGAAGAACTCAAAAATAGTGTGATGGTTGACTCTCAATGCTTTCAAGTAGCCTCTATGAATGGCCTAATTCGAAAATAGTTGAATGTAGTTAAAGAGATTTGTGAGGAATATGGGATGAGATGTGGCAATATATAGAGGTGGTGTGATGGGGTCTATTGGTGGATTGAAGAGGTGGGGAGAAGTAGTGGAGTATTGGAACATGTGGGGTAGAAGTGGGTGTAATGGGGGTTGGTTGGAGTATGTAAGGAAGGAGGAAGAGTCTGTTGCTAGGATGCTGCAGTTAGTTAATTAGTTAACAAGGGTATCACAGTCTTTTTCTGTTCCCAAGTCAGGTTATTAGTGTCTTTTGTTAAAAAATGTTACTTTTGTCTTTTTGTTCCTTATTTCTATTTCAGTCGAGTGAGGGAAGCATGTGCTGAGGTAGCTAACCATTTGGGTGTGATATAATCTGTTGGATAGTGATATATGGAGGATTATGAATGAAAATCTATTATTGCTTCTTCCCCAATTCTCTCTTCTCTCTCTATTATTCTCTCTTTTCCCCTCTTCTTTACTCTATTTTCTGCTATTTCTCTGTCTAATTACACTGGATAAGTCCAATTATTGAGACTTGTCCCAATACAGCTGCTAAGGTATTGAACTAATTAAGCTAGTTCATTATAGTTGGTATCAAAGCCAGGCGAAACTATGGATTATGGCTACAAACAATCAAATGATCGAAAGCGACTTAGAGATCTTGAGGTTCAAGAGAGCGCAAGCACGATTGGGTTTGGTCTCAACGATGCAGCAGGGCTTTGATTCAAAAATGGAGTAGATGATGAAGAATTTCGATACCCTCCTGAATATTCAGAGGCAGCAGTTGGACCCAAATAACATAGGTAACCAGGGTCCTTCATCTATTTCTGTTCTAGGATCCTATGAAAATGCTTCTAAGGGAGAACCATCAAGTTTAAATTCCCAAAATTTGATGGAATTAATCCTAGATCATGGGTTAGAAGATGCAATAAGCTGTTTGCTCACCATGTGGTGGCTGAGCACCAGAAAATTTATCTAAGTACTATGAATCTGGAAGGAAAGGCCGAATCTTGGTACTCTAGGTTTGTACAACGTGGTCAGGAGCTGACATGGGCTGGTTTAGTGGAGGAGATATTTGCCAGGTTTACTCCTGAAGCAAGTGAAAATCCTATTCGAGAGCTGAAAAAGTTGCAGCGGCATGATACAGTCGATGAGTATAGAAGAAAATTTGAGGAGTTGAAAGGATGGGCAATGGCTACGAATCCCTCTCTTAATGCGGCCTTCTTCATGGACTGTTTCCTGGGTGGATTAAAGGTGGAAATCTAATTGGGGGTGTAGAAGCTTAGACCAAGGGACCTTAAGGAGTTAATATGATTATCTAGGGTTGGAGAAGCAAAATTAGAAGCATGGCATAAGAGAAGTAGGGGGGTCAATAGAATGTCTGTTTCTACTCTTTTTTCCCCAAAACCTGCAGTTGTTTCCCTTCCTTAGGCCAAACCTGCAGAAATGAACAAGGTTGACAATATGAGGTCCTTGCGAATAAGGGGACTCACTAGGGAACAAATGAATGATAAGAGGAGAAGAAAGATATGTTTCTCATGTGATGAGCCATATGTTCAGGGACATGTATGCAAAAGACCCCAGTTGTTCATGTTACTTCCCTCTGACCAAGATGCATTGGAGGAATCTGAACAAGCTGAGTGTACAGAGGAGGAAATAAGGACTGTTAGTTGTGAGGAACCTGAAGCCCAAATCATATTGCATGCTCTCTCCGGTCACAACACTAATAACAAAGTCAGGCTGTTGGGAATGGCCAATGGTAAATTCCTGAGAATTCTGGTGGATAGTGGCAGCACCAACAATTTTTTGGATCCTCAAGCATCTAAAGCAATCAAGGCCAGCGTAAATGGTAGCAGTAACTTGACAGTAACTGTAGCAGATGGGTTTAAGGTGAATAGCATTCAGCTTTGTCCTCAATTGCATTAGTCCATTCAAGGGGAAGAGTTCAATACAGACTTTAGAATACTGCCTTTGGGGGGGAATAGATGTTTTCCTAGGTGTACAATGGTCGAAGCTCTTCAATCCTATAACCTCTGACTTCCAGAACCTACAGCTGACTATTACCAGAAGAAGGCAAACTATTTTCTTACAAGGTGAATCTGACCATGTGACACCTACCATTCAAATGATGAATTTTGGGGAGTTCAGCCAAACATTACAATTTGCTACCCATGGTTATTTTGGGTATTTGTTTGGGATACATCCAGAGGAGTACAAAGTCCAGGAAGGAACAGAGAGATAGCCATGACCTAGCGAGAAGGGATCCAAAACCGATCCGGTTAATAAACACATCCTAAGATGCAAGGGTTGTTGCAGGATTTCCAGGAGGTATTTTAGGAACCAAAGGGTCTTTTACCTAGGAGGACCCATGACCATCACATAAAGCTTAAGGAGGATAGTCAACCAGTCAGTCTCAGGCCCTATAGGTATCCCTATGTTTAGAAGGAGGAAATAGAGAAGATTGTGCAAGAGATGCTACAGAATGGTGTAATTTAACCAAGCAATAGCCCATGTGCTTTTCCAGTTCTTTTAGTCAAAAAACAAGATGGAACATAGAGATTGTGTGTTGATTACAGGTCTCTAAATGCTATGACCATCAAGGATAGGTTCCCTATACCTGTCATTGATGAGTTGCTGGATGAGTTACATGGCTCCAAGTGGTTTTCCAAGCTTGATTTAAGATCAGGACACCATCAAATCAGGGTACATAAAGATGACATACAAAAAACTGCTTTTAGGACTCATAATGGCCATTTTTAATTCTTGGTGATGCCTTTTGGGCTCACAAATGCTCCTACCACATTCTAGTCAATAATAAACTAGGTATTCCAGTCTTTCCTCAGAAAATTTGTCCTCGTCTTTTTTGACGATATACTAGTTTATAGTAAGGATTATGATGAACACTTGGAACTCTTAAGACTGACCCTCAAACTGCTATAAGATTATAAACTTTTTTCCAAAAGGAGTAAATGTGTTTTCGGGACAGATTCTATTCTATACTTAGGCCACATCATATCTCCACAAGGGGTGGCAACTGATCCAGATAAAATTAAATGTGTGATGGAATGGCCTGTGCCTAAGAATATAAAAGGGGTGAGGGGATTTCTAGGCCTAACTGGCTACTACAAGAGGTTCATCAGGAATTATGGGTTAATAAGCAGGCCCCTTACTAATTTACTCAGGAAAGATAACTTCAAATGGTCTGACCAGGCAACTGAAGCATTCATGGCTCTTAAGGAGGCTATGACATAAGCCCCAGTCCTTACCATGCCTAATTTTAATGAAGCATTTGTACTGGAAACAGATGCCTCCCACTATAGCATTGGTGTAGTTTTGTCACAAAAAAGGAAGGCCTATAGCCTTCCTTAGTAAGGCTATAACAAGACAACATCTGGGATACTTAACTTATGAAAAAAAACTCATGGTTGTGGTTTATGCAGTAAATAAATGGAGGCATTACCTGTTAGGGAACAAAGTCCTCAGCAAGATAGACCACCAGAGTTTAAAGTATCTATTGGACCAAAGGATTACAACAACTAATCAACAAAAATGGATCACCAAACTTATGGGGCTGGATTATGAGATAATTTATAGAAAGGGAAAAGAAAATGTAGTGGATGATAGTTTGTCTAGGGAAGTTCCTTTTCAATTGGATAAAACTGAAGAAGTTGGTGAGCTCAATCTGGTTAAAACAGCAATACCAAGCTGGGTCCAGGAGATTGCTCAATCTTGGGAGAAAGATGAAGGACTTAAGGAGCTTATTCTGCAACTACAAATAGACCCTAATAGCTTACTTGGATACTCTTTTAACAGTGGCAGACTGAAGTTCCAGAATAGATTGGTGTTGGGGCTAGATTCTGATCTAAGGAGGAAGTTCTTAGACGAGTTCCATAGCTCTCCTATTGGGGGGCATTCTGGGATAAGGGGTGCCTATGAACGGATTAATCAATATTTCTGGTGGCAGACATTAAGGCAAGATGTAACTGATTTTGTTAAAGAGTGTGATGTATGCCAGCAACAAAAACATGAAAATGTTCTTGCTCCAAGTTTTCTCCAGCCTTTTCCAGTTCTAGATACTCCCTGGACTGATATCACCATGGACTTCATAGAAGGACTGCCTATTTCTGCTGGTATGACAGTCATTTGGGTAGTGGTGGATAGACTTACTAAATATAGCCATTTTATTCCTCTCAAACACCCTTTCACTGCTGCTCATCTAGCATAACTTTTCATTACTCACATATACAAACTACATGGCCTACCTTCTTCTATAGTCTCTGACAGAGGCAAAATTTTCATTAGCCTTTTTTGGCAATCCCTATTCAAACTTGTGGGTACTAAACTGCAAATGATTACAGCTTACCATCCCCAAACTGATGGTCAAACTGAAAGGATCAACCAAATTCTAGAATGCTATCTTAGGTGTATGGTGTCCCAAAAGTCACACGGCTGGACTGCTTGGTTGGACTTAGCTGAGTGGTGGTATAACTCCCATTTCCACAATGGTTTACAAGCTTCCCCATTTGAAATGTTGTATGGTTATAAGCCTTCCCATTTGTCTTTTCATCAGTGGGGAAGGGTAAATGACCCTAATACTAGGTAGTTTTGAAGAGAAAAGTCCCAACTACTTAGAATGCTTAAGCAAAACCTGGTGGAAGCTCAGTCAAGGATCAAGTATTATGCTGACCGGAATAGATCTGAACGGACATTTGTACCAGGGGACATGGTTTATTTGAAGGTCAGGCCTTACAAACAGGTCACCCTTGCTCAGACGCCTTTTGGAAAGCTAACTCCTAAGTATCATGGACTATGTGTACATTGTGATTGAATTATTTTCTGGATAATATCATAAGTAAGCGTATAAGCGTACAATTATATGGAGTACTAATTAATAGACCAACATTGTCAATGCTAGGTCATTCAAAGAGTTTTAATTAAAGCTAGTTAGCCGTAGCTCGTTAAACAGGCAAGTTCTCTAACTCAAACTCGAGTTATTATTTTTCAAGCATGTTAGTGAATAATTGTTGTTGATTATTCCACATCTAATATTATTATTGAATATTCGCATTATGGAAAATCTCCTAACTAAACTCAAGTTATTATGTTTCACACATGCTAGTGGATTAATTATTGACAATTATTCCACATCTTTGATTATTGATTCTCACTCAGTGCATGTTGTATATGTTCATCAGGTATGAAAGGCTGATCACCTTCATTACTATAAGGTTCAGTTAAATTTGTTCATGGTCATTGTTGACCACTCAACATAATTATTCAGTTTTTTAGTTATTGAAGTTTTGATTCATGTTCTTTCTCAATTATATTACATTGTTGAAAACTTGAAAGCTTATTCCTTTTCAATCATGATATATCTTCATTGTACTTAAACTTGCTAGGCAAAATAGTTGCGTATCCTTGCTATATCATGATAACAAATTTTAGATTAAAACGAAGGCTCGAAGAACGACAGTGATAAAGGTGAATTCCAAGTTTAAATTATTATACATTTATAACTATTAAGTTATCTGATGCAAATGACATTGTATACCTTTTAAGTTATTGAAGGTATGTATTAAGTTAAGGTTGTAGACCTTGGGGATTATGTTGTAAAAGTTTATTGTATAAACAATTTATGTTTATATCTTCCGAAATAGTTATAAAAATGATGTATTGTAACGTACCAGATCTGAGGTAAAAAGTACCCGGATTTTGGGACATCACACTAACGAATCTCGATTTCACAGACCAGTTAAGTAGTGTCACATCACTAGGTCATTGTGCAAACCTTTTCTCGGTTGAGTTAGTGCAACCATTTAAAAATACCAACTGGCGACTCTTATAGTCCAATCGTTGACATATACACGTAGAGCCTTTTTAAACTTATTTTTTCAAACAAATCTCACCTAACATGAGAACACCAAAAAATAAGAATAGAAAGGGACAAATAAAAATCCCGACGTCAACAGGTAGAGACTCTGCTGGGGACCTCCAATAAGAAGGCTTAAGCCGCTATCAATGCTTTTCAAAAACATTTTATCTGCTTGTGTATGGATGTTACATTTACGTTTGAATGAAATGTACTAATGCATTTACTTACTGCACTTAGTACTTCACACCATATCTTCCTGTGATATTAGTGCTTCACACATGTCATCATTTCCATACGGTGAGACGCGTTGTATGTGAATATATGTTGTGTGGTCCCTCCACCAGGAGGCTATCCTATCGATGTTTGATTATTAGACTCGTAGGGAGACTAATTCCAACGAGGCTCAGGAAAGGCACCACCCAGATTCGCTCCAGTTGAAAGACCGATGTCGACGTCAGGATTTTTTAGTGTCCCTTTTCGTTACTTGTTCTTTGGTGTTCTCATGTTAATGTGAGATTTGTTTGAAAAAACAAGTGAAAAAGGTCCGACATGTATAATGTCGACGATTTGACTTTAAGAGTCGCCAGTTGGTGTATTTAACTGGTTGCACCAATGCAACCGAAAAGGTTTGCACATTGACCTAGTGATGTGACACTGCTAAACGGGTTTGTGAAACCGAGATTCATTTCGGTCCGAGGGCTTGATTATGCGGAGGGAAGGTGTTAGGCACCCCCCGACATCCGTGTTGCCACGGTGACCGCCACTTTTCAAAGAAACTGTTATATGAATGTGTGTGTATATGTGTGTGTGTGGATCAATGTACAATTATTTGGAAGTAGTGATGTACCTCGTTCGCACCTATATACATAGGGTTTGAATTTATAGAAAAATTCAGTTTTAAACAAGATATAACAATGACGTTTTGTAAAAGGGGTTTTTCAAAATCTGTGCTCAATAGCAATTAAGGCCTTTGGTACTTCAATTTTATTATTAAATGTTCGGCTTGTTTGCTTTTATATTCGAGATGCGAAGCATTCTCGAGAAAATAATATCTGATGAGTGCCAAACTCCTCATGGGTACATGACCATCCAAGGAAATTCGATACCTTTGTAAAATAATGTACAAAATTTTACAATTTGAAAAATGTCCATCATGGGAGGCGAATCAAGATTGATGAGATGAATCTTTGATCACATGATTCCTAGGCTCACATGATACTGCAGTTTGTATGGAAAGCAATAAGCAGTTATATATATAAAAGCTGTAAATATATATATATATATACAGACATGATCAACCACCACGGAGAAACTCCATTGGGGATCGGAAATGTAAATATATAAAAGCGGTAGATATATATATATATATATATATATATATATATATATATATATATATATATATATATATATATATATGGACATGATCAACCACCACGAAGCAACTCCATGGGGTATCGAAAATGTAAATAAAGCTGTAAAAGCGATCAACTGCCACGAAGTAAACTCCAGGCAGGACGACATGTAAATAAAGCAGTAAGAGCGATCAACTTCCACGAAGTAAACTCCAGGCAGGATGAAATGTAAATAAAGCTGTAAAAGCGATCAACTGCCACGAAGTAAACTCCAGGCAAGACAAAATATAAATAAAAATTTGGAAAAGGCCAATAAGTAAACTCCGTGCTGTGATGAAATGTAAATATATATATATATATATATATATATGTACAAATATATATATAAAAGCAGAAAATGCAACGGATGTAAATCCAGGCTCATCGGATATGTCCGACAACAATAAACGTTCCAAACCGAAGTCTAGGCTCAATCGAGGCATAACTCGATAATGTTAGTCCATATATGAAATATATACTATATAAGTATATATATACAGACAGAAATGAAAACCACGAACTGAAGACCGGGCAAACACACACAACATGACTCTCAATGTGTATAACAGTGTGTGCTAATATGAGAAGAAGGCTTATATAATGTGAGGAGGCTTACAGTGGGCTGCCAATGTAGACTTTTATGACTTTAAATTAATAAACACTCAGCTCCCGCTGGATAAAAGATAGCTATATGTGAGCTAACAAGTGTTTAAAGATGAGGAAACACTCAAAAGATGTGTATACAGAGTAAAATAGACAGGGCTTCCTCGCCTTTTCCTCTCATTCTCTTCTTCAAATAGATGACCCCAAGGCTCATATTTATAGACTAATGGTAGCAGGGTACACTGCGGGCACCATGGGTTGTACCTACTTGACCGGTCGTGGTGCATCCGAGCCTCGCATGAATCTGTCGTCTCAAAATGCGTGCACTCATGCAATCGTAATGTCCACTCGAACTTGCGGAACTTCAATCCCGAGCATCCGAAGCGAGGTATATCGACCTTCTTGGACCGCGCTGTCGAGAGTTATGCAATGACATGGATTAGAGGTTATCTGAAGTCGGGAAGAGGGTCTATGCCCATGGTCTTCAAGCTTCAAATTCTATCAAAGAAATCATTGCCACGCGTAATAGTCACTCGGGATTGTTACTCCTCGGTTCTTGTTAGACATTGTTGTATGTATGTATGTATGAAGTGTTGAGACGACGCGCATGTGTTGAAGGGGAAAGATGATGTTTGACTCTTTGCTGGGGTTATCGTCGGTTTGAGTTGAAAGTAGACGTTGCTCAGGGTTACTTCTGAGATTGGACTACTTGTTGGTATGCTGCGATATCATCTTGTGAGAGAAAATGTTGAGGCGGTAAGATGACGTTTTGACTCCTCACCGGGGTTATCGCCAGTTTAAGCGGAAAACATACGTTGCTCAGGGTTACATTTGAGATTGGACTGCTGTAAGTGTTTAAATGCCGCAAGGTCATCTGTGGGTGTGCCTGTCTTCCCGTTGTTAGCTCTGGGCTTGAGGTATGAGTGCCTCGGCAGGAGGTTTGAGCTTGAAACTGATCGCATGTGTTTGAAACAAGCATTTCCGGAGTTATCGCCGGAACTGCAATGACATCCCTTGGGGATATCACCAAGGATGGAGTTGCTATTCCCAGTGTTGTTTCTAGGACTAGAACTGAATGTCGTGGTGTTATCGCTGAGACAGAACTGTCCTCTCCGAGATTGGAAATGACATTCCCGGTTTGTGTTCCGGGTTGGAACTGAACTTCTGGTAGTATCCAAAATGGATGTCAGCTGTCTCCAGGGTCATCTCTGAAAGGCGAATCTGCCCTATTGCAATGTCAGTAACAGGCGTGCAAAAAATTTCGAGTGTCTATAGATGCCCCTCCTTATCATATTCATGCAATGCAAGGCATGGATAGGATAAAGAATCCTAGACACTTGAATTGCAAGCAAGATAAACATAATGCTATATGCAGCAACATAATGCAAATGTATGATGCATGATTGTCAGGTAATCCTGTTGGGATGACAATCAGTGATGGCTTGGACATGCGATCCAAGTCTCCAAGGATGTTGACGTTGGGGATATCACCAAAGTCTTGAATCCTAGACACTGGCTTATATTCCATAGAGGTACCTCTTGTGTGTAAGAGATCTGTGGGGATAAGGCTTTGTCTATTTGAGGATGTGTATAACATATTTCCTCATTCTGTCAGAGTTACTGCCAACAGTTTGTCGTCGTCAGGGTTGCCCGACCTTCGTTAATGTGTGTATCACCGGATAAATCCCTGCTGGGTGCATTGTCAAGGTTGCTTGACCTTCATTGATGTATGTGTCAATGGTAGCATTGCGTTCTAACCCCCGTCAGGGTTACGTAGACGAGTTGTTTCGATGGATTTACTTGCCATCGACTGACATGACGTCAAGGTTGCTTGACCTTCATTGATGTGTGTATCAATGGTTGCATTGTGTTGTAACCCCCGCCGGGGAAACAAAGATGCTTGAAAGATGTGCGTTGTGACCCCCGCCGGGGATATTTCTTCAGTTGATAACTTCGGCGTTGTAACCCCCGCCGGGGAGGTTTGATATCTCATGGTTTTGCGTTGTAACCCCCGTCGGGGAGGTTTAGGGTTGTGACCCTGCAAATGATGGCATCGAACCTTTGTGGGGTATTGCGAACATGATCTATGAAAGCTGAGCTCATTGGTATAGTATACCCTGCATTCAAGAGAATACCATTGAGACGACGGGAGTTTAACTCTGACCGACAAGAAACCAGGATTTTAGGCTATTCCGCTCAATCGCGTAGCATTTTTATTCCTGATTTGGCCTTTTTAGCTTGTAAGACCTCCTTTGCAACTCTAACTGGAGCAAGCCGGAGGTGTGGGACCCATGTAGAAGTCTTTGCAGTGGTACTGCTGAAGAGCCATGAGTGAGCTCATGCTAACTGCGCGTTTATGTATAAAGCGATGGTTGCTTTCATAAGTCATTTTAAGTTCTTGCTTGTGAAGGAAATCTGAGAGCTCTTCTTCAGATCTGGCGAGTTTTGGGCAACTTCTGCATATTCTCGCCATCGTACAATCATTCTTCAACATCACAGTAACGATACATGTATTTTTTTTCTAATTTCTATCCGTTGGAAAATGACTTATCACATGAAATGCATTTAGACACATAGTAGTGAATATGCATGCTGATATAACTTGATAAAAAATATTCAACATAGCAAATGTTAGTATTAAACCATGCTGAACATAATGATGTGAAAAAATTTGACTTTTGAAACAGTCAAATTGGCACCTTTTACTGTCATTTCTTATCGTATCTAAGGACAAATGAGTAAAGGCATAAAAGTAAAATAATCCTTACGGATTTTTTCACTGTGATGTGATAATGCATGTAGGATGTATATGACTGTGTATAGGTGTGCTACTGAATGGCCACCTAGTCATGCCTATGTGCATGTGGATATTCCCATTTACAAAGGGGACTATGGCAAAATTTTCCCAAAATGTAGGTATTGGGTAGTCATGCATTTTTAACTCTACTATAGATGTATGTTAAAATAATGCATTTTGAAAAGCTCCAGGTAAGAAATTACCACACCCTTTCTGAGGTGATTTGGAGACTTATTGTCCAGATATTATGGATCCGGATCAACCGAGTAGTTCCCGTAGGACCACTTCTGGTGTACGGAGGAGCTTCTGAAGAGCCTCAATGCCGTTCTGTCAGACAGCCTCGTCATTTAGTAGAGGCGGTAATACGTCCTATTCGAGTTAAAGTGCCGAATGTTGAGGACGAGGAGGAGGATGTACCGATCGAGGTTCCTGCTCCTGCTGTACGTGTTCCTCGTAGGGAATTGCCAGGTATTTAAGTGGTGAATCCAGATCTTTTGGGTGACTTGAGTAGGCATCCTTCAGTATACCTGCACGCAAATGAGGTATGAAGTTAGATCTTTAATCTTCCTTATTTCTTATTGATGAGGAGTCAAGGATTCTGATGTTGATCTGTATTTGATGTAAGTTCCCGGCTTCATACAGCCTTGAGGGAACTGGTTTAGCATCCACTCTATGTATCAGGCTTTGCATGATGACTACAGAGCGATCGTCCATGGATGAGGATTTGGGATGTTCTTCTTCATTCTACCCCGTCACTATCCCTGGGGTTACCTCAGGGAATTATCTGAGCGGTGGTTTCACCAGACTCAGTCACTCTATTTGTTGGACTGTGAGGTGATGATAACGCCGATGGATTGGCGGTTTATCACAGGTATGGAGTTTGGAGGGGAGCCGTTGCCTTGCACGACGGATATCATCCCTACTGCCGTCAGATCCTTGTTGGGAGTTCCAGTGGAGGCGCTCAAGGGCAGGACTGTTTGTATGGGTCCTTTGAGCGTAGATGCTAGGAGCGGGCTGTTGAGTGAGCCCATACCCGATGATGTGAGATTTAGGGATCACATTCTTCGGCGATTGTTCCTGATGATCATTAGGGGTTGCTTCATAGCAGATAACTCCTCTACGGTGTCTCTCGCTTTGATCAGCGCCACTCGACATTTGGATCGTATAGGAGAGTATGATTGGGGTTCCTACACCTTTGCCTATTTCCTCAAGGGAATGCGCATGTGATCGCAGGGCTTAACCGAGGCGTGGTTAGGATTCTACCCATTTCTGTTGGTGAGTGTTTCTCTTGTGTTTCCCATGTATAGGTTAAGAGTGTTGACTGATAGCAGATGTTTGCCTTTGTGTTGGTAGTTTTGGGCCTATGGGAGGCTTCCATGTTTGCGTCCTGTGAGCGTGTTAGGTTTAGACACCTATCCACAAGGACGGAGATGGCATCATTCCATACTGGCGGAGGTCCCTGTTGCTGAGGATTTCACTCATTGTCGCCTACAACTGGAGTTGTTGATAGCCGATGTCATCACATGGATTCCCTACTCTGGAGAGCATTTGGGAGTTGGTTTTGAGGATGGGTACCCAACTGGAGTAGAGCGTGCTATTAGGAGCACTACAGGAGAGATCCGTATGCCGATCTTGCCTCCTGCCAGGCATTATTGGCCTATTTTGTAGTCACTCGTCATTGACATTCCATTGATGGGGATTGACGGTTTTATATTGTCAGAGGGCCTCTGGTCTCGAGGAGATGTTCCAGCATTGGTGGATCCCTCGTACTATTGGAGCTCAGACCCGCGCCACACAGTGTATGGGGGATATGGTTCCAGGATCCGTGATGATGACGGATTGGCTAGCTTGTGTCAGAGATCCGACTTATGCGACACAGATTGAAAGATTGACCCGACAGTTGGACCAGACACATCTTTTCATTCGACATTTGGGCAGAGATCCTTCAGAGGCAGATACTTTTGATCCTTCCAGCTCTGGCGCTGGCCCCTCAGGTGACCCATATGTCTTTGTCGGTGCAGATCCTCCCTTGTATTGGCCGTACATCCCTGTAGATAGAGATCCAGTGACTCAAGAAGAGTTACATCAGATGGACAGTATCGATGATGTAGACATTGACACTATTGACTTTTTCTGATGTATTTCTCGTTATCTCTTTTGATAGTACTCTATTAGCTGCTGGGTAGCTTTGCCCCATTCTCGCTATATCTTTTGATAGGCCTCTTGTTGGATGTTGGGTAGCTTTGCCCCATTTCCCTGTATTTTAGTTGTACAGAGATGTATTAGATGATGATATACTTAGGAATGTATGTACAGTTTTCCATTCCCTATATCATATTTCCATCTATTGTATCATGCATGTTATTATGTTATGCATATATATGTATGTCCAGAGATATTCAGCATTTACCCCTGGATGGTCTTATGACACTCACCGAATTGAGACGAAGAGTGGTATAGGATGAGATTACATCCGGCCATGTGATATCCCAGCGTTTCCTGTTTGATAGGTTTGGCTCTGAGGATAGCTATGCACGGCATTCTGGGGATTTCACCACACCGAAGGATCATTGGCGTTCAGCCAGAGTAGATGTACTGCTTTTGTGCGTATTGTCATACGTCTTCATGCCGCGGTACATAGATGAGCTGGATATCGGTGTCATTATGGCAGTGAGAACTCTCAGGGAGGGTCATAGCATTGTACCGATGATCATTGCAGAGACTCTGAGGTCAGCTACATACTGTTGCACTTATCCGACATGAGTGTTTATAGGTAGCTCGGTCATGCTGTATATGTGGTTTATGTCACACTTGAGACCGATTGGCACATTTAGATGGCAGGGGTTTTGTTTCACCCATGATATAGCCATGTCGTACTCCTTCTAGCCTGTGGAGTGTACAGATGTTGCATCGTGGTTAGCTTTTCTAGCATGGATTAGAGACCCGTTTGCTATATTACCGTGTTCAGGGCTTAGTTCACCCTACAGCTTCATTACTCATGCTCCAGGCATGGATTATCTCCCTCTAGCTGGTTTGAGGGGCATGATCACTTACCACCCATTGGCCGTTATATGTTAGTTTGACCAGTTTCAAAATTTTCATCCGTATGAGGGGGCAGTGAGTCAGCGCTTCGCTTCACACCGTTTATCAGCGGAGGACAGATCCAGGTTGTATACCTACTGGGATCAGCGAGGGCTGGTTGAGTTTTCTGTCAGTCATCCAGGTTGTTTTGTATAGTATTTCACATGGGTGGAGACAGAGACTGCATTGACTGCGGTAGTATGCACAGTGTAGGAGATTGATTCTGACGATGAGGAGCCTATAGAGGAGGCTATTATTCCCATTGATGATTTGACTGCTGGGCTGCCAGCATTTGTGATGGATTCTCCCACCCCGAAAGTGCCACTATTACTCGATGATCCAAGCAAGATATTTGGAGCGAGCTTACATCGATGACCAATGATAGAGATCGAGGCTAGAATGCGCGATGTTGTGACTCTTGATGAGAGATATGCCACTCTGTTAGAGAGGGATGAGGCTAGATCAGCCAGGGATGCATTGATTGTGGAGTGGGATGCCGCCTCATCTGCTAGGGATGTGGCCATTGCAGATAGTACTTCCGTTAGATCCCAGATGACTGTCAGTCTTGCTGACATGAGTGCTTACATTGATGAGCATATGCCATCACACAGTTAGCCTCTGATCTGCTAGCTCGTGTAGATACCCTTGGGTAGGAGCTTGCAGCGCTACCTCCGTCTTTAGAGAGGGATGCTATGTTAGATCTGATAGTCTGCATACATACAGATCTGTAGATAGCTTTGTATTTTCTTGTACAGACTAGCTTAGCCATTTTGTCGTGTATAACACATATGTATATATCAAATAGTATTATGTATGGCAGGGAAATATATTTTGATTCACTTCCCTTTTAGTTATGCCTTGATACTTGCTTGATATTTGCCTATTTCTTCAGGGCCTTGTGATCTTGATTCATTCTAAACTTATACTTGATAGATGGACATTGAGACGTCATAAGATCTCTCAGAATGGATCATTGATTTTTGTATATCCCTACCATCTTTGGTGTCTTGGGACTGGTATCTATATGGAAAAGTGAAGAGGAGGGTAGTTTCTTCCTCTCTCGAGATTGGACCCTTTTCTGAGTTGGTCTTGAAGACTTCTATTTGTGAGAAGCCTAGTTAATTCTATCTCTTATGGGTTGGTATTGCTCTTTGAGGCACGATCGCAACTTAGATGGTTACCGAATCTTCTATTTGTGAGAAGAGGTTGGGTAATTCCATCCCTTTAATCTAAAACCGATGAAATGTATAATTGAAGGTTGATCCCGATCAAGTGTGACAAGAATTTTTGTTACGGTAGGGTTAGGATCGAACCATAAATGGTCGCCACGTACTCTATGAAGAGGAGATCAAGTCTGCGTAGTTCGAACCTAGTGTAAGAGGTTCAACGCTGAATGTGAAAGGCAAATGGGTGTAGAAATGTTTTTGTTGTTTTTGTATAGAAAGGGAAGAAATGTTTTTGTTGTTTTTCTTTATTGCGACCGGGCCATATAGAATATGGTTGCCTATGTACCCCCAGGTATAAGGGAGATCAGGTCGACGTATTTCGCCCCTCAAGACGAATCGCAACTGAAGAAAAAACGTGAATCCCATGTGCAAGCTATACTGCGGGGAGAAGAAAGTTTGATCCCATAATGGGGATAAACTGCAATTGTGGAAAAATTTTGATACCGTCCTCAGGACAAACTGCAAGCGTAGAAAAGTTTAATCCCGTCTTTAGGATAAACTATAAGTGTGAAGAGTTTAATCCCGTCTTTGGGATAAACTGCAAGTGTGAAAGGTTCAATCCCGTCTTCAGGATAACCGAAATTGTGAAAGGTTAAATCCCGTCTTCAGGATAACCAAAATTGTATAGAAGGTTTGAAATGAAGTGATACCAGGCTGTTGGTTTGAAGTGCATATTTCCCTGAGGGGCAGAAGAGTATGCAAAAAAGAAGAGGGTTCAAAGCCAGAATAACTGGTGATTTGATGATCAAAACCAGGATGTTTGTTTGAGGATAACTTCAGACATAGTACCATTTCACGGTGTCCGAGTTGATAAGCTGTGGAAATTCATCGCCATCATTTTCCTGCAATCTGAGAGAACCTCTTATCAATACCTCCTTGACAACAAATGGGCCTTCCCAGTTAGGAGTGAATTTTCCCTTAGATTGATCTTGGTTGTCAATATTCTTCTTCAAAACCAAGTCATGTTGTTTGAACTGCCATAGTCAGACTTTTCTGTTGTAGGATCGTGCGATCCTTTGCTGATATAACTGACCATG
Organism: Panax quinquefolius; assembly: GCA_020205615.1. NCBI lineage: Eukaryota > Viridiplantae > Streptophyta > Magnoliopsida > Apiales > Araliaceae > Panax > Panax quinquefolius. The sequence continues at coordinate 46,471,201 of CM035152.1, read as the reverse complement.
GAAGATAGCCGCGAATCGCCTTTCGTCTATTAGAGACAATTGGTGATACCTATCTTGTACCCATTGGTCTTCATCCAACTGAGCATCCATCAATACTCTGAGGGATTCCATTTCCACCTCTATGGGGAGCACTGCTTCCATCCCATAGACTAATGAGTAGGGGGTTGCCCTAGTGGAAGCACGCATGGAAGTCCTGTAGGCTAATAAAGTCAGAGGCAAGAGGTCAGCCCATCCTTTGTGATTGGCAGACATTTTCTGCATGATCTTTTTGATGTTTTTATTAGCCGCTTCAACAACACCATTCATCTTTGGATGGTAGATGACGGAATTGAGGTGCTTGATGTGGAATTTTCTGCATAACTCCTCCATCATTTTGTTGTTGAGGTTCTTAGCATTGTTTGACACAATGACCTCTGGTTGTCCATATCGACAAATAACATTATTTCTGATGACAACAATGATGAATTCTTTAGTAACCCTGGGGAAGGAGGCTGCTTCTACCCATTTGGTGAAGTAGTCGATCATGGTGAATATAAATCGATGTCCATTACTGGCTTTGGGCTTGATGGGCCCGATCACGTCCATTCCCCACATTGAGAAGGGCCATGGTGAACTCATATTGTGGAGTTCCCTTGGAGGGGCGTGGATAGCATTCCCATGAATCTGGCATTGATAGCACCTCTTGACGTGATCATCACAGTCAGCTTTGAGTGTAAGCCAATAATGCCCCGTTCTGAGGATCTTCTTGACAAGTAGGGGTCCGCTCATGTGAGGGCCACATACTCCACCATGAATCTCATCCACGAGTCTCTGAGCTTGGTCTTTATCTAGACATCTGAGGAGACCTAATCTAGCATCTCTTTTGTAGAGTGCATCTCCGCTCAAGTAGAATTTCATAGCAAGTCGATGAATCCGCCTCTTCTCAGTTAGGCTCGCCTCAGCGGGTGTAGATCCATCTCACAGATACTCCTTGATGTGCTGATACCAAGGATTATGGATGGGAGGTAGTTCATCTGATACTTCTCCAACGTAATTCCCATAGACTGGGGTTTTTTGCAGAGTAAACGTGATGCTAGGCATGTTTTCCTTGTCAGGTATGTAAACCAAGGAGGCCAACGTTGCTAATGCATCTGCAAAATCATTCCTATTACGAGGAATGTGTAGAAAGGAGATTTCTTGAACTCCAAAGCCATCTGTAAAACTTGCCGATGGTAAGGCGCAGCAAATGTAATTCTTTGGTTTGATAGATTCACGTGGATTATTCGATTACCAATTCGGAATCCCCAAAGACATTTAACTACTCGATGCCCATTGAACATGCAAGTTTTAGCCCCATGATCTGACCTTCATACTCGGCCTATGTTGTTGGTGCCGATAAAGCGCAATTGACTATGACGGAAACTGCTCCCCGTGCACGGATATTAGAACTACTCCAGCTCCAGAGCCTTCTGTGTTAATAGCTCCATCAAAATACATTCTCCACGTACGGGATGTATCGTACTGATGTTGTAGCTGAACGGTCATTATCCCTTCATCGGAAAAGTATGTTTCCAAGGGTTTGTAGTCCCCTGCAGGTGCGGCGGCCAGTTGATCCGTAATTCCTTGGCCTTTGACAGACTTTTGCATCATGTAGACGATGTCAAATTGCTGTAGGATCTACTGCCATCTGGACAGTCGACAATTCAGTATGGGCTTACTGAACACATACTTGAGAGGATCCATTCGGGATATGAGATGGGTTGTGTGACCATGGAGGTAATGCTGTAACCTCATGGAAGCCCATTCTAAAGCACAACAAGTCTTCTCAATCAGAGTGTACTTGTGTTCACTGATGCTGAATCTTTTGCTGAGGTAATAGATAGCTCGTTCTTGACCTCTATTGTCTTTTTGTCCCAGCACACAGCCCATGGCATTGTCATTTATGGACAAGTACATGAACAGGGGAACATCATCCATGGGAGGTACCAAAATAGGAGCGTTAATCAGTTGCTCTTTGATTGTGAGGAAGGCTTTCTGACACTCATCATTCCATTTCATGGAGGAGTTCTTCCTTAACAACTTGAAGATTGGCTCACAGGTTGCTGTGAGTTGAGAAATGAATCTGCTAATGAAGTTTATCCTTCCCAAAAATCCCCGTATTTCCTTCTCTATCCGAGGAATGGGCATTTCCATGATGGCCTGGATTTTGGTAGGATCCAGTTCAATACCTTTGTTGCTGACTACGAAACCTAGTAACTTGCCTGACTTAACACCAAAGGCGGACTTGGCGGGATTCAACTTCAAGTTGTACTTACGCAACCTGTTGAAAAGTTTTCTGAGATGGTCTAAATGGTCCTCCTCCTTTTGGGATTTGACAATGATGTCATCCACGTAGATATCTATCTCTTTATGCATTAAATCGTGGAAAAGAGCCATCATAGCTCGCTGATAGGTTACCCCAGCATTGATGATGCCGAATGACAACCGTCTGTAGCAAAAAGTTCCCCAAGGCGTGATGAAAGCAGTTTTCTCACGATCTTCCTCAGCGACCATAATTTGATGGTACCCCGCAAAGCAATCGACAAAAGGAGTACATCTTTGTATTGAAAGTATTGTCAATAAGAATGTTGATAAAGGGCACGAGAAAGCTATCTTTAAGGTAAGCTTTGTTCAAATCCTGCTAATCCACACAGACTCGCACCTTTCCCCCTGGTTTAGTCACGGGAACAATGTTGGATATCCACTCCGGATATGTAGACACCATGATAATGCCAGCTTGAAATTGTTTCACAATTTCTTTTGTAAGCTTTAAACTCTACTCAGGTTTCAATCGCCTGAGCTTTTGACTAACTGGCTTGAATCCATCTTTAATGGAAAGGAGATGAAGAACAATGTCAGTGGACAAACCCACCATGTCTTTGTGAGACCATGCAAACACATCCTAAAATTGGGTTAATAACACAACCATGTCATTCCGTTGGTTTGGAGTGAGGTCTGAACCAATCTGGATTAACTTAGGGCTTTCTAAGGTTCCGAGATTGAAAGAAGTGGTTTGATCAAGGTTGGGTTTAGGTTTATCTTCGACCCATTCTTTGATCTCCTGAGGTATCTCAATTTCCTCTTGGATTTCCATCAAGTCTGAGTCCAACTTTTCATCAAAGTTACAATCCTTGTGGAGAAAAGGCATCTTATCAGCAAGTATAGGCACATCTAAATTCAGAGTCCTGAAACAAAATATGCTTTCACTTAATATAAGAAACTATTTAATCATACGAAATGTGAGCATATACTGACAAAATAACTGCTAATATTGTATAGAAAAGTAAGCAGTTAATATTATCTACAGGGTAGAGGGGTTTTCTGCCTGTTTTACCCTTCTCGACCAATGCATGGAGTGCTGCTCCAATTGTCGAGGGCAAAGTCCTGATGGACTGCAGTGATGGAAGATTCGTCATTATCCTCCTTCTCCTGAATGATAACCATGACATCTGGGCAATCATCGTTTGGGGTGTATCTATTTGTATGTTCATCATGAACAATGACGCGTATGCCTACCATCATTAAGGCAAGGTCATGTTTATGTTTTCGTTCCTTTTCTTTCGCTTTGGGATCAGGAATCAGCACCTCTTTTGCTTTGATTGGCACTAGTTTTGGAAATAGCATAGCCACAACATGGGCTGGAACCTTTACTGGAGATTGCATCAACTCATGATGTAAAGGTATAGAAAATTGTCGTGCGACGGAAGCTTGAGGAACCTGCTTGTGCTTATGAGGATTCGTATGCAGGAATCGCAGAATATCACGCCATATTGTTCCAATTTGACTGGACATTTGGATAGGGTGCTTAATACCCTGCTTATCTTTACCAAGCCCTTGTCCAGGTTGATGACCTAATAACATCATTTCTTGAGTGGCCGACATAACCTCGGCAAAAATCTTTGGTATGGGAAGTGGCGCTCTAATAGAAAGGTATTGTGTGTTACTCACTTCCAGAGTATAGAAACTGGCCGGTTCAACTTCTGAATTGAAGCTGATAATTGGTAGAGTTCCTTGTTCAGGACATTCCAGCTCAGCATTCACAGTGACTAGACTGTTATTGATAATGTATTTGAGTTGTTGATGTAAGGTGGAGGGAACAGCTCTAGCCATGTGTATCCATGGTCTCCCCAATAGCAGGTTATATCCTGAGTCTATCTTGAGGACGTGGAAAGATATATTGAATGTATTTGTACCAATCTTAATTGGCAATTCAATTTTTCCAACAAAATTTCGTCGGGATCCATCAAAAGCTCTGATAACTGTATGGCTGCTTTGGATCCGATTGAGATTGATATTCATCTTCACCAAGGTGACATAAGGACAAATATTTAGAGATGAGCCTCCATCTATCAAAACTCCAGCTAGCATGTACCCGGAAGACAAAACTGCAATATGCAGAGGCTTGCAATGACCGGTCCCTTCGGGAGGCATGTCGTTATCAGTGAAGGATATCACATTGTTGTTGAAAATTTGATCAACCAAATGTTGAAATTTTTCAACATCCACTAATTTTGGCAAGTAGGCTTCTTCCAAAACCTTCAGTAAGATCTTCCGATGATCCTCAGAAGAGAAAACCAAGTCCAGTATTAAAATCTGGTGTGGAGCTTCTCGCAAGCTTAAAACTACTTTGGCTTCATTGTGGCCCATAGTGCGGAGGAATTTTTCAATCTTCTCCATGGGCAACTTCCCCTTTGCTTCGCAATTAGGTTTAATAACCCGTTGAGGAAGATACAATGGATTTTCCTTCGACATTGTAGCAGTCGTATGAGACGTGGATCCTTCAGCTTTTCCATAATTCCATGGAACTTTGTGTAAGCTGAGAACAAGATATTATGGTCTGAAAGATAAAGAAATTGGCTCTAGTGTGGCCACTTTCAAAGGATTGTCAGCTCCTTTGTGTTGAATTGGTTGTATGGGAAATACTTTGACAGTCTCATCATCCACTTCGGATATAACTGCCACTGATCCCTTCCACTTGGTAGGACATGCACTCCCACCCTTGAGTTGCACAGTGTAATCATCTTCTATTTACAGGACACCGCTATCAATAAGATTCTGAATGAGATGGCGGAGTGCCCAACATTCTTCTGTACTGTGACTGTGAGAATGTGAATGATATTGACACACTTCATCAGAATTAAACCATCCTGAATGGGGATTGATTGGAGGGAGAAGGAAGGTAATTCTTCCTTCGTTGATCAACATCTGCAGTATCTCCTCCATAGATTGGCCCAAATAGGTGAATTCCCTCTTGTTGGAAAAATTCCGACGGGCTTTTGTATTTGCTCTCTTCGCAACCTTATACTCCATAGCTTCGCTTTCTGAAGGTGGTGAGGAAGCATTCATAACAAAAGGAAGGAGATAGGCATGCTTCTGCCTGATTAATTGGCATGTGACTTGATGATGGTGGGTCACCAATTCTGCCAGTTGCTCAATTTATTTACAAAGATCTTTCATCTTTCGTTCCATTACAAATTGGAACTTTGCATAATCCCATATGTCAACACCGTCTTTGAGGGTTTGGGATGATTCACCATTAGAATTGGAAACCTGTCTAGTGCTCCAACTGATCATGTTGACCTCTTCTTCTTTATGTTGAGGAAGAGGGTTGTCTTGCAAGTGAGGTTGATCTGGTTTGGTGACCACGATCTCACCGTTGTTTATTAAATCTTGAATCTTGTGTTTCAAGGCCCAACAATCTTGAGTATCATGTCCAGGTGCTCTGGCATGATAAACACACTTCCGAGTAGCATTAAAACTCATCCCATTAGGGTTGGCTGGTGGAAGAAGATGTGTAATTTTCTTCTGAGCAGTCAGAAGAGCAAGAATATTCTCAAGCGAGTCCCCTAAGGGTGTGAACGTTCGAGGTTGCTTTACTTCTCCACTTGTAGGCAATGGAGGGTTTGAAGATTGTGCTAGAAAAGGGGAGTAGTTTCTCCTTTGTATAGGCATGCTTTGATTGCCTTTTTGTCCTTGTAGTATCAAGGAAACATCTTCCTCTTTCTTTTTATGGACCCTCCGGGGGTTGTTTCCATAAGATCCGGAATGAATGTGCTTCGAATGTGACTTTAAGAGCGGCTAGGTCTTGAATTTTACTGGGACTTCAATCCCATCTCAGCCATCTCTCCGTGCTTGATCATTTCAGAGAATGGTTTGCCAATACCAGCTAGAACTCTTTCATAGAAAGGAGCTTCCTGTACATCTATGAAAGTCATGACCATTTTTGATTCTGTCATGGGAGGAACAACTTGAGCAAAGAAGCGCCTCCACCTTTGAGTACTCTCTAAATGACTCATTAGACTATTTCTTGACCTTGGTGATTTGATCTGGGCCAGAGCCATCTCGAGATTTTAAAGCTGATTGAGTAAGGAAGGCATGAGCGACTTTTTCCCGACTATGGATCTTTGAGTTGTCTAATCGGTATACCATGAAGCAGGCTTCTCGATCGGACTTTTCAAACAAATGCATTACCGAGCTTTTCATTTTCCGCATAAGATCCGATTCTGCATGTGGAGGGATTTTCATACCTTGAGTGGACTGGTGCAATTCTTTCAGTAGAACAGGCAAGTCTGTAATTTGTTTACTCAATCCGTCAAATTCTTCTCGGGAAACAAAGGCGGTCGGGGAAGAAGACATGAGTGGGTGTAGGCCTGTGGCCTTTTTGGATTTTGAGCGAGTAACAGGCCCAATTTCTTCCCTACAAAAGACTTACGTAGTTTAGTCTTAGGGTAATGTAAATGTTATCATAACATGTCCATTTTAGGAATTTTTGTCCTGCAAAACTGGTTGTTAATTGATAACATGCATTCATGCACATATATTCTTTATATTTTCCATTACATATGGATGAACATGGGATAAAATTACAAGTAAATGCATTTACAAGTAATTGAAAATGGAAAGTATGAAGAGACTTTCCTCCGTGTTTGGTTTATCAGAGGTTGACTTATCTTAGGGTTACTCTCGCAGCTTTTTGGCATGAAGGTTCCTAGATCATCGCAATTTACTTGACGGGAAGTTAATCCGGTTTTTCAATTGGTGTGAATCTTGGTGGTGCCTTTCTCGAGCCTCGCTGGAATTATTCTTCTTGCGAGTCTAGTAATCAAACAGCGACAAGATAGCCTCCTGATGGAGGAACCACACAACATACATTCACATACAACGTGTCTCACCGTTTATGCAAAATGATGACATGTGCGAAGCACTAATATCACAGATAGATATTTAGCAGTGCAGTAAATAAAAATGCATTCGTACACATTCATCAGAAATGTAAATACAACATTCACACACAAGCATATAACAATTTTGAAAAGCTTGTAATAGTGGCTTAAGCCCTTTTACTGGAATCCCCAGCAGAGTCGCCCCCTGTCGACGTCAGGATTTTTTAGTGTCCCTTTTCGTTACTTGTTCTTTGGTGTTCTCATGTTAATGTGAGATTTGTTTGAAAAAACAAGTGAAAAAGGTCCGACATGTATAATGTCAACGATTTGACTTTAAGAGTCGCCAGTTGGTGTATTTAGCTGGTTGCACTAACGAATCTGGAAAAGGTTTGCACATTGACCCGATGTGATGTGACATCGCTAAATGGTCTGTGAAACCAAGATTCATTTAGGTCCGGGGGTTTGATTATGCGGAGGGAAGGTGTTAGGCACCCCCTGACATCTGTGTTGCCACGGTGACCACCACTTTTGAAAGAAACTGTTATATGAATGTGTGTGTGTGTGTGTGTGGATCAATGTGCAATTATTTGGAAGTAGTGTTGTACCTCGTTCGTACTTATATACATAAGGTTTGAATTTATAGAAAAATTCAGTTTTAAACAAGATATAGCAATGACGTTTTGTAAAATAGGTTTTTCAAACCCTGTGCTCAATAGCAATTGAGGCCTTTGGTACTTCCATTTTATTATTAAATGTTCGGCTTGTTTGCTTTTATTTTCGAGATGTGAAGCATTCTCGAGAAAATAATATCTGAAGATCTTAGAACTACTCATGGGCATAATGACCATCCAAGAAAATTCGAATAATCGTAAAATAATGTACAAGCCGCCATACAATTTGAAAAATGTCCATCATGGGAACCGAATCTAGATTCAGTAGACTGAATTTGTGATCACATGATATCTAGGCTCATATGATACTGTTGTTAGTATGGAAAGTAGTAAGCAGTTATATATATAAAAGCTATAAATATATACTTACATACTTGATCAACCACCACGAAGCAACTCCATGGGGGATCGGAAATGTAAATATATAAATGTGGTAAATATATATATGGACATGATCAACCACCACGAAGCAACTCCATGGGGTATCGGAAATGTAAATAAAGCTGTAAAAGCGATCAATTGCCACTTAAGTAAACTTCTAGGGTGACGAAATGTAAATAAAGTCAGAAAAGCGATCAAGCGCCACTTAAGTAAACTCAAGCAAGACGAAATATAAATAAAGCTGTAAAAGGCCACGAAGTAAACTCCAGACCTGATAGAAATGTAAATATGTATATATATATAAGCAATAAACGCACCAGATATAAATCCAGGCTCATCGGATATGTCCGACAACAATTATATATATATATATATATATATATATATAAGAGTAAATGCACCGGATGTAAAATCCAGGCTCATCAGATATGTCTGACAACAATTATATATATAAGTATATATATAAAAGCGATTAAATGCTCCGGATGTAAATCCAGGCTCATCGAGATATATCCGACAATAATATATATATACATATATATATATATATATATATATATATATATATATATATATATATATATATATAAAAGCAATAAACGCCTGCATCAAGTTCAGGCTCAATCGAGACATAACTCGATAATGTTAGTCCATATATGAAATATATACATATATAAGTATATATATACAGACAGAAATGAAAATTATGGACTGAAGTCCGGGCAAACACACACAATACGACTCTCAATGTGTATAACAATGTGTGTTAATATGAGAATAAGGCTTTATATAATGTGAAAAGGCTTACAGTGGGCTGCCAATGTAGACTTCTATGACTTTAAATGGATAAACACTCAGCTCCTGCTGGATAAAAGATAGCTACATGTGAGCTAACAAGTGTTTAAAGATGAGGAAACACTCAAAAGATATAGATACAGAGTAAAATGTACAAGGCTTCCTCGCCTTTTCCTCTCCTTCTCTTCTTCAAATGGCTGACCCCAAGGCTCATATTTATAGATTGATGGCTGCAGGTACACCTGCAGCAACCGCGGTTGTACCTACGGCTGGCCATGGTGTATCCAAGCCTCACGGGTCCCATCATCTCGAAGTACGTGCACTCATGCACTATAATGTCCGCTTGAACTTGCAAAACTTCAATCCGAGAATCCGAACGAGGTATATCTGTCCTTCTTTGGATCGCTTGTGTCGAGAGTTACACAATAACATGGATTAGAGGTTGTACGAATTCACGAAGAGGGTTCTATTCCCATGGTCTTCAAGCTTCAAATTCTATCCAAAGTACTACCACGCGTAATAGTCACTCGAGATTGTTACTCCTCGGTTCTTGTGGGACATTGTTGTATGTATGTATGTATGAAGTGTTGAGACGACGCGTAGGTGTTGAAGGGCAAGATGATGTTTGACTCTTCGCCGGGGTTATCACCGGTTTGAGTTGAAAGTAGACGTTGCTCAGGGTTACATCTGAGATTGGACTACTTGTTGGTATGCTGTGATATCATCTTGTGAGAGAAAACGTTGAGTTTGTAAGACGATGTTTTGACTCCTCACCGGGGTTATCGCCGGTTTGAGCGGAAAGCAGACGTTGCTCAGGGTTACATCTGAGATTGGACTGCTGCAAGTGTTTGAATGCCACAAGGTCATCTATGGGTGTGCCTGTCTGCTCGTTGTTAGCTCCGGGTCTGAGGTATGAGTGCCTCGGCAGGAGGTCTGAGCTTGAAGTTTATCGCATGTGTTTGAAACAAGCATTTCCGGAGTTATTGTTGGAACTGCAATGGCATCCCTTGGGGCTATCACCAAGGATGGAGTTGCTACTCCCAATGTTGTTTCTGGACTGGAACTGAATGTCGCAATGTTATCGCCGAGACAGAACTATCCTCTCCAGTGTTGTTGCCAGTCTTTTGATCTGCATACCTCAGGGTTATCTCCGAGATTGGAAATGACATTCCCGATTTGTGTTCCGGGTTAGAACTGAATTTTTGGTAGTATCTGGAATGGATGTCAGCTGTCTTCTATGGTTATCTCTGAAAGACGAATCTGCCCTCCTGCAATGTCAGTAACAGGCGTGCAGAAAATTTTGAGTGTCTACAACCGGATTAACTTCTCGTCAAGTAAATTGTGATGATATGGGAACCTTCATGCCAAAAATCCGCGAGAGTAGCCTAAGATAGGTCAGCCTATGATAAACCAAACGTGGAGGGAAGTCTCTTCATACCTTCCCATTTCAATTATTTGTAATTTCAATTACTTGTAATTTTATTTCCATGTCAATCTCAATGTAATAGAAAGTATAAAGGAATATGTGTACAAGCATTCCCTTTTATATCAAAACTTGTCATGCTATCTTGTCATTTAAATAACTGACATCCGTTTTGCAGGATAATACTCCTAAAAATGGACACATTACGTAGCATGTAATATTTCTACATTCCCTAAGACTAAACTACATAAGTCTTTTTGTAGGGAAGCAATTGGTCCAGTAACCCGTTCCAAATCCAAAAAGGCAATAGGCAAATAGTCAAACATGGCTACATCTGGTCAACTTAATCCTACTCCTGTCTCTCGTGAAGAGTTCGATGGATTATGTAATCAAATTACAGAGTTGGTTATTCTAGTCAAAGAAATACACAAGTCCACTTAGGGTCCACAAATACCCATACATACAGAATCATCTGCACATGGAGGAACCCATGGTCGAAACAAAGAAGTTCCAGTACCTGAGTTTCAGTTAGACAAAACCAACAAAACCAACAAAACCCCTGAAATCACCCATCTCAAAGAAGATCCAGACATCGGTGATATTAGGAAGAAAGTCCTACCAATAGAAGAGACCATTCGGTCTATCAAAGGGGTTGGAGCACACGGGAGTGTTTCATATTTAGACCTTTGTATATTTCCCGGGGTTCATTATCCGGATAAATTCAAGACTCCCGATTTTGAAAAATATGATGGATTGGGAGATCCTTACACCCATTTAGAGAAATTTATTGGAGAGCTCAGATCTTATGCTGAGGATGAAAAGCTTAGAATGCAACTGTTTCAGAAAAGACTGACTAGAGATGCCAGATCATGGTACACCAGATTAGACAACTCCAAAATTCATAGCTGGGAAGAGTTAGCTCATGCTTTCCTCAGTCAATACAGCTTTCAGACTCAAATGGCTCTGGACCGGTATCAAATTACAAAGGTAAAGAAACAACGAAATGAGTCGTTTAGAGAGTATGCCCAAAGATGGAGGCATCTGGCTGCTCAAGTTATTCCGTTTATGACTGAGTCTGAAATGGTGATGACCTTCATAGACATTCAAGAAGCTCCCTTCTATGAGAGGGTTCTAGCTGGCGAAATGATCAAACATGGAGAAATGGCTGAAATGGGATTGAAGTCTGGGAAGATTCAAGACCTTGCCGCATTAAAAGCTGTAGAGGAGCACATCCAGTCTGGAGGTTATGGAAAGAACCCCAGGAGGGTCCATAAGAAGAAAGAGGAGGATGTTTCCTTGATACTACAAGGACAAAAAGGCAATCAAAACATGCTTATTCAAAGGAGAAACTATTCCCCTTTTCAAGCACAGTCTTCAAACCCACCATTGCCAAAATGTGGAGAAGTCAGACGTACAAGAGTGTTCACACCCTTGGGGGATTCACTCGAAAACATTCTCAAACTTCTGACAACTCAGAAGAAAATTACTCATCTTCTTCCACCAGCCAACCCAAGTGGAAAAGGTTTCAATATAAGCAAGATATGTGCTTACCATGCTAGAGCTCCAGGCCATGACACATAAGTTTGTTGGGCCCTTAAGCATAAAATCCAGGATTTAATTGACAATGTTGAGATCGTGGTGACCAAGACCGACCAACCTCGTGTTCAAGACAACCCTCTCTCTCAACACAAGGAAGAGAAGGTTAACAAGATTAATTGGGGCAGTGGGCAGAGCTCCAAATATGTGGGTGTATCCTAAATTAACAAGGATAATTCCGACAGATGGGATTATTCACAATTCCAGTTCATGACAGAACGGGAAATCAAGGCTCTTGGCGAACAAGTCATCCAATTGGAAGAACTGATGGTTCATCAGCACCAAGTCACACGTAAATTATTCATCCAGGAGCATGTTAGCCTTCTTCCTCTTATTACAAGCACTCTACCATTTACTCTAGAAAGTGAAACACTGGAGGATAAAATTATAAAAAGAGCAAAAGCTAAAGCTCGTCGGGACTTCGCCAACAAAAGGGAATTCACCCATTTAGGCCAACCGATGGAAGAAATATTACAAATGCTGATCAATGAGGGAAGAATTAAAGCTATGCTAACTCCAATCAGTCCATGTTCAAGACAATTTGATTCTAATGGAGTATGTCAATACCACTCCTACTCTCGCGGTTACAGCACTGAAGAATACTGGGCACTTTGCCATCTTATTCATAACCTGATTGACAGTGGTGTCCTGCAAATGGCAGACAATGACACAGTATTACTTAAGAGTGGGGACACATTTCTTACAAAATGGAAGGATGTCATAGCAGTTATATCCCCTGAGGGAGATTTGGCTGCCACACCACATACAATTCAACCAATTCAGCTCAAAGGTGTGGAAAACCCTTTGAAAGTGGTTACGCCAAAGCCAATCATATTGCCGTTCAGGCCACAATATCATGTTGTCAGCCAAAAAAAAGTGCCATGGAACTATGGAGAGGCTGAAGGATCTACATCTAATACAACTTATGCAATGTTGAAAGAAATTCCACTGTATCTTCCTCAATGGGTAATGGAGCCTGTTATCAAGTCAAAGGGGAAGGTTCTCATGGAGAAGATTGAAAAATTCCTCTGTACTATGGGACACAATGAAGCCGAGGTGGTTTTAAGCTTGAAAGAAGCTCCACAATAGATTTCTATTATGGACTTGGTTTTCTCTTCAGAAGATCATAGGAAGGTCTTACTAAGAGTTTTAGAAGAAGCCCACTTGCCAAAATTAGTGGATGTTGAAAATTTCCACCACCTGGTTGATCACATCTTTAACAGTAATGTGATATCTTTCACCGATGATGATATACCTCCCGAAGGGATGAGTCATTGCAAATCATTGCACATAGCGGTTATGTCCTCCTGATATATGGTGGGAGGAGTTTTGATAGATTAAGGATCGTCCTTAAACATCTTCCCCTACGCCATCTTGGAGAAAATGAACATCAATCTCCACAGGATCTGAAGCAGCCATACAATTATAAAAGATTTTGATGGATCTCGATGAAATGCTGTCGAAGAGATTGAACTACCCGTGGAGATTGGTCCACATACATTCTGCGTATCCTTCCATGTGATTAAGATCACTACAGAATACAACCTACTTTTGGGAAGACCGTTGATTCACATGGCTGGAGCCGTTCTGTCCACCATTCATTAACAGCTCAAATACATCATTAACAGTAGTCTGGTCACTATTAATGCTGAGCCAAAATGTCCTGTACAAGGTGACAAACCACTCATCAGTTTCAATGTAGAAATTGAGCCTATCAGCTTCCAGACCCTTAAGGTGAGCAACATTCACTACCAATCCATTGGGGCGCCACCTCTCATACCCAAAATTTCTATCGAGGTAATGTCGGCAAGTCAAGAGATGATATCCTTGCGTTTTTAACTTGGACAAGGGTTAGGAAAAGATCATCAGGGCATCAAGCACCTAATTCAAATTCCTAGTCAAACAGGGACAACCGAACTAGACTATTCTCCTCGGTTCAGTCACAGGAACCCTCACAAGCACAAGTCGATTCCTTCATCTTCAAAGCGATTGCCTAGAGCTACAGATGCTGAGCTTGTATGACCATCATTAAAGGTTCCTGCCCATGTGGTAGCTATGCGGTTTCCTAAGCCGATACCGGTCAAAGGAAAAGAAGTCATGATTCCAGACCCCGAGGCGGAAGAAAAGGACTGAAGACGTAAACAAGACATTGCAAGGTGGTTATCAAACCTGTGCGTCTTGGTCCATATAGAGGGGATGAACAGCGACATCCCAGATGATGATTGTCCAGACATCATGGTAATCATTCAAGAGAAGGAGGATAATAAAAACCCCTTCATCACACCTGTCCACCAGGACTTCATCCTTGGCTATTGGAGCAACACTTCTTACATTTGCCGACAAAGGTAAAAAGGGCAGAAACTCCCTCTGCCTTGTAGATAACAATATTAACATACTTTTACTGTACAATATTAGGAGTTGTTTTTGTCATTTCATGATAACACTTTGTATTATTTAATAGTTTTATATATTAAGTGCAAGCATTTTTTTTCGGGACTCTAAAGATAAATGTGCCTAAACTTGTTGATGAGGTGCCTATTCTCCACAAGGACTGTAACTTTGATGTAAAGTTGGAATCAGACTTGATGGAAATACAAGAGGTCTATGAGATACCTCAGTAAATCAAAGAAAGGGTCGAAGAAAAACCCAAGCCAAATCTTGATCAAACCACCTCTTTTAACCTTGGAACCTTAGAAAACCCCAAGCAAATCCATATTGGTACGGACCTTACTCCAAACCAAAGGAATGACATGGTAACTCTATTAACCTAATTCCAGGATGTGTTTGCATGGTCTCATGAAGACATGGTCAGTTTGTCCACTGAAATTGTCATTCATCGCCTCCCCATCAAAAAGGGATTTAAGCCAGTCAGGTAGAAGCTCAGGCAATTAAAACCTGAGTGGAGTTTGAAAATAAAAGAAGAAATTGTGAAACAATTTCAAACCACCATCATCATGGTGTCAACATACCCTGAGTGGCTATCCAACATAGTCCACATGCCTAAACCCGAAGTAAAGGTGCGAGTTTGCGTGGATTACAAGGATCTGAATAAAGCTTGCCTCAAAGATAGCTTTCCAGTGCCATTCATCCACATACTCATTGACAATACAGCTCAGTATGACATGTACTCCTTCGCTGATTACTTTGCGGGATAGCATCAAATCATGGTTGCTAAAGAGGATCATGAGAAATTCTCATTCATCACTCTTTGGGGAACCTTTTGCTATAGATGGTTGTCATTCGGCCTCATCAATGCCGGAGCTACCTATCAGCGAGCCATGATGGCTCTTTTTCATGATCTAATGTATAAAGAGATAAAAGTCTATGTGGATGACATTATTGTCAAGTCTCGAAGGGAGGAAGACCACCTACATCATCTCAAGAAGCTCTTCAACAGGTTTCGTAAGTAAAACTTGAAGTTGAATCCAGCCAAGTGCGCCTTTGGCATTAAATTAGGCAAGTTGCTAGGATTTCTAGTCAGCCACAAAGGGATTGAGCTGGATCCTACAAAAATCTAGGCCTTCACAGAAATGCCCATACCTCAGACAGAGAAGGAAATACATGAATATTTGGGAAGAATCAACTTCATCAGTCGATTCATTTCTCAACTCACAGTAACCTGTGAGCCTATCTTCAAGTCGCTAAAGAAGAACCCCTCCATGAAATGGAATGATGAGTGTTAGAAAGCCTTCCTTATAATCAAAGAGTAACTAGTCAAAGCTCCTATTTTGGTACCTCCCAACGATGGTGTTCCCCTATTCATGTACCTGTCAATCAATGACAATGCCATGGGATGCTTGCTGGGACAAAAAGATGATAGAGGCAAAGAAAAATCTATTTATTACCTCAGCAAAAGATTCAGCAGGAGTGAACACAAGTATACTCTGATTGAGAAAATTTGTTGTGTTTTAGCATGGGCTTCCATGAGGTTACATCATTACCTCCATTGTCACATAACCCATCTCATATCCCTCGTGGATCCTCTCAAGTATGTGTTCAGCAAACCAATGTTGAATTGTTGACTGGCCAAATGGTAGTTGATCCTACAACAATTTAACATCGTCTATGTGACGCAAAAGTCCATCAGAGGTCAAGGAATTAAGGATCAACTAGTCGTCGCACCTTCAGGGGATTTCAAACCCTTGGAAACATACTTCCACGATGAAGGGGTAATGATAATTTAGCAACACCATCAGGACGATACACACCAATCATGGAAAATATATTTTGATGGAGCTGTAAACATGGAAGGTTCTGGAGCCGGAGCTATTCTAGTATCCATTATGGGGGAGCAGTCTCCCGTCGCCGCCAAATTGCAGTTTGTTAGCACCAACAACACAGCTGAGTATGAAGGCTGCATTATGGGGTTAAAACTTATCCAATCAATGGGCATCAGACGGTTAACTATCGTTGGAGATTTCGAATTGGTAATTAGATAAACCACGGGGATCTATCACACCAAAGAGCTACATTTGCTGCCTTACCATCGGCATGTTATACAGATGGCTTTGGAGTTTGAAGAAATATCCTTCCTTCACATTCCTCGGAATAGGAATGACTTTGCAGATGAGCTAGCAACTTTGGCCTCCTTAATTAACATACTTGACAAGGAAAACGTGCCAAACATCACATTTGCCTTGTAAAAGGATCCAACCTATGGGAATTACATTGGAGAAGTATTTGATGAGCTACCTCCCATCCAACACCCTTGGTATCAGCATATCAAGGAATATCTGTGAGATGGATCTATACCCGCTGAGGCGAGTTAGGCTGAAAGAAAGCGGATCCATCGAATGGCTATGAAATTCTACCTGAGCGGAGATGCACTCTATAAAAGAGATGCAGGACTAGGTCTTCTCAGATGTCTAGACAAAGACCAAGCTCAGAGGCTCATGGATGAAATCCATGGTGGAGTATGTGGCCCACACATGAGCGGCCCTCTACTTGTCAATAAATTCCTAAGAACAGGGCATAACTAGCTCTCTCTCAAGGCTGACTGTGATGATCACGTCAGGAGATGCTACCAATGCCAAATCCATGGGAATGTTATCCACGCCTCTCCAACGGAGCTCCACAATATGAGTTTGCCCTAGCCCTTCTCAATGTTGGGAATGGATGTGATCGGGCCCATCGAGCCCAAAGCCAGTAATGGGCATCGGTTTATCTTAACTATGATCGACAACATCACCAAATGGGTAGAAGCAGCCTCTTCTCCCAAGGTTACTAAAGAAGTTATCATTGGTTTCATCAAAAACAATGTCATTTGTCGATATGGACAACTAGAGGTGATTGTGTCAGACAATACAAAAAACCTCAACAACAAAATAATTGAGGAATTATGCAGTAAATTCCACATCAAACATCTCAACTCTGTAATCTATCATCCAAAGATAAATGGTGCAGTTGAAGTGGCTAATAAGAATATCAAAAAGTTCATGCAAAAGTTGTCCACCAATCACAAAGGATGGCCTGACTTGTTGCCTCTGACTCTATTAGACAACAAAACATCAATGCGCACTTCCACTGGGGAAACCCCCTACTCATTAACCTATGGAATGGAAGCGGTACTCCCCACAAAAGTGGAAATGGAATCCCTCAGAGTGTTGATAGACGCTCAGCTGGATGAAGACCAATGGTTACAAGATACGTATCACCAATTGTCTCTAATAGATGAAAGGTGAGTCGTTATCATCTTCCATGGTCAGTTATATCAACAGAGGATCACCAGATCCTACAACAGAAAAGTCTGGCTACGGTAATTCAAAGAGCATGACTTGGTTCTAAAGAAAATTCTCAACAACCAAGATCAATCCAAAGGAAAATTCACCTAGAACTGGGAAGGCCCATTTGTTGTCAAGGAGGTATTGACATGATGAATTTTTGCAACTCATTAACTCGGACAACGTGAAATGGTACTATGTCTAAAGTCACCTGCAAACTAGCATCCTGGTCCTAGAACACCAGATCCCCAGCCTGTTCAGGATTTCAAAAATCCCTCACTACATACAACCCTTATTCACATTTGTTTGCCCCATCAGGGACAAACATAATTTTTAAACAACAACATGGTTCCGGATCATCATATCCAATACTCAACTCAGGTCTTCAAAACCTTTCACACTTTCAATTTGTCCCACCACGGATCAAACATTTCACACCTTTAGTTTGTCCCTCTTGGGATAAAACTTTCACCACATCAGTTTGCCCTGTACATGGGGTGAACTACGCAGGCCTGATCCCCCCAATACACGGGAGTACGTAGGCAGCCATTTTCATGGTTTGGTCTAACTACAGAAAAAACAAAAACATCTCTACATCCTTTTTACCATTTACAACTTTGAACTTTATTACAACAGGTTTGAACTACACAGACCTGATCTCCCCTTCTTAATGGGAGTACGTGGGAAACCATTCATGGTTCGGTCTTACCCCTACCAAAATATAAAAACTCATCAACGGTACTGGGATCATCCTTCACACCATACTGCATCGGCTTAGACTAAAGGGATGGAATTACCTGGTCTCCCCACACAAATGGGAGAATCAGCAACCATCTAAGCTGCAGTTGAATCCTCAAAGAGAAACATCAATCTATAAGAGATGGAACAACCTGGGCTCCCCCATACAAAGGAGTATCGGTGACCATCTATGGTGCGGTCAACCTCAGAGATGAAAGCCACACTCCTCTCCATAACCACATACATAAACCAGTCCCAAGACAACAAAGGGTAGGGAATACACACAGACCAACTATCCATTCTGAAAATCCTGAGACATCTCAATGTCCGTCCATCAAGGGGAGTTCAGAATACATCAAGATCACAAGCCCTGAAGAAATAGACAAATATCAAATAAGTAACAAGGAATCATTCAAAGGGAAGTGAATCAAAATATATTTCCGTGCCATATATAATGATGTTTGATATATACAATGTGTATTGTATATGATAAAAATGGCTAAGCTAGTCTATGCAGGAAAATACAAGCCCATCTACAATCTAGTGGATATATGCACTATCAAATCCAACATGACATCCCTCTCAGAAGAAGGGGGTAACTCTGTAAGCTCCTGCCCAAGGGTATCAACACGAGCCAAGAGATCCAT
Source organism: Panax quinquefolius (assembly GCA_020205615.1). NCBI lineage: Eukaryota > Viridiplantae > Streptophyta > Magnoliopsida > Apiales > Araliaceae > Panax > Panax quinquefolius. The sequence continues at coordinate 46,452,049 of CM035152.1, read as the reverse complement.
AGCCAACTACTAGTTGACACTATGCTCATCATTATAGGTGCTCATCTATGCAATCATATCAGTAGTGTGAGACCTTAAGGCAGTACTATCAATGATATAGCGCCATCCTGCTCAGTCACAACTAGATCTCTAGACGATCTAGCCTCGTCCCGCTCAGCAATAATAGTATCTCTACGAGCTAGGGCATCATATCTCTCCAATAGAGCGACATCTTTGAGCTATCAATATCAATGCCCTAGCCTGATCTCTCTCATAGGTCACCAGATGCAGACTTTGCTCTAAATACTCTACCGAATGCGGGGTCACAGTAGCCGTCACACTGGGACAATTAACAAGAGTTGTTGTTAACCCAACAAATAGCTCCTCCTCAGTGGGAGAATTTGCGTCCTCCATGGGCTCTCCACTGGAGAAATTAATCCCCGGCACGGTGGATACAACCCCGGCTGATATGATCCCTGCCTCCATCCATACAGAATACTCTGTAGAACAGCCCAGATGGATAACTAAAAACTCAGCCCTCTCATACTGATCCCAACATGCATACACCCTGGATCTATCCTCTACTGACAAATGCCGAGAAGACAAACGCTGACCCGATGCCCCCTCAAAAGGATGAACATCCTGAAACTGGTCAAACTGTGCCATCACAACTAGCGGGTGATACGTGGTCATGCCCCTCAAACCAGCCAGAAGGAGATAATCCATGCCTGATGCATAAGTAATGAAGCTGTAGGGAGAACTAAGCCCTAGACACAGCAAAATGTCAAATGGATCCTAGATCCCTGCCAAGAACACCGACCATGATGTAGCGTCTGTACACTCTGTTGGCTAAAAGGAGTAAGACATGGCTATCTCATGGGAAAAATAGTACCCATGACATTTGAATGTGCTAATCGATTTCAAGTGTAACATGAACCACACATACAGCAGGACCTAGCTGCCTATAAATACCCCTACAGGATGGGTGTGGTAATACATGACTGGCCTCAATGTCTCTGCCACAATCATCGGTATAATGGTATGTCCCTCCCGGATAGCTCGCACTGCCATGGCTACACCGATATGTAGATGATCCATGTACAGTGGCATGTACAGATAATCCACTACACACATCATGGGTACGTCTACTCTGGCAACACGCCACTGATCCTCTGATATGGTGAAATCCCCGAAGTGTTGCTCATAACTGTCCGTATAGCCAAATCTGTCTATTAGAAAATGCACAGACACCATATGGCCAGATGTGATCTCATCCTGAGCTACTCTACCCCTTGACCTGGTGAGGGTCATCAACTGTCGGCTCATATCCCCGATAGCCATCTGAGCGCAAGGCCTATCCAGTGGCAAAGCCATCAATTGTTCGTACTCCTCTAAGGTGGGAGTCAACTCCTGGGTCTCAAACTGGAATACCTGTATGTCCGATACCCAGTGCTCTAGCATGCCTTTTATAAAACCCACAGGAACCTGGAACATCAGGAGGGTTATGGAGTGCTATAATAACTGATCTACAGTCACCTGATCTGGAGGTGACAAACTATCATACCATGATCTCAAACACAAGGCTACAAATACTGGTGGGGTATGATCAATGCGGCTAACTTTCGAGGAAGACATATGTGTGGATCATATCATAAGACCATCCAGGGGTCAATGTTAAATATCTTTGGACATATATATGCATAACATAATACATGCATGATAAACAATAGATGATAATATGATGTAGGGAATTGAAAATAGTATTCATACATTCCTAAGTACATCATCATCGAACATATCATCTCTGTGTATAGCTGAAAATACAGGGAAATGGGGCACAGAAGCCCAACAACTAACATAGGCCTATCAAAAGATATAACGAGAATGGGGCACAACCACCCAGTATCTAACAGAGGCTTATCAAAAGAAATAGCGAGAAATAGATCAGAAGAAGTCAATGGTGTTGATTTCTACATCATCCATCCTATCCATCAGATGTAACTCCTCCCGAGTCACTAGATCTCCGCCAAAAGGGATGTCAGACCTATACAATGGAGGATCTGCACCTGTAAAACCATAAGGGTCACCTGAAGGGCCAACCCCAGAGCTTGAAGGATCAAAAGTATCTGCCTCTGAAGGATCTCTGCCCAAATGCTGGATGAAAAAATGTGCCTAGTCCAACTGCCAGGTCGAGCTGTCCATCTACGTCAAATGAGTATGATCTCAAACGTTGGCCATCCAATCCTTCATCATCACAAATCTAGGAACCATATCCCCCATGAACTGAGTGGAGCGGGTCTGGGCTTCGATGGTACGAGGGGACCACCAGCGATAGAATACCTTCTGAGTGAACGAACCCTCTGACAAATCAAAGTCGTTAACTCCCATCAACGGGATATCACTAACATGCGACTGCGAGACAGGCCAATAACGCCTGGCAGAAGGACAGATCAATACATAAATCTCTCATGTGGTGCTCATAATAGCACGCTCTCCCAAATAGAGCTCTCATCCTCTATCTGTGAAGAGAGGAATCCGATGGGTGGATATCACATTCTCGAAACCAGTCGGGAACCCATCCTCAAAGACAACTGTCAAATGTTCCCCAGAATAGGGAACCCAAGTGATAACATCGATTGTCAATAACTCCAACTGTAGGCTACAATGGGTGAAACCCTTAGCTACAGAAACCTCTGCCAACGTGGAGTGATGCCATCACCGTCTTCGTGGATAGGTATCTGGATCTAACACGCTAATGGGACGTAGACATGGGAGCCTCTTATAGGCCCAAAAATGCCAATACAAAGGAAAACATTTGCGGTCAGTCAACAGTCTTAACTTGTACATGGGGAATTAAAAGAGAAATACTCACCAACAGAAACGGGTAAAATCCTAGCCAAGCCTCTGTCAAGCCCTGCAAATGCATGCACATTCCCCTGAGGAAATAGGCAAAGGTGTAGGAGCCCTAGTTATACTCTCCAATACGGTCCACCTCTCGTGTGGCGCTAACTAAAGCAAACGACACCATGGAAGAGTTATCCACTATGAAATAACCCGAGAGGATGATCAGGAACAATCCATGAAGAATGCGATCCCTGACTCTCACATCATCAGGTATGGGCTCACTCAATGTCCCACTCATAACATCTACACTCAAAGGACCAGTGTGGACTGTCCTGCCTTTGAGTGCCTCAGTCGGGACTCCTTGCAAGGATCTAATGGCAGTCGTGGTAATATTCACCGCACAAGGCACTGGCGCCCCTCCAAACTCCATACTGCTGATAAACCGCCAATCCATCGGCATCATCATCACTTCCCGGTAAAGCAAATGGAGAGAATGAGTCTGGTGAAATCAGTGCTCAGACAACACCCTGAGATAACCCTAGGGACAACGACGGGGGATGATGGAAAAGAATGCCTCAAAGCCCCAACCATGCATAATCGCTTGATACTCTAGATGAAGAGCCTAATATAGAGAGTGTATGCTGAACTAGTTTCCTCGAGGCTGCGTAAAGCCAGGAACCTACATCACAAAAGAAAATCAACATCAGAATCCTTGCTCCTCATCAATAGGAAAAAGGAAGATCAAACCTAGCTTTTACCTCGTTTGCTTGCAAGTAAACCGAGGGGTGGTGACTCAAATTGTGACACGCCCAAATCTAGGTACTTCATTCCCACAAGATTTTGTGCGCACTATCCATACATTCATACTATCTACCCAAATAAAATAATATTTAAACCATAATCCTCCCTTTAAATAGGGTTACATCATTAAATTCAAAAATATCCCAGGTTGTCTAACCTTTAAACATCATTCAAGTGCGGAAATAAAATTATTACATTACATCATTATTAAAAAGTCTATGACCATCACAATAAACAAAATTACAAGTCTGCATCACTTATACATTTTTCCCTTTCCTTTGCTAGTTGAAGGCTCATCTACCTTTTCAACTTTGGCTGCAATGAGGATATAAATATGCAAGAGTGAGGAAAATAATTGCCCAATGGATATAACAATGAATCAACAGAATAATAATAATAATAATTGCAAACAATAGGCTCATCAAGACTGAATAGTACTCTAACAATGATAATCAGAAACTGGAATCCAAAATATGGAATATATATAACTGAGTGTCATAAGACCATGAACTATGTCCACAGTTACGAGTAATCTTTTAACTCCAACATAACAGTCATAAGACTATAAGGACTCTTCGTACTTAGAGAGATTAGCCCTTCGTACAATGTATTATGCACAAACATTTCAACGCTAAACGTAAATTATCCCCTAATAATAATAGGGTTGTTCATCTAAGTATTTAGAGTACAAGTCCGCACCAAAGAAAGTTTGGTTTGGATAAGCTTTCAAGGGTAATTTGGATTTTAATGAACATCAACTAGAGGACTAGTTGAATCAATAGTGTTTGATAACACAATCGTTGATCAATAATAACATAATATGAAACAATGAATAAGTGTAAGCGAACTAACTATATTTTGAACTTATGGTTAGAAACAACTACAAAGCACAAGTGTTAAATGACAATAAACCTTGCTAGGATAAAATTAAGATAGGACTATGAATTATTGAATAAACTTAAGTAACAGCAAGCTGAAAATAAAGCTCACTAATTATGAGAATGACTTGTGTTAAGTAAATGATCTAAGATAATTCAACATTAGAAATTAGAATTCAATAAAACTGCATTCATAATATTCGAATGACAATAAAGAAACTTGTCTAATAATAAACAAGCTAGAATGCATCAATAAATATTAGAATTCAAACTTTTTTGAATAAAATAAGGTCATAGCTAGCTTGTTCAAATCATGACTAAGACTACAAGAGTTCGCTTAATGAAACTTTAAAGTAAGAACTTGCTCAATCAAAAGAATGAAGTTACACAATGTAATAATAGAAATAACTCAACGAAAGTGTAGAGTTGGAAAACTTGCCTCGAGCGTAAGCTATAATATTAAAACTCACGTTCACCTATACACAGTATTAAAACCACAACATCTATTAGACATACTAATACTCACTTTTCAATATAAAACACATTACTAACTAAACTTGTTATTTTAGCACCAATCTCATGTTACCTTATATATTTCAGAATTCCCAAGTGTTTACTTCGCAACACTTGCCTAACATTCGTTGTGTATACTAAGTTATCACATAATGCGTTCAAAATTTACTAATTTTTTTTACAACTTTGAATTCACTAACCACATAACACAACTCTGTTTTAGCCTTGTTGTTACATGTTGGACACATTACGACAACCTTAAGTTAAGCTACATTGAATGACCAAAGTCTACAGAATTAGCAGACTTCATTGTCTAAAAATCGGAGCATCGGCACTACCGCACCAGATTTTATCTATGGGTGCAAAAGAATCAAGCCACGGCATTTTGGTAATTGCAGAATCCGCGCTAAGGGCTACGTACATGCTATACGCATGAACTCAGATTTATGTAACGAGCTACGACATTTTTCTTAAGCCAACTAATACGAATTTCACCCACCAAGCAGTGATAATAACAAGTAAAAATGGTATATAACTATCACAAACATGTTTGTGAACATATTCCACCAATTAAAACAATTTAACAACAATTTAAGCTAGGTTAATTTCTCAAATTTCATGATTTTCATATAAAACTCAAATTTTGATATTCATCCCTAAAAATCATCACTGTAATCTCTATACATGGCCAAATCACTTCATTCGAATTACGTTATGTTCGTTTCTTAAAGAACTAACATATACAAAACTCAATTAATAGCTTAACATGTAATTTAACCATCAAAATTTATACTTACATAGCTACATATGAAAATATATACACTGATAGAATTTTTTTACTATTAACTGTAATTAGCATACGAATTTTGGTTTAGCCATAAACTCTAGTATTATAAGCATGTATAAACACCAAAACTTAGTTACATAACAACAACTCGGAAGAAATAAAATTCACAAAGCATAACAAAATTTTGTCGTGATACTCATAAACATATATAATATCAAAGTTGTAAAATATACCTTCAATTACTAATACAATCGCTGCTAATTACTGGAATTGTTGTGAAAATTCACAAGTTTCCTCTCAATTCTCTCAAGCTCTCTATCACTTCTCTCTAAACTTAGACTAAGCCAATATCCATCTGACCAACTAGTATGCGTAAATCAACTGATAACCAGTATGCGTAATAACAAAATACAAAACTGATATGACCTTAATAGCTATCATCAGTTATCAAAATAACACATATACTATATTTATTATTTTATTTAAATTTAAAAATTAGAAATTCAAAAGCCATAAAGCTTTATTTGGCAAAATCCTTTAATTTTTAAAGAATTAATATATTAAGCCTTGTTTAGCAAAAATTAAATTAAACCATTTTTAATTTATTTTAATAAACACTTTAGTTTATAATTATAATTACATATTATTTATTTGAATTTCCATATCCAACACTAACCCATTACATTAATCACATACTATATTTTAATTAAATATACCATTTTAGCAAATATTACCAAAATTATAATTTTCATTATAACTTTATTTAATAATTTAATATACCATCTAAATTATTAAATCAAAATAACAAATATAACATCTCATGTTATTTTCTGACTCTCTAAATTATAAATTAATTTAATTTAGAAAAATTCTCTAATAAATTTAGATTCATCAACCATCACATCAATAAAATATTTATTTAACAATAAACACCTCAAATAATATTTATATAACTCAATAAATATTTAAATTACAATTTGAAATTTTGGATCGTTACATCCTTCCTCTTACAAGGATTACATCCCCGTAATCACAATTCAAACAATCAAATCATCACATTCTCCCCTACTTACAAAGATTCAGTCCCCAGAATCGAAGATACAGACTAAACAAATAACTTAGGGTAATTCTTCATCATATCAGCTTCGAGTTCCCACGTAGCCTCTTCGATATTATGGTTCCTCCATATCACCTTAACAGAAGGCATCACTTTATTCCTAAGCACTTGTTCTTTCCTGTCAACTATCTGGATAGGAATCGCTTCGTAAGATAAATCTTTACTGAACTGCAACGGTTCATACTCAATCTCATGCTTGTAATCGGGTTTATACGGTTGCAACACCGACACATGAAAAACGTTGTGCACATGTTCTAATTCTGGAGGTAAAGCTACCTCATAAGCCACCTCTCCCACTCTACATAGAATTTTGAAAGGTCCAATAAACCTTGGGCTGAGCTTTCCTTTCTTGCTAAAATAAATTTTCCCCTTCCAAGGAGAAACTTTCAGGAACACGAAATTTTCTGCTTCAAATTCACGACTCTGCCTGTGTTGATTAACATACTTTTTCTGTCGATCTTGAGCAGCTACCAGTCTTGCTCTGATGAGTTTGACAACTTTAGTGGTCTGCTGTACCAGTTCTGAGCCTAACAGTTGACGTTCTCCAACTTCATCCCAACAAAGTGGAGTTCTGCACTTTCTGCAGTATAACGCCTCATACGGTGGCATACCAATACTTGCGTGGTAAATGTTGTTGTATGAAAATTCCACCAACGGTAGATGATCATCCCAGTTTCCTTTGAAATCCATGATGTATGCTCTAAGCATATCTTCAAGTGTTTGGATCGTTCGTTCGCTTTGCCCATCGGTTTGCGGATGATATGTTGTGCTCATCTTCAGTTGCGTTCCCATGCATTCTTGAAGTTTCTTCCAGAAATTTGATGTAAACCTCGGGTCTCCGTCTAATACAATTGACACTGGAACTCCATGTCTTGAGACGATCTCTTTAACGAATAGCTTCGCCAGTTGATCAAGATTAAATCTAATCTTTATTGGCAAAAAGTGTACAGATTTTATCAATCTGTCCACTACCACCCATATCGCATCATATCCTTTCTGAGTTATTGAAAGACCTACCACAAAATCCATTGTGATATACTCCCACTTCCATTCTGGTATTTCCAATGGTTGAAGTAATCTGCTTGGTCATTGATGCTTGGCCTTCACTTTCTGACATGTCAAACACTTTGCAACATCTCTTTTCATGTTCGGCCACCAAAAATGACGCCGCAAATCTTGATACATTTCTGTACTTCCTGGATGAATTGAATATCTTGAGCTATGTGCTTCCGTCATGATGTCTTCTTTAATATCCTGTACTACTGGAACCCAAATTCGTCCCTCGAATCTTAGCAGTCACTCACTATTGACCTTATACTTCACTTCTTTACCCTCGACTACACTTTGCTTTATTTTCTTGCATTCTTCATCCTGTAGTTGTGCGTTCTTCACTTTGTCCACCAAAGTTGGACTAGCTTCTATCTGGAACAATTTTTCATCGGACTCTTCTGGAAATTTGATTTCCAGCTCTAACCTTGCCATTGCTGTAATAAGCTCATCCTTATCTGTTAACAAAATCAACTTTTCTCTGCCTTTCCTACTCAAGGCATCTGTAACCACATTAGCTTTGCCTGGATGATAAAAGATCTCACAATCGTAATCCTTTATCAATTCCATCCATCTCCTTTGTCGCATGTTCAGGTCTTTCTGTGTGAAAATATACTTCAAACTTTTATAGTCTGTGTAGATCTCACATTTCTCTCCGTAGAGATAATATCTCCATATCTTCAATGCGAACACAACCGCCGCCAACTCTAAATCATGAGTCGGATACCCTTTTTTGTAGTCTTTCAATTGCCTTGATGCATATGCAATAACCTTGCTGTTTTGCATAAGGACACATCCTAAACCCTTGTGTGAAGCATCACTATACACCTCAAAATTTCCTGTATTATCTGGTAACGATAACACAGGTGCCACACTTAACTTCTTTTTCAGTTCTTGAAAACTTCCCTCACACTTTTCCGTCCAAACAAATTTTACAGATTTTCTCTTCAAATTTGTTAACGGAGTGGCAATCTTGGAAAAATCATGGATAAAACGTCAATAATAACATGCCAATCCCAAGAAACTTCTGATTTCTGATGGAGTTCTTGGTTGTTCCCAATTTATCACAGCTTTGACTTTTGATGGATCCACCGAAATCCCACACTTATCAATTACATGCCCAAGAAATTGTAAACGTTCCAGCTAAAATTCACATTTAGAAAATTTTGTGTACAACTTTTCCTTTGTTAACGTCTCCAACGTCAGACATAAGTGTTCCACGTGTTCCTCTTGCGTTTTAGAGTTCACCAGAATATCATCGATAAATACCACCACAAACTTGTCTAAAAATAGTTTAAACATCCTGTTCATCAAATCCATGAACGCTGCAGGGGGTGTTTGTCAAACCAAATGACATCACTAAAAATTCGTAATGTCCATACCGAGTTCAAAATGTCATCTTCGGTACATCCTCCTTCCTTAATTTTAATTGGTGATATCCACTTCTCAAATCTATTTTCATAATATTCCCCTTTATATTCACCCTACAGTTCTTGTATATGAACCTAACAGGAATCATTTCCCTTTTCACAATTTCTATGTTTAAAGGGAAATTCTGCTCTACACTAGGTATTTCTAACTTCTTAGCAAATTCATCATATATAAACAAGCAAGTAGCACCACAAGCAAACAATACATATGCATTTATATTATTGATTGGGATAATACCTGACACGACATCTTTTGATTGCACCGCGTCCTGCACCGTCATGTTGAAGGTTCTGGCTGTGGACTTATTTCTTGATGTTGGTCCTGCAATAGCCAGTGCACCTCCACTAGCATTTCCCTTGCTTCCATTTGCCTCACCAGATCTCTTCTTAGGGCATTCACGAGCAAAGTGATCCTTGGACCCCTACATGAAGCAAACGTTCTTCTTAGGTTGAGTGCAATTTAGGGCGATGTGACCCTCCTGGCCACAATTGAAGCATACTCGTTTCCCCATCAAGCACACACCCTTGTGAAACTTTTCGCACGTAGCACATGCTTCGAACTTTTTATTTTGCTGCTTTCTTTGCTGATTTCCAGCTCCCCCATTCGCATTCCAATTCCTCTTCAAATTGTTGTTGCCATTTCCGTCGTTACCACCACCACCATTCTTAACTTCACCTTTACTCTTCTTCTTCCTCTGATCTTGGTTATGTTTTGTTACAGCCTCGCCTCCACTCTCAACGAGAATTGCCTTCTCCATTACCACTGCAAACGTCTTCAACTGGAACAAGGAGATCCTACTGTACAACCAGGGCCTTAGTCCTTGTTCAAACCTCTTCACCTTGCATTCGTTTGTGCTGACTTGATATGACGCAAACCTCTCCAACTCGTTGAATCTTGAAGCATACTCAGACACCGACATCGTTCCCTGCTTCAATTCTAAAAATTGTACTTCTAGCTGACTCTTTGAACTTTCTGGAAAATAAGTCTCGAAGAACATCTTCTTAAACATTTCCCAAGACATAATCCCTTGACCTCCTCGGGTTTTATTGGCCTGCCACCAATAACTAGCCTCTGCTTTCAACATAAATGTTGCAAAAGCAGTCTTCTTCTCCTCCCCTATTCTCGCAACATTGAACACTTTCTCCATTTCCATTACCTAGGTCTATGTCTCAACCGGGTTCATGGTTCCATGGAATTCTGGTGGTCCAACCACCTTAAAGTCCTTAAACATAGTACCTTGATTCTGAGGTTGATTCTGAAAAGCACCTGTCAGTAACGTCACTAGCTGTTGAATAGGGTTTCCTTCCACACTGTTGTTGTTATTCGTTTCCTCAGTGGTTCTCTGTCGTGGTGGTTGATGTCTTGGAGGCATTTTCTGTTAAAATACATCCATTAGCTTCTATTAAACATTTTAAGTATTATATACTTAAGTTGCACATCAGAAAAGTTTATCATGTAACACATAACACTTTGAATAGAATAATAACTTTTATTCATTTATAATCTTTTAAAAACATCAAAACAATATCATCACTGCTATTTGCATTACTTTCCTGAACTATAACAGTTGCAGGACAACATCATCAACATCTATCCCATTGGTTATATCATACCCGGGATTTACATCTTATTTACTCACTAATCACATAATAATTACATATCACTACGATGTCCTGCTAAGATACTGCATAACCTTACCACGCTCTTCCTCTATAATTCGGAACATTGTTCGGCGATCTAATATGTATGATGGTAGCGTCTCGAACTGAATTGGATAACACATGACCTGATCCTGAGCTCGATTGATGACGGTGTTGAATACGTTGTTCATTTCTTCCATCTTCATCCTCTTTTCTTGTGCGTCTCTCTCTACCATTCCAGCTCATTGATAAGCTTCATTGTACGTATCTTCAGCTGTTGCCCTCTTAGTAGATTCCTCTTTCAACTTGTTCTTCAACTCTGCAATCTCGGCTATCATACGCTCGTTCTCTCCTTCGGTGTGAACTATCTTCTCTTTAACGTTATTCAACCGTTCCTCTCGATCCTGGATCTCGTCGTCCTTCTGTGCCATCGAGGTCTATTGTTCAGATACTATCTCTTGCAACTCCTTGACGGTATCTTGAAGTTCCACATTGCGGTCATACACCTCTTCGTACATACGGGCGACAGTTGAATTAAGTGAAAGCTCTTCCTTCTCGTCCTCCTCATCCCCCGACTGTGGTAGCTCCACGGGGTCCTCCTCATCCGTCTCAATATCATCCTCCTCATCAGGTACTCTCTCCTGCTCAACTACTGTGACCGACGGAACTGTTTCCCGTGGTAGTAGTTATTCCTAAATCACCTGAATATCACAAGGCTCCTCCTCTCTAGCCTAACTAGATCCTCCTACATTAGTCATCCTGTCAACCAAATTTTAAGTTTTAATTACTAATCATTACTACTCGACACTCACGAGCACATAAGTTATAATAACATAAGCACATAAGTATTCTATTACTTCCTCTTTCCTAAAACTCGATAAGAGTTTATCATCACTATGTTTTCAAAGGTTACTTCCTAAGGCTTTTCCCCCACCTAAGGTTCATAACCTAAAGCTCTTATACCAACCTGTGATACCCCCAAATCTAGGTACTTCATTCCCACAAGATTTGGTGCTCACTATACATACATTCATACTATCTACCCAAATAAAATAATATTTAAACCATAATCCTCTCTTTAAATAGGGTTACATCACTAAATTCAAAAATATCCCAAGTTGTCTAACCTTTAAACAACATTCAAGTGCGGAAATAAAATTATTACATTACATCATTATTAAAAGTATATGACCATCACAATAAACAAAATTACAAGTCTGCGTCACTTTTACATTTTTCCATTTCCTTTGCTAGTTGAAGGCTCATCTACCTTTTTAACTTTGGCTGCAATGAGGATATAAATATGCAAGAGTGAGCAAAACAATTGCCCACTGGATATAACAATGAATCAACAGAAGAATAATAATACTAATTGCAAACAATAGACTCATCAAGACTGAATAGTACTCTAACAATGATAATCAGAAACTGGAATCCAAAATATGGAATATATATTACTGAGGGTCATAAGACCATGAACTATGTCCACAGTTGCGAGTAATCTTTCAACTCCAACTTAACAGTCATAAGACTATAAGGACTCCTCGTACTTAGGGGGATCAGCCTTTCGTACAATGTATTGCGCACAAACATTTTAACGCTAAGCGTAAATTATCCCCTAATAATAATAGGGTTGTTCATCTCAGTATTTAGAGTACAAGTCTGCACCAAAGAAAGTTTGATTTGGATAAGCATTCAAGGGTAATTTGGATTTTAACGAACATCAACTAGAAGACTAGTTGAATTAATAGTGTTTGATAACACAATCGTTGATCAATAAGAACATAATATGAAACAATGAATAAGTGTAAGCGAACTAACTATATTTTGAACTTATGCTTAAAAACAACTACAAAGCACTAGTGTTGAATGACAATAAACCTTACTTGAATAAAATTAAGCTAGGACTATGAATTATTGAATAAACATTAAGTAATAGCAAGCTAAAAACAAAGCTCACTAATTATGAGAATGACTTGTGTTAAGTAAATGAACTAAGATAATTCAACATTAGAAATTAGAACTCAATAAAACTAGAATGCATTAATAAATATTGGAATTCAAACTTGTTTGAATAAAATAAGGTCATAGCTAGCTTGTTCAAATCATGACTAAGACTACAAGAGTTTGCTTAATGAAACTTTAAAGTAAGAACTTGTTCAATCAAAAGAATGAAGTTACACAATGTAATAACAGAACTATCTCAACGAAAGTATAGAGTTGGAAAACTTGCCTCGAGCGTAAGCTATAATATTAAAACTCACGTTCACCTATACACAGTATTAAAACCACAACATCTATAAGACATACTAATACTCACTTTTCAATATAAAACACATTACAAACTAAACTTGTTATTTTAGCACCAATCTTATGCTACGTTATATATTTCAGAATTCCCAAGTGTTTACTTCGCAACACTTGCCTAACATTCATTGTGTATACTAAGTTATCACATAATGCATTTGAAATTTACTAATCATTTTTACAACTTTGAATTCATTAACCACATAACACAACTCTGTTTTAGCCTTGTTGTTACATGTTGGACACATTACCACAACCTTATGTTAAGCTACATTGAACGACCAAAGTCTGCAGAATTAGCAGACTTCATTGTTTAAAACTGGGCACTGGTGTGACGCCCCCCAAAATAGGTATAAAATATTCGTTTGGTCGGGGAATATTCTTTTTGTCGGGAATATCCGGTTGACGGCACAATCATTGGCGAACCCACAACGGAAGTATTGTCGTATTTAGAAAATAATATAATTATCTTTTTATAAAAATAACGGCGAAAGTATTACCGTTAGAACTGTTGAACTACTCGGTAGTAAAAGTATAGTAATAAGCATGGTTGCACAGTCGCACACGGTATTGGTTATTGATGCTTACGTGAGAAGTCACTCAGTTATACTCAATTATTATTATAGTAATTGCTGCATCATATCTCTCATATTATTGATTCGATTATTGTTATAGTAATTGCTACATCAAGGAGAGGTTTGGTCACCTAATTGCGTGCCAATAGGGAGAAATCCTTATTGGAAAACCCCCTCTTTCCTGGGAACGACCTGGTTGTTAAATATTATGAGTTATAATATTAATGATGAATAAGTTCGTGTTGATTAAAGATGAATTTGATAGTTCCATTGTGTTGGGATTATTACTGTTAGTGGAAATCGACATCTATCCCAATGATAATTGATGTCTGGGGGTTATATTGATAAATCTGGTAATTAATCGGATAAATGAGCAATTAATTGCTACTAATTCACATGATTATATAACTATTTGTTCACATGTGTGTACTATTGAATCACATTCTTATACTATTTAGGCGAGTTGGTGCAAGATTGATAATACTTGCATGACTAAGTTAAATATGGAGGTATAGATGGAGGTACTATATCGTAATTCGTATTTTCACATGATTATAACTATTGTATCACATGATTGAACTATTGATTCACATGATTTACTAATAGGGGAGGTGGTGCAAGTTTGATAATACTTCCAGGACTAAATTAAAAATGAAAGAAAAGTTGGAGGTATTGTACTGTAATTTTTTGAGCCCCAAAAGGTACAATTATCGAAATTATATTTTTCTATAAATAGAAGCTCATTCTTTCCTTCATTTCTCACCAATTCACTAAAGCTTTAGAGCCATTATTATAGAGAGAAATTATAGAGAGAAAGAAGAAGAGAAGTATGGTACCTCACTATTCCAGTATCCAGTCTTCTTTTGAGGTAAGGGGTATTATTTTTTTTCATATTCATGAAGAGAACTTTAGTTATTCCATTCTTTATTATTCTGTTGGAATAACCTGTATACGCGGTCTACCCTATACTTGGTGAAATTTTTCTGTTATTCCATTATTTATTATTCTCTTTGGAATAACTTTATACATCTAATATCGCATACATGGTGAAATTCATTGTTATTCCATTCTTTATTATTCTATTGGAATATCTTCGCTCAGACGCTTTTTTTACAGGACTGGTTAGTCTTTATTATTCTGTTGGAATATCACATGCATGCGTTTTACATGGGACACAGTTCCGATTATATATTATTCTATTGGAATACCCTACATCTGCAAGTACCGCATGCATGGTTATTTCGTTATTATTCCATTCTTTATTATTACATTGGAATATCACTGCCGGTCGCGATATACGCTTGACTGGTTAGATTATTTATTATTACATTGGAATAACTCCGCCTTTATCAGTACCGCATGCATGGTGATTTCTTTTGTTATTCCATTCTTTATTATACTCAGTTGGTTAAAGTTTTGACTTCTATACTCCATGAAATTAGTGGAATATCCTTGATATTTGCTCTTCATCCAGTATCTTTTCATGGAAATATTCTTCTGAGCATTCTTAAATTTTACTCTACAAAGAAGTATCATGTTGACAATTTGGATGTTATTAGTTCCTGAATAAATTAATTCTTGAACTTATTTTATTGAACTCTTATATCATTGTCATCATCCTCATGTTTATATATTCTTTTTGAAAGTCATCTGTAGCCTGTAGTGTATAGATGGACTTGGTATGATTATAACCAGGGATTATTCGGTGTAATCACGACCGTAATGTTACAAATGATGTGGTAAAAGTCCTCATTGGCCCGTAGTGCATTGATGAACAATTGTTGGCATGATCATGACCATTGATGAATACTCGAATATCCTTGGCCCGTAGTGCATGGATAATTTGTGGTTGTGATACTAATGAATATCCTTGGGCGTAGTGCAGGGATGATGTGGTTTATGTATTAAGCTGAGTCCCAGCGATAAAAGTGATGAAAAACTTTTTAAATCATAAAAGATAGTAGATTTTATTCTCTACTTGACTCTTTTAATGGATTGTATGTTCCACTGTAGTTAAACTTGATGTCTATTATATTTTATCAGTTTAACATTGTTGAAGACTAATGATAATTTATTCTGCATTATCTTAGTCATAATATTTCTTCTTTTGGGCTAGTTGAGCTCACCCTTTCTTTTCTTTGTTCTCTTCAGAAATGAGAAGCGTGGCGGGACTAATCGGGGAATGGAGTAGACGGTCGGATGATAGTATTAGTACTCCTCACTATTCTGTTAAATAGTGTGACAATATATGTAATGAGGACTTATTCTGAGAGTGGATATTGTCTAGAAGACAATATTTGTATTAAAACTCAAAGCTCTCTTGTTGTATATTAAAGATCGTATTTGTATTTTGTACCATGTATTTGGCGACTCGGAATAGGTGATGTATACTTATTTTGGGGGTGTCACACCAATGAGGACTTTTACCACATCATTTGTAACATTACAGTTATTTATACCGATTAAACCCTAGTCATAATCATACCAAGTCCATCTATGCACTACAGGCCACAAATGACTTTCAACATAATATAAACATGAGGATGATGACAATGATATAAGAATTTAATAAAACAAGTTCAAGAATTAATTTATCCAGGAACTAATAACGTCCAAATTGTCAACATGATACTTCTTTGTAGAGTAAAGTTCAAGAATGCTCAGAAGAATATTTCCATGAAAAGATACTGGATGAAGCGCAAATATCAAGGATATTCCACTAATTTCATGGAGTATAGAAGTCAAAACTTTAACCAACTAAGTATAATAAAGAATGAAATAACAAAAGAAATCACCAGGCATGCGATAGAAATCCTGACAAGATAGGTTATTCAATAGAATAATAAATAACGGAACGGTCATTCGCCAGAAACGCACGACGAGAATATTCAGAAGAATAATAAATAACGGAACCAGGTCAGGCAAAATTCGCACCGACATGATGTTCCAATAGAATAATAAATAACGGAACCAGGTCATGCGTAAACACACCGACAGGATGTTTCAACAGAATAATAAAGAATGGAATAACAAAAAGAATTTCACCATGTATGCGGTACTTTGCATAGACAGGTTATTCCAATATAATGATAATTAATGGAATAACAGAAGAATTTCACCAAGTATAGGGTAGACCACGTATACAGGTTATTCCAACTGAATAAAAAAATTGAATAACAGAAGTTCTCTTCATGAATACGAAAGAAATAATACCCCTTACCTTAGAACAACTGGATATAGGAGTAGTGAAGTAGCAAAATACTTTTCTTCTTTCTCTCTATAGTTTCTCTCTCTAGAGTTTCAGTGAATTCGTAAGAAATAATGAAGGAATGAGCTTCTATTTATAGGAGAATGGACTGAATAGTAACTAATTCTGAACAGTGCCTAGATTGATTTACTTTTTTAAGCGGACGGTCAGATTGGTTTACTATAAAATATTCTAATAAAACAAAATCTTTTAAATAAAATATAATATATTCTATTTATAATCTAATAAAATGAATAAATTTATAAAAGTATTATGTTTTATATATAAAGATTTTACTATATAAAACAATATGCAAGCACTTATGCAAATACTATGCATAATAAAATATAATATATTCTATTTATAGTCTAATAAAAGCGAATAACTTTATAAAAGTATTACATTTTATATAAAAAGATTTTACTATGTAAAACACTATGCATAATAGAATATAATATATTCTATTTATAGTCTAATAAAATGAATAACTTTATAAAGCGTATTACATTTTATATAAAAGCTTTTTACATTTTATTACATTAATAATACTAATAAAACAAAACTTCATCATCATTATTATAATTCACACTATTAATTGACCAGGTCATTCCAGAAAAGAGGGGGCCTTCCAATAAGGATTTCTCCTTATTAGCGCGCAATTAGGTGACCAAACCTCTCCTTGGCAGAACTTCTAGACATCGTTAATATTGCAAATAATAATATTAATAACTTCGTCGTCTCAATTATTTATTTAATAATATATAAAATATCGACATTAATTGAATCAATTAACGTGAGATACTATGCAACAATTACTGAAGCAATAATTGAACAAAACTGAGTGACATCTCACGTAAGCATCAACAATCAATACCGTGTGGTACTATGCAACCACGCAGTATCGCATTTCTTTTACTACAAAGGTAGTTCAATTGTTTTAACTGTAAAACCTCCGCCGTTATTTTCATAAAAATATTTTTTGTCGTTTTCTCAATCCGACAATAATTCTCTTGTGGGGTCCACCAATGATTTTGCCGTCGTACGAATATTCCCTGTTAAAATGAATATTCCCCGACCAATCGAATATTATATAACAACTTGCATGCTTTGCAAAATTTATAACTATTACCCACAACTATAACATTATATCAAATTCATTCCATAATACTCAAAAATGATAATTATAGAAAATTCTTCTTTATTCATAAAAGTTGGGGTCTTACAATCTCCCCTTCTTATGAAATTTCACCCTCGAAATTAGGGTATGTACCTGGTATATCGAAGAGGTAAGGATACCTTGATTTCATTTCAGATTCTAACTCCCAGGTCATTTCCTCAACATCGTGGTTCCTCCATAAAACTTTTACTTGACGTATAACCTTGGAGCATAGAATATGTTCCATCTTATCCAAGATTTGAACAGGAACCTCTTCATACGTTAAATCTTTCACTATTTCGTCCGATTCTAACTCAATAATGTGGTTCGGGTCTTTAACACATTTACGTAACATGGATATATGAAAAACATTATGAACATGAGACATACTTGGCGGTAAAGCGAGTCTATAGGCTACAGTCCCTACTCGATCGAGGATTAAAAATGGGCCAATGAATCGAGGATTGAGCTTTCCTCTCTTTCCAAATCTCGTAACTCCTTTCCATGGAACAACACGTAACAACACATGATCTCCAATATCGAATTCCACGTCCTTTCGATGAAGATTAATATAACTCTTTTGTCGGTCTTGTGAGGTTTTTATACATTGTCAGATCGTTTAAATCTTTTCCGTAGTCATATGTACCAACTCTGGTCCCAACAATGTTGCTTCACCCACTTCATCCCATCATAGTGGAGAACGACACTTTCTTCCATACAACGCCTCGAATGGAGCCATGCCAATACTTGTTTGATAACTGTTGTTGTAAGAAAACTTCACTAATGGTAAGAACTTGTCCCAACTTCCCTTGAAGTCAAGGACACTAATAAATCTTCAAGAGTTTGAATAGTCCTCTCTGATTGTCCGTCCATCTGAGGATGATATGCCGAACTAAATCATAAATCCGTGCCCATAGCTTTTTATAAACTAACCCAAAATTGTAAAGTGAATCTTGGGTCTCGATCAGAAACTATGGATATTGGCATACCATGCAGTCTTACAATCTTGTTTATATACATACGAGCAAGACGTTCAAGTGTATAAGTTTCTCGTATTGGTCAATCTATCAATAATGACCCAAATTGCATCTATGCCTTGAGAAACCTTGGGAAGACCAGTAACGAAATCCATGGTAATGTGCTTCCACTTCCATTCTGGAATTTCAAGTGGTTGCAATGGACCTTTTGGTACTAGATGCTCTGCCTTGATTCATTTATAAGTTAAACACCTTGAGATAAATAGCGCTATCTCTCTCTTCATATTGCCCCACCAAAATGTATGTCGAAGATCATGATACATTTTGGTACTCCCAAGATGGATTGAAAACGGTGTCTGCACAGCCTCCATCATGATTTTATACTTTAACTCAAGATCGTTAGGAACACAAAGTCTGGAGTTGACTCGAAGTATTCCTTCTTCATTGATTCTTGCTTCCGGCATATCACCTTCATGTACTTTCTTTCTCATATACATCAGCTCCATGTCTATAGATTGAGCAGCTTTGACTTTATCGATTAAAGTCGGTTCTACTCGTATATTCGCCATCATCACGTGGGTCCCTGGAGTCTTTATCTCTATCTCCATCCTTTGCAAGTCATACAAAATGGGCCTCTGCGTTGACAATATCGCACTCGTACCCGCATATGATCTTCTACTCAATGCGTCAGCTACCACGTTTACTTTTTTAGGATGGTATTGGATGATATGATCATAATCTTTCAATAGTTCAAGCCAACATCGCTGTCGCATGTTGAGTTCCTTTTCAGTGAAGAAATATTTTAGGCTTTTATAATCCGTAAAGTTCTCAACTTTCTCCCCGTACAAGTAATGCCTCCAAATCTTTAGTGCAAAAACAACAGCTGCCAACTCTAGATCATGAGTAGGATAATTCCTCTCATATTCTTTGAGTTGTCGAGAGGCTTAGGCTATGACTTTCCCATGTTGCATGAGAACACATCCTAACCCTTTGCCTGAAGCATCACTGTAGATGACAAATCCCTCCGAGCCAGATGGTATTGTCGAGCAGTCTTTGAAATGAGTCTCCTCTTGAGTTCTTGAAAACTCTTCTCACATTCCTCGTTCAACCGAATTTTGTATCTTTTCAGGAGTTAGGTGAGTTAAGGGAGTAGCGATTCGAGAAAACCCTTCTCTGAATCTCCGATATTAACTAGCTGTTTTAGAAAGCTACATACTTGATCCATCGATTTATGTTGCTCCCGACTTTAAATAGCTTCAATCTTTCTTTGGGTCAACGAGATAATCCATGACTTGATACCACGTGCCCAAGGAATGCTACTTCCTCAAGCCAGAACTCACATTTCTTCAACTTGGCATAAAGCTTATATTCCCGAAGCTTTTGAAGTATCAGCCTCAAGTGTTGTTCATGATCTTCATGGCTTTTGGAATAAATAAGGATGTCATCAATAAAGACGACCACAAAGTGAACCAAATATTCCTTGAATACTCGGTTCATCATATCCATGAAGGCAGCAGGAGCATTAGTCAATCCAAAAGACATGACTAGGAATTCATAATGCCCGTACCGAGTTTTGAAAGCCGTCTTTGGAATGTCATCGGTTCTAATCTTCAATTGGTGATATCCGGAACGAAGATCAATCTTTAAAAAGAATTTGGCGCCTTGCAACTGGTCAAACAGGTCATCAATACGTGGAAATGGGTACCTATTCTTGATGGTGACATGATTCAACTCCCGATAATCAATACAAAGTCGCATACTCCCGTCTTTCTTTTTCACGAATAGAACAAGAGCACCCCAAGGAGACGTACTAGGACGAATGAAACCAATGTCTAATAATTCCTGCAGTTGGGTCTTTAACTCCTGAAGTTCAATAGGAGCCATTCGATATGGGGATTTGGAAATAGGTTTTCTACCGTGTTCAAGGTCGATACAAAATTCAATTTCACGCTCTGGGGGTAGGCCAAGAAGTTCTTCAGGGAATACGTCAGGAAATTCATTAACAATAGAAATATCATTCAAAACTGGCGTATTTTTGTTTAGATCTGTGACATGAGCTAAGAAAGCTTGACATCCATTTTTTAATAAACGAATAGCTTTATGGCTTGAGATGACAGTGATTGATTTTAATGGTTTGGTTGCTTGAATTCACATAATAGGTTGGTTAGGAATATGAAAGCTAACAATCTTACGAAAAAAATTCAATTTTTTCATGATGAGTAGTTAACCAATCAATCCCTAGAATCACATCAAATGCAAGTATTTTCAAAGAAATAAGATCAACAGGTAATGTGAGGGTACTGATTTGAACCAAACAAGACTTATAAACAGTGGATGTAATGAAGGTTTCTCCCAATGGAGTTTCAACAGATAAGTCAAAGTCTAATTTCTCCGGAGTTAAATTTGAACATTGAGCGCAAGTAGGAGAAATAAAAGAATGGGTAGAACCAGTATCAAATAAGGTATAAACTTCACTAGAGTTTATGATAAGCTTACCCGTGATGACCTCGTTCAGGTTCCTTGCTTTCTGGGAGGTCACGACAAACACTCTCCCTTGCATTACTGGCTTTGACTTTTCTGGGATGTCCTTTGGTGCCTCCATCCTAGCTGAACTTGTCTTCGGTGAATGACAAAATCGGGCTAGGTGACCTTCTCTTCCACAATTATAACATGTTTTGGATGGCATCGCGCAGTTTGGACTGATGTGTCCCTCCCCTCCGCATTTGAAGCATATGATAGGTGGTCGTTCTCCTTCCTTAATAATGGATGCTAGTGCTGACTTCTTTCCATCATTATTGAATCTCCTCTACTTGAAATTTCCACTTCTATTATCTTGGCCATGATTACAACTGAAGTGGTTACCATTTTTGGCATATTGATTCCCTCCACGCTTATTGTCACCGCTTCGATGACTGCTACCACTAGTATTATAATTTTGTCGGCTGCTCTCTTTTGGTTGGGTTGACTCATTATCGCGCTCCAATAATTGAGCCCTATTAACAATATCTGGATACAAACACAGTTTATGAGAGATAAGATATTGATGTATCTCGGGTTTCAAACCTCTTAGAAACATTCGCGTCATTTTCTCCTCATTATCAACCAAATGGGACGCAAACTGGGACAACTCGAAAAACTTGGCTTTGTACTACGACACGGTCATGTTTTTTTTGCTCCAGCTTGATGAACTCTACCTCTTTCATGTGACGAATACTTTCAGGAAAGTACTTCTCGTTGAACAATTCTTGGAACTTTTCCCAAGTCATCTTGATCTGGCAGTTGAGTACGCTTTACGATTTCCCACCGATGTCGCCTCTGCCCACAACATGAAGGTGGCAAAGGGAACCTTTTGCTCCTTGGAGCATCCCAAGACATCAAATATCTTGTTGATCTTATTTATCCACGTCTCCGTCTTAAGTGGTTTTGGCTCTACAAAAAACTCCGGTGGTCTTAGTTCCTTGAACAGCTTAGCGGTGACCGTCAGAGAGTTGCCAGTGTTTCCACCAGCATTTTGGACAGGAGCCGCTCTTGCCTGATGTTTCATGAATTGCATAAAGCCTTTGAACATTCCATCATTCATCATATGGTCCGTGTTGTTGTTTGCCTGAGTATTGTCGCCTTCCTGATGCACATTATCCTGATTATTGATCTGTGGATACTCAACGGTCTCTTGTGCTCCATTGATGTTCTCAACGGTCTCCTGTGTTAAACTGATACAATATAACCAACATCAAGTTTAACTGCAGTGGAACATACAATCCATTAAAAGAGTCAAGTAGAGAATAAAATCTGCAATCTTTTATGATTTAAAAGGTTTTTCATCACTTTTATCGCTGGGACTCAGCTTAATAAATAATTCACATCATCCCTGCACTATGGCCAAGGATATTCATTAGTATCACAACCACAAATTATCCATGCACTATGGGCCAAGGATATTCATGTATTCATCAATGGTCATATCATGCCAACAACTGTCCATCAATGCACTACGGGCCAATGAGGACTTTTACCACATCATTTGTAACATTACAATCATGATTATAATGATTAATCCCTAGTTATAATCATACCAAGTCCATCTATGCACTACAGGCCACATATGACTTTCAACATAACATAAACATGAAGATGATGACAATCATATAAGAATTTAATAAAACAAGTTCAAGAATTAATTTATTCAGGAACTAATAACGTCCAAATTGTCAACATGATACTTCTTTGTAGAGTAAAATTTGAGAATGCTCATAAGAATTTTTCCATGAAAAGATACTGGATGAAGCGCAAATATCAAGGATTTTCCACTAATTTCATGGAGTATATAAGTCAAAACTTTAACCAGAGCTACGACACTTTTCTTAAGCCAACTAACACGAATTTCACCGACCAAGCAGTGATAATAACACGTAAAAATGGTATATAACTATCACAAAAATGTTTTTGAACATATTCCACCAATTAAAACAATTTAACAACAATTTAAGCTAGGTTAATTTCTTAAATTTCATGATTTTCATATAAAACTCAAATTTTGATATTCATCCCTAAAAATCATCACTGTAATCTCTATACTTGGCCAAATCACTTCATTCGAATTATGTTATGTTCGTTTCTTAAAGAACTAACATATACAAAACTCAATTAACAGCTTAGCATGCAATTTGACCATCAAAATTGATACTTATATAGCTACATATGAAAATATATACAACGATGTAATTTTTCTACTATTAGCTCGTAATTAGCATATCTGAATTACGGGTTTAGCCATAAACTGTAGTATTATAAGCATGTATAAACACCAAAACTTAGTTACATAACAACTCAGAAGAAATAGAATTCACAGAGCATAACAAAACTTTGTCGTGATACTCATAAACATATATAATATCAAAGTTGTAAAACATACCTTCAATTACTAATACAATCGCTACTAATCACTGGAATTATTGTAAAAATTCACAAGTTTCCTCTCAATTCTCTCAAGCTCTCTATCACTTCTCTCTAAACTCAGACTAAGCCAATATCCATCTGACCAACTAGTATGCATAAATCAACTGATAGTCAGTATGCGTAATAACAAAATACAAAATTGATATGGCCTTAATAGCTATCATCAATTATCAAAATAACGCATATACTATATTTATTATTTTATTTATTTTATTTAAATTTAAAAATTAGAAATTCAAAAGCCATAAGCCTTTGTTTGGTAAAATCCTTTAATTTTTAAAGAATTAATATATTAATCCTTATTTGATAAAAACTAAATTAAACTCTTTTTAATTTATTTTAATAAACACTTTAGTTTATAATTATAATCACATATTATTTATTTGAATTTTCATATCCAACACTAACTCATTACATTAATCACATACTTTATTTTAATTAAATATACCATTTTAGCAAATATTACCAAAATTATAATTTTCATTATAACTTTATTTAACAATTTAATATACCATCTAAATTATTAAATCAAAATAACAGTATAACATCTCATGTTATTTTACAGCCCTCTAAATTATAAATTAATTTAATTTAAAAAAATTCTCTAATAAATTTAGATTCATCAACCATCACATCAATAAAATATTTATTTAACAATAAACACGTCAAATAATATTTATACAACTCAATAAATATTTAAATTACAATTTGAAATTTCGGATCGTTACATCCTTCCCTCCTTACAAGGATTCTGTCCCCAGAATCACAATTCAAACAATCAAATTCATCACATTATCCCCTACTTACAAAGATTCTGTCCCCAGAATCGAAGATACGGACTAAACAAATAACTCAGGGTAATTCTTCATCATATCAGCTTTGAGTTCCCACGTAGCCTCTTCGACATTGTGGTTCCTCCATATCAACTAAAGAGAAGGTATTACTTTATTCCTGAGCATTTGTTCTTTCTTATCGACTATCTGGATAGGAATCTCTTCGTAAGATAAATCTTTACTGAACTGCAACGGTTCATACTCAATCACATGCTTGTAATCAGGTTTATACGGTCGCAACACTGACACATGAAAAACATTGTGCACATGTTCTAATTCTGGAGGTAAAGCTACCTCATAAGCAACCTCTCCCACTCTGCGTAGAATTTCCAAAGGTCCAATAAACCTTGGGCTGAGCTTTCCTTTCTTGCCAAAACGAATTTTCCCCTTCCAAGGAGAAACTTTCAGGAACACAAAATTTCCTGCTTCAAATTCACAACTCTGCCTATGTTGATTAGCATACTTTTTTTGTCGATCTTGAGCAGCTACTAGTCTTGCTCTGATGAGTTTGACAACTTCAGTGGTCTGCTATACCAGTTCTAGGCCTAACAGTTGACGTTCTACAACTTCATCCCAGTATAGTGGAGTTCTGCACTTTTTGCCGTATAACGCCTCGTACGGTGGCATACCAATACTTGCCTGGTAACTGTTGTTGTATGCAAATTCCACCAACAGTAGATGATCATCCCAGTTTCCTTTGAAATCCATAATACACGCTCTAAGCATATCTTCAAGCGTTTGGATTGTTCGTTCGCTTTGCCCATCGGTTTGCGAATGATATGTTGTGTGCTCATCTTCAGTTGCGTTCCCATACATTCTTGAAGTTTCTTCCAGAAATTTGATGTAAACCTCGGGTCTCTGTCTGATACAATTGACACTGGAACTTCATGTCTTGAGACAATCTCTTTAACGTATAGCTTCACCAGCTGATCAAGATTAAATCTAATCTTTATTGGCAAAAAGTGTGCAGATTTCGTCAATCTGTCCACTACCACCCATATCGGATCGTATCCTTTCTGAGTCATTGGAAGACCTACCACAAAATCCATTGTGATATGCTCCCACTTCCATTCCGGTATTTCTAACGGTTGATGTTCGGCCTTCACTTTCTGACATGTCAAACACTTTGCAATGCATTCTACAACATCTCTTTTCATGTTCGGCCACCAAAAATGACGCCGCAAATCTTGATACATTTTTGTACTTCCTGGATGAATCAAATATCTTGAGCTATGTGCTTCCGTCAAGATGTCTTCTTTAATATCCTGTACTGCTGGAACCCAAAATCGTCCCTCGAATTTAGCATTCCCTCAGTATCAACCTTATACTTCGCTTCTTTACCCTCGACTACACTTTGCTTTATTTTCTTGCATTCTTCATCCTGTAGTTGTGCGTTTTTCACTTTGTCCACCAAAGTTGGACTAGCTTCTATCTGGAACAATTTTTCATCGGACTCTTCTGGAAATTTAATTTCTAGCTCTAACCTTGCCATTGCTGTAATAAGCTCCTCCTTATCTGTTAACAACATCAACTTTTCTCTGCCTTTCCTACGCAAAGCATCTGTAACCACATTAGCTTTGCCCGGATGATAAAAGATCTCACAATCGTAATCCTTTATCAATTCCATCCATCTCGTTTATCGCATGTTCAGGTCTTTCTGTGTGAAAATATACTTCAGACTTTTATGGTCTGTGTAGATCTCACATTTCTCTCCGTAGAGATAGTGTCTCCATATCTTCAGTGCGAACACAACCGCCGCCAACTCTAAATCATGAGTCGGATACCCTTTTTCATAGTCTTTCAATTGCCTTGATGCATACGCAATAACCTTGCCATTTTGCATAAGGACACATCCTAAACCCTTGTGTGAAGCATCACTATACACCTCAAAATTTCCTGTATTATCTGGTAACGATAACACAGGTGCCACACTTAACTTCTTTTTCTGTTCTTGAAAACTTCCCTCACACTTTTCCGTCCAAATAAATTTTATAGATTTTCTCGTCAAATTTGTCAATGGAGTGGCAATCTTGGAAAAATCCTAGATAAATCGTCTATAATAACCTGCAAATCCCAAGAAACTTCTGACTTCTGATTGAGTTCTTAGTTGTTCCCAATTTATCACAGCTTTGACTTTTGTTGTATCCACAGAAATCTCATCCTTATCAATTACATGCCCAAGAAATTATGCACGTTCCAGCCAAAATTCACATTTAGAAAATTTCGCGTATAACTTTTCCTTTCTTAACATCTCCAACGTCAGACGTAAGTGTTCCACGTGTTATTCTTGAGTTTTAGAGTACACTAGAGTTTCATCGATAAATACCACCACAAACTTGTCTAAAAATGGTTTAAACACCCTGTTCATCAAATCCATGAACGCTGCAGGGGCATTTGTCAAACTAAATGACATTACTGAAAATTCGTAATGTCCATACCGAGTTAGAATGCCGTCTTCGGTATATCCTCCTTCCTTACTTTTAATTGGTGATATCCACTTCTCAAATCTATTTTCGAGAAATATCTAGCACCCTTCAATTGATCAAACAAGTCATCTATTCTTGGCAATGGATATTTGTTCTTAATAGTGACTTTGTTCAATTTCCTATAATCAATGTAAAGACGCATTGACCCATCCTTCTTCTTCACGAATAACACCGGGGCTCCCCACGATGACACACTCGGCTGAATGTACTTCTTGTCTAATAGTTCTTACAGTTGCACCATTAGTTCTTTCATCTCCACCGGAGCCATTCTGTATGGGGCCTTCGATATAGGAGCGGTTCCTGGCGCTAAGTCAATCACGAACTCAATTTCTTAGTCAGGCGGAAGTCCTGGAAAATCCTCCGAAAACACGTCCATGAACTCCCTAACCACTGGTATTTCCTCCAATTTCACACCCTTCTCCTTTTGAGTATCGACTATGTACGCTAAGTACCCTACACAAACTTTACTCAATAACTTCTTGGCTTGCATCATTGTCAGACATTTCATTTGTCTAGGCAATTTGCTACCATGAAAAACTACCTTTGACAGAGTCATAAGGTTTACACACTTCTTTTGGCAATCAATTTTTGCTCCATAATTGAACAACCAATCCATTCCCAAAAAAACATCGAACTCTCCGAGTTTTATCGGGATTAAATCTACTTTCATAATATTCCCATATTCCCCTTTATATTCACCCTACAGTTCTTGTATACGAACCTAACAGGAATCATTTCTCTATTCGCAATTTCTATGTTTAATGGGAAATTCAGCTCTTCACTAGGTATTTCTAAATTCTTAGAAAATTCATCAGATATAAACGAGCAAGTAGCACCCGAATCAAACAATACATATGTTTTTATATTATTGATTGGGATAATACCTGACATGACATCTTTTGATTGCACCGCGTCCTATACCGTCATGTTGAAGGTTCTGGCTGTGGGCTTATTTGTTGATGTTGGTCCTGCAATAGCCAGTGCAACTCCACTAGCATTTCCCTTGCTTCCATTTGCCTCACCAGTTCTCTTCTTAGGGCATTCACGAGCAAAGTGATCCTTGGACCCGCACGTGAAGCAAACGTTCTTCTTAGGTTGAGTGCAATTTTGGGCGATGTAACCCTCCTGGCCACAATTGAAGCATACTCATTTCCCCTTCAAGCACACACCCTTGTGAAACTTTTCGCACGTAGCACATGCTTCGAACTTCTTATTTTGCTGGTTTCTTTGTTGATTTCTAGCTTCCCCATTCGCATTCCACTTCCTCTTCAAATTGTTGTTGCCATTTCCGCCGTTACCACCACCACCATTCTTAACTTCACTTTCACTCTTCTTCTTCCTCTACTCTTGGTTATGTTTTGTTACAGCCTCGCCTCCACTCTCAGCGAGAATTGCCTTCTCCATTCTGGCCGCTAACGTCATCAATCGGATCGAGGAGACCCTCTTTGTATACAACCGGGGCTTGATCCTTGTTCAAACCTCTTCGCCTTGCGTTCGACTGTGCTGACTTGATATGACGCAAACCTTTCCAACTCGTTGAATCTTGCAGCATACTCAGACACTGACATCGTTCCTGCTTCAATTCCAAAAATTGTACTTCTAGCTGACTATTTGAACTTTATGGAAAATAAGTCTCAAAGAACATCTCTATAAACCTTTCCCAAGACAAAATCCCTTGACCTCCTCGAGCTTTATTGGCCTGCCACCAATAACTAGCCTCTGCTTTCAACTTAAATGTTGCAAAAGCAGTCTTCTGCTATTCCCCTACTCTCGCAACATCGAACACTTTCTCCATCTCCATGACCCAGATCTATGCCTCAACCGGGTTCATGGTTCCACTGAATTCTGGTGGTCCAACTGCCTTGAAGTCCTTAAATGTAGTACCTTGATTCTGAGGTTGATTCTACAAAGCACCCGTCAGTAACGTCACTAGCTGCTGAACAGAGTTTCCTTCCACATTGTTGTTGTTGTTGGTTTCCTCAGTGGTTCTCTGTCGTGCTGGTTGATGTCTTGGAGGCATTTTCTATTAAAATACATCCATTAGCTTCTATTAAACCTTTTAAGTATTATATACTTAAGTTTCACATCATAAAAGTTTATCACATAACACATAACACTTTGAACAAAATAATAACTTTTATTCATTTATAATCTTTTAAAAACATCAAAACAATAGCATCACTGCTATTTGCATTACTTTCCTGAACTATAACAGTTATAGGACGACATCATCAACATCTATCCCATTGGTTATAAAATACCCGGGATTTACATCTTATTTACTCTCTAATCACATAATAATTACATATCACTATGATGCCCTGCTAAGATACTGCGTATCCTGACGACACTCTTTCTCCATAATTTGGAACATTGTTCGGCGATCTAATATGTATGATGGTAGCGTCTCGAACTGAATTGGATAACACATGACCCGATCCTGAGCTCGATTGATCACGATGTTGAATACGTTGTTCATTTCTTCCATCTTCATAGTGTTTGTTTGTGCGTCTCTCTCTACCATTCCAGCTCGTCGATAAGCTTCATTGTACACATCTTCATCTCTGCCCTCTTAGTAGATTCCTCTTTCAACTTGTTCTTCAACTCTGGAATCTCTGCTATCATAGGCTCGTTCTCAACTTCGGTGTGAACCAGCTTCTTTTCAATGTTATTTAACCGTTCCTCTCGATCCTGGATCTCTTCGTCCTTCTGTGCCATCGAGGTCTGTTGTTCATCTACTATCTCTTGCAACTCCTAGACGGTATCTTGAAGTTCCACATTGCGGTCATACACCTCGTCGTACATACGGGCAGTAATCGAATTAAGTGGAAGCTCTTCCTCCTCGTCTTCCTCATCCCCCGAGTGTGGCAGCTCCACTGGGTCCTCCTCATATGTCTCTATCTCATCCTCCTCATCAGGTACTCTCTCCTACTCAACTACTGTGACCGACAGAACTGTTAACCGTGGCAGTAGTTATTCCCAAATCACCTGAATATTTCGAGACTCCTCCTCTCTAGCCTGACTGGATCCTCCTACATATTAGCCATCCTGTTAACCAAATTATAAGTTTCAATTACTAATCATTACTACTCGACACTCACGAGCACATAAGTTATAATCACATAAGCACATAAGTATTTTATTACTTCCTCTTTCCTAAAACTCGATAAGAGTTTATCATCACTATCTTTTCAAAGGTTACTTCATAAGGTTTTTCCCCCACCTAAGGTTCATAACCTAAAGCTCTGATACGAACCTGTGACACCCCTAAATCTAGGTACTTCATTCCCACAAGATTTGGTGCTCACTATACATACATTCATACTATCTACCCAAATAAAATAATATTTAAACCATAATCCTCCCTTTAAATAGGGTTACATCATTAAATTCAAAAATATCCCAGGTTGTCTAACCTTTAAACATCATTCAAGTGCGGAAATAAAATTATTACATTACATCATTATTAAAAAGTCTATGACCATCACAATAAACAAAATTACAAGTCTGCGTCACTTTTACATTTTTCCCTTTCCTTTGCTAGTTGAAGGCTCATCTACCTTTTCAACTTTGGCTGCAATGAGGATATAAATATGCAAGAGTGAGCAAAACAATTGCCCACTGGATATAACAATGAATCAACAGAATAATAATAATAATAATTGCAAACAATAGGCTCATCAAGACTGAATAGTACTCTAACAATGATAATCAGAAACTGGAATCCAAAATATGGAATATATATAACTAAGGGTCATAAGACCATGAACTATGTCTACAGTTGCGACTAATCTTTCAACTCCAACTTAATAGTCGTAAGACTATAAGAACTCCTCGTACTTAGGGGGATCAGCCCTTCGTACAATGTATTGTGCACAAACATTTCAACGCTAAGCGTAAATTA
Organism: Panax quinquefolius; assembly: GCA_020205615.1. Taxonomy (NCBI): domain Eukaryota; kingdom Viridiplantae; phylum Streptophyta; class Magnoliopsida; order Apiales; family Araliaceae; genus Panax; species Panax quinquefolius. The sequence continues at coordinate 46,420,571 of CM035152.1, read as the reverse complement.
TCCCCTAATAATAATAGGGTTGTTCATCTCAGTATTTAGAGTACAAGTCCGCACCAAAGAAAGTTTGGTTTGGATAAGCTTTCAAGGGTAATTTTGATTTTAACGAACATCAACTAGAGGACTAGTTGAATCAATAGTGTTTGATAACACAATCGTTGATTAATAATAACATAATATGAAACAATGAATAAGTGTAAGCGAACTAACTATATTTTGAACTTATGCTTAGAAACAACTACAAAGCACAAGTGTTGAATGAAAATAAACCTTGCTTGAATAAAATTAAGCTAGGACTATGAATTATTGAATAAACATTAAGTAATAGCAAGCTGAAGATAAAGCTCACTAATTATGAGAATGACTTGTGTTAAGTAAATGAACTAAGATTATTCAACATTAGAAATTAGAATTTAATAAAACTGCATTCATAATATTCGAATGACAATAAAGAAACTTGTCTAACAATAAACAAGCTAGATTGCATCAATGAATATTGGAATTCAAACTTGTTTGAATAAAATAAGGTCATAGCTAGCTTGTTCAAATCATGACTAAGACTACAATAGTTCGCTTAATGAAACTTTAAAGTAAGAACTTGCTCAATCAAAAGAATGAAGTTACACAATGTAATAATAGAACTAACTCAACGATAGTGTAGAGTTGGAAAACTTACCTCGAGCGTAAGCTATAATATTAAAACTCACGTTCACCTATACACAGTATTAAAACCACAACATCTATTAGACATATTAATACTCACTTTTCAATATAAAACACATTACTAACTAAAATTGTTATTTTAGCACTAATCTCATGCTACCTTATATATTTCAGAATTCCCAAGTGTTTACTTCGCAACACTTGCCTAACATTCATTGTGTATACTAAGTTATCACATAATGCGTTCGAAATTTACTAATCATTTTTACAACTTTGAATTCACTAACCACATAACACAACTCTGTTTTAGCCTTGTTGTTACATGTTGGACACATTACCACAACCTTAAGTTAAGCTACATTGAACGACCAAAGTCTGTAGAATTAGCAGACTTCATTGTCTGAAACTGGGCACTGATGCGGCCACACTAGTTTTATAATGGGTGGTGGTGGTACATGGCCGCCAAGGGCTTCTCGCCACACTACGCATGCAGACTCAGTTTGCGTAACGAAGCTCTGACACTTTTCTTAAGCCAACTAACACAAATTTCACCCACCAAGCAGTGATAATAACACATAAAAATGGTATAGAACTATCACAAACATGTTTGTGAACATATTCCACCAATTAAAACAATTTAACAACAATTTAAGCTAGGTTAATTTCTCAAATTTCATGATTTCATATAAAACTCAAATTTTGATATTCATCCCTAAAAATCATCACTGTACTCTCTATACTTAGCCAAATCACTTCATTCGAATTACGTTATGTTCGTTTCTTAAAGAACTAACATATACAAAACTCAATTAATAGCTTAGCATGCAATTTGACCATCAAAATTGATACTTACATAGCTACATATGAAAATATATACACTGACAGAAATTTTCTACTATTAACTGTAATTAGTATACGAATTCTGTTTTAGCCATAAACTCTAGTATTATAAGCATGAATAAACACCAAAACTTAGTTACATAACAACAACTCGGAAGAAATAGAATTCACAGAGCATAACAAAACTTTGACGTGATACTCATAAACATATATAATATTAAAGTTGTAAAACATAACTTCAATTACTAATACAATCTCTGCTAATCACTGGAATTGTTGTGAAAATTCACAAGTTTCCTCTCAATTCTCTCAAGCTCTCTATCACTTCTCTTTGAACTCAGACTAAGCCAATATCCAACTGACCAACTAGTATGCGTAAATCAACTGATAGCCAGTATGCGTAATAACAAAATACAAAACTGATATGGCCTTAATAGCTATCATCAGTTATCAAAATAACGCATATGCTATATTTATTATTTTATTTATTTTATTTAAATTTAAAAATTAGAAATTCAAAAGCTATAAGGCTTTGTTTGGTAAAATCCTTTAATTTTTAAAGAATTAATATATTAAGCCTTGTTTGGCAAAAAAACTAAATTAAACCCTTTTAATTTATTTTAATAAACATTTTAGTTTATAATTATAATCACATATTATTTATTTGAATTTCCATATCCAACACTAACCCATTACATTAATCACATACTATATTTTAATTAAATATACCATTTTGCAAATATTACCAAAATTATAATTTTCATTATAACTTTATTTAATAATTTAATATACCATCTAAATTATTAAATCAAAACAACAATATAACATCTCATGTTATTTTACTGACTCTCTAAATTATAAATTAATTTAATTTAGAAAAATTCTCTAATAAATTTAGATTCATCAACCATCACATCAATAAAATATTTATTTAACAATAAACACCTCAAAAAATATTTATATAACTCAATAAAAATATTTAAATTACAATTTGAAAATTCGGATCATTACACAAATCATCTAGAAGCTCTAGAATCGTCACATTAATGTCTGGAAGATCCCTGTGGGAGCATGAGTAGCAGAAGTAGGAGCTACAACCGATACATCCTCCTCCTCATCCTCAACATTTGGTACCTCAACCTAGATAGGATGAATCATCGCCTCTACCAACCGACGAGGCTGTCTAACTGAATGAGGTCGAGGCACATCTGAAACCCTCCTCCTCACACTTGAAGTGGTCCTGCGAGAACTACTCGGCTGATTCGGATCCATATATCTAGACACAAGTCTCTAAATCACCTCAGAAAGGGTGTGGTAAATTCTAACCTGGAGCTTTTCAAATGCATTTAATGACTATATTCATGCATGCATTACTTTAACATACGCCTACAGTAATGTTAAAAATGCATGTCTACCCAATGCCTAGGCTCAGGAAATTTTTTGCCAAAGTCTCCTTTGTAAAAATGACTATCCACATACACATAGGCATGACTAGGTGGCCATTCAGTAGCACACCAACTCGCAGTCATAAACATCCTATATGCATTAAAATGTCAAAGTTTTAAATTCGTAAGGGTAGCCGAATTACCAAGATTACTTTGTTCTACAACCTTTGCTCATTTATCCTCAAATAGGATAAGAAATAGCAGAAAAAGGTACCACTTTGACTATTTCAAAAGTCAAATTTTTTTACATAATTATGTTCAACATGGTTCAATATTAACATTTACTATGTTGAATATGTTTTATTAAGTTATATGAGCATACATAATCACTACTATGTGTTTAGAAGCATTTCATGTGATAACTCATTTTCCAACGGACAAAAACTAGAAAAGAGGACATGCATACGTTGTCAGGATAGTGTGGAACACTTGTACGGTGACGAATTTTGTAGAAAGAAGCTCAAACTCAGCAAATCTGAAGAATAACTCTCAAATTCTTTGTGGCGTAACTTGAAAATGACTTGTGAAAGGGAAATGGCCAATAAATACATACACCGGATGGATGGTCAGTAGGTGTACTGACTGGCCTCATGCAGATGTATTGCTGACTCTCATGAGATGTACTGCGGCTATCCTAGGTGGGTCCCACCCCTCTGGCTTGGTCTAATTTGAGTTACAAAGGAGGTCTCATAAGTTGAAAAAGTTAAATAAAGAAAAAAGACGTTATACGATTGAGCGAAAAAGCCTGAAATCCTGATTTTCAAAGACCAAACTGCGGGTCTGCATATCACTCATTGGTATTCGCCCAGACTCAGGGTTCACAACACTAATGATCACCCCTTTTGAAAATTACATTCAGCAAAACCTCACAAAGGTTCGATGTCGTCAGTTCGGTGTTGTAACTCCAAACACCTATCCCCAGCGGATGCTTCATATAATCTTAGCCATTGGAGCACATTTAAGTGAAGGTTAAGCAACTTTGACATTATTCAACTGTTTGAAAGTAAATCCAGTGAAGAATCAGAAGCCATCCGATGATAATATCCGTTGAAGCATATTTCAGTGAAGGTCAAGCAACATTGACATTATTCAGCCGTTGGCAAGTAAATCCAGCAAAGCATCGAAAGCCATCCGATGATATTAGCTGTTGAAGAACATTTCAACGAAGGTCAATCAACCTTGACATTATTCAGCCATTGGAAAGTAAATCCAGCGAAGCATCAGAAGCCATCACATGATATTAGCCGTTGAACCACATTTCAGTGAAAGTCATGGGAATTGATATATAACCCACGGGTGGCCGCATGTCAATTTATGGCAGTCGTTGGTCTACCTGTGGCTACCTAGGGTGGTCCCCACCCCCTCCGACTCGATCAAATTTGAGTTACAAAGGAGGTCCCAAAAGCTGAAAAGTTAAATCAGGAAAAAATGTGCTACGCAATTTGAGAAAAAATGTGCCCGGATATAGGGTTCAGAAAGCTAATGATAGAAGCTATTGAAAGTGACCCCTGTCAGCGCATCGCGAAGGTCCGATGCCATCAATCGGGGGTTTTGTTCGCAATCAAAAGCATCTAAACACGTCAAGAGTATAGCTCACCAGAAATACATCCCTAGTGGAGATTTTAGACATCATTGATGACGTAAGTCATTGAAGGCTACTTCAACGAGGGTCAGGCATCCTTGACACTACAAGCCACTGGCAACCACTCTACTGAAGCGTCAGAAATGATCCGGAGATGTAAGTTGTTAAAAGCTAGTTCAATGAAGATCAGGGTATCTAATATTGCAAACCGTTGGCGATAACTCTAGCGAAGCTTCAGAGAAGTCTGATGATGCAAACCATGAAAAGTCATCTTCATCAGGGAAGAACGATGATGGAATTCATTATACAGGCCCCCAACAATCAAAACGATATCCCTAGAGGAACTATCAGCATCAACCTGATCAAAAGTCCGAACGATGGTGATAATGCCAGCGTAATGGCAAGAAACATCCCATGGTGGCCACAAAGCCAAGCCATCATCTGGATGAAACATAAACAATCCCCAAGAGTCTCTCAGAAAAGAGAATAACATCTTCGTAGAAAGCATTTTCAAAAGATCAAGGACATTGGTGATAACCCCAATGTCAACATTCGATGGTCTCAACTGTTGGAAACCAACACTGCAAAGATCTTGAAGATATTTCTATGACTTGTCAGCAAATCAGGCTCAGATAGAACTGATGGAAATTTCAAGCCATTGGTGACAACCCCAGCGTTGAATCGTAAGATTCCAGTAATGAGAGCTTTGTTAACTACCATTCGAGTAGACATCAAAATAGTTTTTATGGAGCCATCATTGACAACTTCGTCCCCCAATAGAAGCGGCGAAAGGAGGCAGTTATCACATCCCGTTGGAAATCATTCAAACAACAACATTCAGCATAACATATTATCATGCTGAATTACATTGCATCATCTTAAGCTTATAAAATTTCAAGTGTCTAGTAGTCTTTATCCTATCCATGCCATTACATTACATGAACATGTCTCAAAATTTTGCATTCCTATTACTAACCCTGCAAGAGGGAAAAATCATCTTCCAGAGATAACCTTGGAAGTCACATCAAGTTTCGAACCCAGAGACAACCACGAGTGATCCAGTTTCCAATCTCTGAGATAACCCCAAGAGAATCAGTTCCAACCCTAGAGATAACCCCAAGAGATCCAGTTTTTAATCTCGAAGATAAACTCGAGAGTTTCAGTTCAAGTTCTAGAGATAACCATAAGGACAGTCAGAGTCAACAGTAGGCTAATCTCGAAGATAACCCTAAGAAAAGATTGCAACAACTGCGCCAAAGCCAGAGATAATCTCGGAAGGGGCAAGATGGTCATTTTTCCACCTCAACATCACATCAATGTCATCTTAACATAATTCAACTCAAACTATGTACAAAGATGTCCTACAAGAGCCATAGCTCAAATATCGAGTAATAACTGCACAAGATAGCTCAATGGATAGACAACAAAGACCTGGAGATCTGGTCATGGACACATCTTCTCGGCTTCGGACAATCTCAAATCCCATGTCATTGTGTAGCTCTCGACAATGACTTTTTGAAAAGGTATAGCACGCCTCCATCGGACGCCCAGATTGAAAGTTATGAAGGTTCAAGTGGACAACGTGTAGCCCAAATACATGTACTTTTAGACAACGGGACCCGCAAAGCCCAGGGCAGTCACAGATAGACCCGCGGCTGCCTCGGGTTGACCCGTGGCTCCTTAGTCTATAAAAATGAGCTCCTAATAGCTTATTTGAAAAAAAAGAAGAAAAAAGAGAAAAGTTTGTCCATTTCAGCCTTTAACTACTTCTAGAGTGCTCCAAACTGAGTGATTCTTCTTTCTAAACACTTGTAAGCTCGTGTTCTACAACATACTGAAGTTTAACCGGTGGAAACCGAGTTTTTAGGTCTCAAAAGCTATCTGAAGTCTTCTTAGCAGCCACTATAAGATTTTTTATATTTTTAAGCTTTCTACTACATTAATATATATATATATATATATATTTACATTTCAAAGTCCTATTTGGATTCCAAAATATATATATTTGCTTTAACTGCTTTCATAATGTAGATATTTAATCTTCCAACCTGTGGAATAATTTTGTCTAAATCTGGCTATCTCTAACTTTAACAAGTTCAAAAGTGACTAAACTAGAACCGTTGAAGCTAGAATGGTTTAGATTTATTTAAATCTAGTTTTCTTTCTAGCTTTTATACATATTAATTTATCATGTGAGCCTAGGAATCAAGTGATCGAAGATTCTGCATGTGAATCTAGATTCAGTTCCCACGATGGATATTTCTCAGCTGAAACCAGCTTGTAAATTATCTACGGTGTCTGGATATCTTTGGATGGCTATTATGCCAATAAGGAGTTTAGCACTGCTATGTATCTTATATTCTCGAAGATGCTTTGTATTTCAAAAATAAAAGAAATCAATCCGAATACAGAATAAAATGGAAGTGTCAAAGGCCTTAATTACTATTGAGCATAAGGGTTTAAAAACTTGTTTTCCAAAACATCACTACTATATCTTGCCTAAAGTTGAACTTTTATATACAAGTTAAACCCTTTATATATAGGTGAAAACGAGGCATAACACTACTTCCAAATAATTTCACATAGGCCCAATAAACGCCCACACACATACGCAGATAAATAAGGTAATTGAAAAGTTGTGGTAACCATTTTTTGCGGAAGTCGAGGGGTGCCTAACACCTTCCCTCCGCTTAATCAAGCCCCCGAACTATATGGATCTCAGTTTCCAAGGCCAGTTAAACAATGTCCAACCATTGGGCCTTTGTGTAAACCTTTTAAAAATCGATTGAGTTGGTAAAACCATTTCAAATATACCAATTGTCGACTCTCAAATCGTCGACATTCACATGTCGGTCCTTTTTAAACTCGCCTTTTCAGACAAAACTCAACCAAAGGAGAACACAAAAGGGAAAGCACAAAAAAGGACACAAATCTTCTCGACGTTGACACCTGGCTACCCAAGTCATTCCATCAATGATAGAAACAGAAATGGTAATGAAATTTATTGATATATAGTAAGCTCAGTTTTATGAGCGAGTCCAAGTAGGTATAGGGAACCATTATCAGAAATGATAAAACCTAGAGAAATGGCTGAAATGGGGTTAAAGTGTGCAAAACTTAAAGACCTCACTACTTTAGAAGCCGTTGCTGAGCATATTAAGACCGAAAATTATGGGAATAATCCTAGAAGGGGTCATAAAAAGAAAGAAGTGGATTTATCATTGGTACTGCAAGGAAAAAATCAGAGGAGTAATTAGAACTTACCCATTCAAAGGATAAATTATTCCTCTTCTAAATTCATGCACAATCTTCAAATCCTCCACTTCAAAAAAAATAGAGAAGTTATACATCACAGAACATTCACACCCTTAGGGGACTCACTGGAAAATATACTCAAACTTCTGACAACGTAAAAAAAGATTGTCCAGCTCCTTTCCCCAACCAATCTAAATGGAAGGAATTTTGACCCAAGTAAAAAATGTGTTTATCATTCTGGAGCTTCGGGCCTCGATACCCAATATTGTTGGTCTCTCAAGAAAAAAATCCAGGATCTGATAGATAATGGGGAAATTATGGTGGAAACACAAGAACAACCACATGTGCAAGATAATCCTCTACCTCAACACATTGAAGAGGGCATCAATACGATTAGCAGGGGAAGTGGGAAAGTTCCAATTGCCTCAAATATGTAGGTGACTCTCCCCAAAAAAGAAAAGATAATTATGATAAATAGGATTATTCAGAATTCCAGTTTATGATAGAGCGAGAAATGAAGTCTATCAAAGAACAGATTGATCAATTAGTAGAACTGGTGATACATCAGCACCGAGTAACTCAACAACTGATCATTCAAGGGCATACAAGTTTCCTCTCCCTTATCACAAGGAATCAACAACAATTACAAGAGAATGAAACTTTGGAAGAAAAACTTGCAAGAAAAATTAGAGCCCAAACTCGTTGGGACTATGCAGACCAAAGGAAGTTCACTCCTTTGGGTTAACCAATGGAGGAGATTTTACAGATGTTGATCAATGAAGGGAAGACCACATAACTATTACCCCCAATCAATCCACGTTCCAAGAGGTTTGATGCTACCAGGGTCTGTCAATACCATTTTAATACTCGGGGTCAGAACACAAAAAGTTATTGGGCACTTCATCATCTAATCCAGAATATGATTGACAGCGGTGATCTGTAAATGGCAAATAGTGGTAATATCTTACCTGAAAAAGAGGATGTATTCCCTCCAGGAATATACAGATGGAGAGAAGTTATAGCAGTCATATCCTATGAAGGAAACTTGTCTATGACGCCTCTAGTAATTCAAGGAAAAGGGGATCAAGATGGAAAGAATCCTGTCAAAGTAGTTGCGCCTGAGCCTCTGATGGTGCCATTCAGGCTGCGGTATCCTATAATTAGCTTGAAAAGAGTCCCATGGAACTAAAGAAATATAGGGGATTAACATCAAACCACGCTGTTGTTATATCAAAAGAAAACCCGTTGTATCTACCTCAACGAGTAATAAAGGCAATCATTAAATCTAAGGGGAGCGTGCCCGAGGAGAAAGTTGAAGAATTCCTTCTCAAGATGGGACATAATGATGCCAAAGTGGTGCACAGATTAAAAGAAGCACCCCGACATATATCCATCCTAGATTTGGTTTTATCATCAGAAGATCATCGTAAGGTCTTAGTGAAAGTACTACAAGAAGCTCACCTGCCAAAGACAGTGGATATCGAAAAGTTTCATCATTTGATAGATCACATTTTTAACAATAATGTTGTATCTTTCACTTATGATGACATACCATCAGAAGGGATGGGCCATTGCAAGTCATTGAACGTAGCAGTGATGTCCTCAGGATATGTGGTAGGAGGTGTGTTGATAGATGGAGGATCGTCCTTGAACATCTGTCCCTATGGCACGTTGGAAAGAATGAAGATCAATCCAAAGAAAATCCGCACTAGTCATGTAGTTATAAGGGCCTTTAATGGATCACGGCGGGAAGCTGTAGGAGAAATCGAACTTCCATTAGAGATCGATCCACATACTTTTTACGTATTCTTCCAAGTACTAAATATTACCACTGGATACAATTTATTTCTAGGAAGAACATAGATCCATATGGCATGAGCAATTTCATCTACCTTTCATCAACATGTTAAATACATCATTAACGATAATTTGGTAACTGTCAATGCCGAGCCAAAATATCTTGTTCATACACAAAGCGATATGCCTATAATCAGTCTCGATGATAGAATTGAGCCTGTCAGTTTTCATGCCCTTGAGGTGAGAAACACTCGGTAAAAACCTATTGGAGCCCCAACTTTCAGGCCCGGAGTTTCCACCAAAGTAATGTCGACTACTCAGGAAATGATATCCTTGGGTTTCTTACCTGGACAAGGGCTAGGGAAAAGTCAGCAAGGAATCAGAAGTCTAGTTCAAATTTCTAGCCAGACAGGAAAGGTTGAATTGGGCTATTTGGATCGAATTACCGGAACCCGCAGAAGCATCCAACGGTTCTTTCCTCTACCATTCTGCTACCTAATCTTACAGATTTAGGATTTTTAAAGCCTATGAGGAAAATCCCTATTTTCGTGGCTGGTATGCTGATTCCTAATACCAAGCTGGCTAGTGGAAAAGAAGTCTTAATTTCGGATAAAGAAAGCGAGGAAAGGAATGAGAGACTCAAACAAGAAGTGCAAAACCGGTTATCAAAGATGTACTTTATGGTGAATACTGAGGGAATGAAAAATGATATCCCAGAGGATGATTATGAAGAAGATCAATTGAAAATCCCTTGCTCGGATGGAGCTTAAGGGAGTGGTTTAAAGGAGGATATTAACCTTGATAAGAATGTTATCCTAGTCATCGTCAAGGAGGAGATGGACATTAGCAATCTTTTTATCCTCCCAGTCAATGAGGATTTGACCCTAGGCAATTGGTGTAGCACTCCTTGCATCAGTCGAAAAGGGTAAAAAGGGCAGAAAATCCATCTACTCCGAAGTGTAGATATTATATACTACTTACTTTTGTTGCACAATACCAGCAGTTACTTTTGTCATGATTTTGCTAATGCTTTGTATGATCAAACAATTTCATATATTAAGTAAAAGCATTTTGTTTTCAAGACTCTAGAGTTGGATTTGTCTAGCTTTTCTGATGAAATGCCAAATCTCCACAATGATTGCAACTTTGATGTAGAGTTTGACTTTGACTCGATGGGGATTAAGTAAGAGGAGATAGAGGACTATGAGGTGCCTGAAGAGATCAAAGAATGGGTCAAAGATAAACCTAAACCCAAACCAAACCTTGATCAAATCATTTTTGTCAATATCGGAACCACAAAAAACCCTAACGAAATACAGATAGGCATAGAACTTACCCCAACCTAAAGAAAAGACCTGATTGCTCTACTAATTCAATTCTAGGATGTGTTTGCACGGTCGCACGAGGACATGATTGATTTTTCTACTAATATTATCATTCATTGACTGCCAATTAAGGAAGGATTCAAGCCATTCAAACAGAAGCTTAGGCGACTAAAACTTGAGTAGAGTCTAAAAGTCAAGGAAGAAATTGTTAAATAATTCAAAGTCGGCATCATCATGGTACCAACTTACCCTAAGTGGCTGTCTAATATTGTTCATGTGCCTAAGCCCGGAGGGAAAGTACGAGTATGCATGGATTATTGGGATTTGAACAAAGCTTATCTCAAATACAACTTTTCAGTACCTTTTATCCATATACTAATAGACAACACGGGGCAGTATTGGATGTATTCTTTTATTGACTTCTTCATCGGGTATCATTAGATCATGGTTGTTGTGACGCCCCCAAAATTAGGTATACATCACCCATCTTGAGTCGCCAAATACATGGTATAAAATACAAATACAAACTTAATTATACAACTGTCGTGTAACATACGACAATACATGAACTGAGAGTTCTAATAGGAATATTGTCATCTAGACAATATCCATACTCAAAGGAGTCCTCATTACATTTATTGTCACACTATTTAACAGAATAGTGAGGACAACTAACGCTATCTTCTGGACCGTCACTCCTTTCCCCGACTCATCCCAGCTATATTCTCATTTCCTGAAGAGAACAGTGAAAGAAAGGGTGAGCTCAACTAGCCCAGTAAGAAATATTATGACTAAGATAATGTAGAATAAATTATCAATAGTCTTCAACAATGTTAAACTGATAAAATACAATAGGCATCAAGTTTAACTGCAGCGGAATAAGTAATCCATTAGAAGAGCCAAGTAGAGAATAAAACATAATATCTTCTATGATTTAAAAATGTTTTCATCAACTTTTATCGCTGAGACTCAGCTTAATAAATAAACCACATCTTCTAATCATCCATGTACTACAAGCCAAGGATATTCATTAAATCATCCACGGTCATGACTATACCGAATAATCCCTGGTCATAATCATACCAAAAACTGTCCATCAATGCATTACAGGCCACTAAGGACTTTTACCACATCACTTATAACATCACAGTTCATGATTATACCGAATGATCTCTGGTCATAATCATACTAAGTCCATCTATGCACGTAAGCCAAAGATGACTTTCAACATAATATAAACATGATGATGATGACAATGTTATAGGAATTCAATAAACAAGTTCAAGAATTAATTTATCCAAGAACTAATAATATCCAAATTGTCAACATGATACTTCTTTGTAAAGTAAAAGTCAAGAATTCTCAGAAGAATATTTCCATGAAAAGATACGGATGAAGCGTAAATATCAAGGATATTCCACTAATTTCATGGAGTATCGAAGTCAAAACTTTAACTAACTGAGTATAATAAAGAATATATGAAGCTATGAATGGATTTTCACCGCCATGTCAGTAATCCACGATATCTGAGATCATTTCCACAATTCAATAAGGAATGAATACAAAGGATCATTCACCATGCATGTGGCAATCCACATAGACAGGTTATTCCAACAAAATAATAAAGAATGAAATAACAGAAGAATTCACAATGCATGCGATAGAGACCGCACAGACAGGTTATTCCCAACAAAATAATAAATACGGAATAATAAATATGGAACCGTGTCGTGAAATTCACAATCAATTGGATATTAAAACGTAATAATAAAGAATGTAATAATAAAATAATTTCACCAAGTATGCGGTACTTCGCATAAATAGGTTATTCCAACATAAAAATAAAGAATGGAATAACAGAAGAATTTCACCAAGTATAGGGTATGCCGCGTATACAGGTTATTCCAATAGAATAATAAAGAATGGAATAACAGAAGTTCTCTTCATGAATAAGAAAGAATAACACCCCTTACCGTAAAAGAAACTGGATATAGAAGCAGTGAAGTAGCAGAATATTCTTCTTCTTTCTCTCTATAATTTCTCTCTCTAGAGTTTTAGTGAATTTGTAAAAAATAATGAAGGAATGAGCTTCTATATATAGAAGAATGGATTGAATAGTAACTAATACCTGAACGGTCCAGATTGATTTACTTTTAAACGGACGGTCCAGATTAAAACTTAAAGCAACGGTCCATACTGATTCACTATTAAAACTTTAAACCAGCGATCCATACTGATTCACTATTAAAACTTTAAACCAACGATCCATATTGATTTACTAATATAAATTCAACCAACGGTCTAAAAAATTAGCACATCTCCTCATGGAATAATATTGTACCCAAATACCCGAATGCACAATACTAGAGTGAATAGTAACTCGTGAATAGTAACTCATGAATAGTACTCCGACACGAAAAGTGTCCCGAATAACCGATTGAACAATATAACCTCCAGACATCAATTATCATCAGAATAGATGTCAATTTCTACTAAAACAAATAATCCCAACACAATAAAACTATCAAATTTCATCTTTAATCAACACGAGCTTATTCATCATTAATATTATAACTCACAATATTTAACAACCAGGTTATTCCCAGGAAAGAGGGGGCTTTCCAATAAAGATTTCTCTCTATTGGCGCACAATTAGGTGACCAAACCTCTCCTTAACAGAACTTCTAGACATTGTAAATATTGCAATTTAATAATATGAATAACTTTGTCGTCTCAATTATTGATTTAATAATATAACATATTGTGCAGATGACACTGTGATAATAATCGAATCAATAATATGAGAGAGATATGAAGAATTATCGTAGCAATAATTGAGTATAACTGAGTGACTTCTCACGTAAGCATCAATAATCAATATCGTGTGCTACTATGCAACGATGCGTATTACTGTACTTTTACTACCGGGTAGTTCAACAGTTTTAACAGTAACACTTCCGCCGTTATTTTTTATAAAATATTTTTATCGTTTTCTCAATCCGATAATAATTTCGTTGCGGGGTCCACTAATGATTTTGTCGTCGTACGAATATTCCCCGGCACAAAGAATATTCTCCAACAAATCGAATATAATATAACAACTTGTACACTTTGCAAAATTTATAAATACTACCCACAACTATAACATTATCTCAAATCCACACCATAATAAAAAAATATTTTGAGAAAATTAAATCTTTATTCGTAAAAATCAGGGGTCTCACAGTTGCTGAAGAGGACAGGGAGAAAATAGCCTTCATCACTCCTTCAAGAACCTTTTGTTACAGACGATTATCTTTTCGCCTTATCAATGCTGGTGCCAACTATCAGCAAGCCATGATGGCTCTTTTTCATGACATGATGCATAAAGAAATAGAGGTCTATATGGATGACATCATCATTAAATCCCGAAAGGAAGATGACCATATCAACCACCTTAAAAAGATTTTCAACAGATTGCGTAAATATAACTTGAAGCTGAATCTGACCAAGTGTGCCTTTGGTGTCAAATCAGACAAGTTATTGGGATTTCTATTAAGCAATAGAGGTATTGAATTGGATCCTGCCAAAATAAAAGCCATCACTGAAATGTCTGTGCCCCGAACAGAAAATAAGATACAGGGATTTTGGGAGAATCAATTTCATAAGCATATTCATATCTCAACTCACGACAACGTGTGTACCCATCTTTAATCTATGACGGAAAAATTCCTCTATGAAGTGGAATGAAGATTGTCAAAAATCCTTCTTCTCCATCAAAAAGCAATTGGTGGGCTCCTGTCTTGGTACCCCCAAGGGACAAAATTCCCATATTTATGTACCAGTCAGTCAATGTCAATGCTATGGGCTACATGATTGGGAAAAAAGACGATAGAGGTAAGAAAAGAGTTATCTATTACCTCAGCAAAAGATTTAATAGCAGCGAGCAGAAGTACACTTTGATTGAAAAGACCTGTTGTGCATTAGCACGGACCACCATGAGATTACAACATTATTTTAATGGGCACACAACCTATCTCATATCCCGCATGGATCCTCTGAAGTACGTATTCAACAAACCTATGTTAAATTACCGATTATCTAAATGCACTACAAAAAATGGGCCTTTAGCAACAATTTTTCAGGCAACGACTTTATAAGTTGTTGCTAAAAGTATATGTTTAGCAACGAAATTTGTCCTTTGTTGCAGATTGTGTCAGGCTTTTACTTTTTGCAACGAAATTCATAAGTCGTTGCAAAATTTCGTTGCTAATTCATTGGCGAAAAAAAATTTCGTTAGAAATTCATTGCAAAATTTTTTGCCACTTGCTTTCCCGTCATCGTGGGCAACGAAAGTTTTTTTGTTGATAAAAACGGGGCTTTAGCAACGATATTTCAAGCAACGACTTTATAAGTCATTGCTAAAAGTGTATGTTTAGCAACGAAACTTATCTTTCATTGCAGATTGCGTCAGACTTTCACTTTTTTCAACGAAATTCATAAGTAGTTGCAAAATTTGGAAGCAAAAATTGTTAGAAATTCGTTGCAAAATTTCTAACCACTTGATTTTTCCTCATTGTGGGCAATGAAATTTTTTTTGTTGCTATATTTCGTTGCCTAATTGGACCACATTCATTGGCAACAATTTTTATTTTTGTTGCATATTTTATACAACTTTTTGCAACGACTATTAAAATGTTGCCTTAAATTAAATAATAATAATAATAATAATAATAATAATAATAATAATAATTTATAACCACTCTTTCTCATCCACTTTAGTGAATTATTTTTGGTATAATTTACTTAATAATATATTATATACCTAATGTGACGCCCCCAAAACAGGTATACATTACCCATCTTGAGTCGCCAGATATATGGTACAGAACTCAACTTCAAACTTAATTATACAACTGTCGTGCAAAATACGACAAAACATAGCAGAGAGTTTAAACAAGATTATTGCCTTCTAGACAATATTCACAGTCAATGGAGTCCTCATTTTATTATCACACTAAGTAGTGAGGGACTGCTAAAACAGCCATCTGGATCGTCAATCCGTTCCCCGACCAGTCCCAGCTATATTCTCATTTCCTGAAGAGAACAGTGAAAGAAAAGGGTGAGCTCAACTAGCCTAGTAAGAAATATTATGACTAAGATAATGCAGAATAAATTATCCTTAGCCTTCAACAGTATAACAACTGATAGAATATAATAAACAACAAGTTTTAGATCAACAACTGCAGCGGAACAAACAATCCATTAGAAGAGTCAAGTAGAACATGATATCTACTATCTTCTATGATTTAAAAGTTTATCATCAATTTTATTTGTAAGACCCCGAATTTTATGAAATAAAATTATTAAATTTTCTAATAATTATTATTCTATTTAGTAAATGGTTAAATTGATAAAAAGTTAAAGTTAAGGGTGATATTTGAAAATTTTGCAAAGTAAGCAAGTTGATATAAAATATTCGTTGTGTTGGGGAATATTCGATTGGTCGAGGAATATTCGTTTTAACAGGTAATATTCGTACGATGGTACAATCATTAGTGGACCCCACAACAGAAGTATTTTCGTAGGTAGAAAACAACAAAAATATCTTTTTATAAAAATAACGGCGAAAGTTTTACCGTTAAACTGTTGAGATACCCGGTGGTAAAAATATAGTAATACGTGTGGTTGCATAGTAGCACACAGTATTGATTATTGATACTTACGTAAGAAGCCACTCAGTTTACTCAATCATTGCTACAGTAATTGTTGCATATTATCTCACGTTATTTGATTTAATTATTGTCGATATTTTATGTATTATTAAATCAATAATTGAGAAGATAAAGTTATTCATATTATTATTTGAAATATTGACAATGTCTAGAAGTTCTGTCAAGCAGAGGTTTGGTCACCTAATTGTACGCCAATAAGGAGAAATCCTTATAAGAAAGCCCCCTCTTTCCTGGGAACGACCTAGTTGTTAAATATTGTGAGTTATAATATTAATGATGAATAATTGTTGAACTATTAAGAATGTGTTTATTGAATATAAGTGAATTACAAAAGTTAGAGGGGAATAATGCAAACTTGGAAAACTTTAGAGGTACTAAAGTGTAATAATAAGTTAAACCAATCTGGACCATTGATGGTGGTTTTAATAGTTAATCAATCTGGACCATTGATGGTGGTTTTAATAGTTAATCAATCTGGACCATTGATGGTGATTTTAATAGTACATCAATCTGGACCGTCGGTGGTGGTTTTAATAGTAAATCAATCTGCACCATCGGTGGTGGTTTTAAAAGTAAATCAATCTGGACCGTCGGTGGTGGTTTTAAAAGTAAATCAATCTGGACCGTCGGTTGTGGTTTTAATAGTAATCAATCTGGACCGTCCGTTCTAATAGTAAATCAATCTGGACCGCTCATGAATTAGTTACTATTTAGTCCATTCTCCTATAAATAGAAGCTTAATCCTTCTTTCATTCTCGCTAATTCACTAAGATTCACAAGAGAAGCTATAGAGAGAGAAACTATAGAGAGAAAGAAGAAAAGTATTCTATTACTTCACTATTGCAGTATCCGGTCTTCTACTAAGGTAAGGGACGTTATTTCTTTTATATTCGTAAGAGATATTATTTATTATATTCGTAAGGGGTATTATTTCTTTCATATTCATAAGAAATACTATTTTTTGTATTCATCCTTTAGTATGTCGGAATAACCTATCTACGCGGATTACGTACCGTATGACAGATGAAAATCCATTTACAGTTTCGTAGGTTATTTCTTTTCATATTCTTAAATCTAAACTTACTATGGTAAGTATTACGTCTAAAATCCTTGAAATTAGTGAAATATTATTGAGTTTTGCGCTTCATCCAGTATCGTTTTATTGAAATATATATTTAAATTTTCTTATCAAATATCAATATTTTCACCCGGGTTACTATTCACCTAGTTACTATTCACTATAATATTACTCACTCAAGTATTCGGGGTACTTTTCATGTCGGGGTACAATTCACGAGTTACTTTTCACGGGTTACTATTCACTCAATTATTATTCACTATAATATTATTCACCCGGGTATTCAGGGCACTTTTCATGTCGGGTTACTATCCACGAGTTACTATTCACGGGTTACTATTCACCCGATTACTATTCACTCTAGTATTATTTACTCGGGTATTTAGAGCACTTTTCATGTCGGGTTACTATTCACGAGTTACTATTCATAGGTTACTATTCACCTAAATACTATTCACTCTAGTATTATTCACTCTAATATTATTGATCTTTTTGATATTTTTATTAGCCGCTTCAACAACACCATTCATCTTTGGTTGGTAGATGACGGAGTTGAGATGTTTGGTGTGGAATTTTCTGCATAACTCCTCCATCATTTTGTTGTTGAGGTTCTTAGCATTGTCTGACACAATGACCTTTGGTTGTCCATATCAACCGATGACATTGTTTCTGATAAAAACAATGATAACTTCTTTAGTAACCCTGGGGAAGGATGCTGCTTCTACCCATTTGGTGAAGTAGTCGATCATGGTGAATATGAATCGATGTCCATTACTAGTTTTGGGCTCGATGGGCCCGATCACGTCCATTCCCCACATTGAGAAGGGTCATGGCGAACTCATATTGTGGAGTTTCCTTGGAGGGGCGTGGATAGAATTCCCATGAATCTGGCATTGATAGCACCTCTTGACGTGATCATCACAGTCAGCTTTGAGTGGAAGCCAATAATGCCCTGTTCTGAGGATTTTCTTGACAAGTACGTGTCCGCTCATGTGAGGGCCACATACTCCACCATGGATCTCATCCATGAGTCTTTGAGCTTGGTCTTTCTCCAGACATCTGAGGAGACCTAATCCTGCATCTCTTGTGTAGAGTGCATCTCCGCTCAGGTAGAATTTCATAACAAGTCGATGAATCCACCTCTTCTCAGTTAGGCTCACCTCAACTAGTGTAGATCCATCTCGTAGATACTTCTTGATGTGCTGATACCAATGGTTGTGGATGGGAGGTAGCTCATCCGATAGTTCTCCAATGTAATTCCCATAGACTGGGGCTTTTTGCAGAGCAAACATGATGTTTGGTATGTTTTCCTTGTCAGGTATGTAAATCAAGGAGGCCAATGTTGCTAATGCATCTGCAAAATCATTCCTATTACGAGGATTGTGTAGAAAGGAGATTTCTTTGAACTCCAAAGCCATTTGTAAAACTTATCGATGGTAAGGTAGTAAATGTAATTCTTTGGTTTGATAAATTCATGTGGATTGCTAGATTACCAATTCGGAATCCCCAAAGACAGTTAACCGCCTGATGCCCATTGAACGGGTAAGTTTTAGCCCCACGATACAACCTTCATACTCAGCTGTGTTGTTAGTACTGACAAACTGCAATTTGACGGTGACGGGATACTGCTCCCCCGTACCGGATATTAAAACTGCTCCAGCTCCAGAGCCTTCTGAATTAACAGTTCCATCAAAATACATTCTCCACGTAAAGCATGTATCGTACTGATGTTGTAGCTGAATTATCATTATCCCTTCGTAAGGAAAGTATGTTTCTAAGGGTTTGTAATCCCCTGTAGGTGCGGCGGCCAGTTGATCCGCAATTTCTTGACCTTTGACAGACTTTTTCATCACATAGACGATGTCAAATTGCTATAGGATCAACTACCATCTGGACAATCAACAATTCAGTATGGGCTTACTGAACACATATTTGAGAGGATCCATTTAGGATATGAGATGGGTTGTGTGACCATGGAAGTAATGATGTAACCTCATGGAAGTCCATGCTAAAGTACAATAAGTCTTCCCAATCAGAGTGTACTTGTGTTCACTGATGCTGAATCTTTTGCTGAGGTAATAGATAGCTCGTTCTTGGACTCTATTGTCTTTTTGCCCCAACATACAACCCATGGCATTGTCATTTATGGACAGATACATGAATAGGCGAACATCATCCCTGGGTGGTACCAAAATAGGAGCGTTAATCAGTTGCTCTATGATTGTGAGGAAGGCTTTCTGACACTCATCATTCCATTTCAAGGAGGAGTTCTTCCTTAACAACTTGAAGATTGGCTCACAGGTTGCTGTGAGTTGAGAAATGAATCTGCTAATGAAGTTGATCCTTCGCAAAAATCCCCATATTTCATTCTTTGTCTGAGGAATGGGCATTTCCTTAATGACCTGGATTTTGGTAGGATCCAGTTCAATCCCATTGTGGCTGACTAGGAAACCTAGCAACTTGTCTGACTTAACACCAAAGGCGCACTTGACGGGATTCAACTTCAAGTTGTACTTATACAACCTGTAGAAAAGTTTGATGAGATGGTTTAAGTGGTCATTCTCCTTCCGGGATTTGATAATGATGTCATCCACGTAGATCTCTATCTCCTTATGCATTAAATCATGGAAAAGAGCCATTATAGCTTGCTGATAGGTTGCCCCGGCATTGATGAGGCCGAATGACAACCGTCTGTAGCAAAAAGTTCCCTAAGGCGTGATGAAAGCATTTTTCTCACGATCTTCCTCAGTGACCATAATTTGATGGTACCCCGCAAAGCAATCAACAAAGGAGTACATGCCGTATTGAGCAGTATTATCAATAATAATGTGGATAAAGGGCACGGGAAAGCTATCTTTAAGGCAAGCTTTGTTCAAATCCCGATAATCCACGCAGACTCGCACCTTTCCTCCTGGTTTAGGCACGAGAACAATGTTGGATATCCACTCCGGATATGTAGACACCATGATGATGTCAGCTTGAAATTGTTTCACAATTTCTTCTTTAACCTTTAAACTCCACTCAGGTTTCAATCACCTGAGTTTTTGCCTAACTGGCTTGAATCCTTCTTTAATGGGAAGGCAATGAAGAACAATGTCAGTGGACAAACCCACCATATCTTCATAAGACCATGCAAACACATCCTGGAATTGGGTTAACAGTGTAACCATGTCATTCCGTTGATTTATGGTAAGGTCTGAACCAATCTGGATTAGCCTAGGGTTTGTCTATGGTTTCGAGATTGAAAGGAGTGGTTTGATCAAGATTGGGTTTGGTTTTATCTGCGACCCATTCCTTAATCTCTTAAGGTGTCTCAATGTCCTCTTGTATATCCATCAAGTCTGAGTCCAACTTTGCATCAAAGTTACAGCCCTTGTGGAGAGAAGGAATGTCATCAGCAAGGACAAGCACATCTAAATTTAGAGTCCTGAAACAAAAGATTCTTTCACTTAATATATGCAACTGTTCGATCATACAAAAGTGTTAGCATATACTTGATAAAATAACTGCTAGTACTATAAAGGAAAGCAAGAAATTAAAGTTATCTACAAGGCAGAGGAATTTTCTGCCCATTTTACCCTCGTCGACCAATGCATGGAGTGCTACTCCAATTGTCGAGGGAAAAGTCTTGATAGACTGCAGTGATGGAAGGATCGTCATTATCTTCCTTCTCCCGAATGATAACCATGACATCTGGGCAATCATCATCTGGGGTGTATCTGTTTGTATGTTCATCATGAACAATGACGCGAATACCTACCATCATTAAGGCAAGGTCATGTTTACGTTTCCGTTCCTTTTCTTCCACTTAGGGATCATGAATCAGCACCTCTTTTGCTTTGATTGGCACTGGTTTCAGAAACAGCATAGCCACAACATGGGCTGGAACCTTTACTGGAGATTGCATTAACTCATGAGGTAAAGGTATAGAAAATCGCCGTGCAACGGAAGCTTGAGGAACCTGCTTGTGCTTATGAGGATTTTTGTGACTGGAACTGGCAGAATAGCCTAGTTCGGCTGTTCTAATTTGACTAGACATTTGGATAGGGTGCTTAATACCCTGCTTATCTTTACCAAGCCCTTGTCCAGGTTGATGACCCAATAACATCGTTTCTTGAGTGGCCGACATAACCTCTGCAGAAATCTTGGGTACGGAAAGTGGCGCTCCAATAGAATGGTATTGCGTGTTACTCACTTCTAGAGTATGGAAACTGGCTGGTTCAACTTCTGAATTGAAGTTGATAATTGGTAGAGTTCCTTGTTCAGGACAATTCGGCCTCGGCGACAAACGTGACTAGATCGCTGTTGTTGATAATGTATTTGAGTTGTTGATGTAAGGTGGAGGGAACAGCTCCAGCCATGTGTATCCATGGTCTCCCCAAGAGCAGGTTGTATCCTGAGTCTATCTTGAGGACGTGGAAAGATACATTGAATATATGTGGACCAATCTCAATTGGCAATTCAATCTTTTCGACGGCATTTCGTCGGGATCCATCAAAAGCTCTGATAACCGTATGGCTACTTTGGATCCGCTTGAGATTGATATTCATCTTTACCAAGGTGGCATAAGGACAGATATTTAGAGATGAGACTCCATCTATCAATACTCCTGCTAGTATGTACCCGGAAGATAAAACTATAATATGCAAACACTTGCAATGACCGGTCCCTTTGGGAGGTATGTCGTCATCAGTGAAGGATATCACATTGTTGTTGAAAATGTGATCAACCAAATGTTGAAATTTTTCCACATCCACTGATCAACCAAATGTCCCATTGAGGAAGGTACAGTGGATTTTCTTTCAACACTGTAGCAGTAGTATGAGACGTGGATCCTTCAGCTTCTCCATGATTTCATGGAACTTTGTGTAAGCTGATAACAGGATGTTGTGGTCTGAAAGGTAAAGGAATTGGCTCTGGTGCGGCCACTTTCAAAGGATTGTCAGCTCCTTTGAGTTGAATTGGTTGTATGGGAAATACTTTGATAGTCTTATCATCCACTTCGGATATAACTGCTACTGATCCCTTCCATTTGTTAGGATATGCATTCCCACCCTTGAGTTGCACAGTGTAATCATCTGCTATTTGCAGGACACCGTTATCAATAAGATTCTAAATGAGATTGCGGAGTGCCCAACATCCTTCTGTGTTGTGACCACGAGAATGTGAATGATATTGACACATTTCATCAGGATTAAACCGCCCTGAGTGGGGATTAATGGGAGGGAGAATGAATGTAATTCTTCCTTCGTTGATCAACATTTGAAGTATGTCTTCCATAGATTGGCCCAAATAGGTGAATTCCCTCTGATTGGAAAAATCCCGACGGGCTTTAGCATTTGCTCGCTTTGTAACCTTATCCTCCATAGCTTCACTTTCTAAAGGTGTTGAGGAGGCATTCATTACAAAAGGAAGGAGATAGGCATGCTCCTGCTTGATTAATTGGCGTGTGACTTGATGCTGGTGGGTCACCAGTTCTGCTAATTGCTCAATTTGTTTACAAAGAGCTTTCATCTTTTGTTCCATGGTAAACTGGAACTTTTCATAATCCCATTTCTTAGCACCGTCTATGATGGGTTGGGATGATTCGCCATTAGAATTGGAACCTTGTACAGTGCTCCAACTGATCATGTTGACCTCTTCTTCTTTGTGTTGAGGAAGAGGGTTGTCTTGCACATGAGGTTGATCTGGTTTAGTGACCACGATCTCACCGTTGTCTATTAGATCTTGAATCTTATGTTTCAAGGCCCAACAATCTTGAGTATCATGTCCAGGTGCCCCGGCATGATAAACACACTTTCGAGTAGCATTAAAACCCCTCCCATTAGGGTTGGCTGGTGGAAGAAGATGTGTAATTATCTTCTGAGCAGTCAGAAGAGCAAGAATATTCTCGAGCGAGTCTCCTAAGGGTGTGAACGTTCGAGGTCGCTTTACTTCTCCACTTTTAGGCAATGGAGGGATTGCAGATTGTGCTGGAAAAGGGGAGTAGTTTTTCCTCGGTATAGGCATGCTTTGATTGCCTTTTTGTCCTTGTAGTATTAATGAAACATCCTCCTCTTTCTTTTTATGGACCCTCCGTGGGTTGTTTCCATAAGATCCAAAATGGATGTGCTCATCAACGACTTTAAGAGCGGCTAGGTCTTGAATTTTACCGGACTTCAATCCCATTTCAGCCATCTCGCCATGTTTGATCATTTCAGAGAATGGTTTGCCAATACCAGCTAGAACTCTTTCATAGAAAGGAGCTTCCTGTACATCTATGAAGGTCATGACCATTTCTGATTCTATCATGGAAGGAATAACTTGAGCAGCAAGGCGCCTCCACCTTTGAGCGTACTCTCTAAATGACTCATTAGACTGTTTCTTGACCTTGGTAATTTGGTACCGGTCAGGAGCCATCTGAGATTGAAAACTGTATTGAGTGAGGAAGGCGTGAGCCAGCTCTTCCTAGCTATGGATCTTAGAGTTGTCTAATCTGGTATACCATGAACGGGCTTCTCCAGTCAGACTTTTCTGAAACAGCTGCATTCGGAGCTTTTCATTTTCTGCGTAAGACCCAAGTTCTCCAATGAACACCTTTAAATGGTTATAAGGATCCCCTAATCCATCATATTTCTCAAAATCAGGGGTCTTGAATTTCTCTAGATATTGAACACCAGGGAATATGCAAAAGTCTGTATATGAAACACTACCATGTGTTCCAATCCCTTTGAGAACGCGGATGGTTTCCTCCATTTGGAGGACCTTCTTCCTGATATCACCGGTGTCTGGATCTCCTTTGAGATGGGTGTTTTCACGGTCTTTATTGGTCGTATCCAGCGATGTTTGGAATTATTTTTTCAAATTTGAACTCCTCCTTGTGTAGAGGATTTTGTATGTGTAGGTATCTTCGCACCTCAGGTGGATCGGGTGCAATTCTTTCAGTAGAACGACCAAGTCTGTAATTTGTTTACTCAATCCGTCAAATTCTTCTTGGGAAACAACATTAGACTGGTCAGAAGAAGACATGATTGGCTGTAGGCCTGTGGCTTTTTTGGACGTTGAGCGGGTAACAGGCCCAATTGCTTCCCTATAAAAGACTTATGTAGTTTAGTCTTAGGGTAATGCAAAAGTTATCATAACATGTCCGTTTAGGAATTTTGTCCTGCAAAAACCGGTTGTTAATTGATAACATGTTATGCATGCACAATTATTCTTCATACTTTCCATTACATATGGATGAACATGGAATAAAATTACAAGTAAATGCATTTACAAGTAATTGAAAATGGAAAGTATGAAGAGACTTTCCTCCGCGTTTGGTTTATCAGAGGTTGACCTATCTTAGGGTTTCTCTCACGGCTTTTTGGCATGAAGGTTCCCAGATCATCGCAATTTACTCGACGGGAAGTTAATCCGGTCTTTCAACTGGAGCATATCTGGGTGGTGCCTTTCTTGAGCCCCGAGGACTTATTCTTCCCACGAGTCCAGTAATCAAACACACCGACAGGATAGCCTCCTGATGGAGGAACCACACAACATACATTCACATACAATATGTCTCACCGTTTATGCAAAATGATGACATGTGCGAAGCATTAATATAACAAATGGATATTTAGCAGTGCAGTAAATAAAGATGCATTCATACACATTTATCAGAAATGTAAATAAAACAGTCACACACAAGCATATAACAATTTTAGAAATCTTGTAATAGCGGCTTAAGCCCTCTTACTGGAGTCCCCAGCAGAGTCGCCACCTGTCGACGTCGGAATTTTTGAGTGTCCCTTTTTGTTACTTGTTCTTTGGTGTTCTCATGTTAATGTGAGATTTGTTTGAAAAAAACAAGTGAAAAGGTCCGACATGTATAATGTCGATGATTTGACTTTAAGAGTCCCCAGTTGGTGTATTTAATTGGTTGCACCAACGCAACCGAAAAGGTTTGCACATTGACCCAGTGATTTGACACTGCTAGACGGGTCTGTGAAATCGAGATTCATTTTGGGTCCGGGGGCTTGATTATGCGGAGGGAAGGTGTTAGGCACCCCCCGACATCTATGTTACCATGGTGACAGCCACTCTTCAAAGAAATTGTTATATGAATGTGTGTGTTTGTGTGTGTGTGTGTATCAATGTGCAGTTATTTGAAAGTAATGTGACGCCTCGTTCGCACCTATATACACAAGGTTTGAATTTTATAGAAATATTTAATTTTAATCAAGATATATCAATGAAGTTTTGTAAAAGAAGTTTTTCAAACCTTGTGCTCAATAGGAATTGAGACCTTTTCATACTTCCATTTTATTATTACATGTTTGGCTTGTTTACTTTTATTTTCGAGATGCGAAGCACTCTTGAGAAAATAATATCTGACGATCTTAGTACTCCTCATGGGCATAATGACCATCCAAGGAAATTCAAACTTTGTAAAATAATGTACTGTGCCGCTTCTGCCTAAAAAATGTCCATCATGGGAGGCGAATCTAGATTCGAAGAAATCGAACTGTGATCACATGATTCTTAGGCTCACATGATACTGCAATTTGTATAGAAAGCAGTAAGCAGTTATATATATATGTAAAAGTTGTAAATATATATATATAAACATGATCAACCGCCACGAAGTAAACTCTAGGCCGGATAAAATGTAAATAAAGCTGTAAAAGCGATCAACTGCCATGAAGTAAACTCAGCAGATGAGTAATGTAAATAAAAGCTGTAAAAGGCCACGTAAGTGAACTCCGAACTGATGAAATGTAAATATATATATATATATATATATATATATATATGTACAGATATATATATATATATATAAGTAGTAAACGCACTGGATGTGAATCCAGGCTCATCGGATATGTCCGACAGCAATTATATATATGTATATATATATAAAAGCGATTAAACGCACTGGATGTAAATCCAGGCTCATCAGATATGTCTGACAATAGTTATATATATATATATAAAAGCAATTAAACACACCAGATGTAAAATCCAGGCTCATCAGACAAAGTCTGACCACAGTTTATATATATATATATATATATATATATATATATATATATATATATATATATATATAAAAGCAATTAAACGCTCCAGACCAAAGTCTAGGCTCAATCGAGGCATAACTCGATAATGTTAGTCCATATATGAAATATATACATATATAGGTATATATATAAAGACAGAAATGAAAACCACGGACCGAAGTCCGGGCAAACGCACACAACACGACTCTCAATGTGAATAACAGTGTGTGCTAATATGAGAAGAAGGCTTTATAGAATACAAGAAGGCTTATAGTGGGCTGCTAAAGTAGACTTCTATGACTTTAAATGGATAAACACTCAGCTCCCGTCGGATAAAAGATAGCTATATGTGAGCTAACTAGTGTTTAAAGATGAGGAAACACTCAAAAGATGTGTATGCAGAGTAAAATGGACAGGGCTTCCTCGCCTTTTTCCCTCCCTCTTGCTCTCAAATGGCTGACCCCAAGGCTTGTATATATAGACGGATGGTCGCGATTACATTTACTGGCGTACCGCAGCTTGTACTGCTGGTTGGTCGTGATGCATCCGAGCCTCGCGGGTCCCGTCGTCTCATAGTACGTGCACTCGTGCACTGTAATGTCCGCTCGAACTTGCAGAACTTCAATCTGAGCATCCGAACGAGGTATGTCAGACCTTCTTCAGACCGCTTATGTCGAGAGTTACGCAATGACATGGATTAGAGGTTGTACGAAGTCAGGAAGAGGGGTCTATGCCCATGGTCTTCAAGCTTCAAATTCTATCCAAAGTACTGTCACACGTAATAGTCACTCGGGATTGTCAATCCTCAGTTCTTATGGTACATTGGTTGATGTATGTATGTATAAAGTGTTGAGACGACGTACCATTATCGAAGGAACAAGATGACGTTTGATTCCTCGCCGGGGTTATCGCCAGTTTGAGTTGAAAGTAGACGTTGCTCAGGGTTACAGCTGATATTGGACTACTTGTTGGTATGCCGTGATATCATCTTGTTGAGATGGTAAGATGACGTTGTGACTCCTCACCGGGGTTATCGCCGGTTTAAGCGGAATATAGACGTTGGTCAGGGTTACATTTGAGATTGGACTGCTGCTTGTTTGTATGTCTCACTGTCATTAGTGGGTGTTCCTGTCTGCCCGTTTGTTAACTCCGGGTCTGAGGTGCGTGTGCCTCGACAGGATGTCTGGGGTTGAAGCTGATTGCATATGTTTAAAACAAGCATTTCAGGGGTTATCACCGGAACTGCAATGACATCTCTTGGGGCTATCACCAAGGATGGGGTTGCTACTCCCAGTGATGTCTCTGGGATTGGAACTGAGCGTCACGGTGTTATTACCGAGACAGAACTGTCATCTCCGGTGTTATTGCCGGTCTTTTTATATGCATATCTCGGGGTTATCTCCGAGATTGGAAATGACATTCCCGGTGTGTGTTCCGGGGTTTGAACTGATGTTCTCGGTTTGTGTTCTGGATTGGAAATGATGTTACCGGTTTGTGTTCCGGGTTGGAACTGAACTTTCGGTAGTATCCGAAATGGATGTAAGCTGTCTTCCAGGGTTATCTCTAAAAGACGAATCTACCCTCCTGCAATGTTAGTAATAGGAGCGCAGAAAATTTCGAGTGTCTACAGTTTGCATAATTAATAAGAAGTGTTTTAATATAAGTGAAGTAATAAATGAAGTTGTTATCTTAAATCTCCATAACCTGATTTTCAACTAGTGGTAGTAGTAGTAGTTTAATTATATATTTTAATTCACAACATTAAATCGATTGTTTAAATAAAATTAGTTTGGTTAAGAACTAGTACTTGGTGATTTTTATTAAATAATTCCTCTTGGGAACGATACTCTACTTTCACTTTATTACTTGTTGACCGTGTATACTTGCACGAATGTTTTGATTGCGAAATCAATCAACAAGTTTTTGGTGTCGTTGCCGGGGAATTAGTTTAATAATATTTTCAAATATTACTTTTTAATCAAATTAGTTTTAATTTAAATGCTTTTTATTATTGTCTTTGATTCTCTCTCTATTTTTTTCTTTCTTTTTAGGTACCATGGCGGAATTTAATTATCAATGGTTGTATACGAGAATGACTCAGCCAAGGGGAGCGGATATTGATGGACTCGCGACACTTTCTGCATTGTCAGCACAGATTGAGACACTTTCGAGGAGGTTGGACGCTTTTGCAGTACAATATCGTCAAAGTGTGGTTGTTACTTGTGATTATTGTGCTGGAAATCATCTAAGTCATCAATGCACCACCAGTTTTGAGCCGGTACCGTATGGTGGTGATTACCCCAACAATTATGTCTATCCCAACAACTATCAACAGGATTGGGGGTATCACCTAGATTTTTCATGGAGCCATACTCATCAAGATCAATTTTATGCTCCAAGTCCAACATACCCACCCGAGTTCTCATGTCCACCTCTACTGCAATAGGAAGAACAATAAAATTTTTGGAGGAAATTCTATTTAAGTTCATAGCTTCAAGTGAGGAAAGGAGGATTAATCAATAGATATCGAGTAAAAAATTTGTGAACCAGATGGAAAAGCTACTTAATGCCTCAAACATTTGTCCTCAATACACTTGGCCCTATGACATGGATTTTGAGACTGATAGTGAGCCCGAACCAAATCTGCAACCGGATGTGCTAAATGATATAGATGTTGAAAGAGAGGAGACACTTGGGGACCAATAAAAGGAAGTCGGGGAATATCTAACTTTGAGTTCAAACAAAGATGAGCCAATTTTGATTGTGACCCATGTACCTTCTCCACTAAAGTTCAAGAATCTGGGAAGTTTTGCAAAACCATGCCCAATTGCCAGTCGTGTCGTCAGTAAAGCTCTTTGTGACATAAGAGCTAGCAAAACTTTAGAGCCATGGTGGGATGAGAAAGGGATGATAGAAGAGGAACCTGTTGTGTTTGACAAGCATCCATGCCATAATTTGATCACAAACACAATAGGGAAAGCACCTAGTGGTTTGCCGTACTTAATGGGGATCCTATCTAAAAAGATCATGCCAGGTGACTTAAATTTAATGGTCATTACAAATGGTAACCTCCCAAAAGAGACATTGTTGTTGATGGATGAAGGGTTCCTAAATTTTCGTAGAGGAATTGGATAGAGAATTGAAGAAGTCGGGCTGAGACTATAAAACAAGCCCTTATTGGGAGGCAACCCAAGTTTAATTTTTATTTTTAGTTTTTATTAGGTTTTATATTAGTAGATTTGAATTTGCATTTATTTAGGATTTAATAAAATTGCTTCTATTGTGGGTTTACAGGTTATTCAAATCAAATTCAAGTGTGGGGCCCAATTTGTTCCATGTGCCATGCTTATTCTCCAAACTTAGCGGACAAGGAGAAAGATTGCTATATTTTCAGGGAAGTCCTCTCATTTACTTTTTTCCTATTTCAGCCATTGAGGACAATGTCTAGTTTAAGTTTGGGGGAATTTTAGTGACGTATTGCATATAGTTAGTTATTTGCATTGTAATTCATTATTTTTATGTGTTAGCATTGTGTTCTTGCATTTAGTGTGCATATAATACATAGTAGTTAATTGAATATTCATATATGTGTTGCATTAGTATGTGTTTATGTAGTATAATTTCATTTTTTTGCTTGAATCTATGCGATCGGTTGGTGTGGTCTTAGCTCGGCCTATGATATGATTGGTTTTGCATGTTATCTTGAACAGTGTTGATAATTGATGATGAGTTCTAATTTTAAACATGAAGAAAATCTGAGCTTATCTAAAACTTATGTAGCCGGTTAGCACTAAAAGTTTAACTATTTTAATCCACTTGGTTCAAGGGTTTCATAATTTGTTTCTGAGGAAAAATCTTGGTTAAAATTTAAGGAAATTAGTGAACTGACGATAAAGGTTGGAATGGCGTAAAAGCTTGAGTTTGGGGGAATCTATGGGGTATATATATACAAAATATAAAAAAAAGGAAAAAAAATAAAGAAATGATGAAAAGAAAGAAAATAGAAAATCCAAAAAATGAATAAACACCGTGGCATGCTTGTCTAGTTTTGTGGCCTTTGTTACTTGAGTAAGTAAGCCCGAGGGGATTGTCTTTACACCTAGCGTTCTAAGGTCTTAATGGTCTGGGAGTCGTTGGTCGAAAGCTCGTTAAGGTAGCACTGAAAAGCCTAAGGGAATAAGACATTGAACAATTAAGAGAATTATAAAAGAAACACGAGAAAGAGCAAAAATGTCCTCGTGATTGAATAAAAGTATAAATAAATCATGTATTTACCCTAAGACTTGGTAATTTCTTAGTTTTAATCAGAGTTATCATGTTCATAAAAGTAATTGAATTGGAACTAAAATTTTCCTTCTAAGAAGTTTGTTATGTGATTATTTTGAACTGTGGTTGGTTAGAATGGTTAACAGGCACACATGCACAACATGGGTGATGACAGGTTTGGATTGACTAATTGGTTAGAGTTATGGACTTTAACTTGATTGGATATATTGTTTGAGTATCATGGGTATCTTTGAGACCTGTTGCTATATATCATACTGATTTATTACTAGGTTCGTAGGTATATTAGGAAGTAGATCATGCATATGCATTCATGTAGTTGAGTTGGGTTGTTTATTTTTAGTTCTTTTGTGTTTTTGCTTGAGGACAAGAAAAGATTTAAGTTTGGGGGTATTTGATGAGTGAGTTTTATACCCATGAATTGAGTGCATTTGAGCTTAATCTTTTGAAAGTTTTTAAGTGTTTGTGTCTATTGATGTATGTTTTATGTTGTTGTGTAGGAATTGAGACAAAAGTTACTTGGATCGACGTTTGGGGTTACTAGATTAGTATTTTCGGCTTGCCATTTATGTGACGCCCCCAAAAAAGGTATACCTCACCCATCTTGAGTCGCCAAATACATGGTACAAAATTCAAATACAATTTAATTATACAACAGTCGTGTAAAATATGACAAAACATAATCTAAGAGTTTGAATAAGAATATTGTCATCTAGACAATATCCACACTCAATGGAGTCCTTATTACATTTATTGTCACACTATTTAACAGAATAGTGAGGACTACTAATGCTATCATCTGGACCGTCACTCCGTTCCCCGACTCATCCCAGCTATATTCTCATTTCTTGAAGAGAACAGTGAAAGAAAGGGTGAGCTCAACTAGCCCAGTAAGAAATATTATGACTAAGATAATGCAGAATAAATTATCATTAGCCTTCAACAATGTTAAACTAATAAAATACAATAGACATCAAGTTTAATTGCAGCGGAACAAGCAATCCATTAGAAGAGTCAAGTAGAGCATAAAATCTACTATCTTCTATGATTTAAAAAGTTGTTCATCAACTTTATCGCTGAGACTCAGCTTAATAAATAAAATCGAATCATCCTTGCATCACAGCCAGGGATATTTATGTAATCATCAATGGTCATGACTATACCGAATAATCCCTGATCATAATCACACCAACAAATGTCCATCAATGAACTACAAGTCAATGAGGACTTTTAATACATCATTCGTCACATTACGGTCATGATTATACCGAATAATCCTTGGTCATAATCATACCAAGTCCATCTATCCACATAAGCCACAGATGACTTTCATCACAATATAAGCATCAAGATGATGACAATGACATAATAATTCAATAAAACAAGTTCAAGGATAAATTTTAAAGATTTATAATTTTAATTTATCCTGAAATCAATAACGTCCAAATTGTCAACATGATACTTCTTTGTGGAGTAAAATTCAAGAATGCTCAGAAGAATATTTCCATGAAAAGATACTGGATGAAGCGCAAATATCAAGGATATTCCACTAATTTCATGGAGTATAGAAGCCAAAACGTTAACCAACTGAGTATAATAGAATATATGAAATCGCAAATGGATTTTTGCTCGCCATGCGGTAATCCACGTAGACAGATCATTTCCATAATTTAATAAGGAATGAATACGAAGGATCATTCACCACGCATGCAAAGAATCCAATCCACATAAAAGTTATTCCAATGTAATAATAAAGAATGGAATAATGAAGAATTCACCAGCGTGCATAATCCGCATGGATAGGTTATTCAACGAATAATAAAGAATGGAACCATATCATGCGTAACACTTATGCATGTGATATTCCAACAAAATAATAAAGAATGGAACCGGTCATGTGTAATCCGCATACAGATGGGATATTCCAAATGAATAATAAAGAATGGAATAACAATGTAATTCACCAAGCATGAGATAGATCCTTACAGACATAAAAGTTATTCCAATGAGAATAATAAAGAATGGAATAATGAAGAATTTCACCATGTATGCAGATTTACTTGGCATAGATGGGTTATTCCAACATAATAATAAAGAATGGAATAACAACCCTTACGAGTATTGAAAGAAAATAACTCTCTTCATGAATACGAAAGAATAATACCCCTTACCTTAGAAG
This sequence comes from Panax quinquefolius, assembly GCA_020205615.1. Lineage (NCBI taxonomy): Eukaryota > Viridiplantae > Streptophyta > Magnoliopsida > Apiales > Araliaceae > Panax > Panax quinquefolius. The sequence continues at coordinate 46,387,395 of CM035152.1, read as the reverse complement.
AAGATTAGATACTGGAATAGTGAGGTATTAGACTTCTCTTCTTCTTTTTCTCTATAATTTCTCTCTATAATAATTGCTCTATAGATTTAGTGAATTGGTGAGAAATGAAGGAAGAATGAGCTTCTATTTATAGGAAATTATAGTTTCGATAATTGCACGTTTTGGGGCTCAAAATATTACAGTATAATACCTTCCTCTTTTCCTTAATTTTTAATTTAGTCCTGCAAGTATTATCAAACTTGCACCACCTCCCCTAATAGTAAATAATGTAAATTAATAGTAAATCATGTGAATCAATAGTTCTAGACATGAGAAAATACGAATTACAGTATAGTACCTCCATCTATACCTCTATTTTTAACTTAGTCATGCAAGTATTATCAATCTTGCACCAACTCCCCTAATACTAAATGAATGTGATTCAATAGTACACATATGTGAACAAATTGTTATAATCAAGTGAATCAATAGCAATTAATTGCTCATTTATCCTAAGCATCATCTTGATCGTGGTCAAGATAACTCCCGGACATCAATTAATATTGAAATAAATGTCGATTTTCACTAACACTAATAATTCCAATACAATGGAACTATCAATTTCATCTTTAATCAACACGAACGTATTCATCATTAATATTATAATTCACAATATTTAACAACCGTGTCATTCCCGAGGAAGAGGGGCTTTCCGATAAGGATTTCTCCTTATTCGCAAGCAATTAGATGACCAAACCTCTCCTCGATGTGAGAACTTCTAGACATTGTCAATATTGAAAATAATAATATGAATAACTTTCATAGTCTCAATTATTGATTTAATAATATAACATATTATACGAGATGATCATTGTGACAATAATTGAATCAAAAATATGAGAGATATGATGCAACAATTCATCAGTAGCAATAATTGAGTATAACCGAGTGACTTCTCACATAAGCATCAATAATCAATACCGGTGTGCTACTATGCAACCACGCCAGACATCGTACATTTCTTTACTCTTTGGGTAGTTCAACGTTTTAACGGTAACACTTTCGCCATTATTTTTAATAAAAGATAATTCTGTCATTTTCTTACTACAAAAATACTTCTGTTGTGGGGTCCACCAATGATTGTGCTGTGGTACGAATATTTCCTGTTAAAACGAATATTCCCCGACCAATCGAATATTATATAACCACTTGCTTACTTTGCAAAATTTGTAAATATTACCCACAATTATAACATTATATCAAATCCATACCATAATGTTAAAAAAAATATTTCGAGAAATTTAAATCTTTATTCATAAAATCTGGGGTCGCACAATTTACATAGCAGGCACTTCAGATCCATTTTTATCATTGCTCCAACCTTTATTTTGAAAACTTCAAAGAATGAAAGTTGTGGATCTACGTCTCCTCTTTTTGAAACATCTTGAATCATCGAAATCGAAGTTCGGGCGAAGATGTTACGACCATTTTCCCAAAAGAAGTCAGAGTAGAAAACTTTCAAAAAAGAGGCCAGCGCTGGGGAGCCCATTTCTAGCTTATTTCCAGCGCTGGGGCACTAGGGGGTAGTTTTTCAGCGCCATGAGCTGTGCTGGGGCGCTGGACTTGGGCCTGGTCAAATTGGGACACGTTTTGGGGTGAATTTTGACACTTTTTGACTCCAAATTTGATTGGGTTTCCTCTTAAGCTAGAAATTGGACTTGTAGCCTATAAATACGTGATGGGAGGAATAGAATAAAGGGGATTAGATAAATTAGATGAGATAAAAAAACTCCATTAGATTAGAACATGAACCCTAGTTTATATTGGATTGTTGGAGATTGAAACAACTTGGGGATCATTAAAGATAAAGAGAAAGAGCAAGAGGGGAGCATCAGATTTGCAGACAACAGATTTCATTATTTCCTCTACTTTTATTTTTGTCTTTTAATGTTTATTCAATTGTGGATTCTTGATTTTAATTCAATAACAATGAACTAAATTTCTTGTTTAAGATTGCAATGAATCTTATTGCATATCTTATTTTAGTATGCTTCTCTATTAATTACTGTGATCTATTCTATGAATTATCTATTATGATTGTGTTTAATTGTTTAATTGTCTAGCTAACAATTACCATGATAATTTATATGAATTCGGGAGATGAAATATAAATTTAGATCTGATCATAATAGCATATGATTTTGTTTTCTGCATGACAATGGAATTCATGATTTGTGTTTAGGATAGGGATGCCTTTACGCCGCATGTAATCTAATAAGGGAACATGTGCTTTAAATCCTCTTTAATTGTAATTCACATAGGAATATATTGAATTAGTTAATTTGGGTGTTTGATTCAATTCTATCAACTGTGGATTTGGATTAATATGTTTGTGATGCATCGGAAGGTGGTTATAAATACTAATAACTTCCTAATTAACAATCCAGAATAGTGAGCATAATTAATAAGAAGTGTTTTAATATAAGTGAAGTAATAAATGAAGTTGTGATCTTAAATCTCCATAACCTGATTTTCAACTAGTGGTGGTAGTAGTAGTAGTTTAATTATATATTTTAATTCACAACATTAAATCGATTTTTTAAATAAAATTAGTTTGGTTAAGAACTAGTACTTAGTGATTTTTATTAAATAATTTCTCGTGGGAACGATACTCTACTTTCACTTTATTACTTGTTGACCGTGTATACTTGCACGAATGTTTTAATTGGGAAATCGATCAACAAGTGTTGTACGACAGGAAATAAAGAACTCCGTTATGCCAGGAAGAAGTAGGAGAACGTCAGTTGTTAGGTCCAGAATTGGTGCAACAAACTGTCGAGATCATCAAGGTTATTCGGGCAAGATTGATAGCTTCACAGGATAGGCAAAAGAAGTATGCCGATCAATACTGACAAAATCGGGAATTTAACGTCGGTAGTTTTGTTTTCTTGAAAGTTTCTCCCTAGAATGGGAAAATCTGGTTTGGTAAAAAGGGAAAAGTAAGCCCTAGGTTTATAGAACCTTTTGAAGTGCTATGACGAGTTGGTGAAGTGGCGTATGAGGTAGCTCTACCTCCGGAATTAGATTATATTCATAATATTTTCCATGTTTCAGTATTAAGACCATATAATGCCGATTATAAACATGTTATAGAATATGAACCGTTACAGTTTGAAAAAGACTTGTCTTATGAAGAAATTCAAGTTCAAATAGTTGATAGGAAAGAGCAGGTTCTCAAAAACAAAATGATACCTTCTGTTAAGGTAATTTGGAGGAACCACAATGCTGAAGAAGCTACGTGGGAACTTGAAGATGTTATGATGGAAAATTATCCTCAGTTATTTGTTTAATTCTGGTATAATGATTTTGGGGACAGAATCTTGTTAAGGAGGGAAGAATGTAACAAAAGAATTTATTGAGTCGTGATTCTAGGGATAGAATCCTTTTAAGTAGGGAAGAATGTAACGAACGAGAATGTTGTAGTTAATTTTAAATATTTATCAAATTAAATAAATATTTAATTGATTTATTTATTTATTGAGATAAATAAATAATTGATGAAATTAATGGTGTAATAATTTAGTTAAAATGTGTTATAATAATTAAATTAATGAATGGTAATTTTATGATTTGAAGATTTAATTTAATGAGATAATTAAATTAAATGAATTATTAAATAATTATAATGTTGTTCTAATTTAATTTAATAATTAAATTAGAGATTTATTAGCTTGTGGAATAAAATTATAATTTATAATAGAAATTACAATTATATGACAAATGTTAATTTGAATTATGAATTTAATTAAATTAGTTGTATAATGGGTGTGACATAAGAACTATATAATATAAGTATTATAAAAATAAATTAAGGGGGGGGGGGGGGAATTTTAGTGTGTTGCCAAACATGGCCTTGTGGCCTTTCGCATAATATAACTGATGTAGCTCTTTATTTTTTTTAACTGATGAGTACGTGAGATATATACATCAGTTTATTTGGTTTTGCATATTATTTTTCCTAAGGTTAAGAAAAGAGGGTTAGAAAGAAAGAAATACAGAGAAAGAGAGAGTGAACAAGAAAGAGAGTTACAGAGAAATTGAGGGTTCTTTGTGAATTGGAAATCAAGGGAAAAACTTGCTATCATCTTTGCTAGTGTAAACAAGGGATTAAATGTATAATTTATTTATAATTTTAAGTTTTGGTTTTGTAATTTTTATTCTCTGTAATTAATTTTGTTGGATTATTGTTTAAAATGTTGAATATATGAGTATATAATAATTCATGGAATTTTGTTTGAAGAAGAAAATGCAAGTTTATAGTGTTTTATGTGTATAAAAGTGGCTTATTTTAGACTAAAATTGATGTACAATTCTTGTTATAATCTGTAAATTGATTATGGATTTATGTTAGGATGTCAAGAATCGAAAAAAAATGTAATTGAAATGGTTTAATTTGGTTAAGAAATAAAGATTTGGTGGTTGGATTCGTTAAATGTGGTAAAAATAGAGAAACTAGTAAAAATATGGTTTTTAATCCTCTAAATTTGGTTATGTATGTTTTTTAGGTATTAAAATGATTGATTGTATATATTATGTGGCTTTGGTTAGTTTTATAATGTAAGGGTTTGTCTATGTTGCTGTAGAATTTGGAGATTGGAATTTTTGTATAGAACAAAGTTTGAGTTCGTGTTTTTGGAAAACTGAATTTGGAGTCGAGAATGCCGTCTTGCTGCTTTTTGAAACAATTGTCGTGCTACCGCTTTAGGGCGCATCTGGATCCAAGATTAGTTAGGGCGCGTCAGCGCTAGTGGTCAAGCATACCTAGTAATGAACTGTTAATAGTATAGCTTGGGGAATGTTAACCTATCTTGTTTTAATGATTGTAGAGAAACCTAAAACATGTTATAAGATATAATAGCATATTTCAATCACAAAGTTGAAACTGTAAGTTATGAATTAATAAGTTGTGAAAGTTCGTAATGTGATGTCATGAGAATTGGAGTTGTTTTTCAATCACCATGTTGTGTACTATAATATATTTAGGAGTTCAGGTTCATGGTACGTGAATGATTGGGATAATCAGATCTTAAGTTAAAGATTATAGACTTGACTAAAACAAAAAGTAAACCAATGAAGTTAGCGTTAATATAACTAATTGGTATTGTGGTTCTAATGGTATATATAGGGTATTTGGCAAACGTATGTTTTAATTGTGTAACTTACGCACAAAACAATTTCCTAAACCTTATATTTATGTTAAGAAAGCTTTTTGGTTCTATCTTGTTTGTGTTTATGCAAGCTCTTTTATTCTAATTCTTTTAAATTGAGCAACTTTCGCATTCCTAACTTGATATCGTTATGCAAGTTCCTAAAACTTTAATCTTCTATTGAGCAAGTTCCTAACTTTTGTTTCTTGCCATTCCAAAGCATAAATTGTTCAAGTTAATTGTTCCAGATGAATTTTCTAACTCTTTTGGATGTAATAATTCGTATATTAAATGTCTATTCAATTGTATATTGTTAACATTCAATCTTTGACTTAAGTATTGTTGTTCAATCTTATATTATCGTGTTGAACCTTCGAATAGCTAATAAATCTTTATTGATTGGACTAATCTATAATTGATGAGTGTTCTAAAATTCTAGAATCACTGTTATGCTCTTCCAAACTAAACATTGTTTAGCGCAGAAATCCTAAAGTCAAACTGAGATGAACAACCCTAATATAGGGGATAATTTACGCGTTAGAGTTTAGATATTTGTGCACAATACTTCGTACGAAGGGCTAATCCCCCTAAGTACGAAATAAATGGTATGTATAGTCTAATGACTATTAAAGGTTGAGGTAGAAATACCTAATAACCTAGGGACATAGTTTATTGTCTTAAGACCCTCAGATATAAACCTCAAACTTGTTTATTAATCTTGACTCGAAGAACAAGTTCTTAATTATTCAGTATTCATTCCTTACACCTATGTTATTGCTTTTTTTATCATTATATTAGTGAGCAATTATTTGCTCACTCTTGCATTTACACTGCAGCTAAAGTTAAGAAAGTTGACGAACCGTCTTCTAGCAAAGGTAAGGGAAAGATGTCCAAATGATGAAGACTTGTTTGATTTTATTCCGCAGACTTATCTAATACTTTAAAGTTAGATTACCTGGGATTTTTTTTATGTTGATGTAACCCTATAATGGGGAGGATTATTATTTAATTTATTTAATTTATGTATTTATCCTTGATTATGGGTAGTTAGAAGTAATTATTTTGGATAGTGAGCACAAAATCCAGAGGGAATAAAGTACCCAGATTTGGGGGTGTCACAACCCCGAGAGATCAAGTCAAACCCCGAAGACAACTCCAGGGGATCAAATCCAAATCTCAATGACAATCCTGGGAAATCAAATCAACTTTAGAAATAACCTTGAAGACAAACAACAAGCCAACCTCAGAGATAACCCCGAGGAAGACAGATGCCACCATGTCAAGTCCAGAACTGACCCGGGAGAGCAAAATAGTAATTTTACCAAATCAAAATCAATTCAGCCAAAATCACTACAAAGGAGGTCGTACAAAACCATAACGTCAATCCCGAGTGAAAACTGTACAAGATCAGCTCAACACAGACTGCAAAAGCTCGAAGATCTAGTAATGGACCCATCTTCCCAGATTGAAAAAATGCCAAATCTCATGTCATTGTGTGGCGCTCGGAAAGGGCTTTTCAAAAATGTATAACATGCCTCCATTGGATTCTCGGATTGAAAGTTATGAAAGTTCGAGCGAGACAAATACGTTAGCTAGAAAGTGCATGTATTTTGAGACGACGGGACCCACGGGCCCGAGGCAACATGAGTAGACCTGGTACTGTCTCTTGAGTAGAACCATGGCTACTTTTGTCTAGAAATAGACCCCCCCAATCAGCCAAAATGAAAAAAAGAAGAAAACATAAGGAATTCTATCTATTTCAGCTCTTGACCCCTCCTATAGTGTTCCAAACTTTGATATTCTTTTTTGTAAACACTTGTATACATATATACTACAACATATCAAATTTTAACCGGTGGAAACGGAGTTTTTAAGCTTCAAAAGCATTTTAAAGCGCTCCTGGCTACACACTGTAAAATTCTTTCAGATCTGAAGCTTTTACTCGCTTTTCTCTCTCTCTCTCTCTCTCTCTCTCTCTCTCTCTATATATATATATATATATATATATATATATATATATATATATATATATATATATATATATATGGCTTATGTTTTTTCTTAATCGAAATCCAAAGCTCTTATTGCCTTAAAATATGTATATATAAGTATATATATATTTACCATTTAGCATGGATTGCTAATCTATGACTTTTTATCGCTTTAATATATATATATATATATATATATATATATATATCAAACAGATGTGCCTGGATTGATAATATGTGACTTTTTACTACTTTAATATATATAATTATATATATATGCTAAAATCGAACAGATATGCCTGGATTGATAATCTGTGACTTTTTATTGCTTTAATATATATATATATGGCTTAGTTTTGCCCGAATTGGAAATTTGAGGCTCTTAGTGCCTTAATATATGTAGATATAAGTATATATATATATATATTCGCTTTAATATATATGGGGAAAATGGGTATGCATAGTTGTGCATTTTTTTTACATAGTCAGTCAAAAACGACGTCGTTTTGACTTAAAAAAAACGCGGCTTCTCTCAAGGCTGGTAGCAAAGAACCCATCTGGCTCTTATTTCTTCTCTCTTCTGCTGCCTCTCTCCTGCTCTCCCCGCTGCCTCTTTCTTGCTCTTCCCATCTCCCAACTCGGCCATCTCCTCGCTCGCCAGCCATCTCCTCGCTCAGGCTTCCCATCTCCTCACGATAAATCCTTCGATTCATTGCAAGGTAACAAAATTAGATGTGGGTAGATGGATTTTCTTGCTTTAAGTGTTGAATTAGGCCTTTTGTTTTATATTTTGTGTTTTGGTTTTGAAAAATTGGACCTTTTAGGGCTAATATTTTTTGAGGGCCAAACCCTAGAATCTATAGATTTGTTTGTGTTGATAGGTAACTTTTTGATTTTTTGATTTATGAATATTGTTCTGGGTTATAGTGGGTGGTGTTAAAATAGAAAGCAGATCACATTTGTTCTACTATTATGGAGTGTTATTATTTGAGAATGAGTTGTAATTTGATGAGAAATTCCTCTTTAACTTTCTCTCTCCAAAACCTTCAAAATATTCCTGATCCCGTCTATTCTTCTCCTCCGTTTGCCTTGTTTCTTCTGTCTGTTCGCTGAATAATTTATTATGTACTATCTTTTTGTTTGCTTTTATGTTAGTTTTGTTGATTTTTTTAGTTATAAATTGTTTCAGAGATTGATCAGCTGGTTTTGTTTGATAACGACTCTTTAAAACTATGTGTTCATGGGCTTGACAACTTTTATGTACTACACTATATACATCTGCCTATTAAGGTGCATGTGCATCTTTCCGAGCTTCTGGCCAATGTTATCAGTTTTGCGGATCTATATACTAGGGTGAATTGAGTTTGATTATGTAAGCCATTTTGATTATGCTTATTAGATTTAACAGTAATGATGCTAACAGTTCTCCTCAGCTAAAGAGAGGTTTCTGAAAAAAATAATATTTTTCAGGTCAGTAACAATATTAGAAAGTTGCCACTAATTTTTATTGGCATTCAACATTTTTTATAAAGGATATGAGTATTCTTAAATTGCTTGGTATTTTAACTATTAATGTGAGACATTATTGACAAAGTGTATTTTTGAGTGTCAATATCATCATCCTTTTCTAAGGGAGGGAGACAATATATGGGATGGAAGTGCTATCCATTGCCTAGTAACTGGATACGTGAATTGCTTGCATAACAAAAGCCCATACACAGATGAAGATCCTAGTATATGGGTAATATGACCATACACCGATGAAGGTTAATTACACAAAAAGAATTTGTTTGTAATTTATTTATTTTTAAAAAATATTTTAAAAATACCTTCTGGAATTAGTTTAGTGGTTTTGAAGGGTCAATACCTTCTTGCATTTCTGTCTTGAGCAATTGAACTCAAGTATAAGCTCTCTGATTGGTGTTCCTGTTTCCTTCTTAAGTATAAGCTCCCTGTTTTATTTATTGGCAGAGACCTTAGCTTTAACAAGCTGGAAGGGGAGATACCAAATGATCTTGAAAGCCTATCAAATCTGGAGACTGTAAGAAATCAAAATTAAGGAAGATTTTTTAACTTGTGTAGGAATTCTTTCTAGTTGTTTGATATACATTTGTCATAATGTATCCAAGTGTGATGTCACACATGAATGTCACACATAATGTATCCAAGTTTTTGTTGGCCTGTAAGTTCTTTTCGCTGTATTTGTTGATTTGCTATTTCCCAACTTTTTAAATTTGTTCTTCTATTTAATATGGAAGCCCTGAGTTTTTTTTTTTAAATTCTAAAAGGAAATTCATTTTATTGGCCCTTCTCTGTTCCATGGTCATTTTGGGGAAAACCTTTTAGAGATTTTTGTTTTGTTTATAATGGACTTTGTACTGTTTGTAGGCCAACTACTGGTGGTGCTCCACTTCCTGCGCCAGCCAAGGCATGAATTTTGTGCTAAGGATTGTCAAATACAAACTCTGGTTACTTGTAAAAAATGTTCAAGAAAGCTCTATTTGAAGACCAATATTTTAGGGTAGCGTCGCTTGTTAGCATATAATATTGCACTTGTAGGAATTGTATTCTTCCTCAGAAAAGGCCTTATTTTTGCAGTTGTAATTGATTCTTTGAAGGATGTTCATAATTATTATAGATAAAAGGAGTATATTGGAATAAAGCAAATTCTTCAATCAAAGTTGCAAAGATATGTGAAACATAAGCACAACTAAAAGTACTATGTTTACCCATTTACTGATTTCAAATTGGCAAACAAACTACTGAATTAAGTACCTTAGTAAATTATCCTAAACACGCGATACAAAGACTATAACAAAATAGAGAGGGTTTTATCAACCATAATGGAAAATTCTGCATCTTATCGAAAAAAGATCTTCAACCAAAATTGGGGGTAAAAGTAATTAAACAAAGGAGATTAAGGGTCTATTAAATTGTTCATAGAAAATTTAGTAAGACAATAAAATACCGCACTCCATGATGATTTATCTCACATTCTTGAAGAAAAAGATAATTTTTCTAACAAAATAATAAAACCAAAAAGTAATGACCTTTTACTAAGCTAGAATCTTGAAGGTATAACCTTTTAGCTTGAAATTCACAAAGGCAAACAGAGCATCTTTCTCAAAGGCAAACAAAGGCAAACAGAGCTTGAAATTCACAAAGGCAAATAGAGAACCTTTTAGTTTTGTTTTGCACATTATTTGGAAGACTACAATCAAACATATGGGTATCCTAACAGAGTTCGGAACTTCATGAATGCTATGAAACTCAGATGCCAAGGAATACTTCTTATTAAGAATAGGGAATTGAAAATCATAAACCAAAATTTCCATTGCCGCAGAAAAGTATTCTAGATAAAATAAAGAATTATATCAGTTTTTTCTTGTCCCAAAAAAAAAGAAATGAATAGAAATACAACAGACTGAATGGATTTTTCTCGTGATGATTACTTTTAATATAGGGTATATGGTATCAAATAAAACCCTTGCAAATACATGTCGAACTTCCTGCAGACTACCTAAAGTTAACAATTCATTATCAATCTTACTAGCTTGCTTTGCTATAAATTTTTCTCTCTGTCCCTCTTCAACGCATTCAAATATCTTGCACACCCTCAAATACAGTTCGAGTGGGATAAAGACCTGTAAAAATGAAAGCAGACAATGATCAAGCTGAGACATACACACTTTCTACTAAAATTTATACTAGGGAATAACTATTACAATTAGCCATTCATTTGAATACAGACTACAAGGAATGAAGCAGTTACCAGACATATAATAGCTATTACTAGACATATAGGTACAAGGAATAATATGTAGCAACATCAAACAAATAGTCAAAATAAGAAGAAAGTACCTTTGGTGGTTTTGCCTTTTCCTTTATTTCCTTTCTCATTATCGTTGTCTTTGTTATGTTGATTTGCTATTAATAAACAACAATAAAAATAAAAATTAAATATTTATAATAAAAATAAAAAAAACATAACAAATTGAACTGTTTGTACCTAGTTTTGGACAAGTAGTCCTATAATGGTTGGCTTCTCCACACTCTCCACAATAACGATTTTGTTTACCCTTTACTTCTTGGACAAGTATCTCGAGCACCGTTTATTAGAAAAAATTTCAGGAACATGAATGAAAAAAACAAAGAAAAGATAAATAGCATAAACTACTTAATTAAGCAATTGAGTGTAAATGGCCTGCCGATGCCAAATTTTTAAAGGCACCACATATATTATTGTTAGATCTCCATGTTACAAAATCAACATCAAGGAGCAAGGACCCTCCCTATCCAGAGAAATAAATCTTGAATATTTTTGTTTTCACAATAACCGTATGCAATCAACAAGTGCTAATAAATAACCAACTCTCAAAAGACCTAAATCTCATCATATTGCCACCATATGTATCATCATTACCGAATGAATGAGCAACATCGAATTGACACTAAATATGTAAACCGCCATATTGCTTTCTCTTTTTAACACCACCCACTATAACCCAGAACAATATTCATAAATCAAAAAGTTGTCTATCAACACAAACAAATCTACAGATTCTAGGGTTTGGCCCTCAAAAAATATTAGCCTAAAAGGTCCAATTTTTCTAAACCAAAACACAAAATATAAAACAAAAGGCCTAATTCAACACTAAAAGTAAGAAAATCCATCTACCCACATCTAATTGTGTTACCTTGTAATGAATCGAAGGATTTGTCGCGAAGAGATGGGAAGCCTGAGTGAGGAGATGGCCGGCGAGCGAGGAGATGGCCGAGTTGGGAGATGGGAAGAGCAAGAAAGAGGTAGCGGGGAGAGTAGGAGAGAGGCAACATGAGAGAGAAGAAATAAGAGGCAGATGGGTTCTTTCTTTATCGACCTTGAGAGAAGCATGCTTTTTTTGTTTTTTGTCAAACGACGCTATTTTTGACCGACCGTAAAAAAAATTTTACACAGCTGTGCATACCCATTTTCCCCGATATATATATATATATATATATATATATATATATATATATATATATATATATATATATATGAACAGATGTGTCTGGATTGATAATATGTGGCTTTTTATCGCTTTAATATATATATATATATATATATTGATAGTTGACCGTGATTAAAATATTTGTTTTAACTGTTTATTCAATGTAAAGCTGTGATATTAATGTTTGTGGACTAGATTTATCTAAATCTAGCGATATTTAACTTTTAACCGGTTCAAAATTTGTAAAACTGGAACTATTAAGCTAGAATGACTTAGATTTATTTAAATCTAGTTTTCTTTCTAGTTTTTTTTTTTTGTAAATATTAAGCAACCACACATTCCTAGATCTGTATCTAGAGGAAACGAGAAGCTTGGCTACACGCATGCAAGGATTTAATTGATGAATCCTTTGTTTTGCGATGTTTAGATTAAATATTTATTTTATTAAAGTATATTTGTTGTACAGGCTATTCATATGATATTATGTGAGCCTAGGAGCCATGGGATCTAAGATCTAGCTAACAGATCTAGATCTTGTTCCTATGATGGACCCTTTTTAGTTATATAGCTAGCTTGTAAATCATGTGTGGTGTTCAGACATTCTTTGATGGCTTTCATGGCCATAGGGAGCTCGACACTTATATATATATATATATATGTATTATTTTGTCGAGGATGCTTTTCATCTCGAGAATAAAATCAAAACAAGCCGAATACAGAATAAAATAGAAGTATCAAAGGCCTCAATTACTATGTGAGCATAAGAGTTTGAAAACCTGTTTTCAAAACATCATTTCTATATATTTTGCTTAAAATTTGATTTTTATACAAATCAAACCCTTTGTATATAGGTGCAAAATAGGCATAGCACTACTTCAAAATAAAGCACTTAGGCCCAATTAACTGCACACACACACACACTTCAAATCATTAGGGAATTAAAAAGATGCGGTAACCGTGTTTTCACGAAAGTTGGGGGGTGCCTAACACCTTCCCCCCACTTAATCAAGCCCCCGAACTTTATGAATCTCGGTTTCCAAGGCCTATTAAATAGAGTCCAATAATTGGGCATTTTTCAAAACTTTTCAAACTCGGTTGAGTTGGTACAACCATTTCACTACTTCAAACTGGCGACTCTGAATTTTCAAATCGTCGACATTTTATGTCAGACTTTTTTGTCAAACTCTCCCTTTTAAACAAAATTCAAAACATATATAGAGAACATAAAGGGTAGAAAGACTAAAAGAGGAATTCCAAAAAGGAAATTTTTCCCAACGTCGATAGTGTATATATGTATATGAGTGTTTATAACTGAGCTTTACAAAGATTGAAGCAAGATTTGAGCTATTTCTCTCTTAAACTCTCTAATTTTCTCTATCATGTGCCCTCTCTCTCTCTCTCTTCTCTCTTGCTAAAAATGAGCTGGGGGATGATATTTAAAGACTCAACCAGCCGCGAGGCTACCTGCGGCAGTCATAGTAGACATGCGGCTGAGCTAGGTGGGCCATGTCGCCTCAAAGTATATTCCCTCGATCGATGTGTAGTCTGCTTGAAACCTCCATATCTTGCAATCGAGGAATCCGATTGAGATGTGCTATACTATTCTGGAAAACTCTTTTCGAGAGCTACGCAATGATATAGGAGTAACTTTTTCTGAATCTGGGAAGATGGGTCCATGACCAGAATAACAACTTCAAGTCTTCGTAGGCAGTCTGTTGAGTTGTCTTGTACAGTTTGCACTTAGGATTGATATGATGGCTCCTTGTGACCTTATCTATATGACGACCCCAAATCTCGGGTTACCTGACCCCCGAGTTTGGTTCTCACAATCCACAATATAAATAACATCTAACTAGCCATTCATTGATAAATATAAACATACTTATCATTAATTAATATGTTAACAACATCATCCCAGGTTATCTAACCTTAACATTACAAACTTACCACATGTGCCTTCAAATCGTTTTGTTCTTCGGTCATCTCATGTAACGCTCTCTCTGTTTCCACAACTCCTCCAAGAGAAACACTTTACTCCGGAGTTCCTGAATTTCTGCAGATTCTTTATCTTTTTCTCCAACTTTGGTCTTACTCTTTGACTACACCTTAGCTTCTTCGGACTCTACCTTCTCATCTTCATTTAGATACATTTCGAGATAATCATCATGATCACTCCTTAGATTCACCATAGGTTCATCTTTTCCCACTTCCTCAACTAACTCACTTTGCGTTGGCACCTCGGCTACTGGCACTGGTGCAACAGCTGCTAGCATCTCCGTACTTATTTCATCTTCTCCTGACATCCTACAATCATTTTAAATAACTTGATTAGTACTTCACCAGTACAAAATTCTCACACTATGCGTCCACATATCTCACTACCGATACACTTCGATAATCCCTCACTTAGTACTCTAAATGAGTATTCTCTATCTCGCTTATGGTTATAATCCTAGGGTTTTCCCCTCCCACTTAAGGTTTATAACCTACAACTCTGATACCAACCTGTGACGCCCCCAAATCTGGGTTACGTGACCCCCGAGTTTGGTGCTCACGATCCACAATATAAATAACATCTAACTACCCATTCATTGATGAATATAAACATACATATCATTAATTAATATGTTAACAACATCATCCCAGGTTATCTAACCTTAACATTACAAACTTACCCTTAGATATACAAAAAGGGTTATACCAAACATCAAAATAAATATACTCATTATAACTCTCCAGCACTTTGCCTTTGCCTTTGTCCTTATCTGCACCTCTGCCTACTTCGTTTATAACTGAAATATTATATTTAAGCAAGGATGAGCAACAAATTTACTCGATAAGTTAAAACATACAATAAAGTATAGGAATCAAGAATATTAGACTATCAATTCGATAGAATGTCACCAAAGTTCAAAAAACTTTGAAATAGCTGAAAAAATCGTTAATCAAAAACAAGTCATTCTCGCATCTTATGCAAAAAAATAATCCAATAGTGAAAGGGTACAACGATTTCAAAGTTTCAAAGATATTCAATTGAATAACAAGAATCAATTCTACGCAATAACAATGTGGATTATTTTCCAAAGTTTATGTTGAGAGACCCCATAGGATCTTGAACTTCTCGAGTAACTATCAAAGGTTTTGCTTTGAAGTACCCAGATGTATCAGATAACCATAAAGATTAAATCATACCCCTCTGCAAGTATAATAAGTGATCAGCTTTATTATACCCTATATTAAGCATAATACTTACACGCGTGCAACGACCGAATACACGACCAAAAGGTTCCCTTTATATAAAAGGTTATTCTTCTCAGTTAGAATTCGAATCACAACAATGGAATACTATAATTTCAATATCTAATCGCTTTTTTGATCTACCCGAAGTAATTGGCATTGATCTGTCAATAATAATTTAGTTCTCTTCTCGAACCTATCAAGTTTCAATAAATGTTTGTCTAGCCAAAATAAGTAGTTAAGACATATCTTAATGATATTCAACAATAGACAGAAATTAACTGTACTATTTAAAATTAATAATAACCTATACGGATGTGAATAACCAACAACAGTTATACCCAAAGCAGATACTCATAATCAATAATTCAATTTAAATTAATAGACATGCACTAACTGCAAATAATAAACAATAATTCTCAAACGTGGTGTAATCGGCAATAATTAACCATAACTATATTTAAAAAGATATAACGTGAGATTGAGCTACAGAAACTTGCTTTATGCATTGATTACTGCTACACAATATACTTATCTGCGTTTGAAAGACCTATAATGAACAATATCGGTCTCATAATTAGCACAATAATTTACAACATGTAACATTGTAATTTAAAGTCAATATATCTCCTAGATGCATTATCGCATTGTCACATCAGTGTTTATAACCTATATAAACACTTTTCAAGTCTAACTAGTTCGGTCTTGTTGGACTTCAGTCTGTTTTCAGTGTTCTAGTCACCCTATCCGATAATTAACACACTTATTTTTAATTAAATTTGGTCTCAAAGCTCCAATATTATTTTAGATAAGTAAAATATCATTTATATTATTTTTTGGAAGCTTTTAATAATTTTCAAATAATTATTATAATTTATAATAATTTTTCAAACACTGTAATCTTTTTTAAAATAATTTAATTACTGAATAAACCCATCATCATTAATATTTAATAATATTAAAATATTAATAACATACTTGTCAAAGTATTAAAGTTATTTATAATAACTTAAAATATTTTTAATTTACTAATATTCTCCTTAAATGATTTTTAAAATAATTAAAATCATTTTAAACCATCACCATTAATATTTAAATATTAATGAATTTGTCATCAAAATATTAAAATTCATTAATTATAACTTGAAATATTATTATATCATTTTCTCATTCTTAAATGATTTTTAAATCAATAAAACCATTTTTCCAACATTTATTTAATATAATAATTAAATAAACCTATTATCATTAATATTAAATTTATTAATGAAAATTCTCCAAAAATATAAAAATTACATTTCACAACTTCAAATATTTTTAAACACTTTATTCTTATTTTAAATGATTTTTATAATATTGAAATCATTTTTTCTAATTTATTTAATATACTAATTAAATAAACTAAATACCATTAATATTCAAATAATTATAAATATTAATGAAAAATATCGCAAATTATCAAAAGTTATTTTTCATAATTTTTAAAACCATTTTTGTAATTTTTAGAAATTTATTTCTATTTTTAAGCATTTTCTGGAAATTAAGAAAATAAATATAATTAAAATCGTCGCTGTAGCCTATAGCGACACTTTCTGTCGTTGTTGGTGTTCTTGAGCTGAAGAACACTAACATGCAGTGTTCAAGGGGTTTACTTTGACCACATTTAATTCTCATCTCAATATGTTTCTGGGCAAGCTTTAACCTTGATCTTGTAGTGTTTATGTAACACTACAAGTATTAACAATAATTTAGCTCATTACTTAACCTACATGCAAGATCCAATGCCCCAAAGTAGCTGTCAGAAGCTTTCTGGGCTTTCTGGGTTACTTAGAAACCCAGACAGCTTCGACTGCCTACTTTGTGGTTCGATTTTCTCCCAGTTCTGGTCATGATTCAAGTGGTCTCATGGTTCAAACCAATAGTTCTCATGTCAAGGAACATCTACATATCATTATCTCAATCCAACAACATCAAAATCTCCAGATTTGAACATGTCAAAAACAATGTTCATACACTTTCTGGAAATTCTAAAAAAAATAACTTCGTAATCAGATGGGCTACTTTGACCATCCACTACATCCAAAATATTTGTTGTTTAAGGGATCTAGAGGCATTGATTTAGAGTCCATCTAACAGGCTACAATCTAGATTCAATAACATCAACAAAACTCTTAACATCTTACAGATCTTGGCTTGACAAAACCTTGTCAGACACTGATATTGAGTTTTTGGGTTGCCCAGAAACTCTTGGTCATGCTCGGTCAACTTAGTTTGACAAAGAATAACTTGTAATCTGGATATTGAATAGCCATGATTCCACTTCCAGATCACAGTCCTCATGTAATACTACTAATCTAAAACTTAAAACAACACAAAGCAAAAACAGATAAAGATCTAAGGCTACTGACATATGCTTGTCAGGCCACTTTTAAGGGTTCATGGCAGTTTTTGAAAATATTGATTTTTAAGCCTTTTGATGCTATAGATCTATGATATAACATCATAGATCACCATGTAACATCCTCTAGCATGTATTAAAACACAAAAACACAACTTTTGTCTTAACATGTAAGATCAAAAATCAAGTTAGGGTTAATACCTTCTAGTTCAAAGCTTTGATCTTAGCTCTCCAATATGATCTTATGGTTGTTAGGGGCTCTACTAGTGACTGAATCACTTAGTATTTTCAGAGGTTTGGATGAGAGAAAAGTAGGTTGAGTGTTAAATATCAAATAAGCCAAACACGTGAATTTCTCTCTCTTGATCTATATATATTATGGTATAATGAACTTGGCTGAGATATTGTGGCTGATTTGTTGGAGTTTTAAGTCATATGGGTTAAAACTACAAATATGGTAAGATTTGCAAGCAACTTATTAAAGAATGTGACAAAAGGGTATTTTGGTCATTTTGCTAGTAAATTTAATGGCACTTTAGTAATCTTTTCCTAACCCTTAGCGTTTAACCCTTAGGTTATAACCCTTAGGGTTTAATCCTTATGTTTTAACCCTTATGGTTTAACCCTAAGGTTAAAAAAAAATTCTAGAATTTCTAATTCGGTTTTAAAATAGAAATTAAACTTTTTATTAGTAGGAATTAGGGTTTCCTAATCGTATTAGATTTCCTAATTAATCATTAGGGTTTACTATGTTTATACCATATCCGATTAATCATTGATCATAAATTCTATACAGTACAAACACGTACTCATCAATACAATTATTATAATTATATTTTCTACCAAATCACTATCTGTAACTAGGGTTAGGGTTTCTATTCTCTGTTATGCACAACTCTACTCTTATTTTCTCAGTCAATACACAAATTGACTACTTCTCTAAACTCGTATCACAGATACTCAGCACAATATTTATAGTCAATATCAATATTAAATATATAAAAAAATCAATCATAAAATTTTAATTATTTAAAATCTTGTGTTATCACATTCCCCCCTCCTTATAAGGATTCTGTCCTTGGAATCACTGCTTTCTTATTCTCAACAATCTTTTAAATTTATATCATCAATTCATTCTTATCAACACAATATTAATTTGTGTCTCATATACTAACCTGTGATTTGAATCTATAAAATGAAGTAATTCACAGCGATATATATCCAATATTACTCACGTAATTAAATTTCTAAACGAAATTGTTACATGTCACCACCTCTTAGACAGCTACTGCATCTTTCACCGTCATGTGGAATGAACGAGCCGTTGGTCTTCCTGACTGTATAGGTCCTCGAATCACCAAAGTTCCGTTGTTGGGTCCCTTATTTGTGTTTCCCTTCTCCACATTCTTCTTTGGACAATTCCGAACCAGATGATCTGTCGATCCACACGCAAAACAATTTTGTATCTTCTTCGGACTGGGACAATTGGGAGACATGTGTCCCTCTTGACCACAGTTATAGCAAACTCCCTTTTTCTTCAGACAAACTCCCGAATGGTTCTTTCTATAACTCACAAATGGCTCACCTCCCTTTTTATTCTATTCAGATTTGTTACCCGATTGGGTATTCTCGCTCCACTTTCTCTTATTCGAATTACTACCACCACTACTACCTCCATCATTTGTCCTCTTCTTCTTCTTCTCCTGATGATATCGGGATGCAGCTTCGCTTCCCCCTTCAGCAATTATCGCTTTCTCCAACAAAGCCGCAAACATATTGATCGATAACACAACTACTTTATTGAATATCCCTGGCTTCAATCCATTCTCAAACCTTCTCGCCTTCCATAGCTCCATATCCACTTGATGAGGTGCAAATCTCGCTACTTCGTTGAACTAAGCAGTATACTCAGAAATCGACATGTTCTCCTGCTTTAGTTCTAAAAACTTAACTTCCATCCGAGCTTGCATACTCGGTGAAAAGTAGTTCTCAAAGAACAACTACTTGAATCTTGTCCAAGTCACTACAGCTGTAGCAGCTCTCGCCTGATTAGTCTCTCACCAGTAATTGGCTTCTCCCTTTATCAAGTATATTGCAAAAGCTGCCTTTTTCTCTTCCGCTACTCTTGCAATAATGAATGATTTCTCCATTTCTTTCACCCAAGTTTGGGCTTCAATCGGATCCGTAGTTCTCTTGAATTTTGGCGATCTTACAGCTTTAAAGTCTTTAAAATTCGCCAATCTATTAGCTAGTTGTTCTCTCGTTCTTGCTCTTGCTGCTGGAGCTCTATTTTGCATAGCTTGGGCCAACATATCCACAAAATTCTCCATCGGGTTCGCTTAACCTCCTTCATTATTCACTGATTGCTCTTCTCTTTGATTTCGGTTATGTCGTTTAGGCGGCATGATCTGATTTAAATTAAAATCTTACATTAATTCTCTTTTTTGACACAAATTCTTATTAACAACATAATAAGAATTTAACAGACAATTTCTCATATATTTGTATATTTATTCAAATAGCACATATCACATTTAGTACTTGATACAATCACTATCTTTTTAACAAATATCAGGATTAACCAACACAACTTTACACAAAAAGTTGCAATTCTCCAACTTTACACAAAAAGTTACAATTCTCCAAAATTTACCTTAATATTCATATTGAAAATAAAGATTACATTCATACAAACATGTATATATATTTATATATGTTCACGTATCATTTTCGATATTACAACCTTTAATATCACATCCTACTACCAAAAGATACTATTGCTTATATCTAAGTTGTCTACCGTCCACACCCTTCACCAGTCTTCTTCTTACTGGGACACTTGTTGAATCCGGGACACATTCTTCCACATGAAAAACTGTAATATCCGAGATTTTCTATGTAATTTAAGAATTATCAATAAAGGAATTTATATGAAACTTTTGGGTGATTTCTTTTATTAGATGTATATGTGTTGTACATATATGTGTTATTTCAAGATATGTGATGAGATGTATTTAAATGGTTGGTTTACTTTTATTTAACTATTTAAATTGATTAAGTAGGGAATTATTTTATTTATTACGTGGGATGGTATTAAATCATGAGCTGGAGTTCAGAGCGGAATTTAGAGACGCGGACTGCGTATTCGAGTCTGGAACGTCGAAATTAGTCAGGATAAACGGTAATCATGAAAAAGTGTCATGGCTGACTTTTTGGTCAAAGTCAACCAATTTACTTTTTTGAGGAAAAAGTCAACTACAAATTTTAGAGGTGAATTTTGGGGGTTATGAGAATCAAAAGACTCTATCAAGCTATACATATATACACATCACTCAAACATCCTTTTCTTTTAAGAAAATTCCACAAAGTGGGTAAACATGGAGAGAAATTGAGAGTGATAGATAGTGTGGTAGTATTCTCGAGTTTTGTAGAGTCTAAACAAGCAAGTGAGGAGGATTTTCAGAAGCTAAACAAGAAGAAATTCACATCAAGTAAGCAACTCATGAACCTTTATATGTTTTCAAGGGAAATAGCTAGAAAATGCCTCTTAGTTGCTAATTTATTCAAATCATGGTAATTTAGTGAGTTTGTTTGTTGTAATATGTTCATATATGTTAGTAGATGGGATCTGGACAGTAGGAATCGAATCCATGCATGCTAGAATCAAAATCATAATTTTTGTCAAAGTTGGTTAAAAAGTGTAATATGTGATTTTTGAGTTTTTCGGACCCTTGGATTCGTGGTTTATATGACTCGATTAGCGTATGTAATAATTTTATAAAATAGTATGTAGTATGTAGTATGAAGTCTAATCTGACCCAAATTTTGTTAGAATCGGAGTTATAATGAGCAAGTTATGAAAATTGTAAGCAAGCATGTTCATAACAAAATCTGCAGAAAATCTGGAATTTCCAGATTTTTTCCAAGTATAGAACCAGTGCTGGCACATTTTTCTATGCAGTTGGTTTGTGGTCTTAGCATGATAGTTTCATGAATGTTATATTTTTGTAAAATACCTTGTTGTATGAAGTTTATTGTGTCCAAGTATCATGGTCATATAATCTGTGGATTAGTGGGAATAAAATTGCAAAAGTGGCTGCAAGAAACAAAAATTTGATGTCTTTCTTGGGATTTGTTAGGATCGTCTACCGGCATGGGAGCATTTTCGATCCAACATTTTGTACTTTAAAAATTTTGGAATAATTTGGAGTATTAATATAAGAAGATATGAAGGTCCTGTAAAAAATTGAGAATTTTTGGCCACACGGTTTGATAGTTATGGATTTTTCGGCTAAGGACACTATTTAAAAGATATTCGAATAACTCTCTATGTATAAGTCCAAAAATTACGAAATATTTACTGGAAGTACATGTATATAACAGGAGTTAACCCTGAAAATTTCAGAATTGTTGGAGCTAATCTCAATTTATGAAAATTCTGAGAATATTTGGCTATTATGGACTATTTAAAAATAGTAGATGGATTTAAAAATTTTTGGGAAAAATATATGTTCAGTGTGGGACTATATTCTACAAAATCCCAGAAAAAAAATATTTTTGGGACTGATTTGGTATTTTTCATATAAATGATGTTATATGGATAAATGAGTTTAATTAAATATGTGATGTCATAATTATGGAAAATGAGGTTTTTCGACTAGAGACCCTTAAGCATATTTTATGCAGATTTTTGATGGAGGTTTTGATCCGAAAAATGTCAGAAATTTATGTTTCCCAGATTCTTTTATTTAACCGTGTGGCCTATACGTAGCAACATGTTATGTAATTGAATTATATTTAAATACATGTGAGTTTAATCATCTTATTAAAATAAAAGGGAACCATTACACTTCAAAGTGGTGTTTGAGAACCAAATTGCTTAACGTGACATATGTGAATAGGTTACATGAAGGGCTAGTAGATAGCAGTAATTGTAGAAGACGTATCAGGCAAGTTTCCTAACTTTATTCACTTTATTGTAGTGAATGTAAGTTCCCTTAACTTGTACAATTTATCATTGTGTACATGTCTCTTATATTGCAAGTTATAACTTGTACAAATTTATATATAGTGCAAGTTCTATTGATGATTACTCAATTATTAATTCAGCTTTTTATGCCTTAAAGTTCTTAATTATTTATGATCTGCTTTCAAGAATGTGATCTGGCCATTTGTTTTGGTTAGATATTATAGATGCGAAATGTTGTATTATTTGAACTATTTCAAATTCATTGTAGCTATTTAAGTCTACAAATCCAAATTACTATGGTACGGTCTCGCATAAAAATAAGATGAACAACCCGGATAACGGGGTAACTAATGTCGGACATATAGTCCCATTTACGTTTATGCGTTTAAACTTTATACTTGTGCACAATGTAGGGTATGATAGGCTGATCACCTGGAGTACTTACAGAGACTGTTTACAATCTATTTGATTGTTAAACTATCTGATGGTTTTTGATGAAACAAAGTTATATTCAGCGTATTTAACAACCCTTAGTATGCTATTGAGAATTCCAGAACTCTTATCTTGATATTACAGTTTATCTCTTGATATTTATTTCAACTGTTGAGAAATATTCATACTAATACTTTTACTTCTGATGTATGTTTTCAAACTACTTTATATACTTGCTGGGCAATTTGTGCTCATTCTTGCTTAAACATTTCGATTAAAGTTGATATTATTTGAGGGCTCTAAAGGCAAGGACAAGGAAAGGCTAAGATGAAATGATGAGAGTTATTTATGTAATAAGTATATTTCCGCATATGATGTAATGTAGCGATAAACGCTAAGTTTAAGTTTCAGTTTATTAAAGGTTGTAAAGGCTTGGGACTTTATTTTGAATAAATATGTAATTGTTAATATTATTATTATTATTATTATTATTGTTAGAGTTACTTAGATAGATGATGATGTATTTTGTATCGTGAGCACCATATCCTATAATCGATGTTACACAGATTTGGGGGGCGTCACAAAAACACTTTCTCATATTCGGCTTTGGATAATGTAGGGAAATATATCCTTCCTGTTAGTAGTTGAAACACACGTTCTTTCACATCATATAATCTCCCAAGTGAGTGTTTCCGTAATTACCACAGACTTGCTTCTTCTTCGGGTTTGAATTTTCATAATTATCATCATTGTCGTTGTCCCTCTTTCTTTTATTGCTTTCTTTCTTCTGCTTGATTGTTCCCTCAGACGAT
Source organism: Panax quinquefolius (assembly GCA_020205615.1). NCBI lineage: Eukaryota > Viridiplantae > Streptophyta > Magnoliopsida > Apiales > Araliaceae > Panax > Panax quinquefolius. Next base: position 46,363,379 of record CM035152.1, on the reverse strand, counting down.
CCACCACCTTCAGCATTCATTCTATCCACGTGTGCCTTCAAATCGTTTTCTTCTTCGGTCATCTCTCGTAACGCTCTCTCTATCTTCCACAACTCCTCCAAGAGAAACACTTTACTCCTGAGTTCCTGAATTTCTGCAGATTCTTTATCTTTTTCTCCAACTTTGGTCTTACTCTTTGACTCCACCTTAGCTTCTTCGGACTCTACCTCCTCATCCTCATTTAGATACATTTCGGGATAATCATCATGATCACTCCCTAGATTCACCATAGGTTCATCTTTTCCCACTTCCTCAACTAACTTGCTCTACGCTGGCACCTCGGCTACTGGCACTTGTGCAACAGCCGCTAGCATCTCCATACTCATTTCATCTTCTCCTGACATCCTACAATCATTTTAAACAACTTGATTAGTACTTCAACAGTACGAAATTCTCACACTATGCGTCCACATATCTCACTACCGATACACTTCGATAATCCCTCACTTAGTACTCTAAATGATTATTCTCTATCTCGCTTATGGTTATAATCCTAGGGTTTTCCCCTCTCACTTAATTTTTATAACCTACAGCTCTGATACCAACCTATGACGCCCCAAAATCCAGGTTACCTGACCCTTGAGTTTGGTGCTCACGATCCACAATATAAATAACATCTAACTACTCATTCATTGATGAATATAAACATACATATCATTAATTAATATGTTAACAACATCATCCCAGGTTATCTAACCTTAACATTACAAACTTACCCTTTGATATACAAAAATGGTTATACCAAACATCATAATAAATATACTCATTATAACTACTCCAGTACTTTGCCTTTGCCTTTGTCCTTATTTTCACCTCTGGCTACTTCGTTCCTAATTGAAATATTATATTTAAGTAAGGATGAACAACAAATTTGCTCCGCAAGTTAAAACATACAATAAAGTATACGAATCAAGAATATTAGACTATCAATTCGATAGAATGTCACCAAAGTTCAAAAGACTTTGAAATAGATGAACAAATAGTTAATCAATAACAAGTCATTCTCGCATGTTCTGCAAAATAATAATTTAATACTGAAAGAGTAAAACACTTTCAAAGATATTCAATTGAATAACAAGAATCAATTCTACGCAATAACAATGTGGAATATTTTCCAAAATGTATGCTGAGCGACCCCATAGGATCTTGAACTTCTCGAGTAACTATCAAAGGTTTTGCTTTGAAGTACTCAGGAGTATCACATAACCATAAAGATTAAATCATACCTCTCCGCAAGTAAAATAAGTGATCAGCTTCATTATACCCTTTATTATGCATAATACTTACACACGCGCAACGGCTGAATACACGACCAAATGGTTCTCGTTATATAAAAGGTTGTTCTTCTCAGTCAGAATTCGAATCACAATAACGAAATACTATAATTTCAATATCTAATCGCTTCTCGATCTAGCCGAAGTAATTGGCATTGATCTGTCAATAATAATTGAGTTCTCTTCTCGAACCTATCAAGTTTCAATAAATGTTTGTCTAGCAAAAACAAGTAGCTAAGACATATCTCAATGATATTCAACAATAGACAGAAATTCACTATACTATTTGAAATCAATAATAACTTTTACGGATGTGAATAACCAACAACAGTTATTCCCCAAGTAGATACTCATAATCAATAATTCAATTTAAATTAATATACAAGCACAAACTGCGAATAATAAAAAATAATTCTTAGACGTGGTATAATCAGCAATAATTAACCACAACTATATTTGAAAAGATATAACGCGAGATTGAGTGAAAGAAACTTGCCTTCTGCGTTGATTATTGCTACACAATATACTTATATGCGTTTGAAAGACCTATAATGAACAATACCGGTCTCACAATTAGCACAATAATTCACAACACGTAACACTGTAATTTATAGTAAATATATCTCCTAGACGCATTATCACATCGTCACATTAGTGTTTATAACCTATATAAACACTTCTTAAGTCTAATTAGTTCGGTTTAGTTGGACTTGATGCATTTTGATTAATCTAGTCACCTGTCAAACAATTAACACACTTATTGTCAATTAAATTTGGTCTCAAAGCTCCAATATTATTTTAGATAAGTCAAATATCATTTATATCATTTTTTTGGAAGCTTTTAATAATTTTCAAACAATTATTATAATTTATAATAATTTCTCAAACACTGGAATCATTTTTAAATAATTTAATTACTGAATAAACCCATCATCATTAATATTTAATATTATTAAAATATCAATGACATACTTGTCAAAGTTTTAAAGTTATTTATAATAACTTAAAATATTTTTAATTTACTAATAGTCTCCTTAAATGATTTTTAAAATAATTAAAATTATTTTTAAACCATCACCATTAATATTTAAATATTAATGAATTTGTCATCAAAGTATTAAAAGTCATTAATTATAACCTAAAATATTTTTATATCATTTTTTCTCATTCTTAAATGATTTTTAAATCAATAACACCATTTTCCATCATTTATTTAATATAATAACTAAATAAACCTATTATCATTAATATTAAATTTATTAATGAAAATTCTCCAAAAATATTAAAAATTACATTTTATAACTTAAAATATTTTTAAACACTTTATTCTTATTTAAAATGATTTTTAAAATATTAAAATTATTTTTCTCTAATTTATTTAATATACTAATTAAATAAACTAAATACCATTAATATTCAAATAGTTATAAATATTAATGAAAAATATCCCAAATTATCAAAAGTTATTTTTCATAACTTAGAATAATATTTAAAACTATTTTTGTAATTTTTAGAAATTTATTTCTATTTTTAAGCATTTTCCAGAAATTCAAAAAATAAATATAATTAAAATCGTCGTTGTAGCGTATAGCGACACTTTCTGTCGCTGTTGGTGTTCTTGAGCTCAAGAACACTGACATGCAGTGTTCAAGGGGTCTACTTTGACCACCTTTGATTCTCATCTCGATATATGTTTACAGGTAAGCTTGAACCTTGATCTTGTAGTGTTTATGTAACACTACAAGTATCAACAATAATTTAGCTCATAACTAAACCTACTTGCAAGATCGATGCCCCAAGTAGTCGCGGAAGCTTTCGGGTTACTTAGAAACCCAAATGACTTCATTATCGCCTACTTTTATGGTTCAATTTTCTCCCGATTAAGTGTCATGATTCAAGTGGTCTCATGGTTCAAACCAATAGTTCTCATGTTAAGGAAAATCTGCATAGCATTATCTCAGTCCAACAACATCAAAATCTCCATATTTGGGCTGGTGAACACGGTTGAAAAGCGGTGTTCATATACTTTCTGGAAATTCTAGAAAAATGACTTCGTGATCAGATGGGCTTCTTTGACAATCCGCTACATCCAACATATTTGTTGTTTAATGGATCTAGAGGTATGGATCTAGATTCCATCTAACAGGCTACAATCTAGATTCAATAACATCAACAAAACTCTTAACATCTGACAGATCTTAGCTTGACAAAACTTTGTCAGACACTGATATTGAGTTTCTGTGTTGCCCAGAAACTCTTGGTTATGCTCGGTCAACTGAGTTTGACCAAGAATAACTTGTAATCTGGACATTGAATAGCCACGATTCCACATCTAGATCACAGTCCTCATGTTATACTACCAATCTAAAACTTAAAACAACTCAAAGAAAAAACAGATAAAGATCTAAGGCCACTGACATAAGCTTGTCAAGCCACTTTTTAGGGTTCATGGCAGTTTTTGAAAACATTGATTTTAAAGCCTTTTGATGCTATAGATCTATGATATAACATCATAGATCATCATGTAACATCCTCTAGCATGTATTAAAACACAAAAACACAACTTTTTTCTTAACATTTAAGATCAAAAATCAAGTTAGGGTTTATACCTTCTAGTTCTAAGCTTTGATCCTAGCTCTCCAATCTGATCTTGTGGTTGTTAGGGGCTCTCCAATCACTTAGTATTTTCGGAGGTTTGGGTGAGAGAAAAGTAGGTTGAGTGTTAAATATCAAATAAGCCAAATATATGAACTTTCTCTCTCTTGATCTATGTATATTATGATGAAATGAACTTGGCTAAGATATTGTGGCTGATTTGCTGGAGTTTTAAGTCACATGGGCTAGTTAGAGTGGTTCACCAACTACAAATATGGTAAGATTTACAAGCAACTTATTAAAGAATGTGACAAAAGGGTATTTTGGTCATTTTGTTAGTAAATTTAATGTCACTTTAGTAATCTTGTCCCAACCCTTAGAGTTTAACTCTTAGGTTTTTACCCTTAGGGTTTAACCCTAAGGTTAAAAAAATTCTAGAATTTCTAATTCGGTTTTAAAATAGAAATTAAGCTTTCTATTATTGGAAATTAGGGTTTCCTAATCATATTAGATTCACTAATTAATCATTAGGGTTTACTATATTTATACCATATCCGATCAATCATTGATCATAAATTCTATACAGTACAAACATGTACTCATCAATACAATTATTATAATTGTATTTTACCAAATCACTATTCGTAACTAGGGTTAGGGTTTTTATTCTCTGTTTAGCACAACTCTACTCTTATTTTCTCAATCAATACACAAATTGACTACTTCTCTAAACTCGTATCACAGATACTCAGCACAATATTGATAGTCAATATCAATATTAAATATAAAAAAAAAATATTCGTAAAATTTGAATTATTCAAAATCTTGGGTTATCACAATCCATAGCTGGATAACTGTTTTTTATGTTGTGTTGTCAGCATTCCTTTTTTTCCCTCTCGTGGTTATCTCCTAGGTTGAGGTGGCTTTTGCTTGTCCCTCAGGGTTGTCTCCAGGGTTTGAATGTTGTTAATTCTGTTTTTTCTCAGGGTTGTTTTCGAGGTTGATTTAATGTCCCACGGGTTTTCTTCGGGGTTTGATTTGATATCCCACGGGACTTTCTGTGACACCCCAAATAGGTATACATCACCCATTCTGAGTTGCCAAATACATGGTACAGAACTTAAATACAAACTTCATTTCTACAAGACGACAAAACGTAGCTGAGAGTTTTAACACGGATATTGTCTCGTAGACAGTATCCAAACTCAAATAAAGTCCTCATTACAATTATTATCACACTATTTTCTAGAATAGTGAGGACTATTATAGCCACCATCTCAGACCATCACTCCATTCCCCGACTAGTCCCTGTTATATTCTCATTTCCTGAAGAGAACCATGAAAGCAAAGGGTGAGCTCAACTAGCCCAGTAAGAAATATTATGACTAAGATAATGCAGAATAAATTATCGTTAGCCTTCAACAGTGTTAAACTGATAGAATATAATAAAAAAAATAAGTTTAACTGCAGCGAAATAAGCAATCCATTAGAAGAGTCAAGTAGAGCATGATATCTACTATCTTCTATGATTTAAAAAGTTTATCATCAATTTTATCGCTGAGAATCGGCTTAATAAATAATTCGCATCACTTAATTATCCATGCACTACGGGCCAATGATATTTATTAGTATCACATCCATGAATTATACATGCACTACGGGCCAATGATATTCGTGTTAGCACCAAAGGTCATGATCATGCCAAAAACTATCCATCAATGCACTACAGGCCAATGAGGACTTTTACCACATCATTTGTAACATTACAGGTCATGATTATACCGAATAATCCTTGGTCATAATCATACCAATCAATAGTCCATCTATGCACTACGGGCCAAAGATAACTTTTATCGCAATATAAGGATGAGGATAATGACAATGATATAAGAATTCAATTAAATGAGAGCAAGGATAAATTTTAAAGATTTATAATTCAATTTATCCAGAATTCAATAATGTCCAAATTGTCAACATGATACTACTTTGTGGAGTAAAATTCAAGAATAATATTGAATTAAAAATGATTTGGACCGAAAAGAAATTAATTTTTGTCATGAATAATACCCTGGGTGAATAGTACATGAGTGAATAGTACCTCATGAATAGTACTTCAGGAATAGTATCCCGTGAATAGTACCCTGGCATGAAAAGTTTAAAAATTATCAAGAATATTCAGAATAATATTTAGTGGATCGATACTATATGAAACTCAAATTTCAAGGATATTCCGCAAATTTCAAGGAGTTTAGAAGCAATACTTTAACAAAATGTGTATAGAATTCAGAATCTAAAACGAAATAATATTACTTACATACTAAAGAGTATGGAAGAAAATATTATTTCTTACGAGTATTGAACAAAAATAATATCCCTTACGACTGTTGAACGAAAATAATATTCCTACGAATATTGATTGAAGATAATATTCCTTACGAATATTGAACGAAAATAATATTCCTTACGAATATTGAACGAAAATAATATTCCTTACGAATATGAAAAATAATATCATAAGCGAATATGAAATAAATAATACCCCTTACCTTAAAAGGAGAGTATTTCTGACTGGTAGGGACGAGATATTCTTGAAGAAAACTTATAATGTTTTCTACGCTCAAAGCTTCCTTAAACTCTAAAGAAGTACGCTCAATATTATTGAAGAAGAATTCTCTGATTCTGGTTTGATTTTCAATTCTGAACTAAGCATCCTATTTATAGGAGAATGGCAGGATACTATTTAGGGAAAAATGTGACGATCAAGGAATTTTGTATTTAGTTTAAATATTTATTGAATTAAATAAATATTTTAAATAATTTATTTATTGAGAAAAATAAACAGTTGATGGAGTTGTGGTGCAAGAATTTAGTAACTAAATTGATTAATGTAAATTAAATTGAATAATTGTAATTTTTATTTGAAGATTTAATGAAATAATTAAATTAAATGAATTGTTTAATATTTAAGAAGATAAGTAAATTAAATAAAGTAATGTTTAAGTCTAATTTAATAATTAAATTAGATATATAACGATTTATCAAATATAAAGTATAATTATAATGAAAATTATAATTATTATAATCACCTTTGTAAGTCATTATCTTTATGGAGAGAGGTGTGAGATATATACCGACCATAAATGTCTGAAGTATATCTTTACACAAAAAGACTTGAATATGAGGCAGAGAAGATGGTTGGAGTTGATCAAAGACTATGACTGCGAGATTTTCTATCATCCTGGAAAGGCGAATGTTGTTGCTGATGCTTTAAGTAGGAAGGGATGGGAGAAGTTAATGATGTTGATTGCTCAAGAGAAGCTAGTGGCGAAAATGGCTAAGATGGACTTGGAAATTAAGTATCCGAAAGAATCAGACGAAAAGTTGTTCCATATGGGAAACGGTTCAACGATGGTAGATAAGGTGAAGAGTGCACAACTTCAGGATGAAGATTGTGAAAAGATAAAACAGAAAGTATCTGAAGGTAAGGAAAACAAATTTAAAATCGATTCAGAAGGGTCACTTTGATTCGAAAGAAGAATTTGGGTTCCGCCAGTACCAGAAGTTAAAGAGGAAATTCTGAGTGAAGCTCACAACTCAAGATATTTAATTCACCCTGGGAGTACAAAGATGTACCATGATCTTAGATATCATTTTTGGTGGTCGAATATGAAAAAGGATGTGGTTAAGTGTGTGGCAAAATGCTTAACGTGTCAGAAAGTTAAAACTGAGCATCAAAGGCCAAGCGGATTATTACAACTGTTGGAAATTCCATAATGGAAATGGGAGTATATCACATTGGATTTGTGGTAGGTCTTCCAATGACTCAGCAAGGTTACGACTCCATTTGGGTGATTGTCGATCGATTGACGAAGTCGGCTCACTTTTTGCCAATAAAGATTAGATTTAACCTAGATCAGTTAGCAAAACTGTACGTGAAAGAAATTATTTCAAGACACGGTGTTTCGGTGTCCAGTGTATCAGACCGAGATCCACATTTCATAATAAATTTCTAGAAACGACTACAAGAGTGCTTGGGAACACAGTTGAGAATGAGCACAGCGTACCACCCTCAGACCGACAGACAAAGTGAGAGAACCCTCCAAACACTAGAAGATATGCTCAGAGCATATATCATGGATTTCAAGGGAAATTGGGACGACCATCTACCATTGGTGGAATTTGCTTATAATAATAGCTACCACACGAGTATTGGCATGCCACCTTCCGAAGCGTTATACGACATGAAATGCAGAACTCCGTTGTGATGGGATGAGGTAGGTGAACATCAGCTATTGGGTTCAGAGTTGGTATAACAAACTATCGAGATCATCAAGGTTATTCGAGCAAGATTGATAACCTCACATGATAGATAGAAGAAATATGCCGATCAACATCGATAAAATCGGGAATTTGATGTCGGTAGTTTTGTTTTCTTGAAAGTATCTCCCTGAAAGGGGAAAATTCAGTTTGGCAAAAAGGGGAAATTAAACACTATGTTTATAAGACCTTTTGAAGAGCTTCAACGAGTTGGTGAAGTGGCGTATGAGGTAACTTTACCTCTGAAATTAGAATATATTCATAATATTTTCCATATATCAGTATTAAGGCCATATAAGCTTGATTATAAGCATGTGATAGAATATGAGCCCTTAAAGTTTGAGAAAGACTTAACATATGAAGAAGTCCATGTTCAAATTATTGACATGAAAGAGCAAGTACTAAGAAATAAAGTTATACCTTCTGTTAAGGTAATCTGGAGAAACCACAATGCTAAAGAAGCTACATGAGAACTTGAAGACGTTATGATGAGAAATTATCCTCAGTTATTTGCTTAATTTTTATAAAGTGATTCTGGGGATAGAATACTGTTAAGGAGGGAAGAATGTTACGAATAAATTTATTGAGTCGTGATTCTGGGGACATAATCCTTTTAAAGAGGGAATGATGTAACGATCGAGGAATTTTGTATTTAATTCAAATATTTTTTGAATTAAATAAATATTTATATAATTTATTTATTGAGAAAAATAAATTGTTGATGGAGTTGTGGTGCAAGAATTTAGTAACTAAATTGATTAACGTTAATTAAATTGAATAATGATAATTTTATTTGAAGATTTATTGAAATAATTAAATTAAATGAATTGTTTAATATTTAAGAAGATAAGTAAATGAAATAAATTAATGTTTAAGTCTAATTTAATAATTAAATTATATATATAACAATTTATCAAATATAAAGTGTAATTATAATTATATAATCACCATTGTAAGTCATTTAATTTAACTAAAATAGGTGTGACAAAAGTAACTATATAATATAAATATTATAAAAATAAACTAGTATACGAAATTATGTGTAACCAAACAAAGCCTTGTGGCTTTTGGTTAATGTAACAAGCAAAGACGTTTGGCTTAATAAACTGATAACCACGATTATTAGTGTTTAAGCGCTCAGTTGGGTTATTTCTTATTTCACGTATTCTTCTAAGGACTAAGAGCAGAGATAGAGAGAGTTTGTGAGGAAGATAGAAATTCTCTGTAAATTTTACTAAGAAGAAGGAGTTGGAGTATCAAGGGAAAACAATTCTCTTCCTAACAAACAAATATTTAAGGTATAACCTACTCCAATTTTAACTTTTATTTTTGAAATTTCTATTCATAGTTATTTTGGATTAATACATATATATTTATATATATATATATGGTTTATAATATGTCAATTAACATATGTGAGTGCTATTTGATGATTAAATACATGAAAATGGGTTTGTAGTAGAAGATTTTAAAAACAACGTTATATGTATGAAAAATGGCTTAAGAAAGTAAAAAATTTCATGTTCAATATGTGTTATAATCTGTAAATTGATGTTGGATTGTGTTAATAGGGCAAGAAACAAAAACAAAATAGTTTTAATCGTGTTAATTGGTTAAGAAACGAAGTCGTGGCGATCGAATTCGCTAAAAGTGTAAAAATGAAGAAATTGGAAAAATTGTGGTTTTAAATCTTCAAAATTGAGTATATGTAGTTAGAATGATGAATATAATGCTTATAGATGTCATTAAAAAGTTTTAGATGATAAGCTTTGTGAATTCTGTGGAATTGGGTTGATTTTTGAGTCGGTCGTATATCGAGTTGCGATTTGCGGTTTACATACGTATACTTGGTAGCAATTTGCAGACCAGTACCATAGTGCGTAAAGCAGTGCGACTACTTGCCAGTATGGTTTTTGAAGTTGAGCACCAGTGCAGCTGGCACGGTGCAGGCTGGAAGTAGTATTTCGCCTTGCCGTGCCTGAGCACAGGTAGTGAGTTACATTTATTTGTGGATTGTAATACAAGGACTTAATCTAGTTTGGCATGCATTTTAATAATGTTAAAGCATAACGTGAACTACAATAACAGATTGTAATGTGATGTAATATAAAGTGTGAGGATTTTAAGTGATCATTTAATTAAGTTATGTAATGAACAAAAAAATTGATGTTTACGAAAGTTAGAGATGAATGATATAGTTTATGTTAGAGTGTGGTGAGACTTCTGGTTCATTAAGGATGTTAAGCAACATGATTAGACATTAAGATAAGGTTATGGCTTAAATGGTGGGTTAAACCCATAAAGCTATTATTAATACAACTAATTAACATTGCGTTTTCAATGGTATGTGTAGGATAATTGGCAAACATTATTATACTTATGTAGCTTACATCTGAGACAAGTTCCTTATCCTAACTTTTATTGAGCAAGTTCCCTAACTTCATTCTTTTATTTATGAATACAAGTTTCATAGCTATGTTATCTTTTATGTCAAGCAAGCTTTCTATAATGAGTTGGGTTATTTCTTATTTCACGTATTCTTCTAAGGAATAAGAAGCGGAGATAGAGAGAGTTTGTGAGGAAGATAGAAATTCTCTGTAAATTTTACTAAGAAGAAGGAATTGGAGTATCGAGGAAAACAATTCTCTTCCCAATAAACAAAGATTTAAGGTATAACCTACTCTAATTTTAACTTTTATTTTTGAAATTTCTATTGATAGTTATCTTGGATTTATATATATATATATATATATGGTTTATAAAATGTCAATCAATATATGTGAGTGCTATTTGATGATTAAATACATGAAATTGGGTTTGTAGTAGAAGATTTTAAAAACAGTGTTATATATATGAAAAATGGCTTAAGAAAGTAAAACATTTCATGTTCAATATGTGTTATAATCTATAAATTGATGTTGGATTGTGTTAATAGGGCAAGAAACAAAAACAACATAGTTTAAATCGTGTCAATTGATTAAGAAACGAAGTCGTGGCGATCGAATTCGCTAAAAGTGTAAAAATGAATAAATTGGAAAAATTGTGGTTTTAAATCTTCAAAATTGAGTATATGTAGTTAGAATGATGAATATAATGCTTATAGATGTCATTAAAAAGTTTTAGATGATAAGCTTTGTGAATTCTGTGGAATTGGGTTGATTTTTGGAGTCAGTCATGTATCGAGTTGCGATTGCGGTTTACATGCGTGTCTGTGTGCATTGCATGTGTACCATATAAGCGAAGCAGGCTTGACTCTGTGTAGTATGGTTTTTGAAGTTGAGCACCGGTAGCAAATTGCTGGTGGGTGCGAGGCACAGGAGTAGCTAACTACTGCGTGCCTGAGCCACAGGTAGTGAGTTACATTTATTTGTGGATTGTAATACAAGGACTTAATCTAGTTTGGCATGCATTTTAATAATGTTAAAGCATAACGTGAACTACAATAACAGATTGTAATGTGATGTAATATAAAGTGTGAGGATTTTAAGTGATCATTTAATTAAGTTATGTAATGAACAAAAAAATTGATGTTTACGAAAGTTAGAGATGAATGATATAGTTTATGTTAGACTGTGGTGAGACTTCTGGTTCATTAAGGATGTTAAGCAACATGATTAGACATTAAGATAAGGTTATGGCTTAAATGGTGGGTTAAACCCATAAAGCTATTATTAATACAACTAATTGCTGTTGCGTTTTCAATGGTATGTGTAGGATAATTGGCAAACATTATTATACTTATGTAGCTTACATACGAGACAAGTTCCTTATCCTAACTTTTATTGAGCAAGTTCCCTAACTTCATTCTTTTATTTATGAATACAAGTTTCATAGCTATGTTATCTTTTATGTCAAGCAAGCTTTCTATAACAGTTGGGTTATTTCTTATTTCACGTATTCTTCTAAGGAATAAGAGCAGAGATAGAGAGAGTTTGTGAGGAAGATAGAAATTCTCTGTAAATTTTACTAAGAAGAAGGAATTGGAGTATCAAGGGAAAACAATTCTCTTCCCAATAAACAAAGATTTAAGGTATAACCTACTCTAATTTTAACTTTTATTTTTGAAATTTCTATTGATAGTTATCTTGGATTTATATATATATATATATATATATGGTTTATAAAATGTCAATCAATATATGTGAGTCTTTATTTGATGATTAAATACATGAAATTGGGTTTGTAGTAGAAGATTTTAAAAGCATTGTTATATATATGAAAATGGCTTAAGAAAGTAAAACATTTCATGTTCAATATGTGTTATAATCTATAAATTGATGTTGGATTGTGTTAATAGGGCAAGAAACAAAAACAACATAGTTTAAATCGTGTCAATTGATTAAGAAAGCGAAGTCGTGGCGATCGAATTCGCTAAAAGTGTAAAATGAATAAATTGGAAAATTGTGGTTTTAAATCTTCAAAATTGAGTATATGTAGTTAGAATGATGAATATCATGCTTATAGATGTCATTAAAAAGTTTTAGATGATAAGCTTTGTGAATTACGTGGAATTGGGTTGATTTTTGAGTCGATCAGTATCGAGGAGTTGCGCAATTGCGGTTTACATACGTATGCAGTAGCATGCTTACTTAGCATTACCGTAAAGCGAGCTTAATGGCAACTACTGTAAGTATAGTTTTTGAAGTCGAGCACCGGTAAGCAATTACTGCGGTGCTAAGGCTGGGGTGGCAAGCCTTGCATGCCATGCCCCTGAACACAGGCGATGAGTTCATTTATTTGTGGGTTGTAATACAAGGACTTAATCTAGTTTGGCATGCATTTTAATGATGTTAAAACATAACGTGAACTACAATAACAGATTGTAATGTGATGTAATATAAAGTGTGAGGATTTTAAGTGATCATTTAATTAAGTTATGTAATGAACAAAAAAATTGATGTTTACGAAAGTTAGAGATGAATGATATAGTTTATGTTAGACTATGGTGAGACTTCAGGTTCATTAAGGATGTTAACCAACATGATTAGACATTAAGATAAGGTTATGGCTTAAATGGTTGGTTAAACCCATAAAGCTAATATTAATACAACTAATTTCTATTGCGTTTTCAATGGTATGTGTAGGATAATTGGCGAACATTATTATACTTATGTAGCTTAAATACGAGACAAGTTCCTTATCCTAAACTTTTATTGAGCAATTTCCCTAACTTCATTCTTTTATTTATGAATACAAATTTCATAGCTATGTTATCTTTTATGTCAAGCAAGCTTTCTATTCCTAAATTATCATTGTACAAGTTCCTAAATTCCATGTTAAAGTTGAACAAGCCTAATCTATCTTGTGTATGATTGTACAAGCTCTTGTAATCTAGTTCGTTACATCGAGCGAGTTTCAGTTTACTAATTCTTGATGTTGCTATTTAAAGCATATACTATTTAAATTCAATAATTCAAATGAGATTGTTCCAACTCTTTTGAATATATTACTTTTTATATATACTATGTCTATTCAATTGTACATTTCTGTTAATCGATCTTTGGCTTAAATAACCTTGTTCAATTCTATATTATTGTGTTGAACCTTCGACTAGCAAGCAAACTGTTATTGATTGAATTGGTCTATAATTGAATAACGTTCTAAAATTCTAGAACCACTGATAAGCTAGTTCCAAACTAAACTTTCTTTAGTGCAAAAATTTTAAATTCAAACTAAGACGAACAACCCTAATATAGGGGATTTTGTACGTTTAATGTTAAGATGTTTGTGCACAATACATGGTACAAATGGCTGATCCCCCTAAGTACGTTAAGAAGGGTCTGTATAGTCTAAATGACTATTAAGGTTGGGTAATAATACCTAAGTACTGGGGACATAGTTCGTGGTCTTAAGACCCTCAGATATTTAATTCGAATTTGTTTTCTATTTTTGATTTGTATAACAAGTTCACCATTGTCCAGTATTCACTGTTCACTCTCATGTTATTATTATTGTTACTCTCTATATCAGTGAGCAATTGTTTGCTCACTCTCGCTATTAACACTGCAACTAAAGTTGAGAAAGTCAATGAGCCATCTACTAGCAAAGGAAAGGGTAAGATGTCCAAGTGTTTAAGATTTATGTGAATTTCTTTTGTTGAATTAAGTTATAAGACTTATTTTCTTTTGTGATGCATTCTGCAGACTTATGTAATAATTTAAGGTTAGATTACCTGGGATTGTTTTTAAGATGATGTAACCCTTTAAGGGGAAAGATTATTGTTTAAGTTATTTTATGTCTTTATCCTTTATTATGGGTAGTTAGATATAATCTTTTGATAGTGAGCACCAAATTCTGTGAGAATGGAGTACCCGAATTTGGGGGTGTCACAAAAAAAATCATGGGCTGCACAGTACAGAAAAAATTTCACGAACAAATTCGACTGATTTCACATGATTTTACTATGCACATACTATGCAAACACTATACATAATAAAATATAATATATTCTATTTTACATAAAAAAACAAAACTTAATATAATAATAATAATAATAATAATAATAATAATAATAATAATAATAATAATAATAATAATAATAATAATAATCCCTCCCTCGACAAGTCATTCCCCCCAACTTTAAACTTTGAATATATATATATATATATATATATATATATAATAAAACTGAGATAACTTTCTACTGACAGTTTTGAAAAATAGGGAAGTGGGGGGTCCATATAATAAACAAAATTTACAACAAACACATCACAAAAATCCTCTCTATTTATCCCAAATTCACTTGGCTTCTCAAAAAATATTTTTAATAACATTCATCATTAATATTATAACTCACAATATTAACAACCATATTATTCCCAGGAAAGAGAGGGCTTTTCGATAAGGATTTCTCCCTATTGGCGCGCAATTAGGTGACCAAATCCCTTTCCTTGACATAACTTTTTAGACATCGTCAATAATACAAATAATAATATGAATAACTTTAACGTCTCACTTATTGATTTAATAATATAAAATATTGTGATAATACTTGAATTAATAACGTGAGATACAATGCAACAATTATTGTGGTAATAATTGAATAAAACTAAGTGACTTCTCACGTAAGCGTCAATAATCAAAGATATTGTACAATACCATGTGCTACTATATAACCACGCGTATTACTGTACTTTTATCACTGGGTATTTCAATAGTTAATGGTAAAACTTTCGCCGTTATTTTTATAAAAAGATATTTATGTCATTTTCTAACTCTGACAATAATTCCGTTGTGGGGTCCACTAATGATTATGCCGTCGTACGAATACTCCCTATTAAAATGAATATTCCCCGACTAATCGAATATTTTATGACAACTTACTTTCTTTGTAAAATTTGTAAATATTACCCACAACTATAACATCATATCAAATTCACACCATAATATTCAAAATGATATTTAAAGAAATTATTTTTTATTCATAAAAGTTGGGGTCTTACACTTTCTCCATGGTTTGATGTTTACTATAGTCCTCCAGGGTGTAAAAACACGATTTTTCCCTCCTGCATTGTTAGTAACATGAAAACAAAATTTTAAGTAACTACAACAATTACTCCCTGGAAATGACGCTAAAATTTGAGATCTGTTGTTGACACTCCAAAGTTAACCTCACTTTCACTTCACAAATTCAAATAATTAGCAAAGTAGTAAGCAAGGATCGATCCCACAGAGAGTAAGTTTGTTTTAGAATTATTCTACTAGTTTAATAGAAAATAAAGATGGGGGGTTTTTGAAAATTGGGTTTAAACTAAAAAAATAGAATTAAATGATGAAGTTAACCAAATTTGTAAAAACTTCAGTTCTGTAGTTGATAAGTAGTTTTATACCTACTTATCCAGTATCTATGAGTTGAATTAGTTACTTAAACTTATGTTTTGTAGTTATATTTCAACTTCGATTTTAATGTGAAACTACTTCTGAGATTTCTGGAACATCTTGAATCATCCTAATCGGAGTTAGAATGCGAGAGTTATGACCTTTGTACCAACAGACGTTCAACTGCAAAGTTTGAAGTTGGCACCCATTTACATATAAGTCACTTCCAACACAGTTTCGACCTTCATCCAGCCATTATTTCTGAAATCTCAAATAATAAAAGTTGTAAAACCCATCGACATCTTCGATTTGATAGGTGGACGGCCTCGTAACTCCACCTGAATCAAAAGTTATGGTTATCTTACCAGAAGACACTACAATAAAAAATCTAGGGCATGGCCGCGCCTATTTTTAGTTCATTTTGAGTGTGGCCTCGCCGTTCCTTGGTCTAAGAAAATGCTATCTACTACTTGAGCGCGGTCACGCCCAACTTCAGGCTATTTTTGTAATAACCGAGAAAATCGGATTATAATGTAAAATAATTTTATTTGAATAAATAATGAATAAAATTATAATATATGTTATTTATAACGAGTAGGCGTGATGAAGGTTATTCTATAACCTAAACGAGGAATAATATAGTAGTATTCTAGCTAAGGAATAATATATGTTATTTATAACGAGTAGGCGTGATGTAGGTTGAGTGTTAAATATCAAATAAGCCAAACATATAAATTTCTCTCACTTGATCTATAAATATTATGGTGAAATGAACTTGGCTAAGATATTGTGGCTGATTTGCTGGAGTTTTAAGTCACATGGGTTAGTTAGAGTGGTTCACCAACTACAAATATGGTAAGATTTGAAAGCAACTTATTAAAGAATGTGACAAAAGGGTATTTTGGTCATTTTGCTAGTAAATTTAATGGCACTTTAGTAATTTTGTCCTAACCCTTAGGGTTTAACCCTTAGGTTATAACCCTTAGGGTTTAATCCTTATGTTTTAACACTTAGGGTTGAACCCTAAGGTTAAAAAAAATTCTAGAATTTCTAATTCGGTTTTAAAATAGAAATTAAGCTTTTATTATTAGGAATTAGGGTTTCCTAATCGTATTAGATTTCCTAATTAATCATTAGGGTTTACTATGTTTATACCATATCCGATTAATCATTGATCATAAATTCTATACAGTACAAACACGTACTCATCAATACAATTATTATAATTGTATTTTCTACCAAATCACTATCTGTAACTAGGGTTAGGGTTTCTATTCCCTGTTATGCACAACTCTACTCTTATTTTCTCAGTCAACACACAAATTGACTACTTCTCTAAACTCGTATCACAGATACTCAGCACAATATTGATAGTCAATATTAATATTAAATATAAAAAAAAATTAATCGTAAAATTTTAATTATTTAAAATCATGGGTTATCAAATTCCCCCCTCCTTATAAGGATTCCGTCCTTGGAATCACTGTTTTCTTATTCTCAACAATCTTTTATAGTTATATCATCAATTCATTCTTATGAACACAATATTAATTTGTGTCTCGTATACTAACCTGTGATTTGAATCTATAAAAGGAAGTAATTCACAGCGATATATATCCAATTTTACTCACGTAATTAAATTTCTAAACGAAATCGTTACATGTCACCACCTCCTAGACATCTACTGCATCTTGCACCGTCATATGGAATGAACGAGCTGTTGGTCTTCCTGACTGTGTAGGTTCTCGAATCACCAAAGTTCCGTTGTTGGGTCCCTTATTTGTGTTTCCCTTATCCACATTTTTCTTTGGACAATTCTGAACCAGATGATCTGTCGATCCACACGTAAAACAACCTTGTATCTTCTTCGGACTGGGACAATTGGGAGACATGTGTCCCTCTTGAACACAGTTATAGCAAACTCCCTTTTTCTTCTGACAAACTCCCGAATGGTTCTTTCTATTACTCACACATAGCTCACCTCCCTTTTTATTCTCTTCAGATTTGTTACCCGATTGGGTATTCTTGCTCCACTTTCTCTTGTTCAAATTACTACCACCACTACTACCTCCATCATTTGTCCTCCTCTTCTTCTTCTTCTCCTGATGATATCGGGATGCAGCTTCGCTCCCCCCTTCAGCAATTATCGCTTTCTCCAACAAAGCCGCAAATATATTGATCGATAACACAGCTACTTTGTTGAATATCCTTGGCTTCAATCCATTCTCAAACCTTCTCGCCTTCCATAGCTCCGTATCCACTTGATGTGGTGCAAATCTCGCTACTTAGTTGAACTTAGCAGCATACTCAGAAATCGACATGTTCTCCTGCTTTAGTTCTAAAAACTTAACTTCCATCCGAGCTTGCATACTCGGTGAAAAGTAGTTCTCAAAGAACAACTACTTGAATCTTGTCCAAGTCACTGCAGCTGTACCAGCTCTCGCCTGATTAGTCTCCCCCCAGTAATTGGCTTCTCCCTTCATCAAGTATGTTGCAAAAGCTGTCTTTTTCTCTTCCGCTACTCTTGCAATAATGAATAATTTCTCCATTTCTTTCACCCAAGTTTGGGCTTCAATCGGATCCGTAGTTCCCATGAATTTTGGCGTCTTATAGCTTTAAAGTCTTTGAAATTCGCCAATCTATTAACTACCTGTTCTCTCGTTCTTGCTCTTGTTGCTGGAGCTCTATTTTGCATAGCTTGGGCCAACATATCCACAAAATTCTCCATCGGGTCCGCTTAACTTCCTTCATTATTCACTGAGTGCTCTTCTCTTTGATTTTGGTTATGTCGTCTAGGCGGCATGATCTGATTTAAATAAAAATCTTACATTAATTCTCTTTTTTGACACAAATTCTTATTAACAACATAATAAGAATTTAACAGACAATTTCTCATATATTTGTATATTTATTCAAATAGCACATAGTACATTTAGTACTTGATACAATCACTATCTTTTTAACAAATATCAGGATTAACCAACACAACTTTACACAAAAAGTTGCAATTCTCCAAATTTTACCTTAATATTCATATTGAAAATAAAGATTACATTCATACAAACATGTATATATATTTACATATGTTCACGTATCATTTTCGATATTATAACCTTTAATATCATATCCTACTACCAAAAGATACTACTGCTTATATCTAAGTTGTCTACCGTCCACACCCTTCACCAGTCTTCTTCTTACTGGGACACTTGTTGAATCCGTGACACATTCTTCCACATGAAAAACTGTAATATCTGAGATTTTCTATGTAATTTAAGAATTATCAATAAACGAATTTATATGAAACTTTTGGGTGATTTCATTTATTAGATGTATATGTGTTGTACATATATGTGTTATTTCAAGATATGTGATGAGATGTATTTAAATGGTTGGTTTACTTTTATTTAACTATTTAAATTGATTAAGTAGGGAATTATTTTATTTATTATGTGGGATGGTATTAAATCATGACCTAGAGTTCAGAGCGGAATTTAGAGACGCGGACTGCGTATTCGAGTCCGGAACGTCGAAATTAGTCAGGATAAACGGTAATCACGAAAAGTGTCATGGTTGACTTTTTGGTCAAAGTCAACCAATTTACTTTTTTGAGGAAAAAGTCAACTACAAATTTTAGAGGTGAATTTTGGGGGTTATGAGAATCAAAAGACTCTATCAAGCTATACATATATACACATCACTCAAACATCCTTTTCTTTTAAGAAAATTCCACCAAGTGAGTAAACATGGAGAGAAATTGAGAGTGATAGATAGTGTGGTAGTATTCTGGAGTTTTAGGGAGTCTAAACAAGCAAGTGAGGAGGATTTTCAGAAGCTAAACAAGAAGAAATTCACATCAAGTAAGCAACTCATGAACCTTTATATGTTTTCAAGGGAAATAGCTAGAAAATGCCTCTTAGTTGCTAATTTATTCAAATCATGGTAATTTAGTGAGTTTGTTTGTTGTAATATGTTCATATATGTTAGTAGATGGGATCTGGACATTAGGAATCGAATCCTTGCATGCTAGAATCAAAATCATGATTTTTGTCAAAGTTGGTTAAAAAGTGTAATATGTGATTTTGAGTTTTTCGGAGCCTTGGATTCGTGGTTATATGACTCGATTAGCGTATGTAATAATTTTATAAAGTAGTATGTAGTATGAAGTCTAATCTGGCCCGAATTTTGTTAGAATCGGAGTTATAATGAGCAAGTTATGAAAATCGTAAGCAAGCATGTTCATAACAAAATCTCTGTAAAATCCGAATTTCAGATTTTTCCAAGTATGTAGAACCGGTCTTGCACGTACGTTTTTCTATGCAGTTAGTTTGTGGTCTTAGCATGATAGTTTCATGAATGTTATATTTTTATAAAATACCTTGTTGTTTGAAGTTTATTGTGTCGAAGTATCATGGTCATATCATCTGTGGATTAGTGGGAATAAAATTGCAAAAGTGGCTGCAAGAAACAAAAATTTGATGTCTTTTTTAGGACTGTTAGGATCAGTCTGCCGCAGGAGCATTTTCGTCCAGTGTTTTGTACTTTAAAAATTTTGGAAAAATTTGGAGTATTAATATAAGAAGATATGAAGGTCCTGTAAAAAATTGAGAATTTTTGGCCATACGATTTGATAGTTATGGATTTTACGGCTAAGGACACTATTTGAAAAGATATTCGAATAACTCTCTGTGTATAAGTCCAAAAATTATGAAATATTTACTGGAAGTACATGTATATAACAAGAGTTAACTCTGAAAATTTCAAAATTGTTGGAGCTAATCTCAATTTATGAAAAATCTGAGAATATTTGGCTATTATGGACTATTTAAAAATGGTAGATAGATTTTAAAAATTCCGGGAAAAATATATGTTCAGTGTGGGACTATATTCTACAAAATCCCAGAAAAGAAATATTTTTGGGACTAATTTGGTATTTTTCATATAAATGATGTTATATGGATAAATGAGTTTAATTAAATATGTGAAGTCATAATTATGGAAAATGAGGTTTTCGACTAGAGACCCTTAAGCATATTTTATGCAGATTTTTGATGGATGTTTTGATCCGAAAAATGTCAAAAATTTATGTTTCCTAGATTCTTTTATTTAACCGCGTGGCATATACGTAGAAACATGTTATGTAATTAAATTGTATTTAAATACATGTGAGTTTAATCGTCTTATTAAAATAAAAGGGAACTATTACACTTCAAAGTGGTGTTTGAGAACCAAATTGCTTAACGTGACATATGTGAATAGGTTACATGAAGGGCTAGTAGATAGCAGTAATTGTAGAAGACGTATCAGACAAGTTTCCTAACTTTATTCACTTTATTGTCGTGAATGTAAGTTCCCTTAACTTGTACAATTTGTAATTGTGTACATGTCTCTTATATTGCAAGTTATAACTTGTACAAACTTATATATAGTGCAAGTTATATTGATGATTACTCAATTATTAATTCAGCTTTTTATGCCTTAAAGTTCTTAATTATTTATGAACTGCTTTCAAGAATGTGATTTGGCCATTTGTTTCGTTTAGATATTATAGATGCGAAATGTTGTATTATTTGAACTATTTCAAATTCATTGTAGCTATTTAAGTCTACCAATCCAAATTGCTTTGGTGCGGTCTCGCATGAAACTAAGATGAACACTTGGGATGATAATCTGGCGATGTCGGACATATAGTCCTATTTACACTTATGCGTTTAAACTTTATACTTGTGCACAATGTAGGGTACAATAGGTTGATCACCTGGAGTACTTGCAGAGATTGTTTACAATCTATTTTATTGTTAAACCGTCTGATGGTTTTTGATGAAACAAAGTATTGTTCAGGGTATCTAACACCCCCTTAGTATGTTATTGAGAATTCTAGAACTCTTATCTTGATATTCCAATTTATCTCTTGATATTTATTTCAACTGCTGAGAAATATTCATACTAATGCTTTTACTTCCGATGTATGTTCTCAAACTAATTTATATACTTGCTGGGCAATTTGTGCTCATTATTTCTTAAACCTTTCGCCAAAATTACGATAACGTTGAGGGGCTCGAGACAAGGGACGAAGGAAAGTCTAAGATGAAATGATGAGAGTTATTTATGTAATAAGTATATTTTCGCATATGATGTAATGTAGCGATAAGCGCTAAGTTTAAGTTTCAGTTTATTAAAGGTTGTAAAGACTTGGGACTTTATTTTGAATAAGTATGTAATAGTTAATATTATTATTATTATTGTTAGAGTTACTTAGATAGATGATGATGTATGTTGTATCGTGAGCACCATATCCTGTAATCGATGTTACACGGATTTTGGGGCATCACAGGTTGGTATCAAAGAAATAGGTTATAAACCTTAGATGGGGAGCCTTAGACTATAACCTTAGGGAAGTTAGTAGTGAGAATAAGGAGATGAACTCACGTAGAGTTCTAGGGGTTGTGTCAAATCTATTTTTCTAAAAACAAAAACATCTATTTAAAAATACTAATCAAGTTATTTTGTGTTGTTTGAAGGATGTCAGGAGAAGAGGAGGTTAGAGATATCCAGGTTGTGAGTGAGCAGTTGGTGACAACTGTACCTAAGCCTGTAGCTAAGGAAGCAGCTGACTCAGACCTAGAGGAGTATCCTGACGAGGGAGAGGAGCCCGAGGAGGACTCCAAAGAAGCACCTGAGGATACTTTGTTGGATGAGTTGATGGATAGGATTATGGAGTTTGACGACAAGGTCCATGAGTTAAAGGAGCTATATCAAGGGGAGAAAGCAAGCTGCAGCATTGCTTGAGGCATTGGTGCACCACCTGATAACTAGGAATGGTGATCTGTCGACAAGAAATTGCAGGCATCGGACTGGGAAGGCGGATAAGTAGGAGGATGAGAAAGAAGCTATTAGGACCCACTTGGGGCATACCATTAATGGGTTTGAGTCGAGGATTCAGAGTCTCCAAACTGATAAGCAGATTATTACTACATTCTGGAGAGATGAGAGGAGAGACCGTGTTCGGACCGAGAAGCTATCAGGTGATTAGAAGGTGAAGTGAAAGATAAGAAGGTTAGGATGGATAGGATGAAGTAAGCATTTAAGTCAGGACATGGGAGGTTCCAGCATAGGGTGTTTCACTTTCCACGTGAGGAGTACCGGTCTAGAGATAACTTAAGCTGTGGGCTGGTGCTGGAGATGGCGGATGAAGAACACGAAGACGCCATTAGGCGGGGTCTTTAGTGTATTCGTGATGAACTTTTACTATTATCGTTTAGAACGCTTAGCTATGAAATAAAACTTGGTTTTGGTTTTTACCAAGTACTTTGGTTTAAGTGATGTAAATGGCTTAATGCCATAAGACGATGAAATACCTTGGTTGCTATGTTTATTAATAAATATGCTTTTATTTAAGTATGTGATGTGATGATTAAGTTCTTTTCTTATGAATGATATATTCTGTAGAGTAGGTTATAAGATAATAACATTAAGTTCATTTTAAACAGATAAATGGCTAGAGGAAGACGTTGTCAAACAATCGAGGGGTCAGGCGGTAATGTTGGGGATCTAGCGAACCCTATGCAGCAGTTTGTAGACATGTTAGTGGGGGCACTTCAGAATTGAACCCCGAATGCCAATAACCCTCAAGTGGCCCAAGTGGCACACTTTAAGGACTTCAAGAGTGCGGGACCCCCTGAGTTCAAAGTAACCATAAAACCATCAAAGCTCAAACTTAGGTCAAAGAAATCGAAAAGGCGTTCGCTATTGCCCGAGTAGGTGATGATCAAAAAACAATCTTTGCCACTTACATGTTGAAGGGTGAAGCCAACTTCTGGTGGGAGGCAAACCAGACCAGTGATGGAGAAGGTGTGATACCTTGGGAAGGGTTTAAGAAAATCTTCTTCGAGAACTATATTCCAGTTAGTATGCAGAGTCGCATGGAGATGCCATTCCTGGAGCTGAAGCAAGAAGACATGACGGTACCTCAATATGCCGCAAAATTCAACGAGCTAGCGAGGTTCGCACCTCACCAGGTCAACATTGAGGAGAGAAAAATGAGGAAGTTTAAGTAGGGTCTCAAACCATGGCTATATAGCAGACTCTTGGTGTTACAGACGAATAGCTTCGCGTCTCTCATGGAGAAAGCTATAATCGCTGAGGGCGGAAGTGAGGCCCTGATAAAATTTAACAAGGAGAAAAAGAAGAAGAATGAAGGAGGGAATCGTGGGGAAGGTAGCAGCAGTAGTGGTGCAAACAAGAGGAAGTTGAACAATAACAACAATAGCAGCAACAATTTCAATTCGAGAAACTCTGGGGGGAAACCACGGGAAGCAAAGAAGAGAACTGAGGCATGCAAGGAGAGTGGGAGGAATCACTCAGGGGCATGTCTAAAAGGGAAGAATGTCTGTTTCAATTGCGGGCAGGAGGGGCACATCTCTCCTAATTGCTCTGTACCAAAGAGAAATGGATGTTTCAACTGTGGAGCATTGGATCATCAGGCAAGGAATTGCCCAAAGAAGCACTCAGCAGGAGGAAATGGAGGAAGGGGACCAAGTGGTGTAAATCTTACGATTAGTGGACCACCAACTCAGAATCGACCCACAGCTAGGACTTTCAACTTGACGGTTCAGGATGTTGTCGCATCCAAGGACGTGGTTTCAAGTATCATTCCGATCAATGATATATCTGCTTGCATATTATTTGATTTGGGTGCTACTTATTCCTTCGTATCGCATGAATTCTCCCAATGGTTAAACTTACCCCAGGAAGAATTAGAATATCCTATAAACATAGAAGTTGCTAATAAGGAAATAATTCCCGTTAGCCATGTCGATAGGAATTGTGTTGTAGACATCAGGGGATATAAGTTACCTGTGGATTTAATTCCAATTCAATTAAGAGAATTTGATGTAATTTTATGAATGGATTGGTTATGTAACCATGGATCGATGGTAGATTGCCAGAAGAAGTGTATAAACCTTAAGACTCCAGATCAGTCTATGGTAGCGTTCTATGGAAGTAGGTCACCGAGATACTCAAGTTGTTTGACGATGATGCAAGCGGGGAAGTTACTAAGTAAGGGATGTGTGGCATATTTTGACTATATCGTCGATACACAGAAATCAGGGATAGAGATGGGATAGATACCAGTAGTGAACGAATTTCTGAATGTATTTTCGGAGGAATTGTCAGGACTTCCGCCGGATCGGGAGGTCGAATTTGTTATTGATTTAGTACCGGGAATGGCACCGATTTCTAAAGCCCCTTACATAATGGCACCGGCAGAAATGAAGGAGTCGATGGTACAATTACAGGAGTTATTGGATAGGAAGTATATTCAACCAAGTGTGTCTCCTTCGGGAGCACCGATTTTATTTGTGAAAAAGAAGGACGGATTGATGAGACTATGTATCGACTATTGAGAGTTGAACAAGGTGACGATTAAGAACAAGTACCCGTTACCTAGGATAGATAAACTGTTTGATCAGTTGAAGGGAGAGAAATATTTTTCCAAAATCGTCTTGAGGATGAGATATCACCAGTTAAAGGTGTGGAAGGAGGGTGTACCTAAGACAACGTTCAGGACTCGTTACGGTCACTACAAGTTCGTGGTGATGTCGTTCGGGTTAACAAATACGCAAGTAGTGTTTATATGTGACGCCCCCAAAATAGGTATTCATCACCCATCTTGGGTCGCCAAATACATTGTACTGAATACAAATACAAACTTAATTATACAACATGAGCTGAGAGTTTTTACATAAATTTTGTCTTGTAGACAATATCCAAACTCAAATAGAGTCCTCATTACATTTATTGTCACACTATTTTATAAAATAGTGAGGACAACTATAACACCATCTCGGACCATTACTCCGTTCCCCGACTAGTCCCTGCTACGTTCTCATTTCTTGAAGAGAGCAATAAAAGCAAAAGGGTGAGCTCAACTAGCCCAGTAAGAAATATTATGACTAAGATAATGCAGAATAAATTATCATTAGTCTTCAACAAAGATGTTAAACCGATAAAATACAATAAACATCAAGTTTAACTGCAATGAACAAGCAATCCATTAGAAGAGTCGGCAGAGAGCATGACATCTACTATCTTCTATGATTTAAAAGTTTTTCATCAATTTTATCATTTGAGACTCATTTTAATAAATAAACCACATCATCGAATCATCCCTGCACTACGGGCCAAGGATATTCATGTAATCATCAATGGTCATGATTATACCGAATAATCCTTGGTAATAATCATACCAACAACTGTCCATCAATGCACTACATGCTAATGAGGACTTTTACCGCATTATTTATAACATTACGGGTCACGATTATACCGAATGATCCATGGTCATAATCATACCAATCAACAGTCCATCTATGCACGTAAGCTAAAGATGACTTTCATCACAATATAAACATGAGGATGATGACAATGATATAAGCATTAATCAAACGAAATCAAGGATAAATTTTAAAGACTTTAAATTTATCCGGAGTTTAAATATATCCAAATAATCAACACGATCATCGCAGGAGTAAAATTCAAGAATAATATTCATGTATCAAAAATAATTTGGACAGAAACGAAATATATTTTTCGGGTGAATAGTACCCCATGAATAGTACCCTATGAATAGTACTTCGGGAATAGTACCTCGTGAGTAGTATCTCGGCATGAAAAGTGCCCCAAATATCCGAGTGAATAATATTTGTGTGAATAGTAACTGGATGAATAGTAACTCGAGAATAGTACTCTGACATGAAAAGTGTCCCAAATACCCGAGTGAATAATATTTGAGTGAATAGTAACTGGGTGAATAGTAACTCGTAAATAGTAACTCATGAATAGTATTTCGGTATGAAAAGATCAATAATTATGAAGAAAGCTCATAATAATATTTCCATGAAAAGATACTGGATGAAGCGCAAATATCAAGGATATTCTACTAATTTCACTTAGTATAGAAGCAATACTTTAACAGAATGAGTGTAAAATTAGGACTATAAAATGAAATAATATTACTCATATACTACAAAGTACGGAAGAAAATATTATTTTTACGAATAGTGAAAAATATAATATCCCTTACCTCAGAAGAAGACTGGATACTGGAATAGTGAGGTAGCAGACTTCTCTTCTTCTTTCTCTCTATAGCTTCTCTCTCTATAATTGCTTTTGCGAGTCTTAGTGAATTGGTGAGAATGGAAGAAGAATGAGCTTCTATTTATAGGAAAATATAGTTTTGATAATTGCACGTTTTGGGGCTCGAAATATTACAGTATAATACCTTCATCTTTTTCTTCATTTTTAATTTAGTCCTACAAGTATTATCAAACTTGCACCACCTCCCCTAATAGTACATCATGTGAATAAATAGTTCTATACATGTGAAAAAATATTTACAGTCTAGTACCTTCATCTATACCTCCATTTTTAATTTAGTCATGTAAGTATTATCAATCTTGCACCACCTCCCTAAAAGTACATGCATGTGAATCAATATTTATAAGCATGTGAATTAATAGTAATTAATTGTTCATTTATCTGATTAATTACCCGATTGGTCAATATAACCTCCAGAAATCAATTATTATCGAAATAAATGTCGATTTCAACTAACACTAATAATCCCAACATAATGGAACTATCAAATTTATCTTTAATCAACATGAACTTATTCATCATTAATATTATAACTCACAATATTTAACAACCAGATCATTCCCTGGAAAGATGGGGCTTTTCGATAAGGATTTCTCCCTATTGGCGCACAATTAGGTGACCAAACCTCTCCTCGACAGAACTTTCTAGACATCGTCAATATTGCAAACAATAATATGAATAACTTTGTCGTCTCAATTATTGATTTAATAATATAGAATATTGATACTATGACAATAATTGAATCAATAATATGAGAGATATTATGTAGCAATTACTGTAGCAATAATTGAGTATAACTGAGTGACTTATCACGTAAGCATCAATAATCAATACCGCAGGTATCGCTATAAACCAAGCGACATCGTATTCTTCATTACTTTTACAACCGGGTAGTTCAGCGGTTTAACGGTAAAACTTTCACCGTTATTTTTATAAAAAGATAATTTCATCATTTTCTAACTACGACAATACTTCCGTTGGGGTCCACCAATGATTGTCTTGTCCGCATCTAATATTCCCGACAAATCGAATATTATATAACCACTTGCTTACTTTGCAAAATTTATAAATATTACCCACAACTATAACATTATATCAAATCTGCACCATAATATTCAAAAATATATTTCGAGAAAAATTATTCTTTATTCCTAAAAGTTGGGGTCTTACATTATGGACATGATGAATCGAGTATTCAAGCAATACTTAGATAAATTCGTAGTTGTGTTCATATATGATATCCTGATCTATTCCAAGACTCAGGAAGATCATGCTGAACATTTAAGGTTAATATTGGGGGCGTTGAGTAAGGATAAGTTATACGCAAAATTCTTGAAGTGTGAGTACTGGTTGGAGAAAGTTCAATTTCTAGGTCATGTGATCGATAAAGATGGAATTTCTGTGGATCCAGCGAAGGTGGAAGTGATTCAGAATTGGGAACAACCAAAGTCACCGACCGAAGTAAGAAGTTTCTTAGGACTGGCATGCTATTATAGACGGTTTATCCAAGATTTTTCAAAGATAGCTGGAACATTGATAAATTTAACGAAGAAGTCGATAAAATTTGTCTGGACGGAGAAGTGTGAAGAAAGTTTTAGGGAACTCAAGAAAAGACTGAGTGAAGCACCAGTGTTGTCTTTACCTGACGATACAGGTGACTTCGTGATTTTAAGTGATGTCTCACACAAAGGACTTGGATGTGTGCTTATTCAACATGGTGAAGTTATTGTGTACGCGTCGCATCAATTGAAGGATTACGAGAAGGGATATCCTACCCATGACCTGGAATTGGCGGCGGTAGTATTTGCCTTAAAGATATGGAGGCACTATTTATATGGTGTAAGGTGTGAAATATACACGGACCATAAAAGTCTGAAGTATATATTCACGTAGAAGGAGTTGAACATGAGACAGAGAAGATGGTTGGAGCTTATAAAGGATTATGATTGTGACATCTTATATCATCTGGGAAAAGCTAACATGGTAGCGGATGCGCTAAGCAAAAAAGGCAGTGGTAGGTTGGCAATGCTAACAGCTCAAGAGGAGTTAATTAAGGAGATGGCTAGATTGGAACTCGAGATAAAAAGTCTGAGGAGCCAGAGGGGAAATTTTTTGCAATGGAGGCTCATCGGACTCTATTGGACAAAATCAAGGAAGCACAAGGCAGCGATGAAGAATGCGAGAAGGTGAGGAAAGGAATTTCAGATGGAGCAGAGCTTAAATTCAGTATGGGTGGTGATGGACTATTAAGATTTGAGAAGAGAATTTGGGTGCCAACAGTGTCTGAATTAATGGAAGAAATCTTACAGGAAGCTCATAGCTCAAGTTACTCAATCCACCGGGAAAGTACAAAGATGTATTAGGATCTTCGCCAACATTATTGGTGGCCCAATATAAAGAGAGAAGTCGCAGGGTGCATCGGCAAGTGTTTAACATGCCAGCGAGTTAAGGCGGAACATCAGAAACCGCGCGGGTTACTTCAACCTTTAGAAATTCCAGAATAGAAGTGGGAGCATATCATGATAGACTTCGTGGTAGGACTTCAAACTACGCAGAAGGGTTACGATGCAGTATGGGTGATCGTTGATCGATTGACCAAGTCAGCGCATTTCTTGCCTAACAAGATTAGATATACCTTGGATCAGTTGGTAAAGCTTTACATCAAATAGATTATTTCTAGGCACAGGTTACCTGTATCAATTGTGTTAGATCGTGATCCGCAGTTCATAGTAAATTTCTAGAGACGTTTTCAAGAATGCATGGGAACACAACTGAGGTTAAGCACGACGTATAATCCTCAAATAGATGGGCAGAGTGAGAGAACTATTCAAACGTTAGAGGACATGCTGAGAGCATGTGTTATAGATTTCAAAGGGAGTCGGGATGACCACCTACCGTTGGTGGAATTTGTGTACAACAACAGTCATCACGCGAGCATCGGTATGCCACCTTATGAAGATTTATATGGAAGGAAATGCAGAACGCCATTGTGCTGGGATGAAGTGGGAGAACGACAATTGCTAGGGCAAGAATTGGTGCAACAAACTGCAGATGCGATCAAAATAATACGAGCAAGGCTAGTGACGGCTCAGGATTGACAGAAGAAATATGCAGATCAACATCGACAACAATAAGACTTCGACGTCGGCACTTATGTGTTTTTGAAAGTGTCACCTTGGAAAGGGAAAATGAGATTTAGGAAGAAGGGAAAACTTAGTCCCAGATTCATAGGACCCTTCGAAGTGTTGAGGCGAGTGGGTGAGGCAGCTTATGAAATAGCTTTACCTCTGAAGTTAGAACATATATATAACGTGTTCCATGTTTCTGTCCTACGACCCTATAAGCAAGACTACAAGCATGTCATTGAGTATGAACCTATGAACCTATTCAATTGAGAAGGACTTAACCTATGAAGAGGCTCCAGTACAGATAATTGATAGAAAAGAACAAATGTTAAGAAATAAGATAATACCTTCTGTTAAGGTAGTATGGAGGAACCACAATGCTGATGAGGCTACGTGGGAACTCGAGGAGAAAATGATGAAAAATTACCCTAATCTTTTTGTTTGATGTGTAATGATTCTGGGGACGGAATCCTTATAAGGGAGGGTGAATGTAATATCCGAGATTTTCTATGTAATTTAAGAATTATCAATAACGAATTTATATGAAACTTTTGGGTGATATCATTTATTAGATGTATATGTGTTGTACATATATGTGTTATTTCAAGATATGTGATGAGATGTATTTAAATGGTTGGTTTAGTTTTATTTAACTATTTAAATTGATTAAGTAGGGAATTATTTAATTTATTATGTGGAATGGTATTAAATTATGAGCTGGAGTTCGGAGCGGAATTTAGAGATGCAAACTGCGTATTCGAGTCCGGAACGTCGAAATTAGTCAGGATAGACTGTAATTACGAAAAAGTGTCACTGTTGATTTTTTGGTCAAAGTCAACTACAAATTTTAGAGGTGAATTTGACTAAACGGATAGTCCCGTGACGTCCGAAACGTCGACTTTAGTAAGAATCAATATAAGTTTCGCAACGTTCGGCTACGAAGGGTAAATAGTCAAAGTAATTTATTAATTGATTAATTAATTATTATAATATTTTATTTAAACAAGTCAGCAGCTGGTGGAACCCTTGTAACTCAGGAATTGGGACAAGAGAGGGAGTATATGTATATTGCATAATAGCTAAGGTGGGAATACTTTATTTTATTCCTTAAAATCAAAATCCTTTCATTTTCTCTAACTCCTACATTCTTCCTATTAATTAACTAAATTATTGTATTATTAAGTATTGTGAGCAACTAATAATTAGAGTTGGCGGTTATGGGAGTTGGGGGTTATGGGAATCAAAACACTCTATCAAGCTATACATATATACACATCACTCAAACATCCTTTTCTTTTAAGAAAATTCCACCAAGTGAGTAAACATGGAGAGAAATTGAGAGTGATAAATAGTGTGGTAGTATACTGGAGTTTTGGGGAGTCTAAACAAGCAAGTGAGGAGGATTTTTAGAAGCTAAACAAGAAGAAATTCACATCAAGTAAGTAACTCATGAACCTTTATATGTTTTTAAGGGAAATAGCTAGAAAATGCCTCTTAGTTGCTAATTTATTCAAATCATGGTAATTTAGTGAGTTTGTTTGTTGTAATATGTTCATATATGTTACTAGATGGGATCTGGACAGTAGGAATCAAATCCATGCATGATAGAATCAAAATCATGATTTTTGTCAAAGTTGGTTAAAAAGTGTAATCTGTGATTTTCGGGTTTTTTGGAGCCTTGGATTCATGGTTTATATGACTCGATTAGCGTATATAATAATTTAATAAAATATTATGTAGTATGAAGTATAATCTGGCTCAAATTTTGTTAGAATCAGAGTTATAATGAGCAAGTTATGAAAATCGTAAGCAAGCATGTTCATAACAAAATCTACAGAAAATCTGGAACATTTTTCTATGCAGTTGGTTTGTGGTCTTAGCATGCTAGTTTCACGAATGTTATATTTTTGTAAAATACCTTGATGTATGATGTTTATTGTGTCCAAGTATCATAGTCATATTATCTGTGGATTAGTGGGAATAAAATCGCACAAGTGGCTACAAGAAACAAAAATTTGATGTCTTTCTTGGGACTGTTAGGATCAGTCTGTCTCGGGGGCATTTTTGTCCAATATTTTGTACTTTAAAATTTTTGGAAAGATTTGGAGTATTAATTTACGAAGATATGAAGGTCCTGTAAAAAATTGAGAATTTTTGGCCATACGATTTGATAGTTATGGATTTTACGGCTAAGGACACTATTTGAAAAGATACTCGAATAACTCTCTGTGTATAAGTCCAAAAAATTACGAAATGTTTACTGGAAGTACATGTATGAAAAATAGTAGACTATTAAAAATCTGAGAATATTTGGCTATTATGGACTATTAAAAAATAGTAGATGGATTTTAAAAATTTCGGAAAAAATATATGTTCAATGTGGGACTATATTCTACAAAATCCCAGAAAAGAAATGTTTTTGGGACTGATTTGGTATTTTTTATATAAATGATGTTATATGGATAAACGAGTTTAATTAAATATGTGATGTCATAATTATGGAAAATGAGGTTTTTCGACTAGAGACCCTTAAGCATATTTTATGCATATTTTTATGGAGGTTTTGATCTGAAAAATGTTAGAATTTTATGTTTCCCAGATTCTTTTATTTAACCATGTGGCCTATACATAGCAACATGTTATGTAATTGAATTGTATTTGAATACGTGTGAGTTTAATCGTCTTATTAAAATTAAAAGGAACCATTACACTTCAAAGTGGTGTTCGAGAACTAAATTGCTTAACGTGACATATGTGAATAGGTTACGTGAAGGGCTAGTAGATAGCAGTAATTATAGAAGATGTATCAGGAAAATTTCCTAACTTTATTCACTTTATTGCAGTGAATGTAAGCTCCCTTAGCTTCTACAATTTATGATTGTGTACATGTCTCTTATATTTGAAGTTATAACTTGTACAAAGTTATATATAGTGCAAGTTCTATTGATGATTATTCAATTATTAATTCAGTTGTTTATGCCTTAAATTTCTTAATTATTTATGAACTGATTTCAAGAATGCGATCGGGCCATTTGTTTCGGTTAGATATTATAGATATGAAATGTTGTATTATTTGAACTATTTCAAATTCATTGTAGCTATTTAAGTCTACCAATCCAAATTGCTTTGGTGCGGTCTCGCATGAAACTAAGATGAACAACCCGGATAACGGGGTAACTGATGTCAGGCATATAGTCCCATTTACGCTTATGCATTTAAACTTTATACTTGTGCACAATGTAGGGTATGATAGGATGATCACCTGGAGTACTTACAGAGACTGTTTACAATCTATTTGATTGTTAAACTATCTGATGGTTTTCGATGAAACAAAGTAATATTCAAGGTATTTAACAACCCTTAGTATGCTATTGAGAATTCCAGAACTCTTATCTTGATATTATAGTTTATCTCTTGATATTTATTTCAACTGTTGAGAAATATTGATACTAATACTTTTACTTCTGATGTATGTTCTCAAACTACTTTATGTACTTGCTGGGCAATTTGTGCTCATTCTTGCTTATACATTTCAGTTAAGGCTGATAACGCTGAGGGCTTGGGCAAGGACAAGGTAAAGTCTATGATGAAATGATGAGAGTTATTTATGTAATAAGCATATTTCCGCATATGCTGTAATGTAGCGATAAACGCTAAGTTTAAGTTTTAGTTTATTAAAGGTTGTAAAGGCTTGGGACTTTATTTTGAATAAATATGTAATTGTTAATATTATTATTATTATTATTGTTAGAGTTACTTAGATAGATGATGATGTATTTTGTATCATGAGCACCATATCCTATAATCGATGTTACACAGATTTGGGGGGCGTCATAAAAACACTTTCTCATATTCGGCTTAGGACAATGTAGGGAAATATGTCCTTCCTGTTTGCAGTTGAAACACACGTTCTTCCACATCATATAATCTTCCAAGTGAGTGTTTCCACAATTACCACAGACTTGCTTCTTCTTCGGGTTTGAATTTTTAGAATTATCATCATTGTCGTTGTCCCTCTTTCTCTTATTGCTTTCTTTCTTCTGTTTGATTGTTCCCTCAGACAATCCACCACCTTCAGCTTTTATTCTATCCACGTGTGCCTTCAAATCATTTCGTTCTTCGGTCATCTCTCGTAACGCTCTCTCTGTCTTCCACAACTCCTCCAAGAGAAACACTTTACTCCTGAGTTCCTGAATTTCTACAGATTCTTTATCTTTTTCTCCAACTTTGGTCTTACTCTTTGACTCCACCTTAGCTTCTTCGGACTCTACCTCCTCATCTTCATTTAGATACATTTTGGGATAATCATCATGATCACTCCCTAGATTCACCATAGGTTCATCTTTTCCCACTTCCTCAACTAACTTGCTCTGCGCTGGCACCTCGGCTACTGGCACTGGTGCAACAGCCGCTAGCATCTCCATACTCATTTTATCTTCTTCTGCTATCCTACAATCACTTTAAACAACTTGATTAGTACTTCACCAGTACGAAATTCTCATACTATGCGTCCACATATCTCACTACCGATACACTTCGATAATCCCTCACTTAGAACTCTAAATGAGTATTCTCTATCTCGCTTATAGTTATAATCCTAGGGTTTTCCCCTCCCACTTAATTTTTATAACCTACAGCTCTGATACCAACCTATGACGCTTTAAAATCCAAGGTTACGAATTTTAGTTTGGTGCTCACGATCCACAATATAAATAACATCTAACTACTCATTCATTGATGAATATAAACATACATATCATTAATTAATATGTTAACAACATCATCCCAGGTTATCTAACCTTAACATTACAAACTTACCCTTAGATATACAAAAAGGGTTATACCAAACATCATAATAAATATACTCATTATAACTACTCCAGCACTTTGCCTTTGCCTTTGTCCTTATCTGCACCTCTGGCTACTTCGTTCTTAATTGAAATATTATATTTAAGTAAGGATGAGCAACAAATTTACTCCACAAGTTAAAACATATAATAAAGTATAGGAATCAAGAATATTAGACTATCAATTCGATAGAATGTCACCAAAGTTCAAAAGACTTTGAAATAGCTGAACAAATCGTTAATCAATAACAAGTCATTCTCGCATCTTATGCAAAATAATAATCTAATAGTGAAAGAGTAAAACGCTTTCAAAGTTTCAAAGATATTCAATTGAATAACAAGAATCAATTCTACGCAATAACAATGTGGAATATTTTCCAAAATGTATGCTGAGCGACCCCATAAGATCTTGAACTTCTCGAGTAACTATCAAAGGTTTTGCTTTGAAGTACCCAGGTGTATCAGATAACCATAAGATTAAATCATACCCCTCCACAAGTAAAATAAGTGATCAGCTTCATTATACCCTATATTATGCATAATACTTACACACGCGCAACAGCCGAATACACGACCAAATAGTTCTCGTTATATAAAAGGTTGTTTTTCTCAGTCAGAATTCGAATCACAATAACGAAATACTATAATTTCAATATCTAATCGCTTTCTCGATCTAGCCGAAGTAATTGGCATTGATCTGTCAATAATAATTGAGTTCTCTTCTCGAACCTATCAAGTTTCAATAAATGTTTGTCTAGCCAAAACAAGTAGCTAAGACATATCTCAATGATATTCAACAATAGACAGAAATTCACTGTACTATTTGAAATCAATAATAACTTTTACGGATGTGAATAACCAACAATAATTATTCCCCAAGTAGATACTCATAATCAATAATTCAATTTAAATTTATAAACAAGCACAAACTGCGAATAATAAAAAATAATTCTCAGACGTGGTATAATCAGCAATAATTAACCATAACTATATTTGAAAAGATATAATGTGAGATTGAGTTAAAGAAACTTGCCTTCTTCGTTGATTATTGCAACACAATATACTTATATGCTTTTGAAAGACCTATAATGAACAATACCGGTCTCACAATTAGCACAATAATTCACAACACGTAACACTGTAATTTAAAGTAAATATAACTCCTAGACGCATTATCACATTGTCACATTAGTGTTTATAACCTATATAAACACTTCTTAAGTCTAATTAGTTTGGTCTGGTTGGACTTCAGTCTGTTTTCGATGTCCTGGTCACTCTATCTGACAATTAACACATTTATTGTCAATTAAATTTAGTCTCAAAGCTCCAATATTATTTTAGATAAGTCAAATATCATTTATATCATTTTTTGGAAGCTTTTAATAATTTTCAAACAATTATTATAATTTATAATAATTTCTCAAACACTGGAATCCTTTTTAAATAATTTAATTACTGAATAAACCCATCATCATTAATATTTAATAATATTAAAATATTAATGACATACTTATCAAAGTTTTAAAGTTATTTATAATAACTTAAAATATTTTTAATTTATTAATAGTCTCCTTAAATGATTTTTAAATAATTAAAATCATTTTTTAAGCCATCACCATTAATATTTAAATATTAATGAATTTGTTATCAAAGTATTAAAAGTCATTAATTATAACCTAAAAAATATTTTTATATCATTTTTCTCATTCTTAAATGATTTTAAATCAATAACACCATTTTCAATCATTTATTTAATATAATAACTAAATAAACCAATTATCATTAATATTAAATTTATTAATGAAAATTCTCCAAAAATATTAAAAATTACATTTTATAACTTAAAATATTTTTAAACACTTTATTCTTATTTAAAATGATTTTAAAATATTAAAATCATTTTCTCTAATTTATTTAATATACTAATTAAATAAACTAAATACCATTAATATTCAAATAGTTATAAATATTAATGAAAAATATCCCAAATTATCAAAAGTTATTTTTCATAACTTAGAATAATATTTAAAACTATTTTTGTAATTTTTAGAAATTTATTTCTATTTTTAAGCATTTTCCAGAAATTCAGAAAATAAATATAATTAAAATTGTCGTTGTAGCGTATAGTGACACTTTCTGTCGCTGTTGGTGTTCTTGAGCTCAAGAACACTGACATGCAGTGTTCAAGGGGTCTACTTTGACCACCTTTGATTCTCATCTCAATATGTTTCTGGGTAAGCTTGAACCTTGATCTTGTAGTGTTTATGTAACACTACAAGTATCAACAATAATTTAGCTCATAACTTAACCTACTTGTAAGATCCAATGCCCCAAAGTAGCTGTCAGAAGCTTTCTGGGTTACTTAGAAACCCAGACAGCTTCGACTGCCTACTTTGTGGTTCGAATTTCTCCCAGTTCTGGTCATGATTCAAGTGGTCTCATGGTTCAAACCTATAGTTCTCATGTTAAGGAAAATCTATATAGCATTATCTCAGTCCAACAACATCAAAATCTTCATATTTGAACTGGTCAAACCTGGTCAGAAAACGGTGTTCATACACTTTCTGGAAATTCTAGAAAAATGACTTCGTGATCAGATGGGCTACTTTGACCATCCACTACATCCAA
This sequence comes from Panax quinquefolius, assembly GCA_020205615.1. Classification (NCBI taxonomy): domain Eukaryota; kingdom Viridiplantae; phylum Streptophyta; class Magnoliopsida; order Apiales; family Araliaceae; genus Panax; species Panax quinquefolius. The sequence continues at coordinate 46,325,576 of CM035152.1, read as the reverse complement.
CATATTTGTTGTTTAATGGATTTAGAGGTATGGATCTAGATTCCATCTAACAGGCTACAATCTAGATTCAATAACATCAACAAAACTCTTAACATCTGACAGATCTTAGCTTGACAAAACCTTATCAGACACTGATATTGAGTTTCTGTGTTGCCCAGAAACTCTTGGTTATGCTCGGTCAACTGAGTTTGACCAAGAATAACTTGTAATCTGGACATTGAATAGCCACGATTCCACATCCAGATCACAGTCCTCATGTTATACTACCAATCTAAAACTTAAAACAACTCAAAGAAAAAACAGATAAAGATCTAAGGCCACTGACATAAGCTTGTCAGACCACTTTTTAGGGTTCATGGCAGTTTTTGAAAACATTAATTTTAAAGCCTTTTGATGCTATAGATCTATGATATAACAATATAGATCATCATGTAACATCCCCTAGCATGTATTAAAACACAAAAACATAACTTTTTTCTTAACATGTAAGATCAAAAATTAAGTTAGGGTTTATACCTTCTAGTTCTAAGCTTTGATCTTAGCTCTCCAATCTGATCTTGTGGTTGTTAGGGGCTCTACTAGTGACTGAATCACTTAGTATTTTCGGAGGTTTGGGTGAGAGAAAAGTAGGTTGAGTATTAAATATCAAATAAGCCAAATACATGAACTTTCTCTCTCTTGATCTATGTATATTATGGTGAAATGAACTTGGCTAAGATATTGTGGCTGATTTGCTGGAGTTTTAAGTCACATGGGTTAGTTAGAGTGGTTCACCAACTACAAATATGGTGAGATTTGCAAGAAACTTATTAAAGAATGTGACAAAGGGTATTTTGGTGATTTTGTTAGTAAATTTAATGTTACTTTAGTAATCTTGTCCCAACCCTTAGAGTTTAACTCTTAGGTTTTAACCCTAAGGTTAAAAAAATTCTAGAATTTCTAATTCGGTTTTAAAATAGAAATTAAGCTTTCTATTATTGGAAATTAGGGTTTTCTAATCATATTAGATTCACTAATTAATCATTAGGGTTTACTATATTTATACCATATCCGATCAATCATTGATCATAAATTCTATACAGTACAAACATGTACTCATCAATACAATTATTATACTTGTATTTTCTACCAAATCACTATTCGTAAGTAGGGTTAGGGTTTTTATTCTCTATTTAGCACATCTCTACTCTTATTTTCTCAATCAATACACAAATTGACTACTTCTCTAAACTCTTATCACAGATACTCAACACAATATTGATAGTCAATATCAATATTAAATATAAAAAAAAAATTATTCGTAAAATTTGACAATGATATAAGAATTCAATTAAATGAGAGCAATGATAAATTTTAAAGATTTATAATTCAATTTATCCAGAATTCAATAATATCCAAATTGTCAACATGATACTACTTTGTGGAGTAAAATTCAAGAATAATATTGAATTAAAAATGATTTGGACCGAAAAGAAATTAATTTTTGTCATGAATAATACCCTGGTGAATAGTACCTGAGTGAATAGTACCTCATGAATAGTACTTCGGGAATAGTACCCCGTGAATAGTACCTCGGCATGAAAATTTTAAAAATTATCAAGAATATTCAGAATAATATTTTAGTGGAACGATACTATATGAAACGCAAATTTCAAGGATATTCCGCAAATTTCAAGGAGTTTAGAAGCAATACTTTAACAAAATGAGTATAGAATTCAGAATCTAAAACGAAATAATATTACTTACATACTATAGAGTATGGAAGAAAATATTATTTCTTACGAGTATTGAACAAAAATAATATCCCTTACGACTGTTGAACGAAAATAATATTCCTACTTAATATTGAAGCGAAGATAATATTCTTTACTTAATATTGAGCTAAAATAATATTCCTTACGAATATTGAACAAAAATAAAATTCCTTACGAATATGAAAAATAATATCATAAGCGAATATGAAATAAATAATACCCCTTACCTTAAAAGGAGAGTATTTCTGACTGGTAGGGCGAAGATATTCTTGAAGAAAACTTATAATGTTTTCTACGCTCAAAACTTCCTTAAACTCTAAAGAAGTACGCTCAATATTGTAGAAGAAGAATTCTCTGATTCTGCTGTGATTTTCAATTCTGAACTAAGCATCCTATTTATAGGAGAATGACAGGATACTATTTAGGGAAAAATGTAACGATCGAGGAATTTTGTATTTAGTTTAAATATTTATTGAATTAAATAAATATTTTAAATAATTTATTTATTGAGCAAAATAAACAGTTGATGGAATTGTGGTGCAAGAATTTAGTAACTAAATTGATTAATGTTAATTAAATTGAATAATTATAATTTTTATTTGAAGATTTAATGAAATAATTAAATTAAATGAATTGTTTAATATTTAAGAAGATAAGTAAATTAATTAAAGTAATGTTTAAGTCTAATTTAATAGTTAAATTAGATATATAACGATTTATCAAATATAAAGTATAATTATAATGAAAATTATAATATTTATAATCACCATTGTAAGTCATTATCTTTATGGAGAGAGGTGTGAGATATATACCAACCATAAATGTCTGAAGTATATCTTTACACAAAAAGACTTGAATATGAGGCAGAGAAGATGGTTGGAGTTGATCAAAGACTATGACTGCGAGATTTTATATCATCCTAGAAAGGCGAATGTTGTTGCTGATGCTTTAAGTAGGAAGGGACGGGAGAAGTTAATGATGTTGACTGCTCAAGAGAAGCTAGTGGCGAAAATGGCTAAGATGGACTTGGAAATTAAGTATCCGAAAGAATCAGATGAAAAGTTCTTCCAAATGGGAAACAGTTCAACGATGGTAGATAAGGTGAAGAATGCACAACTTCAGGATGAAGATTATGAAAAGATAAAATAGAAAGTATCTGAAGGTAAAGAAAACAAATTTAAAATTGATTCAGAAGGGTTACTTCCATTCGAAAGAAGAATTTGGGTTCCGCAAGTACCAGAAGTTAAAGAGGAAATTCTGAGTGAAGCTACAACTCAAGATATTCAATTCACCTTGGGAGTACAAAGATGTACCAGGATCTTAGATATCATTTTTGGTGGTCGAATATGAAAAAGGATGTGGTTAAGTGTGTGGATAAATGCTTAACGTGTCAGAAAGTTAAAGCTGAGCATCAAAGGCCAAGCAGATTATTACAACTGTTGGAAATACCATAATGGAAATGGGAGCATATCACAATGGATTTGTGGTAGGTCTTCCAATGACTCAGCAAGGTTACGACTCCATTTGGCTGATTATCGATCGATTGACGAAGTCGGCACACTTTTTGCCAATAAAGATTAGATTTAACCTAGATCAGTTAGCAAAACTGTACGTGAAAGAAATTATTTCAAGACACGGTGTTTCGGTGTCTATTGTATCAGATAGAGATCCACGTTTCATATTAAATTTCTAGAAACGACTACAAGAGTGCTTGGGAACACAGTTGAGAATGAGCACATCGTACCATCCTCAGACCGACATACAAAGTGAGAGAACCATCCAAACACTAGAAGATATGCTCAGAGCATGTATCATGGATTTCAAGGGAAATTGGGACGACCATCTACCATTGGTGGAATTTGCTTATAATAATAGCTATCACACGAGTATTGGCATGCCACCTTCCGAAGCGTTATACGGCAGGAAATGCAGAACTCCGTTGTGATGGGATGAGGTAGGTGAACATCAGCTATTGGGTTCAGAGTTGGTACAACAAACCGTCGAGATCATCAAGGTTATTCGAGCAAGATTGATAGCCTCACAGGATAGATAGAAGAAATATGCCGATCAACATCGACAAAATCGGGAATTTGATGTCGGTAGTTTTGTTTTCTTGAAAGTATCTCCCTGAAAGGGGAAAATTCGTTTTGGCAAAAAGGAGAAATTAAGCACTATGTTTATAAGACCTTTTGAAGAGCTTCAACGAGTTGGTGAAGTGGCGTACGAGGTAACTTTACCTCTGAAATTAGAATATATTCATAATATTTTCCATGTATCAGTATTAAGGCCATATAAGCTTGATTATAAGCATGTGATAGAATATGAGCCCTTCAAGTTTGAGAAAGACTTAACATATGTAGAAGTCCCTGTTCAAATTATTGACAGGAAAGAGCAAGTATTAAGAAATAAAGTTATACCTTCTGTTAAGGTAATCTGGAGAAACCACAATGCTGAAGAAGCTACGTGGGAACTTGAAGACGTTATGATGAGAAATTATCCTTAGTTATTTGCTTAATTTTTGTAAAGTGATTCTGGGGATAGAATACTATTAAGGAGTGAAGAATGTAACGAATAAATTTTTCGAGTCGTGATTCTGGGGACATAATCCTTTTAAAGAGAGAAGGATGTAATGATCGAGGAATTTTGTATTTAATTCAAATATTTATTGAATTAAATAAATATTTATATAATTTATTTATTGAGAAAAATAAATAGTTGATGGAGTTGTGGTGCAAGAATTTAGTAACTAAATTGATTAATGTTAATTAAATTGAATAATGATAACTTTTATTTGAAGATTTAATGAAATAATTAAATTAAATGAATTGTTTAATATTTAAGAAGATAAGTAAATTAAATAAATTAATGTTTAAGTCTAATTTAATAATTAAATTATATATATAACAATTTATCAAATATAAAGTATAATTATAATTATTATAATAACCATTGTAAGGCATTTAAATTAACTAAAATAGGTGTGACAAAAGTAACTATATAATATAAATATTATAAAAATAAACTAGTATGGGAAATTATGTGTAACCAAACAAAGCCTTGTGGCTTTTGGTTAGTGTAACAGGTAAAGACGTTTGGCTTAATAAACTGATAACCACGATTATTAGTGTTTAAGCGCTCAGTTGGGTTATTTCTTATTTCACGTATTCTTTTAAGGACTAAGAGCAGAGATAGAGAGAGTTTGTGAGGAAGATAGAAATTCTCTGTAAATTTTACTAAGAAAAAGGAGTTGGAGTATCAAGGGAAAACAATTCTCTTCCCAACAAACAAAGATTTAAGGTATAACCTACTCTAATTTTAACTTTTATTTTTGAAATTTCTATTGATAGTTATCTTGGATTGATATATATATATATATATATATATATATGGTTTATAATCTATCAATCAACATATGTGAGTGCTATTTGATGATTAAATACATGAAATTGGTTTTGTAGTAGAAGATTTTAAAAACAACATTATATGTATGAAAAACGGCTTAAGAAAGTAAAAAATTTCATGTTCAATATGTGTTATAATCTATAAATTGATGTTGGATTGTGTTAATAGGGCAAGAAACAAAAACAACATAGTTTAAATCGTGTCAATTGTTTAAGAAACAAAGTCGTGGCGATCGAATTCGCTAAAAGTGTAAAAATGAAGAAATTGGAAAATTTGTGGTTTTAAATCTTCAAAATTGAGTATATGTAGTTAGAATGATGAATATCATGCTTATAGATGTCATTAAAAAGTTTTAGATGATAAGCTTTATGAATTCTATGGAATTGGGTTGATTTTTGGAGTCAGTCATGTATCAGAGTTGCAGTTGCAGTTTCTATCTGTGTATGGCACAGCTACACCGTATGGTTTTCTGAATTCGAGCACCAACGATTCATCTCTTGCTTAGGTGTTAAGGCCTAGGGCGGCAAGCATTGCTGCCTGCGTTCTCGAGCCTCTGGCAAATGAGTTCATTTATTTGTGGGATGTAATACAAGGACTTAATCTAGTTTGGCATGCATTTTAATGATGTTAAAACATAACATGGACTATAATAACATTTTGTAATGTGATGTAATATAAAGTGTGAGGCTTTTAAGTGATCATTTAATTAAGTTATGTAATGAACAAAAAAATTGATGTTTACGAAAGTTAGAGATGAATGATATAGTTTATGTTAGACTGTGGTGAGACTTCAGGTTCTTTAAGGATGTTAACCAACATGATTAGACATTAAGATAAGGTTATGGCTTAAATGGTGGGTTAAACCCATAAAGCTAATATTAATACAACTAATTTCTATTGCGTTTTCAATGGTATGTGTAGGATAATTGGCGAACATTATTATACTTATGTAGCTTACATACGAGGCAAGTTCCTTATCGTAAACTTTTATTGAGCAAGTTCCCTAACTTCATTCTTTTATTTATGAATACAAGTTTCATAGCTATGTTATCTTTTATGTCAAGCAAGCTTTCTATTCCTAAATTATCATTATACAAGTTCCTAAATTCCATGTTAAAGTTGAACAAGCCTAATCTATCTTGTGTATGATTGTACAAGCTCTTATAATCTAGTTCGTTACATCGAGCGAGTTTCAGTTTCCTAATTCTTGATGTTGCTATTTAAAGCATATACTGTTTAAATTCAATGATTAAAATGAGATTGTTCCAACTTTTTTGAATATATTACTTTGCATGTATACTATGTCTATTAAATTATACATTTCTGTTAATCGATCTTTGGCTTAAATAACCTTGTTCAATTCTATATTATTGTGTTGAACCTTCGACTAGCAAGCAAACTGTTATTGATTGAACTGGTCTATAATTGAATAGCGTTCTAAAATTCTAGGACCACTGATTTGCTAGTTCCAAACTAAACTTTCTTTAGTGCAGAAATTCTAAATTCAAACTGAGACGAACAACCCTAACATAGAGTATTTTGTACGTGTAACGTTTAGATGTTTGTGCACAATACATGGTACAAAAGGCTGATCCCCCTAAGTACGTTAAGAAGGGTCTGTATAGTCTAAATGACTGTTAAGGTTGGGTAATAATACCTAAGTACTGGGGACATAGTTCGTGGTCTTAAGACCCTCAGATATTTAATTCGAATTTGTTTTTTATTTTTCATTCGTATAACAAGTTCACCATTGTCCAACATTCGTTGTTCACTCTCATGTTATTATTATTGTTACTCTCTATATCAGTGAGCAATTGTTTGCTCACTCTCGCTATTAGCACTGCAGCTAAAGTTGAGAAAGTCGATGAGCCATCTACTAGCAAAGGAAAGGGCAAGATGTCCAAGTGTTGAAGATTTATGTGAATTTCTTTTGTTGAATTAAGTTATAAGACTTATTTTATTTTGTGATGTATTCTGCAGACTTATGTAATAATTTAAGGTTAGATTACCTGGGATTGTTTTTAAGATGATGTAACCCTTTAAGGGGAAAGATTATTGTTTAAGTTATTTTATGTCTTTATCCTTTATTATGGGTAGTTAGATATAATCACTTTTGATAGTGAGCACCAAATCCTGACCAAGTCAATCCCCCCCCCCCCCCCGCAACTTTAAACTTTGAATATATATATATAATACTTATATATATATATAATAAAACTGAGATAACTTTCTACTGACAGTTTTGAAAAATAGGGAAGTGGGGGGTCCATATAATAAACAAAATTTACAACAAACACATCACAAAAATCCTCTCTATTTATCTCAATTCACTTGGCTTCTCAAAAAATATTTTTAATAACATTCATCATTAATATTATAACTCACAATATTAACAACCATATCATTCCCAGGAAAGAGGGGGGTTTTCGATAAGGATTTCTCCCTATTAGGCGCGCAATTAGGTGACCAAATCCCTTTCCTTGAAAAAATTTTCTAGACATTGTCAATAATACAAATAATAATATGAATAACTTTATCGTCTCACTTGTTGATTTAATAATTTAAAATATTGTGATAATACTTGAACTAATAACGTGAGATACTATGCAACAATTACTGTGGTAATAATTGAATAAAACTGAGTGACTTCTCACGTAAGCGTCAATAATCAAAGATATTGTACAATACCGTGTGCTACTATACAACCACGCGTATTACTGTACTTTTATCACCGAGTATTTCAATAGTTAATGGTAAAACTTTTGCCGTTATTTTTATAAAAAGATATTTATGTCGTTTTCTAACTCTGAAAATAATTCTATTGTGGGGTCCACTAATGATTATGCCGTCGTACGAATACTCCCTGTTAAAACGAATATTCCCCGACTAATCGAATATTTTATGACAACTTGCTTACTTTGTAAAATTTGTAAATATTACCCACAACTATAACATCATATCAAATTCACACCGTAATATTCAAAATGATATTTAAAGAAAATTATTCTTTATTCATAAAAATTGGGGTCTTACACTTTCTCCATGGTTTGATGTTTACTATAGTCCTTCGGGGTGTAAAAATACGATTTTTCCCTCCTGCATTGTTAGTTACATGAAAACAAAATTTTGAGTAACTACAACAATTACTCCATGGCAATGACGCTAAAATTTGAGATCTGTCGTTGACACTCCAAAGTTAACCTCACTTTCACTTCACAAATTCAAATAATTAGCAAAGTAGTAAGCAAGGATCGATCCCACAGAGAGTAAGTTTGTTTTAGAATTATTCTACTAGTTTAACAGAAAATAAAGATGGGGGGTTTTTGAAAATTGGTTTTAAACTAAAAAAATAGAATTAAATGATGAAGTTAACCAAATTTGTAAAAACATCAGTTCTGTAGTTGATAAGTAGTTTTATACCTACTTATCCAGTATCTATTAGTTGAATTAGTTACTTAAACTTATGTTTTGTAGTTACTTTTCAACTTAGATTTTAATGTGAAACTACTTCTGAGATTTCTGGAACATCTTGAATCATCCTAATCGGAGTTAGAATGCGAGAGTTATGACCTTTTATACCAACGGACGTTCAACTGCAAAGTTTGAAGTTGGCACCCATTTACATATAAGTCACTTCTAGCACAGTTTCGACCTTCATCCAGCCATTATTTCTAAAATCTCAAATAATAAAAGTTGCAAAACCCGTCGACATCTTCGATTTGATAGGTGGACGGCCTCGTAACTCCACCTGAATCAAAAGTTATGGTTATTTTACCAGAAGACACTACAATAAAAAATCTAGGGCATGGCCGCACCTATTTTTCGTTCATTTTGAGTGTGGCCTCACCGTTCCCTGGTCTAAGAAAATGCTATCTACTACTTGAGCGCAGTCGCGCCCAACATCATAACCGAGAAAATCGGATTATAATGTAAAATAATTTTATTTGAATAAATAATGAATAAAATTATAATATATGTTATTTATAACGAGTAGGTGTGATGAAGGTTATTCTATAACCTAAAAGAGGAATAAAATATTAGTATTCTAGCTAAGTGCTAGAATTAAGGTGTTTAAATTTCCAAGACGAAAATAAAAACTTTCTGAGAAATTCTTCGAAAAACTCTATTCATCTATTTCTGCTCAGGAATTATTTTTGAACTTCCGGGAAATACGTAACGATAGAATGATAAGGAAGGATGGATTATATAATAATAATTTAATTATGACAAACGCAGTTTTTCGCCCGCATACTAAGTTTGAGAAAGATTAAGGAAAATGAATATTTGAATAAATGATGGTCGTATAATAAGAAAGTTATTATGCGAGGTAATGAATATGAGTATAATACAAAGTACTGTACAAGTATATACGAAAGATAACATAACGTATATGATGAATGTTATACGAATTACTATACTAGAAGAATGCGAGAATTATACGTTAAAAGCCTAAACCATTCTTAATGGACCAGTAGGATTTTAATGTAAATTTGGCAAGACCAAGTGAAATATGTTAAGGCCCAAAGATAATTTACTTCAAGCCCAATGTTAGGCTCAAATTTAATTAAAACTAAGCCCGAACCAAGAACCGAACCCGTGGATTGAACCGATGGGTCAGTGGGTGAGAAAAACCCATGGGGAAACCTATGTAGGCTTCCCATGGTGAGTTATGGCTGGCCACTTGGTGGCCAAGCAAATTAAGGAGGTGGCTTTGGTTGCAAGTTTTGAATAATAAGGAGGTGGAATAGTAAGGAGGTAGGTGGTATTTTGACCATTGTGCCTTCACTTTGCAAAGATTATAAATAGAGAGCTTGTTTGGTCATTTGTTTCTTGTTCAAATTCACCAACACTTAGAGCAATAATATTGAGAGAGAAGTGAGAGCTATCTTAATTAATCTAAGAAGAAGAAGAAGAAAGTTATAACATCCAAGGTAATGAATCTTTAACCTTTAATCTTCATCTCTTCATTTGTAGCTTTGATGGAGAAGTTGTTATTGGTAGTATATGTATCATAAGGAGTAACAAGGATGGCTATTAGTGGAATTAAACATTAATAAACCATGTTACAAGTGGAATCATAATCATATAAATATGAACTAATGAAGAACACATGAAAATTTATCATATATTATTGATGAATAATTTTAAAACCATCATATGTAGGATTAGATAATATATGTTTGTTTAGTATGATGGATATATGGATAATGGAATGAATCCATTTTGAACGGAGTAAAAATCTCAAGTAACGAAGTTATGACGAAATTTACGAGATTATATGATAATCGTCGAAATCGTAAAATTCTCGGAATGATAGTCAAAAGTCGCCGTTTAACTCGGAAACCTTAGTTTTTGATGGCGTATCATAGAAATTTGCATTTAAGAGTTGTGGACTCAATAATGGTCAAATTCTGACTTAAAACGAAGAAATAAGCTATGAACGTTCACGAATGTTTAACGAACGCATAATAGAAAATTTAAATATTGAATTTAATATTAATGGATTTAGATATTTAAGTTGTCTTAATGAAATCGAAGTATGCAAGATATGTGAGATAACGGCTTTTGAACGAGCTAATTTTGACTTATAACGATCAAGTTACGAGCCTGGGAAGGATTGGAAATGAAAAACTTAAAAAAAATTCAAAGGCTCAGGGCCGGTGCCGTAGCGCCGCTTAAGCCTATGAAGATGGTGCTGCAGCGCCATGCCCGGATCCCAGGCACTGATGAGTCACGCTATAGTGCGACATATACAAAGGAAACTGGCGCCACAACGCTAGTACTAGACAAGAGGCAGAGAAGAATGAAAATGAATACAAAGAAAAAGTAAGTTGATTGAAGGTGAATTATGACCTTAATTAAACTTAAAGTAACATCATAAAGGATGATTAAAACTTTTAGTTTAACGATAAAAGTCAACGGAAGGTTACGAAAATGTAAACACGAAGTAAGTTTAATAATAAGAAAACCGTACGCACGTTGAATGAATGTTTGAGATTTCTTGAATTGTAAAACTTAAACCATGAATAAGTAAGGTCACTTATAACAACAAAATGTTATAAAACCATAATGGATGTTAACTAACCTAATGAATGTTAGTAAGTTAAGCAAATGGATAGTTAAACCGAGAAGAAGGAGAAGATAGGTTAATGACAATACTTATTGATTGTTTATGACCTAATGTAGTATGTTGTGTAATTATGTGTTGCAGAATCTATAAAACTCAAAAGAGAAGTCAATTAACAGTAGAAGACGCTAAAGGAAAGTGTTCTAAACCCTTGTCTATGTTTATTTTGGATAAAATTTATGATTCATGTATCCTATGCATGAATTGATGTACAAAGAAGTCAAATTCATTCCCTTCGGCTAGACTAAACTTAGAATATTTTGTGGATTTCATTGTAATTTATCAAAATATTATTGATATTGCTATCTTATACCGACTGTTTTGGTATGGATTTCAAAGGAAGACTGAGTATGAATAAATAAATGGTTTGTCGTCAATCTACTGTCACGTGAGGTTGCCAAAACTTAAACGTAGATACGTTTAATGTAGTAGTGTTGTACAACATAGAGTACTATAGGTTGATCGCCTAGACGTGCTCGTAAGAAATGTCAGACTTACGGACTTGGTGTCGGGTTGTCCTTTTTAAAGAAAGAATGAAATGCTCAAGGTCTTGGACCAAAATCAAGCTTTAACAGATGTTCATTGTTAAACATTTTAAAGAAAAGAGAAGTGCTATTTTGACTTATCTATAGTATTTTCATAACAATTGATTCATTTATAGAAGATATATATTCATATGATTCAAACATATTGCTTAAATGAAATTGTTATACTTGCTGAGCTAGTTATGCTCACCCTTGCTTGAACCATATGAATGCAGTTAAGAATGAACCGACATAAGGATTCAGTAAGGATAAAGGAAAGGCTAAGGCGGATAAGTAGTCGTCTTTGTAATAATATTGTATGAATTTTGGTATTTATTTGATACTATGACGAAGAACATATATAATGGTTGCAAAGAACCTAGGAAGGGAAATATTATTATGTAATATATAGAACACATATTCACTCTTTTGAGGTATTTCAATTGAATGTATGTGTGAACAGTAGCACCAAGTAGCACCATCTGTCGGGTTGGAAGATACCGATTTGGGGGCGTCACAGGTTGGTATCAAAGTTGTAGGTTATAAAATTTAAGGGGGGGAAAGAACCTTTAGGCCATAACCTTAAGAAGAGTTTAAGAATTTAAAAGATGAAGTTAACCCTAAAAATGCATTAAATGTGATATGTGTTTATAATATTCTAATGTTGTGTACTAATCAAGATAAGCTTATTTTATTGTAGATCTTAAGAGATAACATGATGTATAGAGATATACATGTGGTTAGTGAAGAGTCTGTGAACCAAATAGAGATTTTACCCACACCTATAGCCGAGGTGCCAGTGGTGGTGGTTGAGGTAGAAGATTCTGAGAACTTAGGATTTACATCCTTGTTTGATGGTATGTTTGAGGTGGAGGTGGAGGTAGTATCATTTAACAAGGTAGTACCTACAGAGGAGATGACTCCGGGGGAGTCAATGAAAGCATTGTTCATGACCGTGTTGGATAGGAATATCCAGTTAGGGAAAAAGGAAAGGAAATTAAAGGAGGTTATCCATGATATCTTGGAGGACAAGCTGACCAGTATCCAGATGAAGTGTCATTCATTATATGAATTAGCGTGAAGATCAAGCAAACACTTGTAATGTAGAATAATGTAATTAAACTATAGAATAGTTTAATGAATGGTTATGTATCCTTGGTGGCGGATAAAAGTCACTCATGTAAGATGTAAAAAATAATGTACTTAACATTATTTATAATGAAAGAGGTTATAAGGTTTTAGAACCTGGGAATTCAGAATGTATGTTTTTATATTATAGTATACAATGATGTATGTTTGGAAAGAAGTGGGACTATGATGTACGGAATCTGGGTATGAAGATAGACCGAATTTCAGGGCGTTACACCTAAGATTAGTGTTGGAGACACTATGGAAGGAGAAGTTATACGCGAAGATTCCTAGGGTTAGCGAGATACTATCGAAGATTTATCTAAGATTTTTCTAAGATAGCTACTTCATTGACTAATTTGACAAGAAAAATAGTGAAGTACGTGTGGACTGAGAAGTGTGAAAACAGTTTTCAAGAACTAAAGAAAAGGTTGAGTGAAGAACCTGTATTATCTTTACCCGATGATACAGAGAATTTTGTAGTTTATAGCGATGCTTCGCATAGAGGACTAGGTTGTGTGCTCATACAGCATGACAAGGTCATTGCGTACGCATCACGACAGTTAAAGGATTATGAGAAAGTTGATCCTACTCATGATTTGGAACTGGCAGCAGTAGTATTCGCCTTAAGAATTTGGAGGCATTACCTATATGGGGAAAAATGTGAGATATACACAGACCATAAAAGTCTAAAATATATCTTCACACAAAAAGACTTAAATATGAGACAAAGAAGATGGCTGGAGTTGATAAAGGATTACGACTGTGATATCCTGTATCATCCAGGAAAAGCAAATGTAGTGGTCGATGCCTTAAGTAGAAGGGGTCGGGAAAAGTTGTCTAAGTTAACTGCTCAAAATTAGTTAATAACAGAGATGGATAGAATAGAGTTAGAGGTGAAGTTACCGAGTGAGTCCGGTCAGAAACTATTTACAACGGAGACTCGACCTACCATTGTAGAGAGATTCAAAGAGGTTCAACTAAGAAATGATGTGTGACCAGGTGAAGAAACGACTAGTAGATGGAAAAGAGATAAAGTATAGTCTTGATAATGAGGGTTTATTAAGATTTGAAGGAAGAATTTGGGTTCCAAGTGAAACAGAATTAAAGGAGGAAATATTACAAGAGGCTCATAGTTCGAGGTACTCGATTCATCCTAGTAGTACTAAGATTTATCAAGACCTTCGACAGAATTTTTGCTGGCAAAACATGTAGAGAGAGATAGCAGAATATGTAAGTAGGTGCTTAATGTGACACCCCCAAATATGGGTACTTCAATCCCACAGATTTGGTGTTCACTGTCCAAATAAATCATAACTAATTACCCATAAACAAAGGATATAATTAAACTCAAAAGTTTACAGAATAAATCTCCCATTATAGGGTTACATAATCTCAAATAAATCTCAGTTCATCTAACCTTTATTATTTCAATCATCAAAAAAATATTAAAACATAATCATAATCAAATCTATTACATAAGCATCATAAATAAATGGTAAATTAAACGTCTTCTAATCAAGCACTTTGCACTTGCCCTTGCTTGTAGAAAGCTCTTCAAACTTCTCAACTTCATCTGCATTGCTTTTTGCAAGAGTGAGCAAACAATTGCCCACAAGAAGGATAATATACAATAACATTCTATGAATGACAATTAACTGAGCTTTCAACGGTAAAGTACTCTTACCAGAACAATAAATTCTAATTCAAAAGCTATGAGTTCAAAGGAATAATGAATTTTAAGTTAACAACATATATCAACATCAAAAGAATACACTGAGGGTCACAAGACCACGAATTGTGTTCTAGGTTGTCAACTATTTCTACTTTAACCTTTAACAGTTTAAAAGACCATAATCATCATATATGTCCTAGGTTAACATGTGTTTCTAGTGTAACCTTTAACAGTCTAAACGACTATGTGGACCATCATCTCGTACTCCAGGTGATCAGCCCTTTGTACTATGTATTGTGCAAACATTTTAACGCTATTGCGTAGCTCTAAAATAATCTCCTTATATAGGGTTGTTCATCTCAGCTTAGATCATTAGGTTCTGTACAAAAGGAAGTTTGGTTTGGAATTAACTTCAAAGGAATTTTAGATCTTTAGAATGCTCATCAACCAAGTACTAGTTGAATCAGATAGGGACCAATAGCTATTCAAGAGTTTGATTACAATATCTTCATGAACAAGGTATATCGATGAATCAATAAGAGATTGAGTATTAACGATTTCTAAATTAATCAAGTGTTAATCATCGACTATATGCTTTCAAACTATGTGGGTACATAAGCAAACCAAAGGAAGTTTGGTTTGCATTGACTTCAAGGGTAATTTAGACATTAGAACATTCATCAACTAAGGATTAGTTGAATCAGTAAAGAATCGCTAGTCAACTCAGAGTTCGGTACAATAATGTAATACAATGACATTGGTGATCAGAGATCAAACTATAATTATTCGTAGTAGAATAACCACATTGCTTAAAATAAAATACAGACTTTGAATAACCAAAGTAATCTCGTTTGAAATGAAGAAACAAAGATTAATGAACTTGCTCAACAATAAATTAGGGTTAAAGAACTTGTATAACAATAACAAGTTAGGAAAAGGAACTTGCATAATGAAAGATTAGGGTTAGAAAACTTGCTCAATTAAATAATAGATTCAAGAAACTTGCATAACGTAAAAGTAAGGTTAGGAAACTTGCGTAACAATAATAACTTAACTGCTCAATAAGAGATTAGAGATAGAGAACTTGCATAAGTATAACATGACAGTGAAAAGAAAACCTTGTTGAATAACAAAGTAGCAAAGGTTAGGGAACTTGCCTCTTGCGTAAGCTATACAATTACAACTCACGTACTCCAATATCCTACACATACCATTAGGATTATCACATCAATTAGCTACATAAACATTATCCTCATAGATTCAATTCTTATCTTAGTTAAGTTATAACCTTTAGCTTAAGGTTTTACCATATTAACCAACCATATAACACGAATCTGAAAACTCACTAAAATATAAGATAAAACTTTTAGCATCCAAATCATATTCTCAACTCTTAAAACATTGAGTTTTAATCTAATATAACTTATTAATCAATACTATATTTCTTCTTAGTCAAACTCGAAGTTCATTCAAGTGTTTAAGTCCTCCTAGGAATCCTTATTGGTTTTATATTAATCATATTCCATATCTTATAATGTTCATTTCATTTTAATTAAAACACTTTTTATGTTCATTATAACACTTGTCACGACATTTCGATGTTCATTCATCGCACGCCCTATTCATCTCTCTTGCGTACGCTTAGTATGCTTATACAACTTATCTAATACATCATTTATCAATGCTAAGCATCATTATACTTCATAATATTAATTTTTTATAACTTAGAACAACATCTTTTATCGTCAGAAGCACTACACTTGCATACGTGCATACCCGACGCCTTTTGATTGCCTCTGAATGCAAATCAGTCCTAAAGATGTCTATTTTTACCCCTGTTTCCGACCTCAAATTGAAAAACATAAAGAATAAAAGTTGTAGGTCTACTCGTTATCTTTCTTATAATAGTCACACCTGTCACTCCATGAGCGCAGCTGCGCCCAAATAAGCCTTGGGACCAGTGCAACTGTGCCCTAGAGAGCAGATTGAAAGTATTATGCATACAAGCCAATCATGTATGATGATAAAGCATATACTGTGTAATCAATCTTATTTATTTATTAATAAAAGAATTATTTATTAAAGGCATTTATTATCTACATGGTGCTGTTTTAATAATATGTGATAAACCCATAGTTTTAAGCAATGCTTTTAGAATCATGATAAGATCATGATAATGAGATCTAAATTCTTAGATAGCTTAAAACTAAAAATGTTCCCAATCAATGGATTACTAAAAGGGGATTAATGAATCCGGATAGATTGGTACGACGTTGTTTGCTCATTGGATGAGGATGATTGATCTCATGATCATTTGTGTGGAGACACTAAAGCAAGTATGTAGGTGCTTATTAGAGAATAAGTTCACCGAAGCATTGACTCGCTAAGGAATACCTAATGGAGTTTTACTTACCGTCAATAGGAATTCTGTCAGAGTGATAGTAAGACAAATGATCCTTAGACTTGAGATCATCATAGTATCTTATATATAATGAATTATACTTTGACTTATTCCTTAAGACTCTTAGAGTATATCAAAGGGTATGCTTGGGTGTAATAAGTTATATATGAAGATAATGAATGATCAATAAAGAATCTACCACTTCTAGTAAAAAAAAGGGAAATGTCCTATGAGATTCGATAAATGACAACCCAGAATCCTTGGTTAAGGTGGAATGAAATTAGAAAGTAGTTTCTAATTTGCATTCATTAGGAGTTGTGCATTTAGGAATCGAAATACATATAATTAAATAAAATAAGACTTGACAAAGTAATTCCATGCCTTATATTTAATTGGGACATCAGATGGTGGAAGGATTGAATTATACTAAGAACTATTTACTCAAAGGTTCTTTTATGATTAATGTTGAAATCTATATTATCCGGAAAGTCGTTGATCGCTAGGGAGGCTTATCCCTATCAGTAGAATAAATATTATTTATTTAAATAAATTATTTGTTTAATTTATTTATTTAAATGAGATTAGAATTGTTCTAATTGATTTATTCACAATCGATTTAATATGGAGAACCTAAAGGGTCACACCATAAAAGGAAGAATAATTATTTAAGAAGTTAATGGCATAATTGTAATAATATGTTAAGTATATTTAATTTAATCTATGGTGATAGAATAAATTAAATAGCTTAATATTTATTATTTAATATTTTAGAAATATTAAATATAAATTAATAAGAGGAGTCTTATTAATATTATTACAATTATTATTATTTTAATTTCTAAAAGGTTTAGGAATTAATTTAATATAAGTACTCTCATTTATTCCTAATTGGATTAGGAAGGAAAATTAGTTAAAGGAGTTTAATTAATTACCTCTAATAGATTAGGGAGCCCATTTAATTAAAAGAGTTTAATTAAATAAATAATACCTTATTTTAATTAAAATAGGTTACATGATATCTTTATAAGAGGAGTCTTATATCGTATATCTAATATACGTAATTCCTAGAATTGATGAGTACGCCTCCTTTTTCTATCTGAGATAGGAAAAACTAGGGTTTGAGCCAATACCCTCTTCTTCTTGAAAATTCTTCTTCTTTGGTGGATCACCTCAGAGGCCATACACTTGGGTGGCTTACATTGATCAAAGGAAGGAATGTACCAGGAGATTCAAGGAGATCATGAGAAGTAGGAGGTGAACTCGCATCGAGGAAGCTCGTTTTACAAGGGTATGATTTCATAATTTCTTATTCTTCGTTTAATTAATAATATGCATAAAGGATGATCCGGGTAATTGGTTTGTGAAAAATTTTAAAATCTGATTTTATTTCGCTTCCGTTAATTTTCAATTGGATTACTACTTTAATTTTCACGAAAACCTAACAGTGGTATCATGAGCCAAACTTTATGCGAATTATTAATTATTTTGATTCCATATATGTATGGGTATGTATTTTGAATAATTTATTGGGCATAATTTGTTGTATAAAATTATTATTTTATTGAAGAAAAAAAATATATATATTTTTGCTGAAAACTATTTTCGTAAAAACTGTTTTTTTTTATGCAGTCCGTGGCTAATTTTTTTTTCTTCAAAAGTTGAGTCCGTGCAACTTGTTTCTTAGTTAACTTTGTTATTTTTTTTCTCTCTTCTTTGGACGGTTTATATATATATATATTATTATAATTTGTGGCGGAATCTGTGTGGTGTAATCATGTTTCAATTAGTACTAATATTTATATATGATATATTTTCAATTCCTTACTATTATTTATATATGATATATATATATATTTATATTATATATATATATATATATATATATATATATATATATATAATATATTATATATATACTAATATATAAATTACTAATATAAAAGGAAAAGGCTATCATGTTTTTTGTTGCGGTATATATTATTTATATATATATATAACCGCTTTCTATATAATATATTAATTTTAATAATTTTATAATTAAAATAAATTGTTTATTTTAATCTTGAAATTGGATTTCATGCAACATAAAATTGCCCATTAAATGATACTTATATATACAAGGAATGATTTTATTTATTGATACATATGGTGATATGTATGATAATAAATGGGATTGATTATGGACAATCGACCAATGTGATTGGATTTATTTTAGTGGATGTTTGAATGAATGGGTTTTATTAAATGGGGTCTCACAGACTGCCTCGTCTTTTCGGTTTTCTTCTTGATGTAAATTTATCTCTCTCCTATGTACTTCCCTTAACTCACGATCAAGGTTTCTATTTAAATTAAATAGTTTATGTAATAGGACTAGTTAGAATTTTTCAAGAACCCAAGATCAAGGAGCAAGGAGCGCTAAAAGACCCGCTTTGTAATGGAGCCCGGGTTTAAATGTAATAGTTATATTTAAATGTTTATTCTTTACACCCTAGGGTTTGACCTTTTGGTTCACTTGGTGGCTCTAGTGAACCAAACTAGAATAAAAGTCCATAATCAATCAGGGTAGAATATAAAGATTCTATATATGTGCATGCTAGTATTATATATATTATATATTATGCAAACATGCTTCGATGTTTAATAATATGATGCGTATTTTATATATATATTTGCATGCTACGCGCTAAACAAGATGAGACAAATAATAACAAATCCCTCAAAGTTTTTTATATATTAAGTCTTAAGCGCTCAAAGATATTTAGAATATCGAACGTCGCTTTTCTAGCATGATAAAATTAATAGAGTATTAAATATTTAATATGAGTTTGTTGTGTCACCACAAGGCAAGTATTAAGTATTTAAGATGTTAATTTATCACATTTGATGCTTATAAAGAAAATTGAACAATATTGTTTTGTCAGGTCACCACAAGGGCGTATATTTTTCTTTTTGAATATATGGAAGTGCTAGGTTGGACTTAACTTAGATAATTTTGATTCGGATGTGCCACCACTTGATCAAAATAATCTAAGAGGCAAAACATAAGGAGTTACATGATGATGTAATTGACAAGGAGTTGTCTACCTATTTATTCATATATAGTTTGTTGTGTCACCACAAGGCTATATATATTTGAAATGGGATCCTTATTCTCACTAGCAAAAACTTAAATTAGATTTTGCCGAACTATATAAATGAGGGTAATATAGTTTGAAGAAAATAGTGGGAGATACCAATATAAAATAAGACCTAATTTATTTTGGTAATTAATTAAATGAATGTTTGCTAAAATATTCTCTTTTTACATGCGTAATTTTGAAAATGTCACATTCACTAATTTCACTGCAGAGAGCATACTTGATGCTAACAAACCGACCTGGAACCTAACTACACCTGATGGTTAAGGAATCGAGAATTGTTCTCACTCATGAAAAGATTTCTTATGTCCTAAATTCGCCTGCACTGCAAAAAAAAGTTGCGAGATACCTCCGAGGAAGAGTTTGCTACTTTTAAAGCAAGTGGCAAGATGATGCATCCGTGGCTCAATGCATCATGCTCGCATCCATGAGTAACGAGCTTCAGCCACAAGATGAAAAACATGGATGCTCCTACTATGCCATCGGACCTTCGAGAGTTGTATGGTGAGCAAAGTAGGACTGCTAGATATGAAATATCTAAGGAGCTCTTCCGATCTCGGATGAGCGAGGGCACTACCATTGAGACTCATGTCCTAAAGATGATCAATCTGATTGAACGCTTGGACAAACTTGGGTTCGTCATGGATGGGGAGTTGAGTCAAGATTTAGTCTTGCGATCACTCCCCGACACCTCTCTCACAATTTGTTGTGAATTTTCACATGAATAAGTTGGATGTCACTTGCCTAAATTACTTAACATGTTGAAAATCTGGTGAAGGTCACTTCCCATCCAAGAAGAACCATGTCTTCATTGGTGGATGATTCTTCCAAGAAAAGGAAGAGGCCCAAGGTATCTTCCAAAAGAAGAAATCCAAGAAGGCTAAGGGAAAGGCGAAAGTGAAGGATCAAAAGAAACCCGATCCAAACTAGGAAAGGAATTTGCTTCCATTGCAATAAGCCGGGTCATCTGGAAGAGGAACCGCAAGGATTATCTCAGCAGTAACAAAAGCGTAAGAAGCTTGGAGAAGCTTCAAATCCTAATCAAGGTTTGTTTATGATTGAAATTAATTTTTCCGAAAGTCAATCTTCTACTTGGGTATTAGATCTGGATGTGGTTCTCACATATGTAATAATATGCGAGGATTGGTCGAAGTAGAAAGTCGAAAAGGATGATGAGGTCGTCCTACGAGTGGGAAATGGAGAAAAGGTTGTCGCATTATGTAGGGACTTATTGTTTAGCATCGCCTACGGCAAGTTCATTAATTTAAATAATTGTTATTTTGTTCCAAATATCATTAGAAACATTATTTCTATCTCTCGTATTGGATATGGATGGTTTAATATTATAATAAAGAACAACAAAGCTTGTTCTATTTATAATGATAATGTTTTATATGGTGTTGGTAATTTGCGAAATGGACTTTATATACTTGACTTGCATGAAAATATATTTCAAATTGAACAAACTAAGAAAAGGAAAAGAGATGATGTTAACTATACCTTCATGTGGGCATTGTAGAGAATCGGCCATATTAATGAAACAAGATTATCCAAGTTGCATAAAGATGGGCTCCTAGAGCTATCTCGATTATGAATCATATCCAAACTGTGAATCTTGTCTCATGGTAAAATGACTAAATCTCCTTTTAGTGGAAAAGGAGAAAGAGTTACTGAGTTGTTTAGCGTTAGTACACACGTATGTATGTGGACCCATGACAACTAATCGCACGAGGAGGGTATTCTTATTTTATTACATTCACGACGACCACTCAAGATTTGGATATGTGTATTTAATGAAATACAAATCAATCATTTGAAAAGTTCAAAGAGTTCAAAAGTGAAGTTGAGAAGCAAACTGGTAAGAGTATTAAGATTCTTCGATCTAATCGAGGAGGAGAATACTTAAGTGGTGAGTTTCTCAATTGTCTCAAAGAAAATGGTATAATCTCACAATGGACTCCACTGTGGATGCCACAGATGAATGGTGTATCCGAAAGGAGAAATCGAACATTGTTGGACATGGTTCGATCTATGATGAGCTTTACCGACCTTCTAGTTTCTTCTTCGGGATATGCCCTAGAATCACCGTGATACCTACTTAACAAGGTACCTACAAAATCATCCCCAAGACCCCATATGAGTTATGGATTGGGGAGGAAACCAAATCTTAAGCATGTTAAGACTTGGGGTTGTCCAGCTTATGTCAAAAAGTTTGAAAACGATAAGCTGCAGACTAGATCTGACAAATGTAGATTTGTGGGATACCCTAAAGAAACATCGGGGTATTATTTCTATCATCCAACTGATCAAAAGGTGTTTGTTGCGAAACATGCTGCCTTCTTGGAAAAGGAGTTTATCCTTGAAGGGGTGAGTGGGAATAAGATATATCTTGAAGAGGTTCAAGAACCACAAAATACTACAGATCAAAGTGAGGTACCTAACCAAGTAGAGATTCCTTCTGTACCACACCCTATTTGTAAATATGGAAGAGTACCAAAGATACCAGATAGGTATGGACTTGTCAGAGAAGATGACAATGAGGTACGCATCATAGATGATGATGATCCATTAAATTACGAACAGGCTATGAGTAGTAAAGACTTAGAGAAGTGGCAAGAAGCCATGAAATCCGAGATGGACTCCATGTATGAGAACCAAGTATGGACTTTGGTCTCACCACCTGAAGGCATTAAGCCTATTGGGTGTAAATGGGTTTTTAAAAGAAAGACTGGAGCAGACGGCAAGGTAGAGACCTATAAGGCCCGACTGGTTGCAAAAGGTTTCAAACAAAGATAAGGAGTTGACTATGACGAAACCTTCACCCAAGAGCAATTCTCAAGTCCATTCGGATTTTGCTTGCGATCGCGACTTACCATGACTACGTAAATCGCAGATGGACGTGAAAACGGCCTTCCTCAATGGGAAACTTGAGGAGGATGTGTATATGACACAACCAGAGGGATTTGTTTCAAAGGTTGGAACAAATCAAGTCTGTAAGCTACAACGATCCATTTATGGATTAAAGCAAGCTTCTCGTAGGTGGAACATCCGTTTTGATGAGACAATCAAAGAGTTTGATTTTATCAAAATAAGGATGAACCATGTGTGTACAAGAAGGTTAGTGGGAGATATTTGTTTCATTCCTTGTATATATATGTTGATGATATATTACCGATAGGGAATGATATTCCTATGCTGCAATCAATTAAAATCTGGTTATCTAAACACTTCTCCATGAAGGACTTGGGAGAAGCATCCTATATTTTGGGGATAAAGATCTATAGAGATAGATCTAAAAGGATGCTTGGCTTGTCCCAAGGAACGTACATTGACTTGATGCTAAAAAGGTTTAGCATAGAAGATTCCAAAAGAGGTCTCATGCCGATGAGCCATGGAATACATCTCTCCAAGAAACAAGCCCCAAAGACACCTGAGGAGAGAAACCGTATGAGTAAGATTCCTTATGCTTCAGCAATAGGATCTATCATGTACGATATGATATGTACTAGACCAGATGTCGCTCATGCACTTAGTGTAACAAGCAGATATCAGTCGAATCCAGGAGAAGAACACTGAAAGGCAGTGAAAAATATCCTAAAGTACTTAAGAAGAACTAAGGATGTATTTCTTGTCTACGGTGGGTCTGAATTAAAACTAGAGGGCTTCACAGACTCAAGTTTTCAAACAGACCAAGATGATGATAGAATCCGCTTTTGTGGTATGTATTTACCTTAAATGGTGGCGCAGTTGAGTTGGAAAAGTTCCAAGCAAAGAAACAAGCGATTCTTGATTCAATTGATGAGGCAGAAAGTACATAGTCGCAAGTGAAGTCGCAAAGGAAGTCGTTTGGATGAAGAAGTTCATTACCGAACTTGGTGTGGTTTCTAGCATTAAAGGACCAATTACTTTTATTCTCGTGACAACACCGAGTCATTGTGCACAGTGCTTAAGGAACCCGTGTCTCATCGTAAATCCAAACACGTGTCATGCGACAATTTCATTTGATCAGAGAGATCATTGAAAGAGGAGACGTCACCCTGGAGCTTGTGGACTCTCAAGACAATATTTCAGATCCATTTACTAAAGCGTTAACACAACAGCAGTTTGATCGTCACTTTAGAAGATGGGTATGAGATACCACTACGATTGGCTTTAGTGCAAGTGGGAGATTGAAAGTATTATGCATACAAGCCAATCATGTATGATGATAAAGCATATATCTTGTGTAATCAATCTTATTTATTTATTAATAAAAGAATTATTTATTAAAGGCATTTATTATCTACATGGTGCTGATTTAATAATATGTGATAAACCCATAGTTTTAAGCAATGCTTTTAGAATCATGATAAGATCATGATAATGAGATCTAAATTCTTAGATAGCTTAAAACTAAAATGTTCCCAATCAATGGATTACTAAAAGGGGATTAATGAATCCGGATAGATTGTAGTACGTCGTTGTTTGCTCATTGGATGAGGATGATTGATCTCATGATCATTTGTGTGGAGACACTAAAGCAAGTATGTAGGTGCTTATTAGAGAATAAGTTCACTAAACGTGACTCGCTAAGGAATACCTAATGGAGTTTTACGTGCACTGTCAATAGGAATTCTCAGTAGTGATAGTAAAGACAAATGATCCTTAGACTTGAGATCATCATAGTATCTTATATATAATGAATTACACTTTGACTTATTCCTTAAGACTCTTAGACTATATCAAAGGGTATACTTGGGTGTAATAAGTTATATATGAAGATAATGAATGATCAATAAAGAATCTACCACATCTAGTAAAAAAAAGGGAAATGTAATATGTGATTCGATAAATGACAACCTGTGAATCCTTGGTTAAGGTGGAATGAAATTAGAAAGTAGTTTCTAATTTGCATTCATTAGGAGTTGTGCATTTAGGAATCGAAATACATATAATTAAATAAAATAAGACTTGACAAGAATTCCATGTCTTATATTTAATTGGGACATTGTATGGTGGAAGGATTGAATTATACTCAAGAACTATTTACTCAAAGGTTCTTTTATGATTAATGTTGAAATCTATATTATCCGGAAAGTCGTTGATTGCTAGGGAGGCTTATCCCTATTGTAGAATAAATATTATTTATTTAAATAAATTATTTGTTTAATTTATTTATTTAAATGAGATTAGAATTGTTTCTAATTGATTTATTCACAACCGGTTTAATATGGAGAACCTAAAGGGTCACACCATAAAAGGAAGAATAATTATTTAAGAATTTAATGGCATAATTGTAATAATATGTTAAGTATATTTAATTTAATCTATGGTGATAGAATAAATTAAATAGCTTAATATTTATTATTTAATATTTTAGAAATATTAAATATAAATTAATAAGAGGAGTCTTATTAATATTATTACAATTATTATTATTTTAATTTCTAAAAAGGTTTAGGAATTAATTTAATATAAGTACTCTCATTTATTCCTAATTTGATTAGGAAGGAAAATTAGTTAAAGAAGTTTAATTAATTACCCCTAATAGGATTAGGGAGCCCATTTAATTAAAAGAGTTTAATTAAATAAATAATACCTTATTTTAATTAAAATAGGGTTACATGATATCTTTATAAGAGGAGTCTTATATCAGATATCTAATAGACGTAATTCCTAGAATTGATGAGTACGCCTCCTTTTTCTATACAGATAGGAAAAACTAGGGTTTGAGCCAATACCCCTTCTTCTTGAAAATTCTTCTTCTTTGGTGGATCACCTCTAGAGGCCATACACTTGGGTGGCTTACATTGATCAAAGGAAGGAATCTACTCGGAGATTCAAGGAGATCGCAGAGAAGTAGGAGGTGAATTCGTACCTAAGGAAGCTCGTTTCTACAAGGGTATGATTTCATAATTTCTTATTCTTTGTTTAATTAATAATATGCATGAAGGATGATCCGGGTAATTGGTTTGTGAAAAATTTTAAAATCTGATTTTATTTCGCTTCCGCTAATTTTCAATTTGATTGCTACTTTAATTTTCACGAAAACCTAACACCGATGTGCCCCAAAAGACTTAGGGCACAGTGCAAATGCGCCTAATAACCGAACCAGAATTAGTAGTTTACTGTTCTTGAGATTTTTAACCTTTTTTCTCCTACTAATCTTCATAACTCAAGCTATACACATCCAAATTAGTTAGTTTTCAATTCTATGGATTCGTAATTCATAGAACTACAACATAACAAAGAACTAATAATTTACAAATACATTAACTAACCCAAATCTTGACCTAAAACTCATGTATATACTAAATTTTCATGTGTTAACATGTTTAGCGAAATCATTCACTATGAATTCGTTTCTTAACCAAATTGATTCATTTAACTTGTGTTATTTTCATTTTTGAATGTATTAACACAAATGATCATCAATTTACAGTTTATTACATGAATTGAACATCAATTTTTAACTCAAAATAGGCCATATTGTACACACCCATTCAAGAACTCAAATTCATCTATTTAAAACATGATTTAATACAAATTTAATTTTTGGAAATCATTTTTAGATGAGAATTAGTAGATTATAAACATTTACTAACACATGTAACATCATATCTCAACAAATCATATAACCAAAATCCAACTTTTATGAAGAACTCAAGAAAACATAAACTAAGAATACAACTAAATTTCTTACCTCCGATTCTTGATTAAACCTTAGCAAAGATGATTAGAGAGGTTTTGATTGCCACTTCCTTCTCAAATTCACAAAGAAACTCTTTTCCCTTCTCAATTTCCCTCCAAGGCTCTCTCTGTCTCAAGCTCTGTTCTTTCAAAACTTTTAAGCTTAGGGAAGTTATTCACGTAAAATAAAACTGACTATACATTACGTGCACTTAACCCACTCAGTAGTTACACACACTAACAGTTACAGTATTTCAAAAGTCACAAGGCCATGTTTGGCTTGTTCCCTTTTTAACATCTTCTAATTTCTTTTAATCTTTTGCTTATTATATAGTTCTCGTGTCACATCTTTTAATCAAATTCTAATATTAATTTAATTAAATTAAACCAATCACACATTTTAAAAAATCAAATTATATTAATATTATTTTATTAATAAATCTAATTAAATATTACTAATTAAAATTTTCATTTAATTAGTACCAATTCTCTAATTTAATTATTAAATCAAATTAAAAAATCAACGTCACACTATAATACCATTATTTAACAATTCATTTACCAACATATTAGCGTAATAAAATATGCTTATATAAATTATTTAACATCCATCTATCTTCTAATTTAATTATTCTTTTAATCCTTATCAACTATCCAATTTAATTATTAAATTAAATTAGAATATTACCACTATGTAATATAATAATTAATTCAACAATTATTTAATTTAATTAATCTTCAAAATACAATATTACTAAATACCAACTTAATTAATATATTACACTTAAGTTAATTCCCCACAACTCATGAACTATTTATTTAACTAATAAATAATTAAATAAAATAAATATTTATTTTACAATAAACACATCAACTACAATATTTATTCAATTCAATAAATATTTTAAATTATACACAAAATTCTGGATTGTTACATCCTTCTCTCCTTACAAGGATTATGTCCCCAAAATCATAATTCAAATAATTCATTCGTCACATTCTTCCCTTCTTACAAGGATTTTGTCCCCAGAATCGAAGACATAGATTACACAAATAACGCAGGATAACTTTTCATCATCTTATTTTCGAGTTCCCACGTAGCTTCTTCAGCATTGTGGTCTCTCCACATTACCTTTACAAGAGGTATCATTTTACACCAATTTCCTCGTCAAGTTAGCTAACGAAGTGGCTATCTTTAACTTTGCATATCCCACACACTATTTTCTTAACAACTTCTTGACTTCCAACATCAATAGATAACTCTACCGTACATGCGACCTACAACAAGAAAAATAACATACTACCTTTGACTTCCTCGTAGTCATAAGGTTTTCGCACTTTCTTTGGCAATCACTTATCGCCAAATTATTTAACAACCTCATATTTTCCCAAATTAAATTGAAAATAAATCCATTGACATCACGTGGCCCTCAATACCCATACGAAAATTATACGCAACAACTTAAAAGAAATCATTATTCACACTTTCTATATTTAGGGAATAGTCTAACTCTTCCCGAAGCAAGTCTAATTTTCAAGAAAATTGGTCGGACATAAAATAACAAGTGGCACTTGAATTAAATAATACGCATTCAAATAGATAACTGATCGGAACCATACCTTGTGACACAACCAAATCCGGGTACATCATTACTACAAGATTTGGTGTTCACTTAATAAAAACACTCATATCTAACTACCCAATCATAATAAAATTAGATAATAAACCTTCCCATTAAAGGATTACATTAATAAAAAATCTCTCAGGTTATCTAACCTTTAAATACAAACATTCATATGCAAAAAAAATTAAATAACTTCATTACAATAATTCAAATAAAGTCCGACAATAAAATGTCAACATATTACAAGTCTTCAATACTTTTTCATCTTTCCTTTCCCTTTACTGGTGCTAGGTACGTCGACTTTCTCTACTTTAGCTGTAATATTTATATAAGCAAGAGTGAGCAAACAAGGTTCACTTGAAATGATAATAAATAAAAATTTACAACCACTGCCAAATAATAGGCACAATGGAACTGAACAAAATGCTTTATCAACGATAATCAGAATTATAAAATATTTAACTGAGGGTCTTAAGACCACGAACTATGTCCATAGTTATAAGTAATCTTTTAACTTAAACTTTAACAGTCATAAGACTATAGGGACTCCTCGTACTTAGGGGGATTAGCCCTTCGTACAATGTATTGTGCACAAACATTTCAACGCTAAACGTAAATTATGTCCTAATAATACGGTTGTTCATCTCAGTATTTAAAGTACAAGTCCGCACCAAAGTAAGTTTGGTTTGGATACAATTCAAGGTAATTTAGGTTTAACGAACAACAAATAAGGATTAGTTGAATAAAAAGTTCATAACGTTATGCTATAGAGTAAATCATAACTGAATCAACATTGTATATTAAGTTTATGCTTTAGGAATAATCTAAGAGCATAATCATTGAATAACTATAACATACCTTGCTTGAATAATAATAAGCCAAGGTTATTTAGAATTGAGTACTAAGCATGCATAACAAATATCAAATTGAACGATAAAACTGTTCAACATTAGTATATCAGAATATATAAACTAACATGCCAAATAACAAGTTAAATAGAAGAATAACTTGCTCAATATCAAAATAAAGTTAAGAAAACTTGCATCATCATAAACAAACTAAATAAAAGAAACTTGCGTAATTATAATTGAGATAGGATAAGTAAACTTGTACAATAATAACAATAGAACTAGCTCAACGAAAGTGTAGAGTTAGAAAACTTGCCTTGAGTAAAAGCTAAATCGTAATAACTCGAATCACAATACCCTATATATATGTCATCATGACATAATTAGTCACTACCAACCCTCTATATATAAATAAGTATATACATCATGTAAGGTTTGATCTTTAATCAAGTAATCAAATTACATTAGTAATAAAACTCGTTAGCTAATAATAACATGATCATTCTTAGTATAGAAATACTGAAATCATATCTTAACAGTCCTTTTATTAAATCATAACAACTTTTTCAGACTTTGTGTAACTATAACACATTGTCGACCATTTCTAACTAACTTCATGATTTCACATTTATATTTACATTGTGGGTCGACGTTAGTTGTTGGCTCATTGCAAAGCACAAGCCAAAAAGCTAGTGACTGCAACATGAGAAAAATACAACTTCATTGGGCGCATTAAAATTTGAACTACAGATCCTCGGCGACCAAACCTCAGAATAAAGACATGAACAAAGCCAATTTTGGCCTACAAGCTACTTTGTAACAACGAAATTAACACATACTACATATATAAACTTCACACAAGCATAATTTGAGGACTCTAAACATGATTTTGCCCAATTAACAACATAAACATCGAATTTAAAACATCTAATTTCACTGTTTTTGATAAAACTTCACTTTTTAACCTTTTTAGTGAAAATCATCACTGTGATTTTGTTTGTTAACAAAAATAGTTAATTCAAAATACCTTGTTTATGTTTATTCATCCTTTTTCAAATTCAATAGTCAATTTATATATTATCTGAGAATTAAACCTCAATTTTATTTTTTAATCTAAGCCATATTATATATATATATATATATATATATATATATATATATATATATATATATATGCATACTAATTCAACGTGTAATATGATTTCCTTCACAAAATACATACATAACATGAATTAATTTACTCTACTCATATATAAACTTATGAAAACAATTTATAACAAATAATTTATCATATAAAGCTATATACAACAAACAATTCCAACTTCACAAAGTTTTTATAGAGAATATTTTTTTTAGAAGAGAATATAACTACAACTTTTTGAAAAACAAAAGCAAGAGGATATCTTATTTTTAGAAGATGATGGCTATCTTTGATTCTCAAGCTTCTTTTCTCCAATTTCTCTCTCAAATTCTCTAGTCTTTCTTCTTCTCTTCTTTTTCTTCTTTTGAGTTCTTTCTTCCTACCTCTAACTTACGTACTAACAATATAACGTATAATAATAATATAGGTATTAATTATATAATATAATTATAACTTTAACTGACATCAGTTATATTTTCATTTGAAAATCAAAAGCCATAAGGCTTGTTTGGCTAACCACTTCAAATTTAATCAATTAATCCTTATGCCTTGTTTGGTAAAACACATTTAAATTAAAGACTTAATATGTATTAAGCCTTGTTTGGCAAAACTGAATTAAACTCCTTTAATTTATTTTAATAACTCCTTTATAGTAAGGTTATTTTCAGACTTTTATTTAATTAAATGTTTCATAATCAATTTAATTAATTCTAATAACACTTTATTAAATTACCTTAACACATATATCAACACAACATAATTATAATTTTCTTTATAATTATAACTTTATTTAATCAACTAACACATCATTTTAATTACAAATTCAAATTAAAATATTATTATAATAATTCATTTAATCATTATAAACTCTCTAACTTAATTTATAATTTAAATTAGAATATTATCTCATAATAATTAATTTCCTTAACTCATTAATTATTTATTTAACAAATAATTCACCAAATCAAATCAAATTAATTTAAACAAATATCTATTCAACGATAAACACATCCATTAAATATTTATATAATTCAATAAATATTTAAAATTATAATTTAAAATTCTGGATTGTTACATACCTTGCATTGCGTCCTGCGTCGTCATGTTGGATGATTATTCGGTTGGTTGTCTCGACGGAGCTGATTCTAAAATAACCAACTTGCCATTACTGTTGCCCCCGTTGTTTCCTCTTGCTTTTCTAGTCACTTTCTTTGAACAATCTCGAGCCATGTGCTCCTTCAATCCACACATGAAACAAGCTCCCTTCCTCGGGTTTGAACATTTTGGTGCAATGTGGCCCTACAAGCCACAATTAAAGCACACTCTCTTACCTTTCAAACAAACACCCACGTGTCTCCTTCCACAGTTGCTACACACCACCACTTTCTTCTTCTCATTCCCTTGCTGATTTCCAGCGGCGACATTTTCGTTCCACATTCTTTTCTGAACATTACTCCTACGGCTACCTCCTGTCTTATCTCCATTTTCACCTTTCTTTTCCCTCTGCTCTTGATTGTATGTCAGCGTATTACCTTCCCCATCTATGACAATCGTCCTTTTCAGCCCTGTTGTGAATGAATTCGGTTGAAACATGAGATTTGACTATATAGTCAGGAATTCAGTTGAATTGTAAGTGCTCCGACCAGCAAATTCACCAACTTCGACACCAGGTAGGCGACAGTTTCATTATTGTATTTATATTCCTCGGGGGTCTGTTGACGCTGTTGTCTTCTTCTAGGCAACATCTTACTATTTAAAATTTGCACTATTAGATCATCATTCATTCATGTATCAAAACATTTAAGCTTATCTTAACCACTTTTAGATAACACATAATATATCTTAATAAACAATGGTATTTTTATTCATTTATTACTCTAAAACATAACAAAAATAGCCTCACTGCTATTTATATCATTTATCTTGCAATAATAAAATTCCAGGATTACTTCATCATATCCCACTATTTATTTCAAAAGTCAAGATTTACATCATATTAATTTTCATCATGATTTATATATCATCTTAATGTTTTTTTTCGCAATCTACAAGAACATTTCACGTTGTAAAACATCATTACATTCTTTCTCCGTGATATGAATCATCGTCCTACGATCCATTGTATACCAAAGATAACCTCAACCTACACAATAAAGTGGAAGACTAAATTCTAATTTCCATTATTCAGTTAGAACTCTTTGACTTGTCTTCAACACGATCTATGTATTTGGAAGCCTTCACCCACACGTCTTCAGCTCTCGCCCGCTTTGCTGACTCCTTTCCCAAGTCATTCCTCCGCAATCTCGTTAATAAATATCCTCTTTAATACTCTAATTGAGATCATCTCTGCTCTACATCTGCAAGTCGTGCGGTAAGGTCTTGAATCCTAACATTCTCTTGCGCTAGCGTGGCTTGTTGCTCTACAGCTTGACCTTTTAACTTCTCGACCTTAACTTATAACTCTTTGTTATGATCATACACTTCATCGATCACTTCAGCTTCAATAAAATTAAGAAATTACCACTCAGGATCCTCCTCGTCTTTCTCATCCTTTATCTTTACCTTTACCTCCTCAAACTCATTCCCACGCTCAAACTCAAGCTCATGCCCAAATTATACAACAAAGTTTTTAAGTTTTATTTAATACTCATACCACTCATTACGCATAATACACACGAGCACATAGGTTATTAACACATATGCACATAAAGTCTTTTATCATTTTATCTTCAATGAATTTCCTTAATTCATTCTTTAGAACTCGATGAGAGTTTGCCACCACTATATTTTCGATCTTTTATAAGGCTATTTCCAAAGGTTTCCCCACCTAAGGTTCCTAACCTAAAGCTTTGATACCAACTTGTGACACCCCCAAATTCGGGTACTTTAATCCCACAAATTTGGTGTTCACTGTCCAATTAAATAATAACTAACTACCCATAAACAAAAGATAAAATTTGTAATGCCCAAGAAAATCGGATTTTTATGTGAATTAAATTTTATTTAATTATTTGAATTAAATGAATTTAATAGTTTATTTATGTGAGTAAGCTATTTGAAGGTCGTTCTATGACCTATAATGTGTGGATGTGGTTAGGATTCTGGCTATGTGCTAGGATTAAATTTTTTGAATTTCCAAGATGAAAATAAAAGTTTTCCGAAGAATTTCCATAAAAATACTATTCATCCATTTCTGCTCGGGAATTTATTTTGAATTTCTGAGAAATGCGTAATGATAGAATTCTAGGATGAGATGGAATATCCAATAATATTTCAGTTTTGGCAAACGAAGTTTTTGCCTGAGGACTTAAAACCTAAGCGTTAGGAAAGGTGAGTTTCGAGAATGAAATGACTATGTATAATGATTAGGGTTATTATACGTGAGAAATACGAGTATGATACTAGTTATTATTTGAGTATAGTATGAAGTTTATTACGTCGTATAAAATGAATATAGTACAAATAGTATACGAAGAGAATATGAGAATAATACGAGTAGTACATGATGAAGTCTTAATGGATTTTAGCTATTGGACCTAGACTTTGTCAAGCCCAATTAGTAAATGATTGAAGCCCAAGAATGAGTTATATCAAAGCCCAATGTTAGTTTAATTCAAGCCCAAAGAAAAGCCTGAACCAAGAAATCGAATCGCGTATCAAACCAATGGATCACCACATGGGTAAAACCCATGGGGGAAACCCATGTTGGACCCAAAAGGCCATGTGGACCGGCCACTTGGTGGCCAAGTAAAGTGATTTTACTTGGTTGCTATGAAATGAATAGTAAGGAGGTGGACCGATTGACCATTTTGCCCTCTATTTGATTTTCTATATAAGAGAAGCTTTGTTGGTTCATTTGTTGTTTTACCAAACTTGAACCAATATATTGAGAGAGAGAAAAGAGCAATAACAAGTAATTAAGAGAAATCAAAAGCAAAACATTTAAGTTTTATTCAAGAACGCGAAGAACGTTAAGGTAATAATACATAAACCTTAGTCTTCGATTCCTTTCTATTTATTTTTCATAGAGAATTATGAATTGGTGGAGCATGTCTCTTCCGGAGTAATAAGGATGGCTATTAGTGGATTAAAACATTGATAAGCCATGTGTAAGTAAGAATCATAAGCGTTTAAGTGAGTTTAATCGAAGAAAACCAATAAGCGTTTATTTGGTTGTTGATGGACAAATTAAAAACCATCAAATATAGGTTATGTGCATATTTCTTGGTTAGGTTATAGATGATTATTCAATGGATTGGTTCCATTTGATTTTGGCATATAAAACTCGAGTAACGAAGTTATGGCAAAATTTACAAGATTAGGCGTTAAACGTCGAAATCGTAGAATTTCCAGATTAGTAGTCAAAAGTTGTTGTTTAATTTTGAAACCCTACTTTTCGATGGCATAACGTAGACCAACGTATTTAAGAGTCGTGGACTCAAGAATGGTCGAATTTTGACTTAAAACAAAGAAACGAGTTATGAATGTTCACGAACGTTAAACAAACGCGTAATAGAACGTTAAATAGTGAATTCATTGTTAACGGATTTAAAAACTACTTTTATCTAGATGAAATTGAAGTACATGGAATATGTAAGATAACGGCTTTCGAATGAGCCAATTCCGACTAATAACGACCAAAGTACGAGTACGGAAAGAATTGAATTAGAAAAATTTCAACATTTTTCAAGGGCTCAGGGTAGGCACCACAGCGCCACCCAAAGCTATAAACCTCGCACCGCAGCGCCTGGTAGGGGGAATTAGTTACTTCTCAATGGCGCTGAAGTGCCACTGGTATAAAGAAATCTCACGCCGCAATGCCGAGATGAGGGTTTAGCTACTGTTAGTTGGCGCCGCAATGCCAATGTTGTACATGAGGATGGCGCCACAACACTGAAATACGAAAAAAGTCTAACTTAGTTATTTTTGAACCCAATTGTTTACCTAACAACTATGGGGCATGTATATATCTAATATACAAGATGAGACCATTCTTAAATCACATATATAGTGGTGACTTTAGGAAATGAATGTTGTTGAATAGTAATTAAACGAAGAACGTAAAGTATGAGAAGGTAAATCATATTCAATTACTATGGTATTTTAACCAAGGGTCATTGAGTATTGGTTTAGGGACATGAGAACGT
This sequence comes from Panax quinquefolius, assembly GCA_020205615.1. Classification (NCBI taxonomy): domain Eukaryota; kingdom Viridiplantae; phylum Streptophyta; class Magnoliopsida; order Apiales; family Araliaceae; genus Panax; species Panax quinquefolius. The sequence goes on along the minus strand of CM035152.1, from coordinate 46,289,998 downwards.
TAATAAGTCATAAGGAAGAATAGTAACCCAAATTAAGTATTATTAATGAAATAAATTCGGTTAAGTTATAGAAGAGAAAGAAGTTGGTAAAAATAATGTGATTAGATTGTTTGATAGCTAATTTCAGTGTGCTATATGAATATATCTTATAAAAACTATAAAGATCAAGAATTATTGAATATTTAATTGAAGACTCTTGAAGGAAAGTTTCCTTAATGCTTGTCTAACCTTCGTGTTAGCCAAGTTTTCTGTGATTTATGATATAAGATGCATGAATATTTTTATGAAAGAGTCGATGCCAGTTTTAACTCGGCTAGACTAATCTTAAGAGTTTGATTGATTTGTTTACAAGTCTTTTGATATAGTATTATTAACGCTATCATATGCCAATTGTTTGGTACGGATTCAAAGGTAAGCTTGTGTATGGACAAACAAATGTATTTTACATCGATTATTCGATGGGCACGTGAGGTTGCCAAAACTTAAACGTAGATACGTTTAATGGATGAATGTTGATCAACATAGAGTACTATAGGCTGATCACCTAGAAGTGCTCATAAGATATATCAGACTTATAGACTTAGTGTCGGGTTGTCATTTTTCATGAATAAAAACTAAAAGAGAATGTTCATGGTCTTTTGACCTGCTCAGAATTCCTAAGCTACTATATGTACTCTAGAATTGTTTTATGAAATGAAAAAGTGTTATTTTACTGTTTCATGGTACTTCATAACTACTTGTTTAGTTGATGAAGAATAATCATATAATTCTCGATGTGTTACTTGTATTATATATGCTAGACTTGCTGAGCTAGTTATGCTCTATTCTTGCTTGAATTATATGTTGCAGCTAAGGCCGAGCAAACCGAGGGTTCTAGTAAAGATAAAGGCAAGGCTAAGATGGATAAGTAGATTATCCTATAATAGACTAGTATGTTTATATAAATTATACTATAACGAACGAAGAATGTTTTTAGTTAACAGAACCTGGGAAATGATTCATTACTATTGTAATAAGAATATAGTAAATACACTCATTTTGATGTTGTTTCCATGGAATGAATGTATAGTGATGAGTACCGTGTAGCACCATATCTGTGGGTTGAAAGTACTCGGATTTGGGGGCATCACAGGTTGGTATCAAAGTGTTAGGTTATAAAACTTAAGGGGGAAAAACCTTAGACTAATAACCTCGTTAGTAAATGAGAAGTTAGAAGGAACTGAACTCGAGCAGAATGAGTTAATTAAGTACTAAGGAAACTTAATACCGAAAGATTTAAAAGATGGAAATTAATCCTAAATAAACTAAATGTGATTTGTGCTCATATTATTGTGTATTATGTACTAATCAACATGTTATATGTTATTGTAGATGTCCATGGATAGCTTCATGTATAAGGATATACACGGGGTGAGTGAAGAGTTAGTAAACTGGGTAGAGCCAATACCAGTGCCAGTGATTGGGGTACCAGTAGTGAACTTAGAAGAGTCCGTGCTGGAGGAGGACTATTCAGAGGAGGAATATTCATGGGGGGATATGGAAAACTTGGCATCGGTATCATATCTTGATATGATGGTCGATGTGGTTAAGGATATGGAGGTAGCATCTCTTAATACGGTGGTACCTGCACTAGAGCTAACACCTCCTGACGCAATGAGGGCATTGTATCTAGCGGTGCTTGACCGGAATGTGCAACTGCGCACTGTTGTGTAGAACCTGAGGGAGGAGGTTAATGACCTCCATGAAGCTAAGGAGTCTGCAGAAGTAGATTTTGAGATAGAGAATGATGAGAAGGTGCTCACGAAGGATAAGGCAATAGATTTTAAGAATGAAGTCGTTGAGCTTCGTAAGGAACTGGGAGAGAAGAACCAGAAAATAGCACGAATGTCTTACATCAATGAGAGTGCTCACTAGGATTTCAAGCTAAAAATTTCTTGTTTATTCCATTGAGTTGGGACAAACTCGTCATATTATTAGCCGAGATATTGTGTCGATTCTTGTGAATCAGAAGCATGAGAATGCTATTAGACAATATTAGAAGTAGACGGAGAAAGTAGAGATCGGTAAATCTTTTGTATATATATGTAGTGACGTAAAACCCTCTTCTAAATAACTAAAGGATAGTCTTTTTGTAAATCCCAATTTTTGTAGAGGTCAATCACGGGATAGGAATGTAATAGCTTTGGCTATAGAATCAATCTGTAAATAGTTTGAACTATGAAGAAGCATATTAATATAATGAAGTTTTTATTAAATGTGCTTTGGGTGGTATGAGGAGTTGTTTAACGAATAATAACTACGTAAATGTATAATAACGAAACTTTATTTATCAGAATAATGCTGCCAAGAAGAAGACAACGTAATTAGGAAGTTGAATCCCATAACGATAACCAAGGGGGTCAGAACAACCCTATGCAAGAGTTCATTAATTTATTAACGGCTGCATTTAACCAAACCGGGGGTAGAGCACCCGCAGTACCTAGGGTAGCCAGAACGACAACCTTTAAGAAATTTAAAAGTGTAGGTCCACCGGAGTTCAAAGGAACTACAGACCCAATAGAGGCCCAGACATGGGTAAAGGAAATAGAGAAGGCATTTGTTATTACAAATATAGGATATTACAAACGTAGGAGAGGCGAAAAAAGACTTCTTTTGCGACCTATATGATAAAAGGAGAAGCCAACTTATGGTGGGAGGCTCACCAGGGTGGGGCTAGGACAAATGTTGTAACGTGGGAACAATTTAAGAAGGTTTTCTTCAAAAACAATTTTCCTACAAACATGCAGGGGAGAATGGAGATTAAGTTCTTAGAACTTAAACAAGGGGACATGACGGTTCTCCAGTATGCGGCCAAATTTAATGAATTAGAAAGGTTTGGTCCACACTAAGTGGACACTTAGGAGAGGAAGGCTCGTAGTTTTGAGCAGGGATTGAAACCCTGGCTCTATAGTAGGATTTCTGTATTCCAGAGTGCTTTGTATAGGACCATTCTAGAGAAAGTTATTATTGCTGAGGGTGGTAGTGAGGCTTTATGCCAATACCACAAAGAGAGAAAGAATAAGAGCAAAGGAGAAGGAGGATCCAAGGCGGATGGAGCTAATGGCAGTGGATGTATGCCCAAGAGGAAGAGTTTTAACTCTGGGAATACTAGAGTAAAACAAGGAGATCCTAAACGAAGGATCGAAGCATGTAAGACATGCGAAAAGGCTCATCTAGGAGTTTGTCTAAAAGGGAAGTCGGTTTGTTATAACTGTGGGCAGGAAGGTCATATAACACCCAATTGTCCTAATCATAAGAAGAACTAAGGCTATTTTGTTTGTGGTTCGATGGACCACATGGCAAGAAATTGCCCAAAGAAAGGGTCATAGGGTAGCAAGAATGCTAGTAGTGGTAAATTAGCCATTACGGGACCAACACCATCGGGTATACCCACTACCGCAATTTTAATATATTTGTCAAGATCTGATTGCATCGTGGATGTAATAGCGAGTATCATTAGGTCAATGAAATAAATCGTTGTGTGTTATTTGATTCTGGTGCTACTTGTTCTTTTATAGCATGTGAATTTGCTAAGTGATTAGGTTTATTCCCGGAAAGATTAGAAATACCTTTAGACGTTAAGGTAGCAAACGAAGAGATAATTCCCATTAAACACATTTATAGGAATTCTTGTATAGATATTAGATGTAACAAATTATCGGTAGATTTAATACCAATAAGGTTGAGAGAATTTGATGTAATTCTTGGTATGGATTAGTTGATTAACCATAGAGTTATAATAAATTATCATAGGAAAAGTGTGAACCTTCGGTTTTTTAATAAACTCAAGGTAGTGTTCTATGGTAGTAAATCATCGGGACGCTCTTGTTGTCTAACCATGACACAAGCTAGAAAGATGTTGAGGAAGGGGTGTATAGGATACATGTGCCATGTTGTTGATACCTAGAGAGTGGAAGCATCAGTGGAAGAGATACCTATAGTACAAGAATTCGTGAATGTATTTCTGGATGAGTTACCAGGTCTTTCGCTAGATAAGGAGGTCGAATTTGTGATTGATGTATTACCGGGTACGACACCAATTTCTAGGGCACAATATAGGATGGCGCCAGTAGAGATGAAGGAGTTAATGGTTCAATTATAAGAACTATTAGACAAAAAGTACATTCAATCAAGTGTGTCTCCGTGGAGAGCACTGGTATTGTTTGTAAAGAAGAAGGATGGATCGTTACGACTTTGTATCGACTATCAAGAGTTGAACAAGTTAACGATTAAGAATAAATACCCATTTCCCAGGATCGATGATCTATTTGATCAGTTGAAAGGGGCAATGTATTTTTCTAAGATAGATTTGCGTAAAGGGTACCATCAGTTGAAAGTAAGGAAGGAGGACGTACCTAAGACAGTGTTTAGAACTCGTTATGGTCATTATGAGTTTCTGATTATGTCGTTTGGGTTGACTAATGCACCAGCCGCATTTATGGATATGATGAACATAGTGTTCAAATAGTATTTGGACAAGTTTGTCGTAGTGTTCATTGATGATATTCTAGTCTATTCTAAGATGCCAGAAGATCATGCTGAACATTTGAGGATAGTGTTGGAAATGCTACGGAGGGAGAAGTTGTATGCGAAATTCACTAAGTGTGAATTTTGGCTTGAAAAAGTGCAGTTTTTAGGACATGTTATTGATAAAGATGGAATTTCTTTGGATCCAGCGAAGGTAGAAGCAGTTAATAATTGGGAACAATCGAAAATGCCAATCGAGGTTTGAAATTTTTTGGGGTTAGCGGGACACTACAGAAGGTTCATCCAAAACTTTTCTAAAATAGCTACTCCGTTGACGAATTTGACAAGGAAGTCAGTGAAGTATGTGTGAACTGAGAGGTGTGAAAATATTTTTCAGGAACTAAAAAGGAGGTTATGTGAGGCACCTATATTATCTTTTACCAGATGATATGTGGAATTTTGTATTTTATAGTGATGCTTCGCATAGCGGTCTAGGTTGCGTGCTCATGCAGCATGGCAAGGTCATTGCGTATGCATCACGTCAGTTGAAGGATTATGAGAATGTCTATCTTACTCATGTCCTAGAATAGGCAGCAGTAGTTTTTGCCTTAAAAATATGGAGACATTATTTATACGGGGAGAAGTGTGAGATATATACGGACCATAAAAGTCTGAAATTTATCTTTACACAGAAGGAGTTGAATATGAGGCAAAGAAGGTGGTTAGAATTGATAAAAGATTATGACTGTGGTATTTTATATCATTCAGGGAAAGCAAATGTAGTGGCCGATGCGTTAACTAGGAAGGGTAGGGTAAAGCTATCAATGTTAATGACTCAGAATGAGTTAATAATGGAGATGGCAAGAATGGAGCTAGAAGTTAAATTACCGAGTGAAGCGGTAGAGATGTTATTCACAATGGAGACTCAACCAACGATAGTGGAACGAGTTAAAGAAGAACAACTAGGTAACGAGGATTGCGAACGAATGAAGAAGATGATGGAGGATGAAGAGAAGACTAAGTATAATCTTGATAAAGAAGGGTTACTTCGTTTTGAAGGAAGAATTTGGGTTCCAGATAATTTTGAGTTAAAAGAAGAGATAATGAGTGGGGCCCATAGTTTGAGGTAGTTGATATATCCAGGTAGTACTAAGATGTATCAAGACCTTCGACAAAACTTTTAGTGGCCGAACATGAAGAGAGAGATAGTAGAATATGTTAGTAAGTGCTTAACTTATCAGAAAGTTAAGGGTGAACACCAATGATCGAGTAGATTATTGCAATCGATAGAGATTCCAGAGTGGAAATGGGAGCATATCACAATGGACTTTGTGGTGGGACATCCAACGACGCAAGGAAGGGATACAACGCTATTTGGGTAATAGTGGATCAGTTGACAAAATCGGATCACTTTTTACCAATAGGAGTTAGGTATAACATAGAGCAATTGGCTAAACTTTATGTCAAAGAAATTATTTCAAGACATTGAGTACCTGTTTCAATTGTGTCGGATCGTGATCCATGATTCACATCAAATTTTTGGAGAAGTTTGCAAGAGCAACTGGGAACACAGTTGAGGTTGAGTACAGCGTATCATCCTTAGACGGATGGACAAAGTGAATGGACATTTTAAACGCTAGAAGATATGTTAAGATCTTATGTTATGGATTTTAAGGGGAATTGGGACGAACATCTGCCTTTGGTGGAATTCGCTTACAACAATAGTTTTCACGCTAATATAGGCATGTCGACTTACGAAGCGTTATATGGGAGGAAGTTCATAACTCCATTGTGCTAGGATGAAGTAGGTGAACGTCAGATGTTGGGACATGAGATGGTACAACAAACGGAAGACATGGTAAAGTTAATACATACTCGATTGGTAGCAGCTCAAGATAGACAAAAGAAGTATGCAGATACTCACCATGAGAAGAGGGTGTTTGAGGTAGGGTCGTATGTCTTTTTGAAGGTATCGCCTTTGAAAGAGAAGATACGTTTTGGAAAGAAAGGGAAGTTAAGTCCAACGTTTATAGGACCTTTTAAAATTTTAAGAAGGGTAGGAGAGGTAGCTTATGAAGTAGCTTTACTGTGACGCCCCCAAAATAGGTATACATCACCCATTCTGAGTCGCCAAATACATGGTACAGAAAACATCTACAACTTTATTATTACAATTATCGTGCAAAATACGACAACATATAAACCGTGAGTTTAAATACAAATATTCTCTTCAATATCCACACCAAAATAAAGTCCTCTTTACAATTATTGATGCACTATTTTACAAAAATAGTGAGGACTGTTAAAACAACTGTCTAGGACCATCACTCTATACCCCGACTGGTTTATGCTATATTCTCGTTTCCTGAGAAGAAAAATGGAACAAAAAGGAAAAGGGTGAGCTCAACTAGCCCAGTAAAGAATATTATAACTAAGATAATTTACAACAAATTATCATTAGTCATCAACAGGGAAAAATATGATAGAATATAATAGACAACAAGCTTTAGATCAACAACTGCAGCGGAAACAACAATTCACTAGAAGAGTTAAGTAGAGAACGAAATCTACTATCATCTATGAATTTAAAAAGCCATCATCAATATTTTATCCATGTAACATCAATCAATATACATCTTGAATCAAATATTCATCTTTGCACTACGGGCCAAAGATATTCATTTGTATCACCAGTTGGTCATGTTCATCTCAACACCTGTTCATCTTTGCACTACGGGCCAAAGATATTCATCAGGTAATCATTTATCTTTGCACTACAGGCCAAAGATATTCATCAAGTTTCACTATTAAGGACTAAGGATGATGAAAAACATTTTAGAGAACGAATCCAGTAAGATAAAAGGATAAAGATTAGAGATTTGTACTTTAGATAATTCAAGTTTAAAAATACTCCATAATAAACCATAATGGAGTAAAATTTAAGAATGAAGATCAAAATATGGATACAATCAAAGATAGTAACCATAATAGACATCTGGGACAAAAAAGAGAAAATTTTATTTTTCGGTGAATAGTGCCGTATTTATGAATAGTGTCGTATACGTGAATAATGCCGTATACGTGAATAGTAACCCCAACACAAAAAGGTAGAAATTTCACAATAAAACTTATATCAATAATTCGGAATAATGATATTGAAGAAAATAATATCATTTAAGAAGAAAATAACATCTCTTACCTCAAAATAACAGTACTTCTAACTAGAATATCGGATGTAAAGCCGAAGGAAACTTGCACTGAATAGTAACTCTCAAAGTATCTAAATACTCACAAAAATACGCTCGATAATATAGAGAGAGAAAACTTATGTTTATGGTTTGATTTTCAATTCTAACCTAAGTACTTATTTATAAGAAAATGCTAGAACGCCAAAGCAGACTAAATTAATAAAATAATAATATTTCAAAATATTTCTTCGCATGCCACTTTGACAAACTTTCAGCCCACCACAATTGAAAAACCAATTCAGCACATTTATCAATAAAGGACAAAAGTAGGTCCCACCCCTAATTTTAATAAAAACATTTAATTTCTGAAACTTTAATAATTCATAATAAATAGCCATTTTATCAGAAAAATACGAATTTTATGTCCATTCTATAGGAAATCGAATTCTCTACAACTTTGTAACTTTAAGTTTTTCCAAATTCCAAACGAAAAATGCCCGAAATCCATATACGGACGATTTTTAATACCTCCATTCCGACAAAATACTGATAAAACACCTTAGCATTAATTCCTTCATTTATAATCACATAAAATAAATATTTCCCTATCAATCATTTATATCCACATAAAATAAATATTTCCTTATCATACAAATCAATAATTAATTATTCACAAATAATATTACAGAATCACAATTATGACAACCAGGTTGTTCCCAGGAAAGAGGGGGCTTTCCGATAAGGATTTCTCCTTACTGGCGAGCAATTAGGTGACCAAACCTCTCCTTAGACAGAACTTCCTTAGTCATTGCCAGTAATGCTATCTAATAATATTATTCAAATAATATGAATTATTGATCTAATAATGAGAAATACTGTGCAGTGACAATTATTGAAACAACAATAATATAAAATATCAACGCAGCAATTATTGAATCAATAAAATAAAATATTGTACAGTAATTACTGTAACAATTATTGAGTAGTGCCTTCTTACGTAAGAATCAATAATTCAAAAATGTTGTGCAATATCGTGTGTTAATGTGCAACCACGCGTATTACTGTATTTTAACCACCAGGTAATCCAACAATGTTAGTGGTAACAATTACGCCGTTATTTATAAAAACTCAAAATTGTCGTTTTCTTCATTCGAAAGGTATTCTATTATGGGGCCCACAATGGTTGCGCCGTCGTACGAATATTCCCCGACAACAAGAATATTCCACGACCAAACGAATATTCCCCGATAACAATGAATATTTTATAGCCACTTGCTTATTTTGCAAAATTTTCACATTTCACCCATAACCAAAGCATTATATCAAATTAACTCATTATATATTTCAAGATAATGAATAGAAGAAATTAAATTTATTTATAAAAAAAAACGGGGTCGTACAACCTCCCCTCCTTATGAAATTTCGTCCTCGAAATTAACGTACGTACCTGGTATTTTGAAAAGGTGAGGATACCTCGCTTTCATTTTTGATTCCAACTCCCAGGTCATTTCTTCAATAGCATGGTTCCTCCACAAAACCTTAACTTATGATATAACCTTTATGTGTAGGACATGCTCTTTTCTATCTAAGATCTTGACAGGTACCTCCTCGTACGTTAAATTTTCGGCTATTTTGTCTGGTTCTAACGCAATAATGTGGTTTGGGTCATCCACATATTTAGGTAACATCGATACGTGAAAAAAGTTATGAATACGCGACATACTTAGCGTTAAGGCGAGTCTATAGGCCACAGTTCCTACTCGATTAAGGATTTTAAATAAATCGAAGGTTTGAGCTTTCTTTTCTTCATCGACTTTTACTTCTAGAATAACGCCTTCTTGCACCTTCTTCTTTATATTCATCAGCTCCGGTGTGTAGCTTGAGCGGTTTTAACTTTATCGATTAAAGTCAATTCTACTCGTATATTTGACATCATAACGTGGGTCCCTAGAGTCTTTAACTCTATTTTTATCCTTTGTAAGTCGTACAAAATGGGTCTTTGTGTTAACAACATCGCACTCGTACCCGCATATGATCTTCTACTCAACGCGTCAGCTACTACGTTCGCTTTTTCACGATGGTATTGTCAGAACATGTGCCGAAATGAGTCTCCTCTTGAGTTCTTGGAAGCTCTTCTCACATTCCTCGTTCCATCTGAATTTTGTATCTTTCTGAGTTAGCTGAGTTAACGGAGTAGCGATTCGAGAAAATTCTTCCACGAATCTTCGATAATAACCAGCTAAGCCTAGAAAGCTATGTATTTCGATTACTGACTTAAGTTTCTCTCAACTGTGACTCATTTCCCAATCTTAGATATCACGTCATAATAGCACCTATCATTTTACCACCACACAAATATAGCATCCCCTACGGAGAGTCTAGCTTTGGTGCATTCCACAAAGGAAGTCACCAGATAGAGGCTCAGGTACCAACTCTTGTAGTTGGATTTTTAACTCCTAAAGTTCAATAGGAGCCATTTGATATAGAGTTTTAGAAATGAGTTTTATACCAGGTTCAAAGTCCATACAAAATTCAATATCATACTCTGGGGGTAGGCCAGGAAGTTTATTCAGGAAATATGTCAGGAAATTCACCAACAACAAAAATATTTTTCAAATCTGACGTATTTTTGTTCAAGTCCATGACATGGGCTAAGAAAGCTTGACATCCATTTTTCAATAAACGAATGACTTTATGGCTTAATATGAAAGTGTTTGACTTTAGTGGTTTGGTTGCTTGAATTCGCATAATAGGTTGGTTAGGAATATAAAAACTAACAACCTTACAAAAAAAATCAATTTTAGCATGATGAGTGGTTAACCAATCAATCCCTAAAATCACATCATATGTAAGTATCTTTAAAGAGATAAGATCAATAGGTAATGTGATGGTGCCAACTTGGATTAAGCAAGATTTATAAACTGTAGATGTAATGAAAGTTTCTCGTAACGAAGTTTCAATAGATAAGTCAAAGTCTAATTTCTCCGAAGTCATGTTCAAACGTTGAGCGCAAGCAGTAGAAATAAAAGAGTGGGTAGAACCGATATCGAATAAGGTATAAACTTCGCAAGAGTTTATGATTAGCTTACTCGTGATAACTTCATTTGGGTTCCTCGCTTATTGGGAAGTCATGACAACCGCTCTCCCTTGAACTACCCGGCTTTGACTTGTCTGGGGTAGCATTTGGTGTCATCACTACCGTTGGAATTGGCTTTTCTATAGAGCATATTCAACCCTCAACTGCTTCATCGTACTCATGTTTCATGATTTGAATCATTAATCTTCGATCCGTATCGAATTGGGGTTGACCGCAATGTATAGGGTAATTCAAAACTCGATGTTGGGTTCTCTCAATTGCTGTCCAAAAAGAGATATACATATCATCTATTTTAGCCTTCATAGATCGGACATCTCTTTCCACAATATCAACGCGTCGTGCAACTTTTACCCATGCATCACTCATTCTCACTCATTCAGTTGTTTCTTCTTTCAGCTCAGATTCTAACTTTATCATCTTATACTCTGCCAAAGAGTGCTTCTGTTCAAGCATCACATATCGGGTAACACAAGCTTGAATTATTGCATCCTTTTGCTCCACGATCACTTTCTTAGTTCTTCAATTTTGCTTCTTCTAACTCATGAATACGATTTTGCAATTCTATATTTCGATCATAAAATTCTTCTAATAAATTCTCCTCGGGTTCCTCTTCTTCCTCACTCTCAGCTGCTACCTATGTGACCAGCTCGGGTGAAACTATTAATTCTTCCCTCACCACAAGAATATCTCTAATTCCTTCTTCGCCTGACATCACATTATTCTGGTTGGTGATTAGAGGTATCTCCACGGTCTCATTCACTCCATTGTTAACGTTCTCAACTGCCATTCTTAAAAACTGCCATAAAACAGGGGTTAATTAAATAAATTAACATATCACATAACATCCCTATATTATGAAAGACCAACAAATAAGCTTAGGTAGGACACACTAGCGAAGGATTTACTCATCTCTCCCCTCCTAGTTCTATTCCCCAATCTCCGCCAGAGACCATATCCCTAAGCTTTGATACCAACTGTGACGCCCCCAAAATAGGTATACATCACCCATTCTGAGTCGCCAAATACATGGTACAAAAAACAACTACAACTTTATTATTACAATTATCGTGCAAAATACAACAACACATAAACCGTGAGTTTAAATACAAATATTATCTTCTAGACAATATCCACACCCAAATAAAGTCTTCATTACAATTATTGATGTACTATTTTACAAAAATAGTGAGAACTGCTAAAATAACTGTCTAGGACCATCACTCTATACCCCGATTGGTTCCTGCTATATTCTCGCTTCCTGAGAAGAAAAATGGAACAAAAGGGAAAAGGGTGAGCTCAACTATCCCAGTAAAGAATATTATGACTAAGATAATGTACAACAAATTATCCTTAGTCTTCAACAGGGAAAAATCAGATAGAATATAATAGACAACAATTTTTAGATCAACAACTGCAGCGGAAACAACAATTCATTAGAAGAGTTAAGTAGAGAATGAAATCTACTATCATCTATGAATTTAAAAGTCCATCATCAATATTTTATCCCTGTAACATCAATCAATATACATCTTGAATCAAATATTCATCTTTGCATTGCGGGCTAAAGATATTCATTTGTATCACCAGTTGGTCATGTTCATCTCAACACCTGTTCATCTTTGTACTACGGGCCAAAGATATTCATCAGGTAATCATTCATCTTTGCACTACAGGCCAAAGATATTCATCAAGTATCACCATTAAGGACTGAGGATGATAAAAAACATTTTAAAGAACGAATCCAGTAAGATAAAAGGACAAAGATTAGATATTCGTACTTTAGATAATTCAAGTTTAAAAATACTCCCTAATAAACCATAATGGAGTAAAATTCAAGAATGAAGATCAAAACATGGATACAATCAAAGATAGTAACCATAATAGACATCTGGGACAAAAAAGAGAAAATTTCATTTTTCGGTGAATAGTGTCATATTTGTGAATAGTGTCGTATACGTGAATAGTATTGTATACATGAATAGTAACCCCGACACAAAAAGGTAGAAATTCCACAATAAAACTCATATCAATAATTCAGCATAATGATATTGAAGAAAATAATATCATTTAAGAAGAAAATAACATCTCTTACCTCAAAATAATAGTACTTCTGACTGGAATATCGGATGTAAAGTCGAAAGAAACTTGCACTGAATAGTAACTCTTAAAGTATCTAAATACTCACAAAAATACGCTCGATAATATAGAGAGAGAAAACTTATGTTTCTGGTGTGATTTTCAATTCTAACCTAAGCACCTATTTATAGGAAAATGCTAAAACGCCAAAGTAGACTAAATTAATAAAATAATAATATTTCAAATATTTTCTCCGCATGCCCCTTCGACAAACTTTCAGCCCACCACAAATGAAAAACCAATTCAGCACATTTATCAACAAAGGACAAAAATAGGTCCCACGCCTAATTTTAATAAAAATATTTAATTTCTTAAACTTTAATAATTCATAATAAATAGCCCTTTTATCAGAAAAATACGAATTTTATGTCCATTCCATAGGAAATCGAATTCTCTACAACTTTGTAGCTTTAAGTTTTTCCAAATTACAAACGAAAAATGCCCGAAATCCACATACGGATAATTTTTAATACCTCCATTCTGACAAAATACTGATAAAACACCTCAGCATTAATTCCTTCATTTATAATCACATAAAATAAATATTTCCCTATCCATCATTTATATCCACATAAAATAAATATTTCCTTATCATATAAATCAGTAATTAATTATTCACAAATAACATTACAGAATCACAATTATGACAACCAGGTTGTTCACAATTACAACTCCTTATTATATATTTCAAGATAATGAATAGAGAAAATTCAATTTTATTTATAACAAAAAAATCGGGGTCTTACATTTACCTCTAGAGATGGAACGAATACACAATGTGTTTCATGTGTCTGTATTACGTCCTTATAAACCGGACTACAAACACATAATAGAGTATTAATCTATTTAAGTAGAAAAAGACTTAACGTATGAAGAACTTCCAATTCGGATTACTGATAGGAAGGAACAAGTTCTCAGAAATAAGATAATACCTTCGGAGAAGGTAATTTAGAGGAACCACAATGCCAAAGAAGCAACGTGGGAACTCGAGAGTAAAATGAAGAAAAATTTTCCCCATTTGTTTATATAATTGTATCGAGATTATGGGGACAAAATCCAAATAAGAGGGGAGAATGTAACGCCCGAGAAAATCGGATTTTTATGTGAATTAAATTTTATTTGATTATTTGAATTAAATGAATTTAATGGTTTATTTATGTGAGTAATCTATTTGAAGGTCGTTCTATGACCTATAATGTGCAGATGTGGTTAGGATTCTAGATATGTGTTAGGATTAATTGTTTTGAATTTCCAAGATGAAAATAAAGTATTCCGAAGAATTTCTGTAAAAACACTATTCATCCATTTCTGCTCGGGAATTTATTTTGAATTTATGAGAAATGCGTAATGATTGAATTCTAAGATGAGATGGAATATCCAATAATATTTCAGTTATGGTAAACGAAGTTTTTGCCAGAGGACTTAAAACTTAAGGGTTAGGAAAGGTGAGTTTTGAGAATGAAATGACTATGTATAATGATTAGGGTTATTATACGTGAGAAATACGAGTATGATACTAGTTATTATATGAGTATAGTATGAAGATTATTACGTCGTATAAAACGAATATCGTATGAATAGTATACGAAGAGAATACGAGTAGTATACGATGAAGTCTTAATGGATTTTAGCTATTGGACCTAGACTTTGTCAAGCCCAATTAGTAGATGATTGAAGCCCAAGAATGAGTTATATCAAAGCCCAATGTTAGGTTAAATCAAGCCCAGAGAAAAGCCCGAACAAAGAAACCGAACCGCGGATCAAATCGATGGATCACCACATGGGTAAAACCCATGGGGGCAACCCATGTGGGACCCAAAAGGCCATGTGGGCCGGCCACTTGGTGGCCAAGTAAAGTTATTTTACTTGGTTGCTATGAAATGAATAGTAAGGAGGTGGACCGATTGACCATTTTCCCTTCAATTTGATTTTCTATATAAGAGAAGCTTTGTTGGTTCATTTGTTGTTTTACCAAAATTGAACCAATATATTGAGGGAGAGAAAAGAGCACTAACAAGTAATCAAGAGAAATCTAAAGCAAAACATTCATGTTTTATTCAAGAATGCGAAAAACGTTAAGGTAATAATACGTAAACCTTAGTCTTCGATCCTTTTCTATTTATTTTTTGTAGAGAAGTATGAATTGGTGGAGCATGTCTCTTCCGGAGTAATAAGGATGGCTATTAGTGGACTAAAACATTGATAAGCCATGTATAAGTAAGAATCATAAGCGTTTAAGTGAGTTTAATCGAAGAAAACCATTAAGCGTTGATTTGGTTGTTGATGGAAAAATTAAAAATCATCAAATATAGGTTATGTGCATATTGCTTGGTTAGGTTATAGATGATGAATCAATGGATTGGTTCCATTTTATTTGGCGTATAAAACTCGAGTAACAAAGTTATGGCAAAATTTACGAGATTAGGCGTTAAGCGTCGAAATCGTAGAATTTCTAGATTAGTAGTCAAAAGTCATCGTTTAATTCGGAAACCCTAGTTTTCCAAAAACTTGTTGGGTAAAATCTAATTACGCACAACACGCAAGTATACGTGGTCAACAAGTAATAAAGTGACAAGTAGAGTATCGTTCCCACATAGACTAACTAACAATAATCTTAAAATCACAAGTATCAATTTCCTATTAATCCTAATTTTATTAAACCAATCACTCAATGATTAAAATTAATAAATCTAAACTATGAAATAAATAAATTACCACAAACCAATCACAAATATCAAAATCTAGAATTTTAAACAATAAATGAATAATTAGACTTATGATTTCACTTTAAGCTTCACTCTGATTTAAACACATTTATTCCAATTCAAATCACTATTCCAGTTTATTAATCAAGAACACGAACGTAGTATTAACCACCTCTCGATGCACTAATACCGAATTAACTTAAATCCACAATTAAGATAGAAACAAGTTAAACACCTTAATTAACTAACTCACTATATCTCTATGTGAATTACAATTAAAGAAGGTTTAAGAATAAGTTCTCTATCCGATTACATGCGATGTCAAGCATATCTCTACCTTAACATTCATCAAGATTTTGCTATTCACAAAATTCATGAACACATGCTATATTAATTAGGTCTAGATTTGAATATCCTCTCTCGATTCCATACAAATCCACAAAGAATTGTTGATCAGGCAATTCATAAATTCAAGCTCAAATCAATATAGATAAACTGGAAATAGATTATTGAAATGGAAATCAAAGTCTACAAAATCATCGTTTCATTCAAAGATCCATCATAAGCCTAAAAAATGAATTAGTTCATCATAAACAAAATAAATACTGAATAAATCATAGAAAACATTCTTTTGATTAAAAAATAATAGCCTAAGATGAAGAATATTGAAAAACACCCTTCTCGTAGCCTAGAATCGCAATCGTCTCGAAAATCTACTCGAAATACTCCTCCAAAGCTTGTTAAGAAAAACTGAGATTCCTCTTCGTAATGTCTCTTGTGTATGTTTTAATTTGTTGTTAATTGAGTAGTAGATATCCAACACACAAGTCCCAACCGAAATTTCGTCTCTTTAGAGTTTCATTGTCATGCAATAAGCTAGAATCCATGCCCAAGAAGAGTTTCAAGGTTAACAAAAGACTTCAAAATTCGACACCTTCAGCCTTACCGGGGGTTCATGAGAAAAAGTCGCCTTCGACTGGGTACCTTTCTCGCTAATCATTATGAAGACCCCTTTTATGGGTATATGCCTATATATTAGCTCACTCGGGCACCCTTTCATCTAAGTCTCATTGAGACCCCATTCAAGCCTTACGGGGTATATAATCTAAACAAGTTTCATTTTACGGCATCTATTCTCGCTTAATTGTCGCACTTCATGACTTCTTCCAAACTTGCACCAATTGACTCCATATCCTACCGAATAACTCCAAATACACATTAAATGCCACAACAACCATCCTACACATGAAATAACATAAAACAAGTAAAAACGAACATGAACACAAGAAATTAGAAATAAATAAGCATGAAATGGACATTGATTCGTGTATATAAAATCCACTTATCAAAATCTCCCAAACTTAAAACGTGCTAGTCCTCGAGCACAAAACAACT
The DNA here is from genome assembly GCA_020205615.1 of Panax quinquefolius. Classification (NCBI taxonomy): domain Eukaryota; kingdom Viridiplantae; phylum Streptophyta; class Magnoliopsida; order Apiales; family Araliaceae; genus Panax; species Panax quinquefolius. The sequence continues at coordinate 46,272,971 of CM035152.1, read as the reverse complement.
ACATGCTATGCAATGAGATGAAATGACTATAATCTAATTTATATGCTTTCGAATCCATCAGTATCGCAGAATCCAGATTATCTTAAAGGCCTCAGCGAAAATAAGCAACTATACAATATCAATAATCAAAACCAATCTATAATTCCACCTTAATCCTCAAATCTCAAGCCATCATCACTGGTATTGTGTGTGTGATCACATCCATGATAACTGCTACGAATTCAAATTCAATATATAACCAATTTCTTAGAAGGAACCATACATCGCAAACTTAAAATTTTCAAAAATAGACAGCTCCAACTAAAACATAAACAATTACCAATCTCAGGAGTTCATACAGGGTACTTATACTTTATTCATATATATTTTTTTTTTTTTTTTAGATTACGGGGGCTTTTTGCTCTTTTCCCGTTTTACTCATTTTTTTTAGATATATACATACATGACCATAAAATGTCTCATCCCATTAAAGTCGACAAAGGTTACCCCTTAGCGAAGCTTTCAACCAACGACTCCTGCACTATAAAAGACCTTAGGCGCTAGGTGTAAAGACAATCCTCCATGTATTTTGCTCAAGTAACAAAGGCCCTAAACAAGACTAGCTAACCATATATATATATATATATATATTATTTTTATTTATTTATTTTTTAGATAGAGCTTATATACCCCACATATCATCCCCCAAACTTAGGTTCTTGCTTAAATTTTTTTTTTTTTACTGTCTATCCTTGTCATTTTCTCATTTACTCTAGCATTATCCTCTAGAGACTATTTATGTATCAATTTGAACTGACCAGTCAACAAAGATGTTATTAAACATGCTAACCTTTTCTATACCAGTTTCAAATGGGCTCAAAAATTTGATTCATAACAGAAAATTGCATCAAAGTTCTAGTACTCAATGCTGTATTGGTTAACTTATTATCAATCTCATCATTAGCCCACAAATAATATGAACTACAACATTGATAGACTTATGCCAACACAATATTTAACTAACTAATTTTTTTTTCTTTTTTTCTTTTTTTTATATAACAAAATGCACTATTTACAAAACTAATTACTATGCAATGACAACAATAACTTAAACTACTATGTATGCACCTAAGCTACCATGCAATACCAAACTTAATATGCAATACTGAAATTAAAATGACAAAATGCAAACCTATAAGTACTACATATGCATGCAAACATGTATGTAAATCCCCCAAACTTAAGTAATACAATGTCCTTATTGGATGATTAATCAAAACTAAGTACGTGAGGACTTCCCTGCTATCGCTTAAGTCTGAGGTGGTTGTTGTTGCTCTTTTTCATCAGAATCACTTGGTGGAAATCTCGGGATTGGTCCGGGCTGCTGATATGGAAATTGGGCCGCCGGGTTGAAGCTTTGAAGAGTTGTGTTGAGTGAGGTAAAAGATGTGTTCATAGCATCAAACATGTGATCTTGCATCAGTGCCAATCGCCGCATTTCCCGACGTGCTGCTTTGTTGTACGCATTCATTCGATTTTGGAAATCAAGGAACTGAAAATTGGATATGGCCTCAATATGCATTACCTGCTCGGCCCCTTGATCTCCCATAGCATCATCATCATCCTCCGATGTCTCTGTAGCATCAACTTCATCTTCCAAAGCTGACGGAAAAATAAAACCCAGAACATGTGGATATGACTCGCCTCCTGCCCATATAGAATACTGCGCTATCATTCTAGAATCAAGCAACGCGAGCGGCATTTGTGTGGGCTCGTCGTCGGACCATCTCACCCCTACATTGCGACACAACCCACATATGAGTGATGGGTGTGGCAAGCCGCCCAAAAAATTTCAGCGTAAACACCAGCGGATGAAGAAACAGATAATAGCCCTGACGTCGATAATAAAATCTTGTACAATTACGTACAACAGCAATGCCTTCTCTTTGGTGACATCCGAGGTGTGTTGGGACAGAAGCAATTTACCGCATAAGAATGCGTACCATATTTTTCCATATCGGCTAAGGTCTTTGCTATGGAACACTGTGCCTCCCTTCTGACCTTTCATCCAAGATGTTCCCGGCTTTGTCATCTCCGTGATTATTGCATCATAGTCCGAATAAGAATTTCATAGGTGAGCATAATGGTAATGGCGAGGTACCCACAGTTGATAGTAGGTGTTGATTGCGTTGGCACTGAACGAAACCAACCGACCTTGTACAAACGCATGGAATGGTTATTTATCCTCAGTGTTTGCATAGAATTCCTTGACAATGTTAACCACAGCGAGTTCCAGCTCTTCTGTGAATTTTGTCCACCCCTTTTGATAAATTTGAGGCATCATCTCCCCATCGTTAGGATCCGGTGCCAACCCCCGCTCCGGTGTAAGGGCTTTGGTGAACATGTAATCATATCGGTCAGCGGCGGCAGCACTCGCGAATTTTCGACGATCAAAAGTTTGGGTTGGTTGAGATGGCCTTGAACTCTCTCCCCTTTGGCGTTTCGATGTTGAATGTGAAGCCATGGTCTCTTTCTATTGCTTAACTTTCCTTAGCTCTCCCCTAAACTTGGTTGAAACACAATAACGAACACTTGGTGTGCACAAATGGTTATCTCCCACACTTGGAAATTGGTCCTCCAATATGGTGAATGAAGCTTAGTAATTTAAAAATAGTGGAGTGCATGCCTCTCAAATGCTCACAACTAACCTCTATGCATGCCCTAATTAGAAATTTGAAGAGTGTAATTGTAGAGTGTTGTGTGGAATATGGGATGAGATGTGTTAATATATAGAGGTGGTGTGAGGATGTTTAATGGTGAATTTAAGAGGTGGGGAGAGGTAGTGGAGCATTGGAAATTGTGGGTGTAGTGGGTGGTGGGTGGTGGTTATGAGGAGATTTAATTGAGGGAGAAGTTATAGGAGTTGTGGAGTCTAGCACATGTAATTGCCGAACTATTCAGTTTAAATCCAGGACCCCTGCCCCGGCGGGCATCCCTACTGCTATCTGACTTTGAGGACCCCCTGCCCCAATGGGGTATAAGCTTAAGAAGCCCCATTTGCCGTGGCATGTTTCTTCGTTAAAATTTAGGGACCCCACCTTCAAAGTGAGGTTGTAGTATAAAAGTAGCCCGCCTGTGGGCATGCCCTATCGTCGTACACACCTGCTTTTCTCACTTTGCTTCATTGTAATTCACCATATTATCCTTTGTTCATCCTGCATGATGCAAAACATGAGAGTTAATGAGTTGTTGATAATATGATGCATTATGGAGAGATTAACGAGACTTTTAATGTATTCTACTACCTAGTATTTTAATGAAAACTATTTTGTAATGAATTTGAATAAAAAATACAAGAAATAAACTAGAGATTGGGTTGCCTCCCAATTAGCGCTTGATTTTAAGTCATTCAGCCTGACTACTTCCTGTTTATGTTGTGTCGGCCAATGTGATGGCGATCACATCGGTGTTAGCTTCTCCACCCCAATAATGCTTTAGACGCTGACCATTGACCTTGAATGATTCTAACGGATTGCGACTGTAGAGTTCAACTGCGCCATGAGAGAATACCCGCTTGATAGTGAATGGTCCCGACCATCTTGACCTAAGCTTCCCTGGGAACAATCGCAGCCGTGAGTTGAACAGGAGGACTAATTGACCCGGCTCGAATGTTCGACGCATAATTTTCTAGTCATGCCATATTTTAACTTTTTTCTTTGTATATTTTGGAGTTCTCATAGGCGTGAAGATGAAATTCGTCGAGTTCATTCAGTTGAAGTAATCTCTTCTCCCCTACAGCTACTTGATCAAAATTAAGTTTTTGAACTGCCCAAAAAGCCTTATGTCAGACCTCTCACCCAAGAAGTGATATGCCTTCCGCATACAAGAGAGTTGATATGGTGACATCTCCATTGGTGTCTTCAGACGCGCAATCTCAGATGCCCATAATGCATCATCCAATCGAAGCAACCAATCTTTCCGACTCGAATTTACTACTTTCTCCAATATCTTCTTAACTTCTCTGTTTGATACCTCAGCCTGTCCACTTGTTTGTGGGTGATACGTTATAGCCACCTTGTGGTTAACCCCATACTTGGCCAAAAGAGTTGTAAAGGACTTGTTGCAGAAGTGACTACCTTCGTCACTGATTATTGCTCTTGGCGTTCCAAACCTCGTGAAAAAATTCTTCTGTAAAAATTTGAGGACCACCTTGGCATCGTTGGATGGTAGTGCTGCAGCTTCAACCCACTTCGATACGTAATCCACTACGAGTAGAATATACTGATTGTTCAAAGATGACGGGAATGGCCCCATGAAATCGATACCCCATACATCAAAGATTTCTACCTCCAGAATCGTTTATAAAGGCATCTCATTCCGTTTCAAAATGTTGCCCACCCTTTGACACCTATCGCATTGTTTAACAAAATGGTGGGCATCCTTAAATAATGTGGGCCAATAAAACCCAGATTGCAACACCTTCGCTACTGTCCTTTCACTCCCATAATGTCCACCATATGTTGATAAGTGACACTCATGAAGAATATTCTTCACTTCACTATAGGGGACACACCGTCTAATCATTTTGTCGGCGCACTGCTTGAACAAATATGGTTCGTCCCACATGTACCATTTCACATCATGAAGAAACTTCTTTTTTTGTTTTCTTGTGAGGTCAAGTGGTAGAATGTTGCTCACAAGAAAATTTTCATAATCCCCATACCACTAAATCTCTGCAAAAATCCCAAATAGTTGCTCATCTAGGAATGACTCATTAATTTCACATTTGTCGTCTTTCGCTTCCCCTTGGTTTTCCAACCTAGACAAGTGATCGACTACATGGTTCTCCGTCCCCTTTCTATCCTTTATTTCTAAGTAACACTCTTGAAGTAGGAGAATCCATCGGATAAGGCGTGGCTTAGCATCCTTTTTCGCTATTAAGTACCGAATCGTCGAATGGTCTGTGTAGACTATCACCTTAGTCCCGATCAAGTAAGCCCGAAATTTGTCAAACGTATACACCACTGCAAGCAATTCCTTTTTCGTGGTTGTGTAATTTATTTGAGTCTCTGTGAGTGTTTTGCTTGCATAGTATATGGCGTGAAACACCTTGTCTCGTCGTTGGCCCAAAACAGCCCCAACTGCGTAGTCACTCGCATCACACATTACCTTAAATGGCATGTTCCAATCTGGTGCAACGATCATGGGGGCTGTAGTCAATTTCTTTTTCAATAATTCAAACGCTGACTTGCATTCCTCATCAAAACTGAAAGTAGCATCCTTCTCTAAAAGACTGCATAGAGGTTTCACAATTTTAGAGAAGTCTTTTATGAACCTCCTGTAGAACCCTGCATGTCCCAGGAAACTCCTAATACCCTTAACTGAGCTCAGAGGAGGCAGTTTCTCTATTGTTTCCAGCTTTGCTTTGTCAACCTCCAATCCTTGAGCCGATACCTTATGGCCCAAAATTATTCCATCTTCAATCATGAAGTGGCATTTTTCCCAATTGAGTACGAGGTTCGTATCTTTACATCGTTGTAACACCATGACCAGATTCCCTAGGCTAGTATCAAAGTTGTCCCCATAGACCAAAAAGTCGTCCATGAAGACTTCAACATTTTTCTCCACCATATCTGAAAAAATGGCCATCATACACCGTTGGAAAGTTGCAAGGGCATTGCATAACCCGAATGACATCCTTCTGAATGAAAATGTGCCGTAAGGGCACGTGAATGTCGTCTTTTCTTGATCCTCCGGAGCGATGACTATCTGGTTATAGCCCGAGTACCCATCCAACAAACAGTAATATGAATGTCCCGCCAATCTATCCAATATTTGATCAATAAAAGGCGCAACGGAAATGGTCTTTTTCGATTGCCTTGTTCAACTTCCTATAATCCATGCAAACCCTCCACCTCATCATCGTTCTAGTTCAGATTAACTCATTGTCCTCATTTTCGCACCACGATCATTCCTCCCTTTTTCTAAGACGCGATCGGATCGGACTAACCCATTTATCGTCAAAAATCGGGTAGAGGATACCGGAATCTAACCACTTCAAAATTTCCTTCTTCACAACTTCCTTCATGATAGGGTTGAGTCGTCGTTGTTGCTCCACCGTTGGTTTTGTCTCATCTTCCATCAGAATCTTGTGCATACAAAATGAAGGGCTAATTCCCTTTATGTCTGCGATCGTCCACCCAATAGCTGATTTGTGTTCCCTAAGTACCGTTAGCAACTTTTCTTCCTGCAATTTATTAAGTGCAGCAGAAATAATAACAAGTAAAGAATTTGAATTGCCTAAGTACGCATACCGGAGGTGTTTAGGGAGTGGCTTAAGTTCCAACTTTGGTGGCTCTTCCAATGACGGTTTTAATTTTTCTGCGGCTATTTCCTCCGTGTGTAACGGTTCAAACTGTGTTCTGAATCGGCTAACTCATGGCAATGAATCTATCATTTATAAGTAATCCACAAATTTTGGGTCGTCTACCTCTTCATCCCCCAATAAATTTGTTTCTAACGGATCGTTGACCAAACTCTTGCTCATATCTTCACTGATGATTTGCTCAACTAAATCCATCCGAAAACATTCTTCCTCATCCGTAGGGAATTTCATGGTCTTGAACACATTAAATTTGATTTCTTGATCTTGGACCCTCATAGTAAGTTCTTTTTTTTGTACATCTATGAGCATCCTACATGTGGCCAAGAAAGGTCTCCCTAGGATAATCAGGATGTTCTTGTCCTCCTCAAAATCCAGAATAATATAGTCCACAGAGAATATAAACTTATCCACCTTAACCAAAATGTCCTCTAATATGCCTCTCGGATATGTGACAAACCTATCCGCCAATTGTAATGAAATATTCGTAGGCCTTGGCGTGGGAAAACCCAATTCTGTGTATACTAACAATGGCATAAGATTCACACTCGCCCCCAAATCACATAAACACTTGCTAAAATGCATATTCCTGATTGTGCATGGGATAGTGAAACTCCCAGTATCCTTAAGTTTTGGTGGTAATTTCTGCTGTAACACTGCACTACACTCCTTTATTAGTGCAACTGTCTCAAAATCTTCCCATTTCTTCTTCCTTGACAGAATTCCTTTCATAAATTTCGCGTAGCTCGACATTTGCTCTAGGGCTTCTACAAATGGAATGTTAATATGGAGTTTCTTGAACACTTCCAAAAACTTTGTAAACTATTTATCTAATCTCTGTTTTTGGACCATCTACTAAAATGGTGGTGGTGGATAAATAATTGGCTTATTGTTTAACTTTGTTTCCTCACTTTACTTATCCTCACCCTTGTTTCCTTCAACCACATTACTGTCATCAACTTTTCCCTCCGGTGTCGCTGAATTTTTTACATTATTACCCTCGAGATGTTTTCCCCTCCTCAATGTAATTGCCTGACACTGCTCGTGGTTACCCTTCAGATTTCTCTCTGTATCGCTTGGTAGGGTCCCTTGTGGCCTGTTATTTAGTGCTAAGGCAATTTGCACCATCTAATTTTCCAAGTTCTTGATGGCTATTGCTTGATTTTTCATTGTTGCCTCATTACTAGTTATGTACTTCGACACCAATTCCTCAAAACCTAATTTTCTTTCCTGTTGCTGAGCCGATTGTTGGTGATTCTGAAACCCTGAGGGATATGATGGTCATGGAGCTTGATGTTACTGGTTGTTGCTCCACGAAAAATTTGGATGATTCATATTCCCTTGATTGTACGTATTCTGATATGTATGTTGTGGAATTCTATTATAATTGCCCACAAACTGCACAGATGCTGGATTAATCACATATTGATCCGTTGGGTGCTCGCCCATGCAAAACTCACATATAACTACCACTTGTTGTGCTTGAGCCCCTGTCATGGCATCTAACTTCTTGGACTGCGCCGAAATCTGTGCTTGTATAGCTGTCACCCCATCCACTTCTAACACCCCAGCTACCTTCGCCTGAGTCATTCTTATTGTGGGCCACTGGTAGTTGTTGGCTGCCATGGTTTCAATTAAATTGTAGGCTTCCTTATAACTCTTAGCCATGAATGCTCCACCCGAAGCTGCATCAATACTGGTTCTGAGGTTTCCATTCAATCCATTGTAAAACATATTCATTTGCAACCACTTTGGCAACCCATGATGAGAACACTTTCGGAGCAATTCTTTGTATCTCTCCCATGCCTCATATAACGACTCCCCATGTTGCTGCTCAAACATTGTTATCTCGTTCCTCATCTTTGTAGTTTTCGCCGGTGGGAAAAATTTGGTGAGGAATTTCTGAGCTAGGTCTTCCCACGCAGTGATTGATCCCGGTGGTAGAGAGTGTAACCAACTTTTTGCCTTGTCCCGTAAAGTGAATGGGAACAAGCGAAGTCTCACTGCATCATCCGACACCCCATTGTATCTAAAAGTGCCACAAATTTCCAGGAAGCTGACTAGATGTTCTTTCGGATCGTCATTTGTCAATCCCCCAAACTGAAGTGAATTCTGAATCCTTTGAATCGTTCCAGGCTTAATTTCAAATGTGTTAGCAGCTATTGCGGGCCTGGTGATGCTTGACTGCAGTTCAGTCACCTTGAGTGTGGCGAAGTCCCTTAACGCTTTCGATCTCTACCGCCATTTTTCTTCCTTCTCGGGATGTTTCAAATTCTTGCCTCGTTTCCTTGATCCACTTACTCAACCTCTGAAACATTTTCTCTATGTCGTCCTCAAAAGGTAGCAAGTATGGATTTTTGGATCGAGTTTGCATAAACTGTTTCTAACACCTGAAATAAGAGGAACAGAACAAAAATAAAAATTTCTTAAGTAAAACTGGATTAATTAAACTGATATTGTAAAAACTATTAATAAGATCTATACTAAATTAGTCCCCGGCAATGGCACCAAAAACTTGTTGGGTAAAATCTAATTACGCACAACACGCAAGTATACGTGGTCAACAAGTAATAAAGTGATAAGTAGAGTATCGTTCCCATAGAGACTAACTAGAAATAATCTTAAAATCACAAGTATCAATTTCTTATTAATCCTAATTTTATTAAACCAATCACTCAATAATTAAAATTAATAAATCTAAACTAAGAAATAAATAAATTACCACAAACCAATCACAAATATCAAAATCTAGAATTTTAAACAATAAATGAAGAATTAGACTTATGATTTCACTTTAAGCTTCACTCTGATTTAAACACCTTTATTCCAATTCAAATCACTATTCCAGTTTATTAATCAAGAACACGAACGTAGTATTAACCACCTCTCGATGCACTAATATCGTATTAACTTAAATACACAATTAAGATAGAAACAAGTTAAACACCTTAATTAACTAACTCACTATATCCTTATATGAATTACAATTAAAGAAGGTTTAAGAATAAGTTCTCTATCCAATTACATGTGATGTCAAGCATATCTCTACCTTAACATTCATCAAGATTCTGCTATTCATAAAATTCATGAACACATGCTATATTAATTAAGTCTAGATTTGAATATCCTCTCTTGATTCCATACAAATCCACAAAGAATTGTTGATCAGTCAATTCATAAATTCAAGCTCAAATCAATATAGATAAACTAGAAATAGATTATTGAAATGGAAATCAAAGTCTACAAAATCATCGTTTCACTCAAAGATCCATCATAAGCCTAAAAAATGAATTAGTTAATCATAAACAAAATAAATGCTGAATAAATCATAGAAAACATTCTTTCGATTAAAAAATGATAGCCTAAGATGAAGAATATTGAAAAACACCCTTCTCGTAGCCTAGAATCGCAATCGTCTCGAAAATCTCCTCGAAATACTCCTCCAAAGCTTGCTAAGAAAAACTGAGATTCCTCTTCGTAATGTCTCTTATGTATGTTTTAATTTGTTGTTAATTGAGTAGTAGATATCCAACACAAAAGTCCCAACCAAAATTCCGTCTCTTTAGAGGTCCATTGTCATGCAATAAGCTAGAATCCATGCCCAAGAAGAGTTTCAAGCTTAACAAAAGACTTCAAAATTCGACACCCCCCGCCCCGGCGAGGGTTCATGAGTAAACAAGCCCGCCTCAGCGGGGTACCTTTCTGCTAACTGCTTATGAAGACCCCCCACCCCGGCGGGGGTATATGCCTTATATTAGCTCACCCCGGCGGGCACCCTTTCTGTCAAGTCTCATTGAGAGACCCCGCCCCCCGTGGTATATATATAAAAAACAAACATTACGTGAAGCATCTATTCTCGCTAATCGAATCATTGACTTCATGACTTCTTCCAAACTTGCACCAATTGACTCCATATCCTACCGAATAACTCCAAATACGCGTTAAACGCCACAACAACCATCCTACACATGAAATAACATAAAACAAGTAAAACCAAACATGAACACAAGAAATTAGTCACACATAAGCATGAAATGGACATTAATTCGTGTATATAAAATCCACTTATCAATGGCATAACGTAGACCAATGTATTTAAGAGTCGTGGACTCAAGAATGGTCGAATTCTAAGTTAAAACGAAGAAACGAGTTATGAACATTCATGAACGTTAAACAAACGTGCAATAGAATGTTAAATAGTGAATTCATTGTTAACGGATTTAAAAACTACTTTTATCTGGATGAAATTGAAGTACATGGAATATGTAAGATAACGGCTTTTGAATGAGCCAATTCTGACTTATAACGACCAAATTACGAGTCCGGAAAGAATTGAAATAGAAAAATTTCAACATTTTTCAAAGGCTAAGGGTAGGCGCCGCAACGCCACCCCAAGCCATAAACCTTGCACTGCAGCGCCGGGTAAGGGGAATTAGTTACTGCTTAATGGCGTCGCAGCGCCACTGGTATAAAGAAATCTTGTGCCGCAACGTCGAGAAGAGGGTTTAGCTACTGTTAGTTGGCGCCGTAGCGACAATGTTGTACATAAGGATGGCGCCGCAGCGCCGAGATAGGAAAAATTCCTGACTTAGTTATTTTTGAACCCAATTGTTTGCCTAACAACTATGGGGTATGTATATATCTAATATACATGAGAGACCATTCTTAAATCACATGTATAGTGGTGACTTTAGGAAATGAATGTTGTTGAATAGTAATTAAACGAAGAACGTAAAGTATGAGAAGGTAAATAATATACAATTACTATGGTATTTTAACCAAGGGTCATTCAGTATTGGTTTAGGGACATGAGAATGTTAATAAGCCGTAAGGAAGAATAGTAACTCGAATCAAGTATTATTAATGAAATATATTCGATTAAGTTATAGAAGATAAATAAGTTAGTAAAAATAATGTGATTAGATTGTTTGGTTGCTAATTTTAGTGTGATATATGAATATATTATGTAGAAACTGTAAAGATCAAGAACTGTTGAATATTTAATTAAAGACGCTTGAAGGCAAGTTTCCTTTACGCTTGTCTAACCTTCGTGTTAGCCAAGTTTTCTGTGATTCATGATATAAGATGCATGAATATTTTTATGAAAGAGTCGATGCAAGTTTTAACTCGGCTAGACTAATCTTAAGAGTTTGATTGATTTGTTTACAAGTGTTTCAATATAGTATTGTTAACGCAATCCTATGCCAATTGTTTGGTACGGATTCAAAGGTAAGCTTGTGTATAAACAAACAAATGTATTTTACATCGATTATTCGATGGGCACATAAGGTTGCCAAAACTTAAACGTAGATACGTTTAACGGATGAATGTTGATCAACATAGAGTATTATAGGTTGATTACCTAGAAGTGCTCGTATGATATATCAGATTTACGGACTTAGTGTCGGGTTGTCCTTTTTCATGAATGAAAACTAAAAAAGAATGTTTATGGTCCTTTGACTTACTCCGAATTCCTAAGTTACTACATGTACTCTAGAATTGTTTTATGAAATGAAAAGTGCTATTTTACTGTTTCATGGTACTTCATAACTACTTGTTCAGTTGATGAAGATAACCATATAATTTTCGACATGTTACTTGTATTATATATTGCTAGACTTGCTGAGCTAGTTATGCTCTATTCTTGCTTGAATTATATGTCATAATAAAGTAGTTTAACCAAGGGTTCTAGTAAAGATAAAGGCAAGGCCAAGATGGATAAGTAGATTATCCTGTAATAGACTGTAATAACCAAATATTTTATATATAAATAAATAAGAAATTTTGCATATTAATTTTTTTTATTTTAAAGGTGGGAATATGTGCCAAGTAATGTGTATAATAAATGAAAATATATTTATTACCCGAATAATTATAAATAATTTTAATTATTAATCTTTACAAATTATATTCTTATAATAATTAATTTTAAAGTAGAAATGTATTTATTATTTATTTTCTATGAAAATATGATTATATATTATTTAAATAATATATGAAATGATTCTGATTTATTATAATAATTATATTATTTTATTATATGAATTTTAGTTCGGATGATTTAAGTTAGTTATTTTTAACATAATTAACAATGTTATATATGAAAGATAAATCGGATATGGAATCCAAACCCTAATTTTGGATTTTGAGCAATGAATGAGAATAATAATATTATATTAAATATAATATTATTTTTCAGTGTTCTAAATATATACTATATATGTGTAGACTGATAATGGTTAGTCAATTATGGTGTATCATGACAAACCCTAGTATTACTGTCATAAACCATAATATGAAACTCAAAACTGGAATTTAAGATCGGTAAGAAATTGTGTTATATGAATTATGTTGCATATTATAGAATTACTGTTAATTAGGAAAACCCTAATTAATATTTGAAAACCCTAATTAAAATTAGAAACACTAATTTGCTAATTAGGAACCCTAATTGCTAAGTTAGAAACCCTAATTATTATTTTAGTAAATTGTAATTGTTAATTTTGGGAACCCTAATTATTTAAAACCCTAATTTCTATTTAAAACCCCTATTTTTAATTAGTAAGTTCTAATTAAAATTTTATTACACTTTAAACTTAATTTTTTAAACCCTAAAAATTATTTGGGAAACTTTAAGGTTTAAAATCTATTGATTAAAATCTAGATTAAAGTACCATGGACAAGAATACCATTAAAATTAAAAGGCAATTGACCAAAATACCCTTTTTGTCACATTCTTGAATTATTGCTAGCAAATCTTGCCAAATCTTGGCAAGTCACCACCCTAAGCATAGCCATGTGCCTAAAAGCTCTACAATTCAGCCAATTCACTAGCCACATTCATTGTATACAAGTTTTATATATGAATCAAAAGAGAGAAAGTGCATTATTTCCTCATTTGTTCACCTATACTCATCCAAGACTCTCTCTCTCAAAAACCTCCGAAATTTAGTAGTATACCCATCTCTAAATCAAGCCCCATGACTTCCAATAATAGATCAATAGCCAAGAATCAAGAGTTTGCTCATAGTGAGGTAAAAACCCTAAACAAAATCTGACCATTGATCTTATGTTAGATGTTAGTTTTTTGTGTTAAATATGTTGTATAAAGTGTTAATCAATGATCTGGGGTGATAGATGTTAGATCCATAACATCTATAGGCTCGGATTTGATGATTTACAAAATCTGGAAAAAGTTTAAAACTGTGGTCTGACAACGAATGTCAGAGCCTTTAGATTTTGTTGTGTTAAGTGTTATGTGTGTTTTATGTTATGAACTTGTTCCTTGATATAAGGAGAGTAGACTAGAAGTGGAATCACCTCCATACCATGTCTAAATCTCCATATATAAAGGGTCAAAGTACGTTGACCGCTCATGGAAAACTGTTCTGGAAAACCCAGAAATTTTCCAGATTTTCTGACAAGCAACTTTGAAGCTTCTGATTTTGCTGATCTGTTATAGTTAGTCCATGTTGTTGTTTTGATGTTGTAGTCTAACATAAAGACTACATAATCATGCCTCTAGAACCCCCAGATCTCACACTGAATCGAATTTAATGACGATCAAAGTAGGTTGACCAAACTGCTTGAAGAACAAATCTGGGTAACCCAGATTTTTCCCAGATCGTTCTGACAACATATTCATGAGCTCAGATATTGCTTGTGTTTAATGATTTGATGGTGTTTATTTATCTATGTTGTAATATGGTATAGAGACTACATATTAGTTCTTTTATTTTACTTTAACAACAAACAGGATTCATATAGTAAACGGTTAAAGTAGGCTGCTCAGACATGAAATCCGTTTTCTGGAAAACCCTGATTCTTCATGAGCGAGTTTTCTAACCTACTTTGACCGGCTCAGATCTTGAGTTGGTGATATTGTTGTACTAAAATAATTACATGGTGTTGTACCATGACATCAAGACTATAGGATTGAACCTTTATAACACACAAACTTAACTTTGAAAGCAAAGATTCAAGCCGGCTAAGTAGGTACCTTGGTTGTTCTTCATTTCTGGGTAACCCAGAAAATGAAGAACAGACCTGACAAGATTTTTAATGCCTTAATAGTCACTGATCTGATGTTGTATGGCCATGAACTTGGTATGCTATTGTAGTATTACATAAGTACTACAACTATAACACAAATTTCAACCTAGAAAGCAACAGGAACATAGAATTAAAACCGATCAAACCTCCTACCTTAAACGCTGACATGAACATTCTGGGCAAGCCCAAGAACACCTATAGCGACGGTTCTGTCGCTATAGGCCCTTTAGCGACACTTAATTTCTGAAAATTATATTTTTATTAAATAATTAGAGAAAATTAGTTTTTAATTATTAAAAAATATAAATTTAATTACTAAAAATTATTTTAAAGTCTAAAAATTAGTTTTTAATACATTACATAAAAATTTAATATTTTGGAATATTAAAGGTATTTAATTTATTTAATTATTATATTAAATAAATTATTTAAAAATGATTTTAATACTTGAAAAATCATTTAAAATTATATTATGATATAAGAAAATATTTTAAGTTATTTTTAATAACTTTTAATATTTTGTGATGAATTTCATTCATAAATTAACATTAATGATAATTAAGTTATTTAATAAATGTATTAAATAAATTATGAAAAATAGAATTAATGATTTAAAAATCATATAAAAATAATTTAAAGGTTATAAAAATATTTGAAGTTATAAAATATAACTTTTGATATTTTGTCATGAAAATATTAATATTTTTAATATCAAAGATATTAGATTTATTTAATAATTATATTAAATAAATTAATTTAAGAATGATTTTAATATTATAAAAATCATTTTAAATGAAAATAAAGAGTTTAAAAATATTTTAAGTTATAAAATATAACTTTCAATATTTAAAGGTAAATTTCATTAATTATTTACTAATGATGATATTAGAGTTATTTAATAAATAAATTAGTTTAAAAATGATTTTAATATTATAAAAAATCATTTTAAATGAAACTAAGGTGTTTAAAGATATTTTAAGTTATAAAATATAACTTTCAATATTTAAATGTAAATTTCATTATAATTTGATATAAATAATATTTGATTTATTTAATAATTATATTAAATAAATAGTTTTAGAATGGTTTTATTAATTTAAAAATCATTTAAGGGTAATATTAAGATTATAAAAATATTTTGAGTTATTATAAATAACTTTAATATTTTGACAATGGTTTCATTAATAATTTAATATTAATTAAATATTAATGATAAAAGAATTATTTATTATTTAAATCATTTAATAATGATTCTGGTGTTTGAAAAATAATGATAAATTATAATAATTAATTTAAATTATAATAAGTCATTTAAAAATGATTTGACTACTGTTTAAGTTATATTGAATTACAGGACAGAGTATTAGACTCGATATTTACCCGATAAAGCCGTCGGTACACCGACATGTTTCAGAAATTGATTTTAACTGAGATAATTTGACTAGATATATGTCTGTTTATGATCAATGATTGTTATACTTATATGACAATGATATTAGGTTATGTGTAGACTGTAAATAGTAGTACTATGTGTTATGATATGTATATCTAATCGATAGAATGATCTTATCAATGATAAGTTTTGGTATAAAAGATAAAAACTAGGTTGCGTAATAGTAAGCAGCAGCTCAGGCAAGTATCCTAACTTTGCATTTACTTTATGCAATGGACATGAGTAAGAAAGTTTCAGAATTATATCATCATTTTGCCAGATTATTAACTTTATTGTTATCGATTATGTATCCAATCTTTGTATTGATACAAGTTCTTAAATTATCTGATCATTGTTTATCAGCACAGTATCATATTATAATTCAAATATTTATTATGTTCGTTAATTTCTAAATATGGTTAGACAAGTGTCCTCACTTGGATAATCATTGTATTTTATCACATGTTGATACATACCTATTGATTTTCGGTATGTATACATTAATTAAAAGTCGTCTAAGCTATTTGACCCAGCTAGACACAGATTTAGAAATATCGTTGAACATAATAGA
Source organism: Panax quinquefolius (assembly GCA_020205615.1). NCBI lineage: Eukaryota > Viridiplantae > Streptophyta > Magnoliopsida > Apiales > Araliaceae > Panax > Panax quinquefolius. Next base: position 46,256,555 of record CM035152.1, on the reverse strand, counting down.
AATTTATTGTATCCAATCAAATTGTTTTGGTTCGGATTCCCATCTAAGTATGAACATCCCGAACATGGGAAATCTTTTATGCACCTAAGGTGGATAAGATGAACGATAATATCATTCTTGCATGTAGTATTGATCAATACAGGGTGCATTGGGATGATCACCCTCGTGCCCGTAAGTTATAACGGTTTGCGGATGAAGTTCTGCTAAACCTTAGCAAAAATTGAAAATAACGTTCATAGTCTGTCGACTACTCTTTATTTATAGTCAGTACATAGTTTCAAAATTTTGATATATAATTTATATGTTATTATTGGTTTAGCTTACTTCACAACTGTTGACTCGTTGTAGAAGTGGTATTCAAAGAAAATATTTAATCCTTTCAGCTTATATTTATTGTTGCTATTACTTGCTGGGAAATCAAATGCTCATTCTTGCTTTAAATTTAAATGTTTTCAGCTAAGCGTGATCAACCGGAATGTTCAGGCCAGAACAAAGGAAAAGGAAAGCAAACAGAATAATCTTATGTTATCTTATGTAATAGTTTGACTTTATTGAGACAATGATATCTATTAATTATCATGTAATGAATGTTTAAAGGTCGCGTACCTGGGATTAGACTTTGATATATGTAAATTAAGTTTGATATTTATATTATTGTTATTATTATTAGTATTATTCCGCTCATAGAAATGGTATCGTGAAGCAATGAGTTCGGGTTTCAAGTACCTGAATTTGGGGCCGTCTCATAGACTAGTATGTTTGTATGAATTATACTATAACGAATGAAGAATATTTTTGGTTAACAGAACATGGGAAAGGATTCATTACTATTGTAATAAGAATGTTGTAAATACACTCATTTTGATTTTGTTTCCATGGAATGAATGTATAGTAATGAGTATCGTATAGCACCATATCCGTGGGTTGAAAGTACCCAAATTTGGGGGCGTCACATAATTAAACTCAAAAGTTTAAAGAATAAGTCTCCCATTATAGAGTTACTGTGACAACCGAGATTTTTTAATTTAATTTTAATATTTGTTGGATTGAATAAATATTTTTTGATGAATTAATTATTAGATTAAATAATTAATTGATGAAGCTGTGGTAGATTAATTTAATTATATGTGTTATAGTTATTAAATTAATGTGGAGAATTTTTATTATTCAAAGTATGTGATTATGTGAGCTTATTGTATTAAAAGAAATATTTAATAAGCTTAATGTTATTTTTTTTAATTAATTTAATAATTAATTAGAGATTTAATAATTTGACATTATTAATAAATGAGAAATTTAATTATGTGACTATGTGAATTAATGAGAAATTATTATATTTTATTTAAAATAAATTAAATAAGATATTGGATTTATTTTATAAAGGGGTGTGATATTTTCCAAACTATATTATAAATATTTTATTTAATTAATTGGGTATAAGCCTTTTAAGGCTAGCTAAACATGGCACTAAGGGAGGTTGGGAGCAGTTACCCATGATAGGTAACTGACCTCTATAACGCGCGTCAGTTCAGCTTTATTATTATTATACGCCTTCCTTTTTCTTTTTCATTATTGGCTAAGTCTGGCAAAAACAAAAAGGAGAAAGAGAGAGAGTTTGAGAGTTCAGAGAATTGTTAAGAGAATTGTGAGAGTCAAGAAGAATCTGAGAAGGAATTCATCTCTTATTAATCTACTCTACGCTTTGGGTAAACTCTTAAACCCAGTTATTTACGTTGTTTAAGTTTTGGCTTTCAAGTTCTGTTAAATTCATATAATTGGAAAGAATAAGGATTTTGTGCATTTATGTGTTAAGATATTATTATTATGTGATTTCTTATGTATTAGATGGTTACATATCATCAGTCTCATGAAAAATTATATAGTATAAGATTACAGAGTATAGAAAATGGCCATATGGCCCATATACGTGATATTAATATGTCAACCATAAATTGTGATATAAAGTTCACACTTATATATGATTATGCATGCTAAAATGAAGAAAACAAAACTTGAATGGTTGGATTTGGTGTTAGAACGAATCCGTAGTGTTAAATTTTATGTTTTTGTTCAAAAACCTTCAAGAACACCAAGAACAGTGAAATTATATGTTTTAATTCTGTGATTATATGTTTTAATTGGTTAAAATTACTCTATAAATGTTGGGTAATGATTATGTGTGAATTCTAGTATGTGGGTATGATTAATTTGATGAAATTAATGATCATATAATGATAAATTCGCTGAACTCTGTGTTCTTTGCGAACTAAGATTCAAAATCTGGAGTTTCGCACCGCAGCATACCAACTCGTAATCGAAAAGATCTCATATGGCTACTGCTACCGTATTTAAAGCAGAATTTCAACCATGAGTATGCACTGCCGCCATGCAAGTGCCAAGAATAGGCTTAATGTTGATGTGCAGTCAGCCACTTAGTAGAATGTCCAGAAATGCATTTTTTTAAAGTGTTCAAGTATAGAAATGTGATAGTAACCTAATCTAATGAATATAAAAACTTGTTAGACATATAATGAGATACTAAAATAAGCTTTTATCAAGTCAAGAAGACATTTACATGTTGATTGAATTGTTGATTATGTAATTAGCTTGTTGTTCGTATAGTGTAATATTACGTGAAAACAAGTACGGTAATTTGACTAAGCATAGTCATAATTCGAGTTTAAACAAAAAGAATGAACTTGTGATGATTAGTACGTTACAATTGACTAGTATTGTGAACGTAAATGATATATAGGATTTAAATTAAGGAACGAGTTTAATTAAAGTGTAATCTATGCACGAGGAAAGTTTCCTAACCCTACTTGTTATTGATATATAAGTTGATAAATTCACCTTTCTACATTGAGCAAGTTCTCATTATTATTGATCAAGTCTGTTTTGTTATATTAAAGTTTATTAATCTTTCAAGCATGATGTTGTTATACAATACTTATTCTATTGTATACCTTTTGAGATTTTATTCAAATTAAATTATCAGTTACTATTAAACATTATTAGACTAGCGAACACTTAATGATTCAACTAGTCCATAGTTGATGAGCGTTCTAAATTTCAGAACCCTTGATGAATTATCCAAACCAAACTTCCTTTGGTGTGGACTCTAATGTCAAACTGAGATGAACAACCCTGTATAGGGCATTACTCATGCATTAGCGTTAAGATATTGTGCACAGTATGGTACTAAGGGCTGATCCCCCTAAGTACGAGAAGAAGAGTCCATAGTCTTATGACTGTTAAAGGTTTCAAGTATAAACACTTGACAACCTAGGACACAGTTCAAGGTCTTATGACCCTCAGAATTTCTTTTGATTCTTGTTATTCATTCTTGATTCAAAAGTTGAGCTTTTATATCAGAAGTTGTTAATTCATTCGCATGTTATTATTCAATTGTTATATTATTATACTTGTGGGCAGTCATGCTCACTCTTGCGTAATAATAACATTGTAGTTAAGAACGAAAGATCAGACGAACCTTCCACTAGTAAGGGAAAGATTAACAAGTAATGAAGATTGATTATTTATGTGGTTATGTAATGATATTTAGACTTGATGTTACTTAAGACTTATTATTTGTTTATGATTCCGCACAGATATTTTAAGGTTAGAGCAACCTGGGATTTTCTTTATTATGCAATTGATGTAACCCCATAAGGGGAGATTTATTTATTATCTCTATCTATTGCATGGTTTGCATTTATTTATGGGTAGATAGATAGATGATGTTTGTACAGTGAACACCAAATCCTGTGGAAATGGAAGTACCGAACTTGGGGGTGTCACAATTATATAATCTCAAATAAATCCCAGTTCATCTAACCTTTATTATTACAATCATCAGCGATATTAAAACATAATCATAATCAAATCTATTACATAAGCTTTGTAAATAAATGGTAAATTAAACATCTTCTAATCAAGCACTTTGCCCTTGCCCTTGCTTGTAGAAAGCTCTTCAAACTTCTTAACTTCATCTGCATTGTTTTGTGTAAGAGTGAGCAAACAATTATCGTAAGAAGGATAGTATACAATAACATTCTATGAATGATAATTAACTGAGCTTTCAATTGTTAAGTACTCTTACCAGAATAATAATCTCTAATTCAAAAGCTATGAGTTCAAAGGAATAATGAATTTTAAGTTAACAACAGATATCAACATCAAAAGAATACACTGAGGGTCACAAGACCACGAACTATGTTGTAGGTTGTCAAATATTTCTACTTTAACCTTTCACAGTCTAAAAGACCATAATCATCATCTATGTCCTAGGTTAACTGGTGTTTCTACTGTAACCTTTAACAGTCTAAACGACTATGTGGACCATCATCTCGTACTCCAGGTGATCAACCCTTTGTACTATGTATTGCATAAACATTTTAATGTTATTGTGTAGCTCTAAAATAATCCCCTGATATAGGGTTGTTCATCTCATCTTAGATCATTAGGTTTCGTACCAAAGAAAGTTTTGTTTGGAATTAACTTCAAAGGAATTCTAGATATTTAGAACGCTCATCAACCAAGTACTGGTTGAATCAGATAAGGACCAATAACTATTCAAGAGTTTGATTACAATATCGTCATGAACAAGGTATATCGATGAATCAATAAGAGATAGAGTATTAATGGTTTCTAAATTGAACAAGTGTTAATTATCGACTACATGCTTTTAAACTGTGATGGTACATAAGCAAACCAAAGGAAGTTTGGTTTGGATTGACTTAAAGGGTAATTTAGACTTTAGAACATTCATCAACTAAGGATTAGTTAAATCAGTAAAGAATCACTAGTCAACTTAGAGTTCGGTACAATAATGTAATACAATGACATTGGTGATCAGAGATAAAACTACAATTATTCGTAGCTGATAATTGTAACGCCCTAAAATCCGGTCTATCTTTATACACGGATTCTATAAGTCATGGTCCCACTTCTTTCCAAACATACATCATTATATACTAAAATATAACAACATACATTCTCAATTCTCAGGTTCTAATACCTTATAACCTCGTTCATTACAAATAAAAATAATTACATTATTCTTTACATCTTACAAGAGTGACTTTTATCCACCACCAAGGATACATAACAGTTCATTAAACTAATATATAGTTCAATTACATCTTTCTACATTACAAGTCTTCACTTGATCTTCACACTCATTCATCTAATAAATGAGACTTCTTCTGGATACCGATCAGCTTGATCTTTAAGGAATACTTAAGTTCTTCTACTCGTACGCTGAAAAATGTTCTTCATTTAAAGCAAGTGTGAGCATTCAATTGCCCAACAAGTCATAGTAGTTGAACAAACAACTTTAAGAATTCAAAAATTTCTTTAAAACTTCTATAACCGAACAAAGGTTATGAAGCAACTTGAATAATAGGAATAATCTCGATTCCTATCATTTTAAAACATTATTCACATTCACTTTGAAATACTTTCATTCTCTACTCTCTTTCATACACATCCTGTCTGACTAGAATCTTTAGCACAGACTTAACAATAATGGTTCATATATAAACAGAACATTCTCATATTGAACAATTCAATAACATAACATTTCGTCCTATAGAAACAACGAAGTGTTCACATTGTAGCACAAGGCTTCATACGTTCTACCACCTTGAACAAATATCTCAAATTTACACATAGATAGAATTTCTCAAGTTCAACATCTAAGAAGTTTAAGAAACTAGCATTCATTTAGAATATGAATGAAGTTAGGAAACTTGCGTTACGCACAGCTATAACTTACGTTGAACTGCTCATTCCAATCCTTATAAAACACATAAGGAAATAACACATACACCAATTAGTCATATACTTGACTTACGCATTGGTTTACTTAACTTTACTTCTTAGGGTTCGCGTTCTTTTAACCTAAGTTTACGGGACAACTTCCTTTACCAGTTTACGGCTTCATGACATACGGAGATATATTACTCAATAAGTTCATCATCTTTGATGATTTGAATTCATATCTTCTTCTTATAACTCTTCTAGGACTCAACACACTTCGTGTCTCTGCTAGTAGTCCATATGGTACTCTGAGTGGTTTCCCACAAATAACTAACAAACAAGTTCCCGTCTCATTTACACTGCCATCACAATGAGTTAGATCGGTTACCAGTTTTGTATATACCTTCGCTCTCTGAAGGAATTATTTAGCCCAGCTCCCATATATCAACCATCAAAGGTTACGATTGTACTACAACCTAAATTCATCTAACTTATCCGAACCATTAAACTATAATGTTCGTTAAGTCAATTTCTTATTCCATATGGCTTTTTGACAACTAAATGCCATACCTCAGGATTCATTCTTTATCTTACGGTTAAACCATACACGAGGTGTAGGTTCTATCCGTTTAGTATTTGCGTACACTTAACCTTTACATCGATTAAAGTGTTTAACGCTTACATTTAATTCTAACATTCTCCATCTGACTCACATTCAGACTTCCATTAATCTTATTACCGGTCATTACGGCTTTCTTGATACCATTCATTATTCTTCCTTAATGTCCAAGCCATACGGTTCACGTTATGCTAAGACCGATCGTTCATCGCTACAGCGCTGCATTCACAGCATCTAAACTCTTTACACTTATCTCCCATTACCACCACATAACATCTAAATTTTATTCATTACCCTCGTCACTCCATGTCTAAGGAATCACAATCATAGAAATCCCCCACGTTCGTTTATCGTGATTACGGTCCCCGGATATCAGTTTCGTTACCTACGTTTACATTCTTTGTCTTTTAATCTCGCTTAATCTTTCGGTTTAACCTTTACTAAAGATTTAATTTACTTGTTTAAGTGTTACCTTACATGAACTACACGTTCAATAGCTTTCGTTACACTTTCCCCAGGATTTGAGCAATTAAAAGCTCATCACTGGTTCTTCGCCTGCCTGCCGTGACTTGGCCCTTTACACTTTCACTTCTCGCGTTCTTGGCGCCATCGGGCGCTATGGCACCACCATCTATGTTATAGCTCGCGCTGCGGTGCAAATTTCTAGTACTTAACTCCCTGGTCTGGCGCTACAGTGCCACCTTACAAAGCATGGCTGGCGCTGTGGCGCCAAGCCCTAATTCTTTAAAAAAAAATCTAAGTGTTAAATTGTTCTGAGACGCTTACTTCCCGATCTCATAATTAATTCGTTATAACTCGGAACGAGGTCGTTCCAAGGCCATTCTCTTCTTTATCTTACGTACTTCAATCCTCCTTAGACAGGACTTCATTCTGAATCCATTAACATGCCATTCAATTGGCTTAATTTTCATCCTTCGTTCGTTTTACATTATTCACGTTCTTCGTTTGTTCATCCGTAATTCGGTCATCCGAACTCGGAACTCATTCATTCTTGAGTCCACAACTCACATTTTCTACATTCTCTTTCATTCTTATAAAACCCTACACCTTCAGGTTCATCTACTAATTTTCTAATTCTCGTTCGTCTTTTACGAAATTTTTGGCATAACTTCTTTATAGCTCAGTTTTAATCCGTTCTTCATGAACGTTTCTACCGTTCCTAACCAAGCAATTAGTATCTAACTTATACACGATGGTTTTAAACTTGTCCATCAATAACAATTACACTACGATGGTTTTAAATTTGTCCATCAACAATGTTCTTTGTGTTTTTCGCGTGTTTTTCGCGTTCTTCGTTCGTTCTTCATTTTTAATCGATATTTTGATTACGATTTCACTTTTTCTTGTAATTCAGTGTTATAAAACACCATTCCTTACTTATTTTACCAAATTGTTCATATGATTCATTTGGATCGCTCAAATTCATTACGAATCTTATACTTCCTTAAGAAATTTATAAAATAAACTTCAAATTCTTATTTCTTCATTTTCTCATGATTCTAACCATATGAAATCATTCCTAACATCTTTTACTTCTTATTTTCATTAAGTTATGTTTTTAACATATAAAACTTAAAGAAAATTAATTCAGAAGTTAGGTTTTCGATACCTTTATTCTTTAATCTCCTTCCACCGGACAAAGTTTGCACACGAGCAAGCTTTTCCTCCTCATTTTCCTCTTCTTCTTCATCCGAACTCTCTCTCTCTCTCTCTCTCAAATGTTGGAGGATTTTCAAATTTTCAAATAAATGAAATTAAGCTTCCTTTTTATAGATTTTCCAAACTAAGGGCAAAATAGTCATTTCGCCCCTCTAGTTACTATTCACACCTCCTTACTATCCACCTCCTTACTATTCACGAAACTTCCCTTGGAAGTTTTGTGCTTCCGTCTTTCAGAATTCGTCCAATAGTTTTAAAAACTGCGATTCTCGGAATCCAAATATTTTTGGATATTTCGTCTTTTCTTTACCGATTAACTTTTACATATTCTTCGAATCTCCGAAAAACTAAAAAATGCTTTTTGCCGTTAAGCATTTTCCTTCACGTTTTCCCCTAACATAGTTAAATGAATTAAAAGTACATAACAATACTTTTCGTCATTTTTATTTCGTTTGATTTCTGCACGTTTTTCGAGAAAAACTTTTATTGGCTTACTTAACTTTTCACGATATATTATCGTCAAATCTTTCGACGAAATGTCATTTCGACATACCGAACTCTCGAAAAGGCTTAGGTTATTTAAATCCTAACCTTTAGGGTTTTGTTGGGTGAATAGTGCCTATTTCGTCTTTTCCCCAGAAATATTTTTGTTCCCGAAAAAATTTTATTTTCATCTTGAAAATTCTTACTCGTTCAGTCTAGCTCGTAGCCAGAATCCTCCCAATTTATAATCATCTTAAGTTCTAGAACAAATAATAAACACATAGCACAGAATATTATTAATAAAAATTCCTTTTATTAATAACTAGTTCTTTAAATCTTAATTTCTGAACAATCCGAATTCTCCGGGTTGTTACAATAACCACATTGCTTACAATAAAATTACACACTTTGAATAATCAAAGTAATAACGTTTGGAATTAAGAAACAAAGATTAATGAACTTGTTCAACAATAAATTAGGGTTAAAGAACTTGCATAACAATAACAAGTTAGGAAAAGGAACTTGCATAATGAAAGATTAGGGATAGAAAACTTGCTCAATTCAATAATAGATTCAAGAAACTTGCATAACGTAAAAGTAAGGTTTGGAAACTTGCGTAACAATAATAACTTAACTACTTAATAAGATATTAGAGATAGAGAACTTGCAAAAGTATAACATGACAGCAAAAAGTAAACCCTGCTGAATAATAAAGTAGCATAGGTTAGGGAACTTGCCTCTTACGTAAGCTATACAATTACAACTCACGTACTCCAATATCCTACACATACCATTAGGATTATCACATAAATTAGTTACATACACATTATCCTCATAGATTTAATTCTTATCTTAGTTAAGTTATAACCTTTAGCTTAAGGTTTAACCATATTAATCAACCATATAACACGAATCTAAAAACTCACTAAAATATAACATAAGACTTTTAGCATCCAAATCACATTCTCAACTCTTACAACATTAAGTTTGAATCTAATATAATTTATTAATCAATACTATATTTCTTCTTAGTCAAACTCGAAGTTCATTCAAGTGTTTAAGTCTTCCTAGGACTCCTTATTGGTTTTATATTAATTGTAGACACTCGAAATTTCTGTATTCCAGTTACTAACATTGCAGGAGGGCAGAATCGTCTTTCAGAGATAACCTTGGAGGACCAACCAGTTCCCATCCGGAGATAACCTCGGGATACTCAATTTTTCCATCTCGGAGACAACCCCGAGATACTCAGTTCCAATCCTGGAGATAACCCCAGGAGTTTCAGTTCCAACCTCAGAGACAACCCCGAGGAATGCAGGTCCAGTTCCGAAGACAACCACAAAATTATTAATTTTCCCATCTTGGAAACAACCCCGAGATTCTCAGTTCAGTCCCAAAGACAACCTCGGGAGTTTCAGTTCCAACCTCAAAGATAACCCCGAGGAATGCAGTTGCAGTTCCGGAGATAACCCCGAAAAAGCTCATTTCAACCCCTGCAGTCAGCTTCAACCTCGGAGATAACCCCGAGGAACTCAGTTCCAAACATAAAGATAACCCCAAATGGTCAGGCACACCTCAGAGACAACCCTGAGGACCTTCAATACTCACAGCAGCCCAATCACAGAGATAACCCTGAGCGACGACTGCTAAATCAGCCCAAACCGGAGAGAACCCCAATGAGGGGCAAAAACATCATTTTTCCACCTCGATCCCACATTTGCGTTGTCTCAACAACATTTCAACATACAAACACACAGAAGTGTCCTACAAGAATCATAGCTCAAAATCCCAAGTGATTACTACACAAGACAGCACAACTGATAGAATTTGAAGACTTGAAGATCTAGGCATGGCCCTATCTTCCCGACTTCGTACAACCTCTTATCCCATGTCATTATGTATCTCTCAACAACAACATTCCGAAAAGGTATTGTGCACCTCAATCGGATACCCGAATCAAAAGTTATGAAGGTTTGAGCGGACAACGCGTTGCATACGTGCACGTACTTCGAGACGACGGGGCCCACGGAGCCTGGGGGCACCCCGGTTAACCGCAGGTACACCTGCGGCTCCCCCCTCTATAAATAGAGGGCTTGGGGTGGCCATTTTAAGAGAGAAAAAGGCAAGGAATCCCTATTCATTTTGCTCTGTACACATTATAAACTGAGTGCTTTCTCTCTTCAAACACTTGTGAGCTTGTGCTTTGCTATATTTTATTGGTGGAAACCGAGTGTTCATTCATTTAATGTCTTCTTGGCAACCCACTATAAGACTTCTTACATTTCTTAAAGCCTTTCTTCACTACTTTTCACAAATAGTTATTCACGTTGAGAGTCACGTGTGTGCGTATGCCCCAAACTTCGGTCCGTGGCTTTTTATTGCTTTTATATATATATATATATATATATATATATTGATCGTCTCGATATATATATATTTATCGCTTTTATATATATTTACATTTCTGTCTCGCCTAGAGTTTACTTCGTGGCAGTTGATCGTCTTTATATATATATATTTACCGCTTTTATATATTTACATTTCCAATCCCCCATAGAGATTACTTCATGGCGGTCGATCGCTCATATATATATTTACAGCTTTTATATATATAACTGCTTACAGCTTTCCTACAAACTGCTACATCATGTGAGCCTAGGAATCATGTGATCACAGATTCAGTCTCCTGAATCTATATTCGGTTTCCGTGATGGATATTTTCAGCTATAACTAGCTTGTAAATTATTCACGGTGTTTGAATTTCCTTAGATGGCTTACATGCCCACAAGGAGTTCGGCACTACTTTGTACATTATTTTCTCGAAGATGCTTCGCATATCTAAAATAAAAGCAATCTATCCGAACATATAATAAAATGGAAGTATCAAAGGCCTCAATTACTATTGAGCACAAGGGTTTGAAAAACCTCTTTTTCTAAAACATCAGTGTTATATCTTGTTAAAACTGAACTTTTATACAAAATTAAAACCCTTTGTATATAGGTGCAAACGAGGCATAGCACTACTTCCAAATAATTGCACATTGACCTATATACAAACATTCATATATAAGTTTAAATTGAAAAGTGGTGGTCACCGTGGTAACACGGATGTCAGGGGGTTCCTAACACCTTCCCTCCGCATAATCAAGCCCCTGGACCCTAACGAATCTCAGTTTCACAGACCATTTAAGCAGTGTCACATCACTTGGTTAATGTGAAAACCTTTTCTCGGTTGATTTAGTGCAACCATTTAAAAATACCAACTGGCGACTCTTACAGTCCAATCGTCAACATATACATGTCGGACCTTTTAACAACTTTTTTTTTCAAACAAATCTCACCTAACATGAGAACACCAAAAGACAAGAACGGAAAAGGGACAATAAAAATCCCGACGTCGACAATGGCGACTCTGCTGGGGACTCCAGTAAGAGGGCTTAAGCCGCTATTTCAAGATTTTCAAAACTTATATCTGCTTCTGTGTGGATGTTGCATTTACATTTGAAGGAATGTATACAAATGCTTTTCATTAATGCACTTAGTGCTTCGCACTATATCTACCTGTGATATTAGTGCTTCGCACATGTCATCATTTCCATACGGTGAGACACGATGTATGTTAATGTATGATGTGTTGTCTCTCCATCAAGAGGTTATCCTGTCGGTGTTTGATTGATAGACTTGTAGGGAGAATAATTCCAACGAGGCTCGGGAAAGGTACCACCCAGATTCGCTCTAGTTGAAAAACTAGATTAACTTCCCGTCGAGTAAATTGCGATGATCTGGAAATCTTCATTCCAAAAAGCTGCGAGAGTAACCTAAGATAGGTCAGCCTCTGATTAACCAAATGCGGAGGGAAGTCTCTTCACACTTTCCCATTTCAATTACTTGTAATGTTATTTCCATGCCAATCTCAATGTAATGGAAAGTATAAAGGAATGTGTACATGCATATTATCTTATCAAACTGGCATCCGTTTTGCAGGATAATACTCCTAAAATGGACATACATTACGTGAAACATTTCTACATTCACTGAGACTAAACTATATAAGTCTTTTTATAAGGAAGAAATTGGGCATGTTACCCGTTCAAAATCTAAAAAGGCAACAAGCCTACAGCAAAGCATGGCTACATCTGGCCAGTCTAATCCTACTCCTGTCTCTCGCGAGGAGTTTGAAGGATTATGCAACCAAATTATAGAGTTAGTTGTTCTGCATAAAGAACTAAACCAGTCCACTCAGGGTCCATGAATACCCATACATACGGCATCTTCTGCACATGGAAGAACCCAGGGTCCGGACAAAGAAGCTCCAGTACCTGAGTCTTAGTTGGATAAAACTAACAAAACCCCTGAAAACACCATCTCAAAGAAGATCCAGACACCGGTGATATCAGGAAGAAAGTCCTTCAAATGGAAGAGACCATTCGGTCTATCAAAGGGATTAGTGCACACAGAAGTGTTTCATATTCTGACCTTTGCATATTTCCTGGTGCTCATTATCCAAAAAAGTTCAAAACTCCTGACTTTGAAAAGTATAATGGGTTGGGGGATCCTTACACATATTTGAAGGTATTCATTGGAGAACTCCAATCTTATGTCGAAGATGAGAAGCTCAGAATGCAGCTGTTCCATAAAAGTTTGACTTGAGAAGCCCGATCATGGTATACCAAATTAGACAACTTCAAGATTCATAACTAGGAAGAGCTAGCTCACGCTTTCCTTAGTCAATACATTTTCCAATCTTAGATGACTCCCGACCAGTACCAAATTACCAAGGTCAAGAAATAAGCTAATGAGTCTTTAAGAGAGTATGCCCAAAGGTGGAGGCGCCTTGCTGCTCAAGTTATTCCCTCTATGACTGAGTCGGAAATGGTGATGACCTTCATAGACATTCAAAAAGCTCCCTTTTATGAGAGGGTTTTAGCTAGCATAGGCAAGCCATTCTCTGAAATGATCAAACACGGAGAAATGACTGAGATGGGATTGAAGTATGGGAAGATTCAAGACCTTGCCACATTAAAAGTTGTTGCTGAGCACATCCAGTCTAGAAGTTATGGAAACAACCCTAGGAAGGTCCATAAGAAGAAAGAGGAGGATGTTTCCTTGATACTACAGGACAAAAAGGCATTCAGAACATGTTCCCTTGAAGATCCGAGCTTCCTCAAGTACAAGTTCACCTCAAATCCTTTTCGCGTTCAACTTGAATCCACCGGGTTTGGTTCCTTCCTTTGATCAACGTTAGCCACCCAAATGTTTGGCCTCTAAAGGTGATCCACCAAGGAAGAAGAAAGATCCAAGAAGATGGGTGGTTGGCTAAACCCTAGTTTTTCTATCTCTATAGAAAAGGAGCGTACTCTCCAACCATTGGAATTATCACGTAGTCTTGATATCTGATATAAGACTCCTCTTATATAGATATCAAGTAACCCTATTAAAATAAGATATTATTTAATTAAACCCTTTTAATTAAAGGGGCTCCCTAATCTTATTAGGGATAATTAATTAAACTCTTTTAACTAATTTTCCTTCCTAATCCAATTAGGAATAAATGAGAGTACTTATATTAAATTAATTCCTAAACTCTTTTAGAAATTAAAATAATAATAATAATTGTAATAATATTAATAAGACTCCTCTTATTAATTTATATTTAATATTTTAAAATATTAAATAATAAATATTAAGCTATTTAATTTATTCTATCACCATAGATTAAATTAAATATACATAACATATTATTACGATTATGTCATTAACTTCTTAAATAATTATTCTTCCTTTTATGGTGTGACCCTTTAGGTTCTCCATATTAAAAGGTTGTGAATAAATCAATTAGAACAATTCTAATCTTATTTAAATAAATAAATTAAATAATTAATTTATTTATTTAAATAAATAATTTTATTCTACAATAGGATAAGCTCTCCTAGCGATCAACGACTTTCCAGATAATATAGATTTCAACATTAATCATAAAAGAACCTTTGAGTAAATAGTTACCTGCAGACAATTCAAACCTTCCACCATACAATGTCCCAATTAAATATAAGACATGGAATTCTTGTCAAGTCTTATTTTATTTAATTATATGTATTTCGACTCTTAAATGTATAACTCCAAATAATGCAAATTAGAAACTTCTTTCTAATTTCATTCGCGCCGCCAAGGACTCTTTGGGTTGTCATTTATCGAATCACATACGACATTCTCTTCTTTTAATAGAAGTGGTAGATTCTTTATTGATCATACATTATCTCCATGTACAACTTATTATACCCAAGCATACCCTTTGATATACCCTAAGGGTCTTAAGGAATAAGTCAAAGTATAACTCATCATACACAAGATACTATGATGATCTCAAGTCCAAGGATCACTTGTACTACTATCACTACAGGAATTCCTATTGACAGGCAAGTAAAACTCCATTAGGTATTCCTTAGCGAGCCACGTTCAATGAACTTATTCTCTAATAAGCACCTACATACTTGCTTTAGTGTCTCCACACAAATGATCATGAGATCAATTATCCTCATCCAATGAGGAAGCAACGTATGTACCAATCTATCCGGATTCACTAATCCCCAATTTAGTAATCCAATGATTGGGAACTATTTTAGTTTTAAGCTTTCTAAGAATTTAGATCTCATTAGAATGATCATCATCATTATTCTAAAAGCATTGCTTAAAACTATGGGTTTATCACATATTATAAAATAGCATCATGTAGATAATTAAAAGCCTTTAATAAATTAATACTTTTTATTAATAAATGAATAAGATTGTTACAAAGTATATGCTTTATCATCAAACATGATTGGCTAGTGTGCATACTACTTTCAATCTCCCACTTGCACTAAAGCCAATCGTCATGGTATCTCATACTCTTCTTCTCTAAGTGACGATTATCCTACTGTTGGATAAGCTTTAGTTAATGGATATGTATTGTTGTTCATGAGAGTACACTATCTCTATAGTGATTTCCCATCTTTCAATGATTCTAATAATCAAATGAAAGTGCCACAACACATGTTTAGATCCAAGATGAGACTTAGGAACTATTCCTAGTTCTGTAATGAACTTTTAATCCAAACAATCAACTCGCAGCCTTCATTTATAGCTATATACTTTGTCTTTATCACTAAACCAAGCAATTCTTTTGCTATTTGGAACCTTTCAATTCATCGCACCACTGCTCAAGGTAACCCTTTACCTTAAAGTGGATTTTTTTTTAAATCTTGGTGCATTCGAAAAACTTGAGTCATTAAGCCCTCTATTTTTAATTTAGACCCACCATGAATATGATCACATCCATAGTGCTTGGGTTAAGCACTTTAAGATGTTTTTCACCCGACTAATAGTGAACTTCTCCATAATATGATTGATCAACATCAGGTCTCGTACATTTCATTGTATACATGATTGTCACTCATGCGACCTCTCTTTTCGAGAGTCTGTGGGGACTATTAAAGAGATACACTCCATAGCTCATCGACATGAGACATCTCTTGGAGTTTGCCATGCTAAACGACTTTAGCATCAAATGAATATACGTTCCTTGGGTTAAGTCGAGCATCCTCTTAAATCTATCTATATAGATTTATATCCCCAATTAAGATACTCTTCCAAATCATTCATGGAGGAATGTTTAGAGAACTTTATCTTTAATGATTGTAGCATTGGTATGTCATTCCTTATCCGTAGTATATCAACATATAGTACTAGAAATGTCACGATGCTCCCACTGACCCTTTTGTACACACTAGATTCATTCTTATTTTTGATAAAATCAAACTCTTTTGATTGCCTCATCAAAACGAATGTTCCATATTTGAGAAACTTGCTTCAATCCATTTCTCTGAATGTCTACAACACTTACCTCATCGTATGTAACTGGATCATCATCTTCTATGATGTGTACCTCATCATCATCATCTACAATGAATCCATACCTCCCAAGTATCTTCGGTACTATTCCAGATTTACGATTCAGTTGTGGTATAATAGGTCTATCTACAGGTTCCTCTTATTTGACTTATAGTATTTTGTGGTTCTTGAACTTTTCAAGATCTATTATCCTCCCACTAGCCCCTTTTAATGATAAACACCTTTATCTTAAAAGGTAGGGTGTTTCATAACAAACACCTTTTGCTAAGTAGAATTATAGAACATATACCCTAAACTTACTTTAGGATGTCCCACAAATCTGTACATGTCAAATCTTGTCCCAAGCTTATCCTTCGAAACCTTTTCACATAAGTTGGACAACCCCTTATCTTAACATACTTAAGATTAGGGATCCTCCCTGTCCATAACTTTTATGGAGTCTTGGGGGTGGATTTTGAGGTTACCTTTTTCGTAGATATGCAGCCATTTCTAGGACATTATCCCAGAAGGATATTGGAATGTCGGTAAAATCATTATGGACCGCACCATGTCCAACAAGGTACGATTTTTCATTCAGATACATCAATCAATTATTGCGTATCAAGATGTGTCCATTATGAGAAAACCATTTGAGATGATCTAGAAACTTATTGCACAAGTATTTATTCCTTGATCTAATCAAAGAATCTTAATACATTGCCAATTTGTTTCACTTCTGAATTCTTTGAACCTTTCAAATAATTCACACTTGTATTTCAGCAAATACACACATTCAACTCTTTGAATGATCATCTCCTTTTCTCATACTAATTTGTTCAATATGCAAAATTATTTTCATGTTAGTCAAGTATACAAAATTTATTAAGTAATATTCCATTCTATACAAAACATTATTATTATAAATAGAACAACAATTGTTCTTAATTATAATACCAAAGATTTCATTGTCCAACAATAAAATGGAAATAATATTTTTAACAAGAACTGGAATACAATAACAACTTATTGACTTAATAGATTTGCCCATAGGCATTGCTAAACTATAAGTTTCTATGGCTAATATGGCAACCTTTGTTACATTTCCCGTACATAGAATTACTTATATTTGTTTAGCTTTTTACTTCTGCTTGGTCCCTTCATAAATCTATATTTATGATAACCAAAGTCGGTATCCAATACCCAAGTAGAACCTTGACTTAAAGAAAAATTTATTTCAATCATGAACAAAAAGCGTATTATAAAAGAAACTTCACT
The DNA here is from genome assembly GCA_020205615.1 of Panax quinquefolius. NCBI lineage: Eukaryota > Viridiplantae > Streptophyta > Magnoliopsida > Apiales > Araliaceae > Panax > Panax quinquefolius. The sequence continues at coordinate 46,238,866 of CM035152.1, read as the reverse complement.
AAGCTTCTTTGGTTAGCCTCTCGCAAGATGCTTCTCGCAGATTTCTTTCCAATTGTCGGGCTTATTGCGGTGGAAGCAAGCTCCTTTGCTATCCGTATCGCTTTTGTTCTTATTATCTTTTGTTTATGCCTTTCTATTTACCTTCTTTGAATCGTTCTTCTTTTCGGAAGATCATTTGGCCCCTACCAAGAAGACTTGATCTTTCTTGGTTGGAAAGTGACTCTCAACATTTTCAACATGTTAAGCAAATCAAAGAAAGGCGATATCTAGCTTGTTCATATGAAAATTCACAACAATTGTGAAAGGAGTCCGGAGTGAGTGCAAGATCAAATCTTGGCTCAACTCTCCATCCATGACAAAACTCGTTGTCCTAATTGATCAATCAAATTGATAATGTTAAGGACTTTTATCTGTACTGTAGTGTCATCGGTCATTCTAGATCGGAAGAGCTCCTTAGATATCTGATATCTATCAGTCCTACTTTCCTCACCATCAACTACTTGATGTGCAGGAATATAGTAGAAGCATCCATAGTTTCTTGCTGACGCTAAAGCTCGTTACTCATAGATGCGAGCATGATGCATTGAACCAACTGTGCATCATCTTGCCACTTTCTAAAAGTAGCAATGTCTTCCTCAGAGGCATTGTCTGCAACCATTGCAGGGATAGGCGTATTAAGGACATAAGATAGCTTTTCAGCCATGAGAACTATTCTCAATTCCTTAACCAATCCGAGTAGTAAATTGATTAGGTTAATTAACATCAAATATGTTTCGCAGTGATAGTAATTTAGACATTGTAAAATTGTATAAATGAATTTGTAATTAACAACATTTTAACAAACATTCTTTTATTAATTACCAAAATAAATTAGGTCTTGTTTTAAATTGGTATCTCCCACTATTTTCTTCAAACAATATTACCCTCACTTATATAGTTCGGCAAAATCTAATTAAAGATTTGCTAGTGAGAATAAGGATCCCATTTCAAATGTATATAGCCTTGTGGTGACACAACAAACTATATATAAATAAATAGGTAGACAACTTTTGTCAATTACATCAACTATACAACTCCTTTTCTTTTGCCTCTTAGATTATTTTGATCAGTGGTGGCACATCCAGAATCAAAATTATCCAAGTTAAGTCCGACCTAGCACTCCATATATTCAAAAAAGAAAAATATCATCCTTGTGGTGACACAACAAAACAATATTGTTCAATTTTCTTTATAAGCATCAAATGTGATAAATTAACATCTTAAATACTTAATACTTGCCTTGTGGTGACACAACAAACTCATATTAAATATTTAATACTCTATTAATTTTATCATGCTAGAAGGCGACGTTAGATATTCCAAATATCTTTGAACGCTTAGGACTTAATATAAAAATTGAGGGGTTTGTTATTAATTTGTCTCATCTTGTTTAGCGCACATGCGCATATATATATAAAATACGCATCATATTAATGAACATGCGAAGCATGTTTGCATAATATATAATATATATATAGTATAAGCATGCACATATAGAATACTATATTCTACCAGGATTGATTATGGACTTTTATTCTAGTTTGGTTCACTAGAGCCACCAAGTGAACCAAAAGGTCAAACCCTAGGGGTGCAAGAATTAATATTTAAATATAACTATTACATTTAAACCCGGGCTCCATTACAAACGGGTCTTCAAGCGCTCCTTGTTCCTTGATCTCCAATTCTTCAAAATTAATTCTAACTATTCCTATTACAAAACTATTTAAAAATAAATAGAAACCTTGATCGTGATCGAGGGAAGTACATAGGAGAAAGATAGAATTTACATTAAGAAAAATTAGAGAAGACGAGGTACGCAGACCCCATTTAATAAAACTCATACATTCATGCATCCAACTAAAATAAAATCCAATCACATTGGTCAATTGTCATAATAAATCCCATTTATTATCATACATATCACCATATGCATCAATACATAACATTCATCTAATGAATAATAAACATTCAATATATATATTGATATCATTTAATGGGCAAATTTTGTTAGTATAAAATCTATTTTATAATCAAAATAAACTCCTTTATTTTAATCCAAATTTAAATCAAAATAAAACTATTTTATTTTAATTTATCCAATTTTGAATAAAATAAACTATTTTATTTTAATCAAAATCTTTAATCAAAATAAACTCCTTTATTTTAATTAATTATGGAATCCAATTCCATGTAAAAAAACTCCTTTATTATAGGAAACACGGATTCTCTTTCCTATTCACAAATAAACTCCTTTATTTTGAATAATATGAAATCTTATTTCATATCTAAATAAACTCCTTTATTTAAGGAAAATTAGGATTCTTTTTCCTATTCACTAATAAACTCTATTATTTTGAATAATATGAAAACTTATTTCATATCTAAATAAACTCTTTTATTAAAGGAAACATAGAATCCAATTTCAACTCCAATTAGTTATTATGGAATCCAATTCCAACTCTAATTAGTTAGCATGAAATCTAATTTTAAAATTAAAATAAACATTTTATTTTAATAATAAAATTATTAAAATATATATATATATATATATATATATATATCCGAACGTAATATATATATAAATATATATCATGTGAATAACGTAAATCATGAGATAACCGGATATTGGTAATCATGAGATAACCGGGCCACTTTTATAAACATATCCTGTTAACTAGTCTTGTTAATTAACAGGATTCGTGAATAACATAATAAAATGTTAACGTTTTTTTTTTTTTTTTTGATTTCCGTGCAGAACCACTAATATTGCATGGCTGATGGCCTTGTGATGTGGGCGTGACTCACCTTGTAAACAAACCTCGACTTATAGGAAAATATGAATCACATAATATTCTCTTAACATGAATCACATGTTATTCATGTTAAATCACCCACGGATGAAAACAAAAAAAAAACTTGTTTTCCGAAAAACCTTTTTTCAGCAATATTTTTTTTTTTTAAATAAATTTTATACAATAAAATTATGCCCAATTAAATTATTCTAAACATATATCAAATTAAAACAATTAATAATTCGCATAAAGGTTTGGCTCTGATGCCACTGTTGGGTTTGTAATATTCAAGAACGCAATCAAATTGCATAAATAATAAAAGCGATGTAAAAATCGAGTTTAAAAATTTTACAAACCATATACCCGGATCACCCTTTATGCACAATTATTAATTAAAGCAAAAAAAGATGAATAAAAACATACCCTTGAAGATCCGAGCTTCCTCACGTACAAGTTCACCTCCAATCCTTTTCGCGTTCAACTTGAATCCACCGGGTTTGGTTCCTTCCTTTGATCAACGTTAGCCACCCAAATGTTTGGCCTCTAGAGGTGATCCACCAAGGAAGAAGAGAGATTCAAGAAGATGGGTGGTTGGCTAAACCCTAGTTTTTCTATCTACATAGAAAAGAGCGTACTCTCAACCATTGGAATTATCACGTAGTCTTGATATCTAATATAAGACTCCTCTTATATAGATATCAAGTAACCTATTAAAATAAGGTATTATTTAATTAAACCCTTTTTTAATTAAGGGGCTCCCTAATCTTATTAGGGATAATTAATTAAACTCCTTTAACTAATTTTCCTTCCTAATCCAATTAGGAATAAATGAGAGTACTTATATTAAATTAATTCCTATACTCTTTTAGAAATTAAAATAATAATAATAATTGTAATAATATTAATAAGACTCCTCTTATTAATTTATATTTAATATTTCTAAAATATTAAATAATAAATATTAAGCTATTTAATTTATTCTATCACCATAGATTAAATTAGATATACATAACATATTATTACGATTATGCCATTAACTTCTTAAATAATTATTCTTTCTTTTTATGGTGTGACCCTTTAGGTTCTCCATATTAAACCTAGGTTGTGAATAAATCAATTAGAACAATTCTAATCTTATTTAAATAAATAAATTAAATAATTAATTTATTTAAATAAATAATTTTATTCTACAATAGGATAAGCTCTCCTAGCGATCAACGACTTTCCGGATAATATAGATTTCAACATTAAACATAAAAGAGCCTTTGAGTAAATAATTCAAATGCAATTCAATCCTTCCACCATACAATGTCCCAATTAAATATAAGACATGGAATTCTTTGTCAAGTCTTATTTTATTTAATTATATGTATTTCGACTCTTAAATGCACAACTCAAATAATGCAAATTAGAAACTCCTTTCTAATTTCATTACGCCTTAACCCAAGGACTCTTTGGGTTGTCATTTATCGAATCACATAGGACATTTCTCTTCTTTTAATAAGTGGTAGATTCTTTATTGATCATACATTATCTCCATGTACAACTTATTATACCCAAGCATACCCTTTGATATACCCTAAGGGTCTTAAGGAATAAGTCAAAGTATAACTCATCATACACAAGATACTATGATGATCTCAAGTCCAAGGATCACTTGTCTTTACTATCACTACTGAGAATTCCTATTGACAGCAAGTAAAACTCCATTAGGTATTCCTTAGCGAGCCACGTTCGATGAACTTATTCTCTAATAAGCACCTACATACTTGCTTTAGTGTCTCCACACAAATGATCATGAGATCAATCATCCTCATCCAATGAGCAAGCAACGTATGTACCAATCTATCTGGATTCACTAATCCCCAATTTAGTAATCCAATGATTGGGAACTATTTTAGTTTTAAGCTTTCTAAGAATTTAGATCTCATTAGAATGATCATCATCATTATTCTAAAAGCATTGCTTAAAACTATGGGTTTATCACATATTATAAAACAAACATCATGTAGATAATTAAAAGCCTTTAATAAATTAATACTTTTTATTAATAAATGAATAAGATTGTTACAAAGTATATGCTTTATCATCAAACATGATTGGCTTGTGTGCATACTACTTTCAATCTCCCACTTGCACTAAAGCCAATCGTCATGGTATCTCATACTCTTCTTCTCTAAGTGACTATTATCCTGCTATTGCATAAGCTTTAGTTAATGGATATGTAATGTTGTTCATGAGAGTCCACTATCTCTATAGTGATTTTCTATCTTTCAATGATTCTAATAATCAAATGAAAGTGTCACAACACATGTTTAGATCGAAGATGAGACTTAGGAACTATTCCTAGTTACGTAATGAACTTTTAATCCAAACAATCAACTTGCGACTTCATTTATAGCTATATACTTTGTCTTTATCACTAAACCAAAGAACAACTCTTTCTTTGTTTGGAACCTTTCAATTCATCGCACCCATTGTTCAAGGTAACCCTTTACCTTAAAGTGGATTTTTTTTTTGTCTTGGTCTGTCATGCGAAAAACTTGAGTGCATTTAGCCCTCTAGTTTTAATTTAGACCCACCATGAATATGATCACATCCTTAGTCTTAGGTTAAGCACTTTAAGATGTTTTCACCGACTCATAGTGAACTTCTCCATAATATGGTGATCAACATCGGGTCTCGTACATTTCATTGCATACATGATTGTCACTAATGTGACCTCTCTTTCGTGAGAGTCTGTGGGGACTATTAAGAGAGATACACTCCATAGCTCATCGACATGAGACATCTCTTGGAGTTTGCCATGCTAAACGACTTTAGAATCAAATGAATATCGTTCATTGGGTTAGGTCGAAAGCGACCTCTTAAATCTATCTATATAGATTTATATCCCCAATTAAGATACTCTTCCAAATCATTCATGGAGGAATGTTTAGAGAACTTTATCTTTCTTGATTGTAGCATTGGTATGTCATTCCTTATCCGTAGTATATCAACATATAGTACTAGGAATGTCACGATGCTCTCAACGACCCTTTTTTGTACACTAGATTCATTCTTATTTTTGATAAAATCAAACTCTTTTGATTGCCTCATCAAAACGAATGTTCCATATTTGAGAAACTTGCTTCAATCCATTTCTCGAGTGTCTACAACACTTACCTCATCGTATATAAGCTGGATCATCATCTTCTATGATGTGTACCTCATCATCATCATCTACTGATGAATCCATACCTCCCGGTATCTTGGTATTATTCGCATTTGATTATTCGGTTGTGGTATAATAGGTACATCTCTGGGTTCCTCTTATTTGACTTATAGTATTTTGTGGTTCTTGAACTCTTCAAGATCTATTATCCTCCCACTAGCCCCTTTTAATGATAAACACCTTTATCTTAGAAGATAGGATGTTTCGTAACAAACACCTTTTGCTAAGTAGAATTATAGAACATATACCCTAAACTTACTTTAGGATGTCCCACAAATCTGTACATGTCAAATCTTGTCCCAAGCTTATCCTTTGAAACCTTTTCACATAAGTTGGACAACCCCTTATCTTAACATACTTAAGATTAGGAATCCTCCCTGTCCATAACTTTTATGGAGTCTTGGGGCTGGATTTTGAGGTTACCTTTTCGTAGATATGCAGCCATTTCTAGGACATTATCCCAGAAGGATATTGGAATGTCGGTAAAATCATTATGGACCGCACCATGTCCAACAAGGTACGATTTTTCATTCAGATACATCAATCAATTATTGCGTATCAGGATGTGTCCATTATGAGAAAACCATTTGAGATGATCTAGAAACTTATTGCACAAGTATTTATTCCTTGATCTAATCAAAGAATCTTAATACATTGCCAATTTATTTCACTTCTGAATTCTTTGAACCTTTCAAATAATTCACACTTGTATTTTAGCAAATACACACATTCAACTCTTTGAATGATCATCTCCTTTTCTCATACTAATTTGTTCAATATGCAAAATTATTTTCATGTTAGTCAAGTATACAAAATTTATTAAGTAATATTCGATTTCTATACAAAACATTATTATTATAAATAGAACAACAATTGTTCTTATAATTATAATACCAAAGATTTCATTGTCCAACAATAAAATGGAAATAATATTTTTAACAAGAACTGGAATACAATAACAACTTATTGACTTAATAGATTTTCCCGTAGGCATTACTAAACAATAAGTTTCTATGGCTAATATGGCAACCTTTGTTACATTTCCCGCACATAGGATTACTTATATTTGTTTAGCTTTCTACTTCTGCTTGGTCCCTTCATAAATCTATATTTATGATAACCAAAGTCGGTATCCAATACCCAAGTAGAACCTTGACTTAAAGAAAAATTTATTTCAATCATGAAAAAAAACTGTATTGTAACCGAAACTTCACTAAGCTTCTTTGGTTAGCCTCTGCAAGATGCTTCTCGCAATTTCTTTCCAGTGTCCAGGCTTATTGCAGTGGAAGCAAGCTCCTTTGCTATCTGTATCAGTTTTGTTCTTATTATCCTTTGTTTATGCCTTTCTATTTACCTTCTTTGAATCGTTCTTCTTTTCAGAAGATCATTTGGCCCCTACCAGTAAGACTTGATCTTTCTTGGTTGGAAAGTGACTCTCAACATTTTTCAACATGTTAAGCAAATCGCCAAAGTCGATATCTAGCTTGTTCATATGAAAATTCACAACAATTGTGAAAGGAGTCCTAGGAGTGAGTGCAAGATCAAATCTTGGCTCAACTCTCCATCCATGACAAAACTCGTTGTCCTAATTAATCAATCAAATTGATAATGTTAAGGACTTTTATCTGTACTGTAGTGTCATCGGTCATTCTAGATCGGAAGAGCTCCTTAGATATCTCGATATCTATCGGTCCTACTTTCCTCACCATCAACTACTTGATGTGCGGGGAATATAGTAGAAGCATCCATAGTTTCTTCGTGTTGAAGAGCGTTACTCATAGATGCGAGCATGATGCATTGAGCCAAATGTGCATCATCTTGCCACTTTCTAAAAGTAGCAATGTCTTCCTCGGAGGCATTATGCGCAACCATTGTAGGATAGGCGTATTAAGGACATAAGATAGCTTTTCGACCATGAGAACTATTCTCAATTCCTTAACCAATCCAAGTAATTGATTAGGTTAATTAACATCAAATATGTTTCATTGATGATAGTAATTTAGACATTGTAAAATTGTATAAATGAATTTGTAATTAACAACATTTTAACAAACATTCTTTTATTAATTACCAAAATAAATTAGGTCTTGTTTTAAATTGGTATCTCCCACTATTTTCTTCAAACTATATTACCCTCACTTATATAGTTCGGCAAAATCTAATTAAAGATTTGCTAGTGAGAATAAGGATCTCATTTCAAATGTATATAGCCTTGTGGTGACACAACAAACTATATATAAATAAATAGGTAGACAACTTTTGTCAATTACATCAACTATGCAACTCCTTTTCTTTTGCCTCTTAGATTATTTTGATCAAGTGGTGGCACATCCGAATCAAAATTATCCAAGTTAAGTCCGACCTAGCACTTCATATATTCAAAAAAGAAAAATATCATCCTTGTGGTGACACAACAAAACAATATTGTTCAATTTTCTTTATAAGCATCAAATCTGATAAATTAACATCTTAAATACTTAATACTTGCCTTGTGGTGACACAACAAACTCATATTAAATATTTAATACTCTATTAATTTTATCATGCTAGAAGGCGACGTTCGATATTCCAAATATCTTTGAACGCTTAAGACTTAATATAAAAATTGAGGGGTTTGTTATTAATTTGTCTCATCTTGTTTAGCGCACATGCACATGTATATATAAAATACGCATCATATTAATGAACATGCGAAGCATGTTTACATAATATATAATATATATAGTATAAGCATGCACATATAGAATACTATATTCTACCCGGAATGATTATGGACTTTTATTCTAGTTTGGTTCACTAGAGCCACCAAGTGAACCAAAAGGTCAAACCCTAGGGGTGCAAGAATTAATATTTAAATATAACTATTACATTTAAACCCGGGCTCCATTACAAACGGGTCTTCAAGCGCTCCTTGTTCCTTGATCTCTAATTCTTCAAAATTAATTCTAACTATTCCTATTACAAAACTATTTAAAATAAATAGAAACCTTGATCGTGATCGAGGGAAGTACATAGGAGAAAGATAGAATTTACATTAAGAAAAATTAGAGAAGGCAGGTACTGCAGAGACCCCATTTAATAAAACTCATACATTCATGCATCCAACTAAAATAAAATCCAATCACATTGGTCAATTGTCCATAATCAATCCCATTTATTATCATACATATCACCATATGCATCAATACATAACATTCATCTAATGAATAATAAACATTCAATATATATATTGATATCATTTAATGGGCAAATTTTGTTAGTATAAAATCTATTTTTGAATCAAAATAAACTCCTTTATTTTAATCCAAATTTAAATCAAAATAAAACTATTTTATTTTAATTTATCCAATTTTGAATAAAATAAACTATTTTATTTTAATCAAAATCTTTAATCAAAATAAAATCCTTTATTTTAATTAATTATGGAATCCAATTCCATGTAAAAAAAACTCCTTTATTATAGGAAACACGGATTCTCTTTCCTATTCACTAATAAACTCTTTTATTTTGAATAATATGAAAACTTATTTCATATCTAAATAAACTCTTTTATTAAAGGAAACATAGAATCCAATTTTAACTCCAAATAGTTATTATGGAATCCAATTCTAACTCTAATTAGTTAGCATGAAATCTAATTTTAAAATTAAAATAAACATTTTATTTTAATAATAAAAAATTAAAAAAAATTTATATATATATATATATATATATATATATATATATATATAACGTAATATATATATAAATATATATCATGTGAATAACGTAAATCATGAGATAACTTAGGATATTGGTAATCATGAGATAATCAGGGCCACTTTTATAAACATATCCTGCTAACTAGTCTTGTTAATTAACAGGATTCGTGAATAACATAATAAAATGTTAACGTTTTTTTTTTCCGTGCAGGACCACTAATATTGCATGGATGATGGCCTTGTGATGTGGGCGTGACTCACCTTGTAAACAAACCTCGACTTACAGGAAAATATGAATCACATAATATTCTCTTAACATGAATCACATGTTATTCATGTTAAATCACCCACGGATGAAAACAAAAAAAAACTTGTTTTCCGAAAAACCTTTTTTCGGCAATAATTTTTTTTTTTAAATAAATTTTATACAATAAAATTATGCCCAATGAAATTGTTCTAAACACATATCAATACACATCAAATTAAAACAATTAATAATTCGAATAAAGGTTTGGCTCTGATGCCACTGTTGGGTTTGTAATATTGAAGAACGCAATCAAATTGCATAAATAAGCGGAAACGTGTAAAAATCAGAGTTTAAAAATTTTACAAACCATATACCCGGATCACCCTTTATGCACAATTATTAATTAAACAAAAAAGATGAATAAGAAACATACCCTTAAAGATCCGAGCTTCCTCAAGTACAAGTTCACCTCCAATCCTTTTCGCGTTCAACATGAATCCACCTGGTTTAGTTCCTTCCTTTGATCAACGTTAGCCACCCAAATGTTTGGCCTCTAGAGGTGATCCACCAAGGAAGAAGAAAGATCCAAGAAGATGGGTGGTTGGCTAAACCCTAGTTTTTCTATCTCTATAGAAAAGGAGCGTACTCTCCAACCATTGGAATTATCATGTAGTCTTGATATCTGATATAAGACTCCTCTTATATAGATATCAAGTAACCCTATTAAAATAAGGTATTATTTAATTAAACCCTTTTAATTAAATGGGCTCCCTAATCTTTTTTGGGATAATTAATTAAACTCTTTTAACTAATTTTCCTTCCTAATCCAATTAAGAATAAATGAGAGTACTTATATTAAATTAATTCCTAAACTCTTTTAGAAATTAAAATAATAATAATAATTGTAATAATATTAATAAGAATCCTCTTATTAATTTATATTTAATATTTCTAAAATATTAAATAATAAATATTAAGCTATTTAATTTATTCTATCACCATAGATTAAATTAAATATACATAACATATTATTACGATTATGCCATTAACTTCTTAAATAATTATTCTTCCTTTTATGGTGTGACCCTTTAGGTTCTCCATATTAAACCAGGTTGTGAATAAATCAATTAAAACAATTCTAATCTTATTTAAATAAATAAATTAAACAATTAATTTATTTAAATAAATAATATTTATTCTACAATAGGGATAAGCCTCCCTAGCGATCAGCGACTTTCCGGATAATATAGATTTCAACATTAATCATAAAAGAACCTTTGAGTAAATAGTTACCAGTACAATTCAATCCTTCCACCATACAATGTCCCAATTAAATATAAGACATGGAATTATCGTCAAGTCTTATTTTATTTAATTATATGTATTTCGACTCTTAAATGCACAACTCAAATAATGCAAATTAGAAACTCCTTTCTAATTTCATTACGCCTGCCAAGGACTCTTGGGTTGTCATTTATCGAATCACATAGGACATTTCTCTTCTTTTAATAGAAGTGGTAGATTCTTTATTGATCATACATTATCTCCATGTACAACTTATTATACCCAAGCATACCTTTGATATACCCTAAGGGTCTTAAGGAATAAGTCAAAGTATAACTCATCATACACAAGATACTATGATGATCTCAAGTCCAAGGATCACTTATACTACTATCACTACAGGAATTCCTATTGACAGGCAAGTAAAACTCCATTAGGTATTCCTTAACGAGCCACGTTCAGTGAACTTATTCTCTAATAAGCACCTACATACTTGTTTTAGTGTCTCCACACAAATGATCATGAGATCAATCATTCTCATCCAATGAGCAAGCAACGTATATACCAATCTATCCGGATTCACTAATCCCCAATTTATTAATCCAATGATTGGGAACTATTTTAGTTTTAAGCTTTCTAAGAATTTAGATCTCATTAGAATGATCATCATCATTATTCTAAAAGCATTGCTTAAAACTATGGGTTTATCACATATTATAAAACAGCATCATGTAGATAATTAAAAGTCTTTAATAAATTAATACTTTTTATTAATAAATGAATAAGATTGTTATAAAGTATATGCTTTATCATCAAACATGATTGGCTTATGTGCATACTACTTTCAAGAAGGACTCGAGTGTTCACACCCTTAGGGGACTCATTCGAGAAAATTCTCAATCTTCTAACAACTCAGAAGAAAATTACACATCTTCTTCCACCAGCCAACCCAAGTGGATAGGGTTTCAATGCTAGCAGGAAGTGTGTTTATCATGCTGGAGCTCCAGGAAATGACACCCAGGATTACTAGGCCCGAAAGCATAAGATCCGGGATTTAATTGAATATGGTGAGATCGTGGTGACTAAACCCGACCAACCCCATGTGCAAGACAACCCTCTTCCTCAACACAAAGAAGAAGATATGAACATGATTAATTGGAGTAGTGGATAGACTTCCCATCAAAATGATGGATCCTCCCCAACCAGCAAAGATAGTGCTGACAAATGGGATTTTGCACAGTTCCACTTTATGATGGAACGAAAAATGAAGGCTCTTAGTGAACAAGTTGACCAATTGGCAGAACTGGTGGTTCATCAGCACCAAGTCACACGTTAATTATTCAGCCAAGAGCATGCTAGCCTCCTTCCTCTTGTTATAACTACTCCACCACATACTCCAGAAAGTGAAATAATGGAGGATAAAATTTCAAAAAGAGCAAATGCCAAAGCCCGTCGGGACTTCGCCAATTAAAGGAAATTCACCTATTTAGGCCAACCGATGGAAGAGATATTGCAGATGCTGATCAATGAGGGAAGGATCACAGCTCTGCTACCTCCAATAAACTCGCGCTCAAGACGGTTTGATTTTAATGGAGTATGTCAATATCACTCATACTCTCGCGATCACAACACTAAAGAATACTGAGCACTTCGCCATCTTATACAAAATCTGATTGACAGCGGTGTCCTGTAGATGGTCGACAATGACGTTGTATTACTTGAGAGTAAGGAAGCCTTTCTTACAAAATGGAAGGAAGTTGTAGCAGTTATATCCTCTAAGGATGATTTGGCTACCACCTCACTTAAAATACAACCAATTCAGCTCAAAGGTGTCAAAGCTCCTTTGAAAGTGGTTGTGCTAAAGCCAATCATATTGTTATCATCTTTATATATATATATATTTATTGCTTTTATATATATTTACATTTTCGTCTCGCCTGGAGTTTACTTCGTGGCAGTTGATCGTCTTTATATATATATTTATCGTTTTTATATATTTACATTTCCAATCCCCCATGGAGATTACTTCGTGGCGGTCAATTGCTCATATATATATTTACAGCTTTTTATATATATATATATATATATATATATATATATATAACTGCTTACAGCTTTCCTATAAACTGCTACATCATGTGAGCCTAGGAATCATGTGATCACAGATTCAGTCTCCTAAATCTAGATTCGATTCCCGTGATGGACATTTTCAGCTGTAACCAGCTTGTAAATTATTCACGGTGTTTGAATTTCCTTAGATGGCTTACATGCCCACAAGGAGTTCGGCACTACTTTGTACATTATTTTCTCAAAGATGCTTCGCATCTCAAAAATGAAAGCAATTTATCTGAACATATAATAAAATTGAAGCATCAAAGGCCTCAATTACTATTGAGCACAAGGGTTTGAAAAACCTCTTTTTCTAAATCATCATTGATATATCTTGTTAAAACTGAACTTTTATACAAAATTCAAATCCTTTGTATATAGGTGCAAACGAGGCATAGCACTAATTTCAAATAATTGCACATTGACCTACACACACATTCATATATAAGTTTAAATTTAAAAGTGGTGGTCATCGTGGTAACACGGATGTCGGGGGGTGCCTAACACCTTCCCTCTACATAATCAAGCCCTCGGAACCTAACGAATCTCGGTTTTATAGACCATTTAAGCAGTGTCACATCACTTGGTCAATGTGAAAACCTTTTCTCGGTTGATTTGGTGCAACCATTTAAAAATACCAACTGGTGACTCTTACAGTCCAATCGTCGACATATACATATCGGACCTTTTTACAACTTGTTTTTTCAAACAAATCTCACCTAACATGAGAACACCAAAAGACAAGAACGGAAAAAGGACAATAAAAATCCTGACGTCGACATTAATCACATTCCATATCTTATAATGTTCATTTTATTTTAATTAAAACACTTTTTACGTTCATTAACAATTGTCACAGCGTTTCGATGTTCATTCGTTGCATGCCCGATTCGTCTCTCTTGTGTACGCTTAGTATGCTTATACAAATTATCTAATACATCATTTATTAATGTTAAACCTCATTATAATTCATAATATTAATGTTTTTTAACTTAGAACAACATCTTTTATCATCAGAAGCACTTCACTTGCACACGTGCATGCTCGACGCCCTGCGATTGCCTCCGAATTCACATCAGTCCCAAAGATGGACATATTTATCCCTGTTCCAAACCTCAAATCGAAACATTTAAAGAATGAAAGTTGTAGGTCTACTCGTTATCTTTCTAAATCATCCTGAATCGCCTCAATCAGAGTTCGTATGAAAACTTTGTGGCTATTTTACCAAAGGAGGTCAATACAGTCACTTATGTCAATCCATGAGCGCAATTGCGTCCAATTAAGCCTTGGCAGTGTAGCTGCGCCCCAAAAGACTTAGGGCAAAGTGTATCTACGCCTAATAGCAGAACCAGAATTAGCAGTTTACTGTTCTTGCGATTTTTGACTCCTTTTCTCCTACTAATCTTCATAACTCAAGCTATACATATCCAAATTAGTCTACTTTCGATTCTATGGATTCGTAATTCATAGAACTACAACATACCAAAGAATCAACAATTTACAAAAAATATTAACTAACCCAAATCTTGACCTAAAACTCATGTTTATACTAAATTTTCATGTTTTAATATGTTTATACTAACCCAAATCTATTTTTTTTTAAAATTCTATTTTTAAAAAAATTCATTTTTTTTAAATTCTATTTTTTTAAAAAAATCTGTTTTTTTAAAAAAGTCATTTTTAAAAAATTACATTTTATTAAAAAAATCTTTTTTAAAAAATTCTATTTTCTAAAAAAATCTGTTTTATTTTATTATGTTTTTATTATTTTTAAAACTTTAAAATGAGTATTTTTTATTTTTAAAATCTGTTTTTGATTTTTTTTTGCCACATAAGCAATATTTTTTATTTTTTCCCACGTCAGCGCCACATAAGCAATATTTTAACGTCTGTCAAATTTTTTTAACAGGATGTCTTAATTGTAAAATAATAATTAGTTCAGTGATGTAATTCGAAAAATTAAAAGTTCAGTAACGTATTAAATAAAACTTGTCAAGTATAGTAGTGAAATACATAGTTTTGCCTAATACAAATGATCATCAATTTACAGTTTATTACATGAATTGAACATCAATTTTTTAACTGAAAATAGGCCATATTGTACATACTCATCCAAGAACTCAAATTCATCTTTTTAAAACATGATTTCATACGAATTTAATTTCTGAAAATCATTTCTAGATGACAATTAATAGATTATAAACATCTAGTAACACATGTAACATCATATATCAATAAATCATACAACCAAAATCCAACTTTTATGATGAACTTAAGAAAACATAAACTAAGAATAAAACTAAATTTCTTACCTTTGATTCTTGATTAAACCTTAGCAAAGATGATTACAGAGGTTTTGATTGCCACTTCCTTCTCAAATTCACAAAGAAACACTTTTCCCTTCTCAATTTCTCTCCAAGGCGCTCTATCTCTCTCTCTCTCAAGCTCTATTCTTTCAAAACTCTTAAGCTTAGGGAAGTTATTCACGTAAAATAAAATTGACTATATATTACGCGCACTTAACCCACTCAGCAGTTACACACACTAACAGTTACAGTATTTCAAAAGTCACAAGGCCATGTTTGGCTTGTTCCGTTTTTAACATCGAATTTCTTTTAATCTTTTGCTTATTATATAGTTCCCTTGTCACATCTTTTAATCAAATTCAAATATTAATATAATTAAATTAAACTAATCACACCTTTTAAAGAATCAAATTATATTAATATTATTTTATTAATATTGCCCTTGATTAAAACGTTGTGAACTCGAAGAGGGAACATTCTCTGTGGAGATTTGATGGAACGGGATCTCAATTTTGGCTCTTTCAAAAAGCAATCTTGATTCCACAGTGATTGTCTCCTGTTCTTCTTCTTCGTCTTCATCATCTTCAAAATCTTCATCTTTTCCTGTTGATGACGAGATGGCACTCTTCAGTAATCCAAATCTCTGCATCTTCATTTTTTTATGTTTATTTTCTGTCATCGGCGTTGGAAATGAAGGAGTATATAAGACTTCAACTATAAAAAATAAAAAATAAAAAAATTAACGCTAATTAAAGTGACGTTGCATCTTACTCTTCTTTTTTATAAATTTATTTTTTAAAAAAAAATTAAATAAAATAAGGATAAAATTGATATTACATTAATATGGGTCAAACTAACTTATTAAGAATGACTTATAAGTCATTTTTAAATAACTTTATTCTGCTTTTATTTCATAAAATATAATAAATTTTCTTCATCTTTTATGTTTTCTCTTAGAACCGATAGTATTATAATTTAATTTTATAATATATTTTAAAAAAGGTAAAAGGAGAACTAGGAATAGCTAGGGGTATAGCATTATTATTCTTCTTTTATGTTTTATTTTGGACTTAAAAATCATTCATGATTTAAGTTACTCCCCTAAAATCTAAGAATAAAAAGTTCTTATTATTTTATGTAATCTCAAGTTAAATATTTACTTATATTAAGTAATCTATTTTTTTACTATAATTTGTGCGTAATATCCTTAGTATTAAATGTCATATTTTTATTATTTATAAATATTTATATAATATCACTAGTCATGTATAGAAAAATATGGAATTAGATGAGAATTTAAATATGAATAATTTTATCATTTGACATTTTTTTTTTAAATTCGCATAAAATAAATCATCACTTTCATTCTCGGAGTGAGGGAGTACTTGTAAGTATATTCTACTTCTATCTAGAAATAGGAAACATTGGGAAGCATGGATATAATAATCAGGTTTTATGAGGTTCAGTTTATTTGGGTCGGAGGCCCGGAACTAACACGTTTGGCAATCGGTTGTCACGGGTACTATTTCAACAACCATAATCTATATCGTTGATCGCAACATTGGATGGCATATATTGAAATGGATTTCCCCCCTGCCGCTTCAGGCTGTAGTGACATGAGAAATTACTCATTTGTCCCTCATTTGCTTATGTGCTACACTATTTACCGCTACAAGTTATGGCGGTAGTTTAATTAACTAATAAATTAGAATGGCTCAGTGGTAGCTTAATGGCCAAATAACCCATAAGTCTTAGGTTCGAAACCTAGCTGTGATATATATATATATATATATATATATATATATATATATAGGAGCCCTTCCATAGCAACCGGTTGCTATGGGTACTGTGCAACACCCCCTTTTTGGACCATTGATAAACTTATTGGAAGGCTGAGATTGAAACATAAATATACCAAGCCGGCACAACTTGTACCTGCTTTTATTTTAATATGAGGACCCCACCATAGTCAACATGTTGTCAGTTTGTTTAACTAAAATGAATTGTTAATATTAAATAATACGTAGAAGTGCTAAACATGTAAACATATCAAAAAAAAATCCAAACCAGGACAAGCTCTTACGGCTTGTAAAAAAAATTAAAAAAAATAATAATAATAATCCAAACCGGCACAACCTCTTCCGGCTTGTAAAAAAAATAAAAAAAAAATACCAATTGGAACAAGCTCTTACGGCTTGTATAAAAAAAAAAAAAAAAAAAAAAAAAAAAAAAAAATCAAGCCAAGCATGACCTCTTTGTATAAAAATCAAATAGTGGCACAAGTTCTTTATTTGCTATTTTTATAACAATATTTGTTATTTTATAAAAACAAATATTTTTATAATAACAAATAAAGAATATAAAATATTTTATAAAAAAAATATTTTATAATAACAAATAAAGAATATAAAATATTTTTATAAAAATAGCAAATAAAGAATTATAAAAATATTTGTTAATTCTTTATATAACAAATATATGCTATTGTTATATAAAATAGGATATAAAATATCATAAAGAATTAATATTTTAAATTAAAGTGGGAAGAAATTAATATATTTGTTATATAAAGAATTATAAAATATTTTTATATCCTATTTTATATCCTATTATAAAATAACAAATATTTTATAATTCTTTATTTGCTATTTTATAAAAATATTTTATATTCTTTATTTGTTATTATAAAAATATTTGTTTTTATAAAATATTTTATATTCTTTATTTGTTATTATAAAATATTTGTTTTTTAAAAAATAAATATTGTAATAAAAAATAGCAAATAAAGAACTTGTGCCACTATTTGATTTTTTATATAATGTTTCTAAGAGGTCATGCTTTGGTTTGATATTTTTTTTTTTTTTTTTATAAGTCGTAGAGCTTGTTAGGTTGGTATTATTTTTTTTTTTAAGTCGTAAGAGCTAATCTGGTTGGTATTTATTTATTTATTTATTTTTTTTATAGTTAGTAAGAGCTTGTTCGGTTGGTATTTTTTTTTTTAATAGGAAGAGGTTGTGCTTAGGTTTGGATTTTTTTTATTTTATTTTTTTTTTTTTTACAAGTAGTAAGAGCTTGTCCGTTTTGATTTTTTTTTTATATAAAGTATACAAGTCGCATGCAAATTCGTATTATTTAATATTAAAATTTGCGTTTTAGTTAAACAAACCGACAACATGTTGACTATGGTGGGGTCCTCATATTAAAATAAAAGTTTGTATAAGTTATGCTATTGGTATATTTATGTTTCAATCTCACCTTCCAATAAGTTTATCAACTGGCCCAAAAAAGGGGTGTATACAGATACCATATAGCAACCTTCAGCATGGAAAGGCTCTATATATATATATATATATATATATATATATATATATATATATATATATATATATACACACACATCTTAAATCTCCACATTAAACTAAATATATATAAAGTAACTATGAATATTTATATAACGTAACTATGAATATTTTAATATATATATATATATATATATATATATATATATATAATTCTATCTCTAAATATTCATATATAAATATTTATAAATAATATACATATATATATATATATATATATATATATATATATATATATATATATATATATATATATATATAAGCGATCAGTGAGGCTCCCTTACTTTAATAAAATGCAGACTTTTTTTTTTTTTTTTTTTTAAAAAAACAACTAAAAAAAAGTTTATATTTTATGGAATGGAATTTTCCATAATCTGATATTTTGGGCGTGATTTGGATACCTATACCAAAAAATGTATGTATATAGTCTGCATAATAATCGTATATACCTATTTTGTTATAATATTTAAATCACATTCAAAACATCAGTATTATGAAAAAATTCGATTCCATAAAATATTAAACTTTTTTTAGTTGTTTTTAAAAAAATAAAAAAAAAAACCAAAAAAAAAAAAAAGTCCGCATTTTAACAAAGTAAGGGCTCCCTTCTGAACCAGGACCCAGGACTCATATATATATATATATATATATATATATATATATATATGGTAGTAAAATTTATCTAATACATAAAAATATATACATGAAGCATGAAAAAAATTTAATAATGACTTATAAGTAAAAAAAAAAGTTAAAATTTAAGTTATTGTCAAACACTAAATAATAACAAATGACTTATAACTTAGTTTGACCAACTTATAAGTCATTGCTAAATACCCTCTAATTCAAGATATAAAAATAAATTAATATTTGATTATAAAAAAATTTACAAGTCAAGAAAAATGAGAATTTGAAAAAAGAGAGTTAAAAAAGAACATACACACCATTGGTGCAACTTAATTGGTCTATGCCGGAACCATTGGCGTGACTTAATCAGTGCAGTTTTGTCGATTTCTAGTTCAATTTCGAGAGCAATTTCGATTCCTTGCACATCCTTTGTCAAAAAGTATATATGTAAAATAACGAGTTAATTACAAGAAAAATTCATATAAATTATTTTAGAAATTAATTATATTTTTTTTCAAAACTATAAGTGTATGAATATGATCATTATAAACTACATCAAATTAACTACAAACTTTAATTTTTATAAATTAAAAAATATATCTATATGTGCTCAATTTTAATTTCAAAAATTATAACTTTAAAAAAAATAAAACTGGGCATTTATTTTGAGACGGACGGAGTGAAACATTTCACCGTATAAAATTGTGTCCAAATAAATAAAAAAATTTAAATGAAAAATGATGCGTTTGGGGGGGGGGGGGGGGAAGAGGCATGCTTATTGGGTTTGTCTTAATTTTGGGCAACAATTTACTAGTCGTTGCAAAAAAATGTATTAAATAAGCAACGAAAAAAAATTGTTACCAATGAATGTGGCCTATATTAGGCAACGAAATTTAGCAACAAAAAAGTTTTCATTGCCGACAATAAGGAGAAATCTCATCGGAAACAAAAAAGAAAATAGGCGGTGTATTTTTTTTTCCCACCAACGATTTGGCAACGAATTTTTGCAACGACTTATGAATTTCGTTACGAAAAATGAAAGCCTTACATAAACTGCAACGAATGATAAATTTCGTTGCTAAACATGCATTTTTGGCAAGGACTTTATAAGTCGTTGCCCAAAAAATTGTTGCCAAATGTCTATTTTTTTGTAGTGATTATACATAAAATTCTGGATTGTTACAATTAACTTTTCAAAAAGTTAAGGCTAAACATCAACGACCAAGTAGCTTGTTACAATCATTGGAAATTCTGGAATGGAAGTGGGAGCATATCACAATGGATTTTGTGGTGAGACTTCCAACTACGCAGAAAGGGTATGACGCTATTTAAGTAATAGTGGACCGGTTGACGAAGTCGGCTTACTTTTTTCCAATAAGAGTCAAGTTTAACTTAGATCAGTTAGCTAAACTCTATGTTAAGGAAATTATTTCAAGACATGGGGTACCAGTTTCGATAGTCCGCAAAGAAATTATTCCACGATTCACATCAAATTTCTAGAGAAGTCTGCAAGAAAAGATGGGAATGCAGTTGAAGTTAAGTACAACTTATCATCCATAGACAGATGGGCAGAGCGAAAGAATAATTCAGACGTTAGAAGATATGCTAAGATCTTGCGTCATGGATTTCAAAGGTAGTTGGGATGATCATCTACCGCTAGTAGAGTTTGCATATAACAACAGTTTTCATGCAAGTATTGACATGCCACCTTACGAAGCTTTATATGGAAGGAAGTGCAGAATGCCACTATGTTGGGATGAAGTAGGAGAACGCCGAATGCTAGGACCTGAATTGGTACAGCAAACAGTGGATATATTTAAGTTGATACGAATGCGACTGGTAGCAGCTCAAGATAGACAGAAAAACTATGCAGATTCTTATCGAATGAAAAAAAGAACTTGAGGTCGGCTCGTATGTATTTCTAAAGGTATCTCCCTAGAAAGGAAAGATACGCTTTAGGAAGAAAGAAAAGTTAAGTCCAAGGTTTATAAGACTGTTTGAGATATTAAAAAGGGTAGGAGAGGTAGCTTACATGGTAGCATTACCTCCAGACTTAGAATGCATACACAATGTGTTTTATATATCTGTGGTACGTCCTTATAAGCCAGATTATAAGCACGTAATTGAGTATGAGCCTATTCATGTTGAGAAAGACTTGACGTATGAAGAAATGCATATGCAAATCATTGATAAAAAAGAGCAAGTTCTAAGGAATAAAGTTATACCTTCGGTGAAGGTAGTATGGAGAAACCACGATGCCGAAGAAGCAACGTGGGAACTTAAAGAAAAGATAAAGAAGAATTAACCTTAGTTGTTTGACTAACTTATGGTGAGATTCTAGGGACAGAATCCTTATAAGGGGGGAAGAATTTAACAACCGAGAAAATCAGATTATAATGTAAAATAAATTTATTTGAATAAATAATGAATAAAATTATAATATATGTTATTTATAACGAATAAGCGTGATGAAGGTTATTCTATAACCTAAAAGAGGAATAATATAGAAGTATTTTGGCTAAGTGCTAGAATTAAGGTGTTTAAATTTCCAAGACGAAAATAAAAGCTTTCTGAAAAATTCTCCGAAAAACACTATTCATCCATTTCTGCTCGGGAATTAGTTTTGAGCTTTGGGGAAATATGTAACGATGGAATGATAAGGAAGGATGGATTATAATAATATTTCAATTATGACAAACGCAGTTTTTCGCCCACGTACTAAGTTTGAGAGAGATTAAGGAAAGTGAAGATTTGAATAAATGATGGTCGTATAATAAGAAAGTTATTATGTGAGGTAATGAATACGAGTATACTACAAAGTATTGTACAAGTATATACAAAAGATAACATAACGTATATGATGAATGTTTTACGAATTAGTATACTAGAAGAATACGAGGATTATACGTTAAAAGCATAAACCATTCTTAATGGACTAGTAGGATTTTAATGTAAATTTGGCAAGCCCAAGTGAAATATGTTAAGGCCCAAAGATAGTTTACTTCAAGCCTAATTTTAGGCCCAAAGTTAATTAAACCTAAGTCCGAACCAAGAACCGAACCCGTGGATCGAACCGATGGGTCACTGGATGAGAAAAACCTATGGGGCAATGTAACAATCCAGAATTTTTGTATGTAATCTAAAATATTTATTGAATTAAATAAATATTTTAGTTAATGTGGTTATTATTAAATAAATATTTTTTAATTTGATTAATTATTAGTTAAATAAATAATTCACGAGTTTTGGGAATTAACTTAATTAAGGTAATATGTTAATTAAGTTGATAATTGGTAATGTGGTATTTTGAAGTTAATTAAATTAAATGAGTATTGAATTAATTATTATTATGTTACATAGTGGTAATATTCTAATTTAATTTAATAATTAAATTATAGAGTTGATAAGGATTAAAGGAATAATTAAATTAGAAGATAGATAGATGTTAAATAATTTAAATAAGCATATTTTATTATGCTAATATGTTAGTAAATGAATTGTTAAATAATGGTATTATAGTGTGATGGTGATTTTTAATTTGATTTAATAATTGAATTATCGAATTGATCTTGATTAAATGAAAATTTTAATTAGTAAAACTTAATTAGATTTATTAATAAAATAATATTAATATAATTTGATTGTTTAAAAGGTGTGATTAGTTTAATTTAATAAAATTAATATTAGAATTTGATTAAAAGATGTGACAAGGGAACTATATAATAAGCAAAAGATTAAAAGAAATTAGAAGATGTTAAAAATGGAACAAGCCAAACATGGCCTTGTGACTTTTGAGATATTGTAGCTGATAGTGTGTGTAACTGCTGAGTGGGTTAAGTGTGCGTAATATATAGTCACTTTTATTTTACGTGATTAACTTCCCTAAGCTTAAGAGTTTTGAAAGAACAGAGAAAAAAGGAGAGAGATTGAGAGAGATAGAGAAGGAAATTCTCTATGTATTTGGGAAATCAAGTGAAAGAAGAAGATTAACAAGGCTATCCTAAGAAAATTACCTGAGCATAAACAGGAATCAAAGGTAATTCTCTAAGTTCTTAATTTTAGTTTTGTGTTTTTGAGTTCTTCATTGAAAAGTTGGATTCTAAGATTATTTTGTTGAGATAAGATGTTATATATATTATTAGACATATATAATGTAAGACCCCAATTTTTTAAAAATAAAATTGAATTTTCTCTATTCATTATCTTGAAATAATGAGTTAATTGGATATAATGTTTTGGTTATGGGTGAAATGTGAAAATTTTACAAAATAAGCAAGTGGTTGTAAAATATTCATTTCTGTCGGGGAATATTCGTTTGATCGTAGAATATTCTTTTTGTCGGGAATATCAAATGCGACAAAGTACTTGATCATTTATGGGCCCTATAATGGAATAAGCTGTCGGATGAAGAAAAGCGACAAGTTTGAGTTTTTATAAATAATGGCGTAGTTATTCACAAGTAATTAACTTTGTTGGAATACCCGGTGGTTAAAAATACGATGTCTGGCGTGGTTAGACGATAGTAATACGGTATTTGCAGTATTGTTGAATTATTGATTAAATGCGTGAAGACACTACTCAATAATTATTACGGTAATTCTTTATTCAATATTTTATTTTATTATTTCAATAATTGTTGCGTTGATAGTTTATATTATTGTTGTTTCAATAATTGTCACTGCACAATATTTCCCATTATCAGATCAATAATTCATATTATTTGAATAATATTATTAGATAGCATTATTAGCAATGTCTATAAAGTTCTATCAGTAAGGAGAAATTCTTATTTGAAAGCCCCCTCTTTCTTGTGAACGGCCTGGTTGTCATAATTGTGATTCTGTAATATTATTTGTGAATAATTAATTATTGATTTATATGATAAGGAAATATTTATTTGATGTGGATATAAATGATGGATTAATTTACGTGGTTATAAATGAAGGAATTAATGTTGAGGTATTTTATCAGTATTTTGTCGGATTGGAGGTATTAAAAATCAAATCGGTGTTCTTAAAGCTCTATTGCGTGAGTTATAATTTTAATCCGACCGTTGGATCGTTGTGATTTTTGGATATGTTATACATATATAAGTTGAGTATATGTCCACAAATTTGGAACCGTTAAAAATTAACGCATGATTTGTTATGAATTTTAAGAGGTGTTGAAAATCATCTGTTTGTGGATTTCAGATATTTTTTGTCTGGAATTTGGAAAAACTCAAAACTACAAAGTTGTAGATAATTCGATTTTTCGTGTGAAATGGACATAAAATTCGTATTTTTCTGATAAACATGCTATTTTCTATGAATTACTGAAGTTTTGAAAAATAAAATGATTTTTATTAAAATTATGGGTGGGACCCACTTTTGTTATAAACATGTGGGCTGCCGGGAAATTTCAGAATTGGCATGCTAGCTAATTCAAGATGGATGGCATAGAAAGAAAGGAGATAAATAATATTATTTTATTATTTTAGTCTCCTATGGCGTTCTAGCATTTTCCTATAAATAGGCGCTTAGGTTAGAATTGAAAATCACACCAGAAACAAGTTTTCTTTCTCTCTATATTGTCGAGCGTATTTTTGTGAGTATTTTGATACTTTGAGAGTTTTTATTCAGTACAAGTTTCCTTCGGCTTTATATCCGACATTCCGATCAGAAGTACTGTTATTTGAGGTAAGGGATGTTATTTTCTTCTTAAATGATATTATTTTCTTCAATATCATTATGCCAAAATATTGGTTTGAACTTTTTAATCAAATTTAGAACTTTTTGTGTCGGGGTTACTATTCACGTATCTCAAGACTTTATTCACGATATCGACCTTTATTCACGAATACGGCACTATTCACCGAAAAATAAAATTTTCCTTTTTGTAAAAGATGTCTATTATGGTTATTATCTTTGATTGTATTCATGTTTTGATCTTTATTTTTGAATTCTGCTTAACAATTGGTTATTATGAAGTATTATTGATCTTGGATAAACTGTTATACGAATCCATAATATTTGTCCTTCTGTCTCACTGGATTCGTTTTCTTTGAAATATTTTTCATCATCCTCAGTCTTAAATGACGATGTTACTAAATATCTTTGACCTGTAGTGCAAAGATGAATAATTAACTGATGAATATCTTTGGCCCGTAGTGCAAAGATGAACAGGTGTTGAGATGAACATGACCGACTAGTGATATAAATGAATATCTTTGGCCTGTAGTGCAAAGATGAATATTTGATTAAAGATGTATATTGATTGATGTTACAAGGATAAAATATTGATGATGAACTTTTAAATCTTAGAAGATAGTAGAATTCATTCTCTACGTGACTCTTCTAATGGATTGTTGTTTCCGCTGCATTTGTTGATCTAAAACTTGTTGTCTATTATATTCTATCAGATTTTTCCCTGTTGAAGACTAATGATAATTTGTTGTATATTATCTAGTCATAATATTCTTTACTGGGCTAGTTGAGCTCACCCTTTTCCTTTTTGTTCCTTTTTTCTTCTGAGGAGGTGAGAACATAGCAGGATCGAGTCGGGTTATGGAGTGATGGTTCCAGAAAGATATTTTAGCAGTCCTCACTATTTCTGTAAAATAGTGTGTGAATAATTGTAATGAGGACTTATTTGAGTGTTGATATTGTCTAGAAGACAATATTTATATTTAAACCCACAGTATGTGTTGTCGTATTTTGCACGACAATTGTATTATTGAAGTTATAGTTTGCTTTTTGTACCATGTATTTGGCGACTCAGAATGGGTGTTGTAAACCTATTTTGGGGGCGTCATAGTTGGTATCAAAGCTTAGGGATATGATCCCTGGCTGAGATGTGAGACTAGAACTAGGAGGGGAGAGACGGGTAAATCCTTCGCTAGTGTGTCCTACCTAAGCTTATTTATTGGTTGGTCATAATATAGGGATATTATGTGATATGTTAATTTGTTTAATTAACCCTTGTTTTATGGCAGTATTTAAGAATGGCTGATGAGAACGTTAACAATGGAGTGTATGAGATCGTGGAAACACCTTTAGTCACCAATCAGGAGAATGTGCAACAGGCTGGCAATATTCCTCCTATAAACAACGCTACCGAACAAACGATGAATGATGGAATGTTTAGGAGCTTTTTGCAGTTCATGCAAAATCAGACGAGGGAGACTCGTGTACAAAATACGGGTGGAAGTGATAATGCTGTGATCTGTCACAACCAAGCGATTCAAAGAGTTGGGACCACGAATTCTTGTAAAGCCGGATCCGATTAAAAGCGGCGTGGGTCAAGCAAATTACCAAGATATTCGATGTCTTGGGATGCACGGAAGAACAGAAGGTTCCATTCGCCACCTTTATGTTTCGTGGTGAGGCAGATTACTGGTGGGAATCTGTGAAGCGTACCCAACCAGCCGCACTCAACATGTCTTGGGAAAGATTTCAGAAATTGTTCAATGACAACTACTTTCCTGAAAGTATTCGTCATATGAAGGAGGTAGAGTTTATTAGACTGGAACAGAGCAAC
Source organism: Panax quinquefolius (assembly GCA_020205615.1). Classification (NCBI taxonomy): domain Eukaryota; kingdom Viridiplantae; phylum Streptophyta; class Magnoliopsida; order Apiales; family Araliaceae; genus Panax; species Panax quinquefolius. Next base: position 46,211,670 of record CM035152.1, on the reverse strand, counting down.
ATGGAGGTGTCCCAGTATGAGGCGAAGTTCGCGGAGTTATCCAGGTTTGCACCTCATTTGGTAGAGAATGAGGAACGTATGACGCAGATGTTTCTGAGAGGTCTAAAACCCGAGATTCGTCAATACCTTATCTCTCACAAATTTTCTATGTATTCAGATGTTGTCAACAGGGCTCAATTATTAGAGCGAGATAGTGAGTATGTTCAACCGAGGGACCACAACCAGGGTCATATCAATGACAGCAGTCATCGGAGCAATGATAACCAGCAAAGAGGGAAGAATACGGACAAAAGCAGTAACCACTCTGGTGGTAATCGTGGCCAAGATAATAGAAAAAATGATTCAAGTGGAAATTTTAAGAAGAGAAGATTTAACGATGACGGGAAGACGTCTCCAGCAGCACCAACACCAGCAACAAATTCTAGGGGAGGTGAACAACCGCCAGTTACATGCTACAGATGCGGAGAAGAGGAACATATAAGTCCAAACCTGTTCACAGCCTTCCAAGGTATGTTTCAGTTGTGGAAAAGAAGCGGTCACATAGCTCGATTTTGTCTCAGTAGCAAAATCAAGTCCGGCCTAGGTTGGTGGCACCAAAATGAATCTGAGACAAAAACAAAGTCGGCGGGTTCAGGATGAGCGTTTGTCGTGACTGCCCAAAACGCGAGGAACCCGAACGAAGGTATCACAGGTTAGTTAATTATAAATTCTTGCGAAATTTATACCTTATTAGATACTGGTTCTACCCATTCTTTTATCTCTCCTGCTTGTGCTCAACGTTTAAACTTGACTCTGGAGAAATTGGACTTTAACTTATCTGTTGAAACTCCGTTGGGCGAAGGTTACAGTTTATAAATCTTGCTTGATCCAAGTTGGCACTATCACATTACCTGTTGATCTTATCTCTTTAAAGATATTTGCTTTTGATGTGATTTTAGGAATTGATTGGTTAACCACTCATCATGCCAAAATTGATTGTTTTCGTAAGGTTGTTAGTTTTCATATTCCTAACCAACCTGTCATACGAATTCAAACAACTAAACCACTAAAATCAGTAACTGTCATATCAAGCCACAAAGCTATTTGTTTATTGAAAAACGGATGCCAAGCTTTCTTAGCCCATGTTATGGATTTGAATAAAGACAAGTCAGATTTGGATAATATTTCTATTGTTAGAGAATTTCCTGATGTATTTCTTGAAAACTTCTCGGTCTACCCCCAGAACGTGATGTTGAATTCTGTATCGACTTTGAACCCGGTACAAAACCCATTTCTAAAATCTTTTATCAAATGGCTCCTATTGAACTTCAGGAGTTAAAAACCCAAGTACAAAAGTTGGTACCCAAGCCTCTATCTGGTGACTTCCTTTGTGGAATGCACCAAAGCCAGACTCTCCATAGGGAACTCTATATTTGTGTGGTGGTAAAACGATAGGTGCCATTGTGACGTGCAATCCAAGATTGGGATATGAATCACATATGAGAGCAACTTAAGTCAGTAATCAAAATATCTAGCTTTCTAGGCTTAATTGGTTACTATCGGAGATTCGTGGAAGGACTTTCTCGAATCGCTACTCCATTAACTTAGCTGACTCGAAAAGATACAAAATTCGTATGGAGCGAGGAATGCGAGAAGATTTTCCAAGAGTTCAAGAGGCGACTCATTTCGGCACTTGTTCTGACCATACCATCCTGGAAAAGCGAACGTGGTAGCTGACGCATTGAGTAAAAGATCGTACGCAAGTATGAGTGCAATATTGTTGAACACAAAGACCTATTTTGTATAATTTACAAACGATAGAGATAGAGTTAAAGACTCTAGGGACCTACGTGATGATATACGAGTAGAATCGACTTTAATCGATAACGTTAAAGCCGCTCAAGCTACAGACCTAGAGCTGATGAATATAAAGGAGAAGGTGCAAGAAGGCGTTATTCTAGAAATAAGAGTCGATGAAGAGAAGAAAGCTCAAACCTTCGATTTATTTGAAATCCTCGATCGAGTAGGAACTGTGGCCTATAGACTCGCTGTAACGCTAAGTATGTCTCGTGTTCATAACGTTTTTCACGTATCGATGTTACGTAAATATATGGACGACCCGAACCACATCATTGAGTTAGAACCGGACGAGATAGCCGAAGATTTAACGTACGAGGAGGTACCTGTCAAGATATTGGATAGGAAAGAGCATGTCCTACGAACAAAGGTTATACCACAAGTTAAGGTTTTGTGGAGGAATCATGCAATTGAGGAAATGACATGGGAGTTAGAATCGAAAATGAAAGCGAGGTACCCGCACCTTTTTGAAACACCAGGTACATACGTCAATTTCGAGGACGAAATTTCATAAGGAGGGGAGGTTGTAAGACCCCAGCTTTTTATAAATAAAATTGAATTTTCTCTATTCATTATCTTGAAGTAATAAGGAGTTAATTGGATATAATGTTTTGGTTATGGGTGAAATGTGAAAATTGTACAAAATAAGCAAGTAGTTGTAAAATATTTATTTCTGTCGGGAAATATTCGTTTGGTCATGGAATATTCTTTTTGTCGAGAATATCTGTACGACGCCGCAGTCATTTGTGGGCCCCATAACGGAATAACTGTCAAATGAAGAAAACGACAAGTTTGAGTTTTTATAAATAATTGCAGTAGTTATTACAATTAACCTTTGTTGGAATACCGATGGTTAAAATACTGAAAGGCGTGGTTTACTTGCAAGAAGATACCGGTATTACAAGATATTGTTGAATTATTCATTAAATGCGTATGAAGACACTACTCAATAATTATTATAGTAATTACTGTTCAATATTTTATTTTATTGTTTCAATAATTGTTGCGTTGATAGTTTATATTATTGTTGTTTCAATAATTGTCACTGCACAGTATTTCCCATTATCAGATCAATAATTCATATTATTTGAATAATATTATTAGATAGCATTATTGGCAATGTCTAGAAAGTTCTGTCAAGGAGAGTTTTGGTCACCTAATTACCCGCCAATAAGGAGAAATCCTTATTGGAAAGCCCCCTCTTTCCTGGGAACGGCCTAGTTGTCATAATTGTGATTTTATAATATTATTTGTGAATATTTAATTATTGATTTATATGATAAAGAAATATTTATTTGATGTGGATATAAATGATGGATTTATTTATGTGGTTATAAATGAAGGAATTAATGTTGAGGTGTTTTATCGAGTATTTTGCCGGATTGGAGGTATTAAAAGATCAAATCTAATTGTTCTTAAAGCTCTATTGCGTGAGTTATAATTTTAATCCGTAGTTGGATTGTTGTGATTTTTGGATATGTTATACATATATAAGTTGAGTATATGTCCACAAATTTGGAACCGTTAAAAATTAACGCATGATTTGTTATGAATTTTAAGAGGTGTTGAAAATCATCCGTTTGTGGATTTCAGATATTTTTTGTCTGGAATTTGGAAAAACTCAAAGCTACAAAGTTGTAGATAATTCGATTTTTCGTGTGAAATGGACATAAAATTCGTATTTTTCTGATAAACAGGCTATTTTCTATGAATTACTGAAGTTTTGAAAAATAAAATGATTTTTATTAAAATTATGGGTGGGACCCACTTTTGTTATAAACATGTGGGCTGCTGGGAAATTTCAGAATTGGCATGCTAGCTAATTCAAGATGGATGGCGTAGAAAGAAAGGAGATAAATAATATTATTTTATTATTTTAGTCTCCTATGGCGTTCTAGCATTTTCCTATAAATAGGCACTTAGCTTAGAATTGAAAATCACACCAGAAACAAGTTTTTTTTCTCTCTATATTGTCGAGCGTATTTTTGTGAGTATTTTGATACTTTGAGAGTTGTTATTCAGTACAAATTTCCTTCGGCTTTATATCCGACATTCTGATCAAAAGTACTGTTATTTGAGGTAAGGGATGTTATTTTCTTCTTAAATGATATTATTTTCTTCAATAACATTATGCCAAAATATTAGTTTGAACTTTTTAATCAAATTTTGAACTTTTTGTGTTGGGATTACTATTCACGTATACGACATTATTCACGATATCGACAATTATTCATAATAATCTGGACTATTCAATAGAAAAATAAAATTTTTCCTTTTTGTACAAGATATCTATTATGGTTATTATCTTTGATTGTATCCATGTTTTGATCTTTATTTTTGAATTCTGCTTCACAATTGGTTATTATGAAGTATTATTGATCTTGGATAAACTGTTATACGAATCCCTATTATTTGTCCTTTTGTCTCACTGGATTCGTTTTCTTTGAAATATTTTTTTATCATCCCCAGTCTTAAATGATGATGTTACTGAATATCTTTAACCTGTATTGCAAATATGAATGATTAACTAATGAATATAGCTTGAGTTATGAAGATTAGTAGGAGAAAAAGGGTCCAACATCATGAAACGATGAAAGCGCTAATTACGGTTTTTCTTTATTAAGCGTAAATTGCTATTGTGCCCTAAGTCTATTGGGGTGCAGCTTCTCTCTAGGGTGTAATTACGCTGTTCCCCAGGCTTATTTGGGCGCAGCTGCGCTCATGGACTGTTACGTGTGACTATTTTGACCTCCTTTGGTAAAATGGATATAACGTTTTCATACGAACTCTAATTGAGGCGATTCAGGAAGATTCGGAAAGATAACGAGTAGACCTACAACTTTAATTCTTTAAGTGTTTTGATTTGAGGTCGGGAGCAGGGGTAAAAATTGACATCTTTGAGACTAATGTGAATTCAGAGGCAATCAGAGGGCGTCTAGCATGTACGTGTGCAAGTGAAGTGCTTCTGACGATAAAAGATATTGTTCTAAGTTAAACAAATATTAATATTATGAAGTATAATGATGATTAACATTAATAAATGATGTATTATATAAGTTGTATAAGCATACTAAGCATACACAAGAGAGACGAATCGGGCGTGCGATGAATGAATGTCGAAACGCCGTGACAAGGGTTAATGAACATAAAAAGTGTTTCAATTCCATTGAGATGAACATTATATGATATGGAATGGGGTTAATATAAAACTAATAAGGATTCCTCATAAGACTTAAACACTTGAATGAATTTCGAGTATGACTAAGAAGAAATATAGTATTGATTAATAAGTTATATTAGATTGAAACTCAACGTTGTAAGAGTTGAGAATGTGATTTGGATGCTAAAAGTATTATGTTATATTTTAGTGAGTTTTCATAGCTGTGTTGTATGGTTGATTAATATGGTTAAACCTTAAGCTAAAGGTTATAACTTAACTAAGATGAGAATTGAATCTATGAGGATAATGTGTATATAGCTAATTGATGTGATAATCCTAATGGTATGTGTAAGATATTGGAGTACTTGAGTTGTACTTGTATAGCTTACGCAAGAGGTAAGTTCCCTAACCTTTGATACTTTATTATTCAGCAAGGTTTACTTTTTGCTGTCATGTTTTACTTATGCAAGTTCTCTATCTCTAATCTCTTATTAAGCAGTTAAGTTGTTATTGTTACGCAAGTTTTCTAACCCTACTTTTATAATTATGCAAGTTTCTTAAAGTTATTATTCAATTGAGCAAGTTCTCTAACTATAATATTTCATTATACAAGTTCTTGTTCCTAACTTTTTATTGTTATGCATATTCTTTAACTCTGAATTATTGTTGAGTAAGTTTTTAAACAACGCTTTTCGTTGAGCTAGTTAATTAATCTTTACTCCTTCATTTCAAGTGAGATTGTTTTGTTTATTCAAAGTTTTTACTATTATTGGAAAGCTTGATCTTGTTAAAAAACATTGTTCATCTAAAATTAACTGTTGTTCAATATCTGATCACCAATGTCATTGCACTATCTAACATTGTTGTACCGAACTCTTAGTTGACTAGCGATTCTTTATTGATTCAACTAATCCTTAGTTGATGAATGTTCTAAACTCTAAATTACCCTTAAAGTCAGTCTAAACTAAACTTCCTTTGGTTTGCTTATGAATGTACAGTTTTAAGAGTGTATAGTCGATGACTAATACTTGTTCAGTTGATAAACCATTGATATCTTATCTCTTATTGATATATTGGCATAATTCGATTGTAACCAAACTCTTGAATAGTTGTTGATCCCTACTTGATTCAACCAGTACTTGGTTAATGAGTGTTCTAAAGCTCTAGAATTCCTTTGAAGTTAATTCTAATGATTTAATATGAGATAAACAACCCTATATCAGGGGATTATTTTAGAGCTACACAATAGCGTTAAAATGTTTGCGCAATATATAGTACAAAGGGCTGATCACCTGGAGTAGGAGATGATGGTCCACATAGTCGTTTAGACTATTAAAGGTTAAAGTAGAAACACCTGTTAACCTATGACATATAAGATGATTATGGTCTTTTAGACTGTTAAAGGTTAAAGTAGCAATACTTGACAACCTATAATATAGTTTGTAGTCTTGTGTCCCTCAGTGTATTCCTTTGATATTAATATATATTATTTAATTTTAAAGTTCATTAGTCCTTTGAACTCATAGTATTGGAATTAGAACTTATTATTTTTGGTAAAAAATATCTTACCAGAGAAAGTTTAGTTAATTATCATTCATAGAATGTTATTGTATACTCTCCTTCTTGTGGGCAATTGTTTGCTCACTCTTGCACAAAACAATGCAGATGAAGTTAAGAAGTTTGAAGAGCTTTCTACAAGCAAGGGCAAGGGAAAAGTGCTTAACTAGACGACATTTAATTTACCTTTTATTTATGAAGCTTGTGTAATAGACTTGATTATGATTATATTTTAATATTTCGCTAGTGATTGTAATAATAAAGGTTAGATAACGTGGGATTTATCTTAAGATTATGTAACCCTATAATGGGAGATTTATTGTTTAAACTTTTGAGTTTAATTATCTCATTTGTTTATAGGTAGTTAGTTATGATTTAATTGGACAGTGAACACCAAATTTGGGGGATTGAAGTATCCAGATTTGGGGGTGTCACAAGTTGGTATCAAAACTTTAGGTTATGAACATTAGGTAGGGAAACCTTAGGCTATAACCTTCTAGGAGATCAAAAACATAGAGGTGATAAACTCTCATCGAGTTCTAAGGAATGAATTAAGGAAATTCATTGAAGATAAAATGATAAAAGAATTTATGTGTTTATGTGATAACAAACCTATATGCTCGCGTGTATTATGCGTTATGAGTGGTATTAGTAGTAAATAATACTTAAAAACTTGGTTGTAGGGATGACTGATGTAGGAGGGAGTAGGAAGTAGGAGCCTTGTGACATTCATACAGTTTGGGAACAGATAGTATCGGGGAACCTATGCCATTATGTCAGTTGTAGGGCTTGGGCATGAGATTGAGTTTGATCGTGGGGATGAATTTGAGGAGGTAAAGATAAAAGATAAGTAAGAGGAGGAGGATCCTGAGTGGTAATTTCTTAATTTTTTTTGAAGCTGAAGTGATCGATGAAGTGTATGATCATAACAAAGAGTTATAAGTTAAGGTCGAGAAGTTAAAAGGTCAAGCTATAGAGCACCAAGCTACGCTAGCGCAAGAGAATGTTATTATTCAAGACCTTATCGCGTGACTTGCAGATGTAGAGTAGAGATTATCTCAGTTAGAGTATTAAAGAGGATAGTTATTAACAAGATTGCGCAGGAATGACTTGGGAAAGGAGTTAGCAAAGCGGGCGAGAGCTGAAGACGCGTGGGTGAAGGCTTCTAAACGCATAAATCGTGTTGAAGAAAAGTCAAAGAGGGCCAAGCGAATGATAAAACTTAGAATTTAATCTTCCACTTTCCTGTGTAGGTTGAGGTTTATCTTTGGTATACAATGGATTGTAGGACGATGATTCGTATTATGGAGCAAGAGCGCAATGAAGCTTTACAATGTGGAATGTTTTTGTAGATTGTGGGGAAAAAATAATAAGATGATATATAAATCATGATGAAAATTAATAAGATGTAAATCCTTACTTTTGAAATAAATAATGGATATGATGAAGTAATCCTGGGATTTTATTAATGCAGGATAAATGATATAAATAGCAGTGAGGCTATTTTTGTTATGTTTTAGAGTAATAAATGAATAAAATTACCATTGTTTATTAAGATATATAATGTGTTATCTAAAAGTTGTTGAGATAAGCTTAAATGTTTTGATACATGAATAAATGATGATCTAATAGTGCAAATTTTAAATAGTAAGATGTCGCCTAGAAGAAGACAACAGTGTCAACAGACCCCCAAGGAATATACATATAATAATGAAAGTAACGCCAACCCTGTGCCGCAGTTGGTGAATTTGCTGGTCGGAGCACTTGCAAATCAATTGAATTCCTGGTTGTATAGTCAAATCTCGATGTTTCAACTGAATTCGTTCACAACAGGGCAGGAAAGGACGATTGTCTTAGACGAGGAAGGTAATACACTGATATACAATTAAGAGCAGAGGGAAAAGAAAGGTGAAAATGGAGACAAGGCATGAGGTAGCCGAAGGGGTAATGTTCAGAAAAGAAAGTGGAACAAAAATGTCATCACTGGAAATCAACAAAGGAATGAGAAGAAGAAAGAGGTGGCATGTAGCAACTGTGGAAAGAGACACGTGGGTGTTTGTTTGAAAGGAAAGAGAGTGTGCTTTAAATGTGGCTTGAAGGGCCACATTGCACCAAAATGTCAAAGTCCGAGGAAGGGAGCCTACTTCACGTGTGGATCAAAGGAGCATTTGGCTCGAGGTTTCCCAAAGAAAGTGGCTAGAAAAGCAAGCGAAAGCAAGGGAGAGATCAGCAGTGGTAAGCTAGCTATTATAGAGGCGGAGTCGCCAAATCGACCAACCAAACCTACATTCGACGTGACGGTGTAGGATGCAATGCAAGGTACTATTTTGATCAATGATTTAAATGATTGCGTGTTATTTGGTTTGGGTGTTATTTGTTAATTTATGTGTGATGAATTTGTTTAGAAATTAGATTCTCTTCAGGAAGAGTTAGACTATTCCCTAAATATAGAAAGTGTGAATAGTGATTCCTTTTAAGTTGATGCTTAGAATTATTGTATGGGTATTAAAGGCCATGTGATGTTAATGGATTTATTTCCAATTTGATTTGGGAAACTCTGAGGTTGTTGGACCAGGAGGTGATATGTGATTGCCAAAGAAAGTGTGTAAACCTTATGACTACGAGGAAATCAAAGGTAGTATTTTATTTTTCTAGTTGCAGGTCTCATGTACGGTAGAGTTATCTGTCGATGTTGTAAGTCAAGAAGTTGTTAATAAAATAGTGTGTGGGAAATGCGAAGATCAAGATAGCCACTTTGTTACCTAACTTGATGACGAAATTGGTGGAATTTATATGGGTAGGAAATTATGAAGTGAATTTTCAAGAATTGAAGAAGAAGTTAAGTATGGTACCTGTGTTGTCTTTACCAGATAATTCAAGAAATTTTGTGTTATATAATTGAAGCCTCGCATAAAAGGAATAGGCTATGTGCTTATGTAAAACGACAATGTAATTGTGTATGCCTCACGGAAATTGAAATATGACGAGAAGGGATACCGACTTATGATTCAGAGTTAGCGGTAGTAGGGGTTGCCCTGAGGATTTGGAGGTATTATTTTTGGGAAGTAGTGTGAGATATAAATAGACCATAAGTGTCTAAAATATATCCTCGCACATAGATATTTAAGCATGTGTTTGAAGTGATAGTTAAAGTTGATCAAGGATTGTGACTACAACATACTAAATGAATATGGTTGCCGACTTCTTAAGCAAAAGGTAGAAGTTTTTTTGTTAACTGCGCAAAATGGGCTCATAATAGAAATGGTTAAATTGTGGTGAGAGATAAGATATTCGACGAAGTCAGAGGGGAAGTTGTTCAGATGGAAAACCGTACAACTTTGTTAGACAGAGTAAAGGAAGAGTAACTCTAAGATGAAGGTGTCAATTCAAGATCGATATTGAAGGGTGGCTGAATGTTGAAGGAAGAAACTAGGTTTCGCTAGTATCGAGAATTGAAGATGAAGTACTACAAGAAAAAAAATTATATGTTGAATCAACTAGGGAGCATGAAAATGTATATTATGCCTTCGATAATACTTTTGGTGGCAAGATATAGCGATAGATTTCATAGCATATCAAAATTAGCGTATTTCTTATCAATCAGTGGGCATAGTTATATGCCAAAGGAATTATTTCAAGGCACGGTGTTTCAATATCAATGGTGTCAAACCGAGATTCACGATTAACAACGAATTTCTAGAAAAGTTGTAAGAATGCATGGGGATGCACTTGAGAATGAGCACGTTATACAATTTACAAACCGATGAGCAGGATGAAAGGACAAGCTGAACATAGGAAGACAGTTACCAGACATTTACTTTTAGTATAATTTGTCTACAACAACATCTATCACGCAAAACATGGGTATGTTACGGTAAGAATTGTTGTATAAAAGAGCAAGGTTGGTAGCTGGTCAAGACAGATATAAGAAATATGCTGATCAATACCGACAAAATCACAAATTTGACGTGGAAAATTTCATTTGCCTAAAATTTTCTCCCTGGAATGGGAAAATTCGATTTGGTAAGATATTGGAAAGTTGAAACCAAGGTTCTTAGTTTTCATGTACTGCGAAGAGAGGGAAAAGATGGTTCTGAGGTAGCCTCACCTCTACAGATAGAGTGCATTCGCAATGTTTTTCATGTTTCATTGATATGATCGAACAAGCCCGACCGAATATAATCATGTGATCAAGTACAAACCGTTACAATTGATAAAGATTTTTCTACAAGGAAATTTCTATTTAGATAAATTGACAGAAAAGAACAAGTTCTTAGGAATAAAGTGATACCTTTTGCTAAGGTAATGTGGATGGACCACAATGCTGAAGAAGCTACGTGGAAACTCAAAAATAAGATGATGAAAAATTATCCTAAGTTATTTGTGTAATCTATGTCTTCTATTATGAGGACAGAATTCTTGTAAGAAGGGAAGAATGTGATGAATGAATTGTTTGAGTTGTGATTCTGGGGACATAATCCTTGTAAGGAGGGAAGGATATAACGATCTAGAATTTTTGTATGTAATCTAAAATATTTATTAAATTAAATAAATATTTTAGTTGATGTGTGTAGACACTCAAAATTTTATATTTCTGTTACTAACCTGGCAGGAGGGCAGAATTGTCTTCTAAAGATAACCCTGGGAGTCAAATCAACTCAATTCCAGATACAACCCCGGAATCCTCAGTTTTCCATCTCAGAGATAACCCCAAGATATCCAGCTCCAATCCCAGAGACAACCTCGGGAATTTCAGTTTCAACCACGGAGATAACCCCGAGGAATACAGTTCCAGTTCCAGAAATAACACCGGAGAAGACAGTTCTATGACGCCCTCAAAATAGGTATACATCACTCATTCTAAGTTACCAAATACATGGTACAGAAACAACTACAACTTCATTAATACAATTATCATGCAAAATACGACAACACATAAACTGTGAGTTTAAATACAAATATTGTCTTCTAGACAATATCCACACTCAGATAAAGTCCTCATTATAATTATTAATGCACTATTTTACAAAATAATGAGGACTGCTAAAACAACTATCTTGAATCATCACTCCATACCCCGGCTAGTTCCTACTAAATTCTCACCTCGTAAGAAGAAAAATGGAGCAAAAAGGAAAAGGGTGAGATCAACTAGCCCAGTAAAGAATATTATGACTAAGATAATGTACAACAAATTATCCTTAGTCCTCAACAGGGAAAAATCTGATAGAATATAATAGACAATAAGTTTTAGATCAACAATTATAGCGAAAACGACAATTCATTAAAAGAGTTAAGTAAAGAATGAAATCTACTATCATCTATGAACTTAAAAGTTCATCATCAATATTTTATCCCTGTAACATCAATCAATATACATCTTGAATCAAATATTCATTTTTACACTACGGGCCAAAGATATTCATTTGTATCACCAGTTGGTCATGTTCAGCTCAACACCTGTTCATCTTTGCACTACGGGCCAAAGATATTCATCAGGTAATCATTCATCTTTGCACTACAGGCCAAAGATATTCAGTTATATCATCATATAGGATTGAGGATGATGAAAAATGTTTTTAAGAAACGAATCTAGTGAGATAATAGAACAAAGATTAGAGATTCATACTTTAGATAATCCAAGTTCAAAAACACTCCATAATAAACCATAGTGGAGTAAAATTCAAGAATAAAGATCAAAACATGGATACGATCAAAGATAGTAACCATAATACACATCTGGGATAAAGAAGAGAAAAGTTTATTTTTTGGTGAATAGTGACGTACTCGTGAATAGTATCGTATACGTGAATAGTGCCGTATACGTGAATAGTAACCCCGACACAAAAAGGTAGAAATTCCACAATAAAATTCATACCAATATTTCAGCATAATGATATTGAAAGAAATAATATCATTTTCGAAAAAAATAACACCCCTTACCTCAAAAGAACAGTATTTCTGACTGGAATATTGAATGTAATGCTGAAGGAAACTTGCACTGATAGCAACTCTCAAAGTATCTAAATACTCATAAAATACGCTCGATAATATAGAGAGAGAAAGCTTATGATTCGTGATTTTGAATTCTAACTATGCACCCTATTTATAGGAAAATGCTAGAACGCCAAAGGAGACTAAATTAATAAATAATATTATTTTTTTTCTCTTCTACGCCCACCCCTTTTGAACAAGTTGAGCATGCCTTCTTTGAAAAAATTCTCAGCACATGTTTTTAAAAAAAACAAAAGTGGGTCCCACCCATAATTTTAATAAAAATATTTATTTCTGAAACATCAATAATTCATAATAAATAGTTCTTCTATCAGAAAAATACGAATTTTATGTCCATTCCATAGGAAATCGAATTCTCTACAACTTTGTAGATTTAAGTTTTTCCAAATTCCAAACGAAAAATGCCCGAAATTCACATACGGACGATTTTTAATACCTCCATTCTGACAAAATACTTATAAAACACCTAAGCATTAACTACTTCATTTATATCCACACAAAATAAATATTTTCCTATCCATCATTTATGTCCACATAAAATAAATATTTCCTTATCATATAAATCAATAATTAATTATTCACAAATAATATTACAGAATCACAATTATGACAACTAGGTCGTTCACAGGAAAGAGGGGCTTTCCGGTAAGGATTTCTCCTTACTGGCGCACAATTAGGTGACCAAACCCCTTTCCTAGACAGAACTTCCTTAGACATTGCCAATAATCCTATCTAATAATATTATTCAAATAATATGAATTATTGATCTGATAATGAGAAATAATGTTCAATGACAATTATTGAAACAACAATAATATAAAATGTTAACGCAACAATTATTGAATCAATAAAATAAAATATTAAACAATAATTACTATAACAATTATTGAGTAGTTCCTTCTTACGTAAGAATCAATAATTCAAAAATACTATGCAATACCGTATTGCTCTTTGTGCAACCACACGCCAGACATCGTATTTTAACTACCAGGTAATCCAACAGTGTTAACGGTAATAATTATGTTGTTATTTATAAAAATTCAAACTTGTCGTTTTCTTCATTCGACCATTTTCTATTATGGGGCCCACAAATGGTTGTGCCGTCATACGAATATTCCCCGACAGCAAGAATATTCCACGACCAAACAAATATTCCCCGATAACAATGAATATTTTATAACCACTTGCTTATTTTGTAAAATTTGCACATTTCACCCATAACCAAAGCATTATATCAAATTAACTCCTTATTATTTCAAGATAATGAATAGAAGAAATTCAATTTTATTTATAAAAAGTTGGGGTCTTACAACCTCCCCTCCTTATGAAATTTCATCCTCGAAATTGACATACGTACCTGGTGTTTCGAAAAGGTGATGGTACCTCGCTTTCATTTTCAATTCCAACTCCCAGGTCATTTCCTCCATAGCATGGTTACTCCATAAAACTTTGACTTGTGGTATAACCTTTGTTCGTAGGACATGCTCTTTCCTATCCAAGATCTTGACAGGTACCTCCTCGTACGTTAAATCTTTGGCTATCTCGTCTGGTTCTAACGTAATAATGTGGTTTGGGTCTTTCACATATTTACGAAGCATAGATATATGAAAAACATTATGAACACGAGACATGCTTGGAGGTAATGCGAGTGTATAGACCACATTTCCTATTCAGTCAAGAATCTCAAATGGACCAATAAATCGTGGATTGAGCTTTCCTCTCTTCTCGAATCTTGTAACTCCCTTCCATGGAGCAATACGTAACAATACATGATCTCCAATATTAAATTCTACGTCCTTTCGATGAAGATCAGCATAGCTCTTTTGTCGATCTTGTGAGGTCTTTATACATTGCCGGATCATTTAAATCTTTTCTGTAGTCATGCGTACTAATTCTGGTCCCAACAACATTGCTTCACCCACCTCATCCCAACATACTGGAGAACGACACTTTCGTTCATACAATGCCTCGAATGGAGCCATACCTATACTTTCCTGATAATTGTTATTGTAAGAGAATTCCACCAAAGACAAGTACCTATCCCAACTTCCTTTGAAATCTAGGACACGAGTCTTAATAGATCTTCAAGGGTTTGAATATTCCTTTCTGATTGCCCGTCCGTTTGTGGATGGTATGCCGAACTGAATCGTAAATCTGTGCCCATAGCTTTCTACAAACTAACCCAAAATCGTGAAGTGAATCTTGGGTCACGATCTGAAACTATGGATACTGGCATGCCATGCAATCTCATAATCTCATTTATGTACATACGAACAAGACGTTCAAGGGAATAAGTTTCACGTATAGGCAAGAAATGAGCAGACTTAGTTAATCTATCAACAATAACCCAAATCGCATATATGCCTTGAGAAACCTTGGGAAGACCCGTAACGAAATCCATGGTAATATGTTCCCACTTCCATTTTGGAATCTCAAGTGGTTGCAATGGACCCTTTGGCACTTGATGCTCCGCCTTTACACGTTGACAAGCTAAACACCTCGAGATAAACTCTGCGATCTCTCTCTGCATATTGCTCCACCAAAATGTATGTTGAAAATCGTGATACATTTTGGTACTCCCAGGATGGATTGCAAACGGTGTGTTATGTGCCTCCATCATGTTTCTATGCTTCAAGTCAGAATCGTTAGGAATGCAAAGTTTGGAGTTGACTTGAAGTACTCCTTCTTCATCAATTCTTGCTTCTGGAATAACACTTTCTTGTACTTTCTTCTTCATACGTATCATCTCTAGGTCTGTGGCTTGAGCAGCTTTAACTTTATCGATTAAAGTCAGTTCTACTCATATGTTTGATATTATCATGTGGGTACTTGGAGCCTTTAACTCTATATCTATCCTTTGTAAGTCGTACAAAATGGGACTTTGTATTAACAACATCGCACTCGTACCCGCATATGATCTTCTACTCAACGCGTCAGCTACCACGTTCGCTTTTCCAGGATGATATTGAATAGTTAGGCCGTAATCTTTTAATAGCTCGAGCCAACGTCGTTGCCACATGTTGAGTTCCTTTTGGGTGAAAAAATATTTGAGGCTTTTATGATCCATATAAATCTCCACTTTCTCCCCATACAGGTAGTGTCTCCAGATTTTCAATGCAAAAATGAATGCTGCCAACTCTAGATCATGAGAACACATCCTAACCATTTACATGAAGCATCATTGTAGATAACAAATCCATCCGAACTAGATGGTATTATTAGAACAGATGCCGAAATGAGTCTCCTCTTAAGCTCTTAGAAACTCTTCTCGCATTCCTCATTCCATACGAATTTTGTATCTTTCCGAGTCAGCTGAGTTAACGGAGTAGCGATTCAAGAAAATCCTTCCACGAATCTCCAATAATAACCAGCTAAGCCCAGAAAGCTACGTACTTTGGTCACCGACTTTGGCTGCTCCCAACTTTGGATTGCTTCAATCTTCGTCGGGTTAATAGATACTCCATGTTTTGACACCACGTGCCCAAGGAATGCTACTTCCTTAAGCCAGAACTCACATTTCTTCAACTTGGCATATAGCTTGTTATCACGAAGCCTTTGAAGTACCAGCTTCAAATGGTGCTCTTGATCTTCACGGGTTTGGAGTAGACGAGGACGTCATCAACAAAGACAACAACGAACTGATCCAAATATTCCTTGAACACACGGTTCATCATATCCATGAGAGCCGGAGGAACATTAGTCAATCCAAAAGACATGACTAGGAATTCATAATGCCCGTACCGAGTTCTAAAGACAGTCTTCGGAATATCCTCAGTTTTAATCTTCAGCTGATGATATCCAGAACGAAGATCGATCTTTGAAAAGAATTATGTTCCTTGTAACTGGTCAAACAGGTCATCAATGCGAGGTAGCGGATACCTATTCTTGATGGTGATATGGTTTAATTCCCGGTAGTCAATACAAAGTTGCATACTCCCGTCTTTCTTCTTTACGAATAAAATAGGAGCACCCCAAGGAGATGTACTAAGATGAATGAAACCGATGTCTAACAACTCCTATAGTTGGACCTTTAACTCCTAAAGTTTAATAGGAACCATTCAATATGGGGTTTTAGAAATGGGTTTTGTACCCAGTTCAAGGTCTATAAAGAATTTAACTTCACGTTTTGGGGGTAAACCGGGAAGTTCTTCAGGAAATACGTCAGAAAATTCACTAACAACAGAAATATTATTCAAATCTGACGTATTTTTGTTCAAGTCCATAACATGGGCTAAGAAAGCTTGACATCCATTTTTTAATAAACAAATGGCTTTATGACTTGATATGATAGTGATTGACTTTAGTGGTTTGGTTGCTTGAATTCGCATAACAGGTTGGTTAGGAATATGAAAACTAACAACCCTACGAAATTAATCAATTTTGGCATAATGAGTAGTTAACCAATCAATCCCTAAAATCACATCAAATGCAAGTATCTTTAAAGAGATAAGATCAACAGGTAGTGTGATGGTGCCAACTTGGATCAAGAAAGATGTATACACAGTGGATGTAATAAAAGTTTCTCCTAACGGAGTCTCCATAGATAAGTCAAAGACTAATTTCTCTGGAGTCAAGTTTAAACGTTGAGCACAAGCAGAAGAGATAAAAGAAAGGGTAGAACCGGTATCTAGTAAGGTATAAACTTTGCAAGAGTTCAAGATTAGCTTACACGTGATAACCTCGTTCGGATTTCTCGTGTTTTGGCCAGTCACGACAAACGCTCTCCCTTGAACCACAGACTTTGTTTTGTCTGTAGTCACCTTTGGTGCCACCATCCCAGTTGGACTTGACTTTGTTACCGGACAAAATTGGGATATATGACCATTTTTTCCATAACTGAAACACACCTTGGAATGTTGTAAACAGTTTGGACTTATGTGTCCCTCCTCTCCGTATCTGTAGCATTTAACTGGCAGTCATTCTCCTCCCCTAGAATTTGTTGCTGGTGCTGCTGCTGATGTCCTCCCATCATTGTTGAATCTCCTCTTTTTGAAATTTCCATTTGACTCACCTCTCCTATTATCATGGCCACAATTACCGCCCGAGTGGTTGCCACTTTTGTTCATATTTTTTCCTCCTCGCTGGTTATCATTGCTCCGATGACTACTGTCATCGGTATGACCCTGGTTGTGGTCCATCGGTTGAACATACTTATTATCTCACTCTAATAATTGAGCCTTGTTGACAACATCTGAATATAGAGAAAATTTGTGAGAGATAAGGTATTAACAAATTTTGGGTTTTAGACCTCTCAAAAACATCCGCGTCATATGTTCCTCATTCTCTACCAAATGAAGTGCAAACCTGGATAACTCTGCGAAATTCGCCTCATATTGAGACACCGTCATGTTGTTCTATTCCAATCTAATAAACTCTACCACCTTCATATGACGAATACTTTCAGGAAAGTACTTGTCATTGAACAGTTTCTGAAATGTTTCCCAAGACATGTTGAGTGCGGCTGGCTGGGTACGCTTCACAGATTCCCACCAGTAATCCGCCTCACCACAGAACATAAAGGTGACGAATGGAACCTTCTATGCCTCTGTGCATCCCAAGACATCGAATATCTTGGTAATTTGCTTGACCCACGTTTCCGCCTTAATCGGATCCGGCTTTCCCCAGAACTCTGGTGGTCCCAACTCTTTGAAGCCGCTTGTTGTGATGCATCACGCTACCGCTATCATTTCCACCCGTATTTTGTTCACGAGTCTCCCTCGTCTGATTTTGCATGAACTGCAAAAAGCTTCCAAACATCCCATCATTCATCGTTTGTTCGGTAGTGTTGTTTACAGTAGGAATATTGCCTTCCTGTTGCACGTTCTCCTGGTTGGTGATTAAAGGTGTCTCCACGGTCTCATACACTCCATTGTTAACGTTATTAGCTACCATTCTCAAATACTGCCACAAAACAAGGGTTAATTAAAGAAATTGACATACCACATAATACCCCTATATTATGACCGACCAACAAATAAGCTTAGGTAAGACACACTAGTGGAGGATATACTCGTCTCTCCTTCCTAGTTCTATTCCCCGATCTCCGCCAGAGACCATATCCCTAAGCTCTGATGTGACGCCCCCAAAATTAGGTATACATCACCCATCTTGGGTAGTCAGATACATGGTACAGAATTTAAATACAACTTACTAATATAACTGTCGTGTACAATACGACATAAACTGTGAGTTTGAATACAAATATTGTCTATTAGATATTATACAAACTCAAAAGGAGTCCTCATTACAATTATTTTCACACTATTTCACAGAATAGTGAGGACTACTAATGCTATCATCTGGACCATTACTCCGTTCCCCGACTCGTCCCCGCCTATATTCTCATTTCAAGAAGAATAAAGAAAGAAAGGGTGAGCTCAACTAGCTCAGTAAAAAATATTATGACTAAGATAATGCAGAATAAATTATCATTAGCCAACAACAGTGTTAAACTGATAAAATATAATGAACATCAAGTTTAACTACAACGGAACCAACAATCCATTAAAAGAGTCAAGTAGAAAATAAAATCTACTATCTTTTATGATTTAAAAGGTTTTTCATCACTATTATAGCTGAGACTCAGCTTTAATAAATATTCCACATCATCGAATCACCCCTGCACTACGGCCAAGGATATTCTTTAGTATCACAACCACAATTATTCATGCACTACGGGCCAAGAATATTTGTGTATTCATTAATGGTCATGATCATGCCAACAACTGTCCATCAATGCACTACGGGCCACTGAGGATTTTTACCACATCATTTGTAACATTACGGCCATGATTACAATCGAATAGTCTCTCTCGGTCATAATCATACCAAGTCCATCTATGCACTACATGTGCCACAGATGACTTTTAACATAATACAAACATGAGGATGATGAAAATGATATAAGAATTCAATAAAACAAGTTCAAGAATTAATTTATCTAGGAACCAATAACATCCAAACTGTCAACATGATCATCGCTTTGTAGAGTAAAATTCAAGAATCCGAGAAGAATATTTCCATGAAAGGATCTTTGGATGAAGCGCAAGAATATCAAGGATACTCCACTAATTTCATGGAGTATATAAGTCAAATTTTAACCAATGGGTATAATAAAGAATGGAATAACAAAAGAAATCACCATGCACGCCGAGACCGCACAGCAAAAAGTTATTCCAATGAATAATAAATAACGGAATTCAGTCCAACAGAAAAACGCATGCAGACGATGAGATATTCCAATGAATAATAAAGAATGGAACTGTGTCCGGCGTAAAGCACATGCATGTGATGTTCCAAATGTAATAATAATAAAGAGCGGAACTGTGTCGGTGTAAAACACATGCATGGATGTTCTAATAGAATAATAATAAAAAGCGGAACCGAGTAACCAGTGTAAAAAAACACATGCATGTGATGTTCCAAATGTAATAATAGAAGAATGTCACCAAGTATAGGGTAAACCGCGATACAAAAGTTATTCCAATGAGAATAATAAGCAATGAAATAACAATAGTTCTCTTCATGAATAAGAAAGAATAACACCCCTTACTTTTGGTAGGAGGTTGAATCTCGCAGATAAGTGTAGTAACAAAATACTCTTCTTCTTTCTCTCTTATTCTCTCTATATTTTCTCTCTCTATAGCTTGAATGAATTCGTGAAAAATAATGAAGCACTAAGCGCCTATTTATAGAAGATTTCTAGCTTAAGACCGCCATGTGAAAAGGAAAGTGGCGAATGACGGTGATGTGAAAAGAAAAGTGGTTTGGCACTGTAATGTGAAACGACAAGTGGTTCGGACGCTGTAATGTGAAACGACAAGTGGTTTGGCGCACGTAATATGAAAAATGACAAGTGGTTTGACGTCGGTAAAAGGTAATTACTATTGACGAAGGTAATTACTATCGACGTAAGAGACTCTTAGATGATGACATATGGGCCCCCATAAAATAATCAAACTTACCACAAACGTCTCATAACAGACTCTTTATATACATCAAGGATTGAATAAATATTACCACAAATCATTTTATTTTTAATCAACACATATTTAATCTTTCAACAATTATTAATCATTTATAACTTGTCGTCTCAATTATTGATTTAATACTATAACATATTATACAGATGATACTGTGACAATAATTGAATCAATAATATAAGAGATATGATGCAACAATTACTGTAGCAATAATTGAGCATAGTTGAGTGACTTCTCACGTAAGCATCAATAATCAATATCGTGTGCTACTATACAACCACGCCAGACATCGCATTTCTTTTACTACCTGGGTAGTTTAACGGTTTTAACAGAATAACACCTCGCAAGTTATTTTTATAGAAAGATAATTTTGTCGCTTAACTACGACAATACTTGGAGTTAATAGGGGGTCCATTAATGATTGAGTCGTCGCATTTAATATTCCCGACAAAAAGAATATTCCCGACAAAACGTAATATTTTATAACAACTTGCTTACTTTGCAAAATTTATAAATATTATCCACAACTATAACATTATATCAAATTTATTCCATAATATTCAAAAAATAATATTTATAGAAAATTCATCTTTATTTATAAAAGTTGGGGTCTTACAACCTCCCTTTTTTATGAAATTTCGCCCTCGAAATTAGGGTACGTACCTGGTATGTCGAAGAGGTAAGGATACCTTGATTTCATTTCAGATTCTAACTCCCAAGTCATTTCTTTAACATCGTGGTTCCTCCACAAAACTTTGACTTGAGGTATAACCTTGGAGCGTAGAATATGTTCCTTCTTATCCAAGATTTGAACCGGAACCTCTTCATACGTCAAATCTTCCGCTATTTCGTCCGGTTCTAACTCAATAATGTGGTTCGGGTCTTTCACATATTTACGTAACATGGATATGTGAAAACGTTATGAACACGAGACATACTTCAAGCGGTAAAAGCGAGTCTATAGGCCACAGTTCTTACTCGATCGAGGATTAAAAATGGACCGATGAATTGAGGATTGAGCTTTCCTCTCTTTCCAAATCTTGTAACTCCTTTCCATGGAGCAACTCTTAACAACACATGATCTCCTATATCGAATTCCACGTCCTTTCGATGAAGATCAGCATAACTCTTTTGTCGATTTTGTGAGGTTTTTATACGTTGTCGGATCGTTTGAATCTTTTGCGTAGTCATACGTACCAACTCTGGCCCCAACAACGTTGCTTCACCCACCTCATCCCAGCATACTGGAGAATGACACTTTCTTCCATACAACGCTTCGAATGGAGCCATGCCAATACTTGCATGATAATTGTTGTTGTAGGAAAACTCCACCAATGGTAAGAACTTGTCCCAACTTCCCTTGAAATCAAGGACATAGAGTCTTAATAGATCTTCAAGAGTTTGAATAGTCCTCTCGATCGTCCGCTTGTCCGAGGATGATATCCGAAGCTAAATCGTAAGTCCGTGCCCATAGCTTTTTGCAAACTAACCCAAAATCGTGAAGTGAATCTTGGGTCTCGATCGAAAACTATGGATACTTAAGCATACCATGCACGATCTTACAATCTCGTTTATGTACATACTGAACAAGACGTTTCAAGTGTATAAGTTTCTCGTGTCGGTAAGAAATGAGCGGATTTGGTCAATCTATCAACAATGACCCAAATAGCATTTATTCCTTGAGAAACCTTAGGAAGACCCCAGAACGAAATCCATGGTAATGTGCTCCCACTTCCATTACGGAATTTCAAGTGGTTGCAATGGACCTTTTGGTACTTGATGCTCGCTTTAACTCGTTGACAAGTTAGACACCTTGAGATAAACAACGCTATCTCTCTCTTCATATTGCTCCACCAAAATGTATGATTTAATATCATGATACATTTGGTACTCCTGTGATGGATTGCAAATGATGTGTTGTGCGCCTCCATCATGATATTATACTTTAAATCGAGGTCGTTAGGAACACAAAGTCCGGAGTTGACTCAAGTATTCCTTCTTCATCGATTCTTGCTTGGCAGATAGCACCTTCTTGCACTTTCTTCCTCATACGCATCGGCTCCAGTGCATGCAGCTTGAGCGGCTTTTAACTTTATCGATTAAAGTCGGTTCTACTCAGATACTCACTATCATCACACGCGTCCCTCGAGTCTTTAACTCTATCTCCATCATTTGCAAGTCACACAAATGGGCCTTTGCGTTGACAATATCGCACTCAGATTTTGCATATGATCTTCTACTCAATCGCGTCACTACCACGCTCGCTTTTCGAGGATGGTATTGGATGGTATGATCATAATCTTTCAACAGTTCAAGCCAACGTCATTGTCGCATGTTGAGTTCCTTTTGAGTGAAGAAATATTTGAGGCTTTTATGATCCGTAAAGATCTCCACTTTCTCCCCATACAAGTAATGCCTCCAAATTTTAAGTGCAAAGACAACAGCTGCCAACTCTAGATCATGAGTAGGATAATTCCTCTCATATTCTTTGAGTTGTCGCGAGGCATAGGCTATAACTTTTCCATGTTGCATGAGAACACATCCCAACCCTTTTGCTTCAAGCATCATCAGTAGATGACAAATCCTTCGAGCTAGATGGTATTGTCGAGCAGTGTTTGAAATAAGTCTCCTCTTGAGTTCTTGAAAACTCTTCTCACATTCTTCGCCCAACCGAACTTTGTATCTTTCCAAGTCATTTGAGTCAATGGAGTAGCGATTCGAGAAAATCCTTCCACGAATCTCCGATAATAACCAAACTAAACCGAGAAAGCTACGATTTCTCGATCAATCGATTTAGGTTGTTCCTAGCTTTGAATAGCTTCAATCTTTGTTTGGTTAACAGATATTCCATGACTTGATACCACGTGCCCAAGGAATGCTACTTCTTCAAGCCGTAACTTGCATTTCTTCAACTTGGCATAAAGCTTATATTCACGAAGCTTTTGGAGTGTCAGCCTCAAGTGTTGCTCATGATCTTCACAACTTTTGGAATAAATAAGGATGTCATCAATAAAGACGACCACAAAGTGATCCAAATATTCCTTGAATACTCGGTTCATCATATCTATGAAGGCAGCTAGAGCATTAGTCAATCCAAAGGACATGACTAGGAATTCATAATAATGTCTGCATGGAGTTCTCAAAGCCGTCTTTGGAATGTCGTGGTTCTAATCTTCAATTGGTGATACGCGAACGAAGATCAATCTTTGAAAAGAATTTGGCTCTTGCAATCTGGTCAAACAGTCATCAATACGTGGCAATGGATACCTATTTTTGATGGTGACATGATTCAACTCCCGATAATCAATACAAAGTCGCATACTCCCATCTTTCTTCTTCACGAATAGAACAGGAGCACCCCAAGGAGAAGTACTAGGATGAATAAAGCTAATGTCTAACAATTCCTCGCGGTTGGGTCTTTAACTCACGAAGTTCAATAGAAGTTTATTCGATATGGGGCTTTGGAAATAGGTTTTGTATCTGGGGTTCAAGGTCAATACAAAATTCAATTTCACGCCTCGGGGTAGGCCAGAAGTTCTTCGGGAATACGTCAGAAATTTATTAACAATAGAAATATCGTTCAAAAAGCGGCGTATTTTTGTTTAAATCGTGACATGAGCTAAGAAAGCTTGACATCCGTTTTTCAATAAACGAATAGCTTTATGGCTTGAGATAACCGTGATTGATTTTAATGGTTTGGTCTCTCGAATTCGCATAATAGGTTGGTTAGAAATATGAAAGCTAACAACCTTACGAAAACAATCAATTTTTGCATGATAAGTAGTTAGCCAATCAATCCCTAGAATCACGTCAAATGCAAGTATTTTTAATGAAATAAGATCGACAGGTAATGTGAGGGTACCGATTTGAACCAAACAAGACTTATAAATAGTGGATGTAATGAAGGTTTCTCCCAACGGAGTTTCCACAGATAAGTCAAAGTCTAATTTCTCCGGAGTCAAATTTAATCGATAAGCGTAAGTAGGAGAAATAAAAGAATGGGTAGAACCGGTATCAAATAAAGTATAGACTTCATTAGAGTTTATGATAAGCTTACCCGTGATGACCTCATTCGGGTTCCTTGCTCGGGAGGTCACAACAAACGCCTCCCTTACACTACTGGGTTTTGACTTTTCGGGACGACCTTTGGTGCCTCCATCCTAGCTGAATTTGTCTTGATGAAATGATAAAATCGAGCTAAGTGACCTTCTCTTCCACAATTATAACATGCTTTGACTGGCATGACGCAGATTTTGATCGATGTGTCCCTCCTCCGCATTTGAAGCATATGATAGGTGGTCTTTCTCCTTCCTTAACAACTAGGTGCTAGTCTTGACGTCTTTCCATCATTGTTGAATCTCCTTTTCTTGAAATGTCCATTCTTATTGTTTTGGCCCCGATTACCACCGGAAGTGGTTACCATATCCGGCACGTTGATTCCTCCACGCTTGTTGTCACCGCTCGATGACTACTCTCTCATTTGGTATTATAATTTTGCCGATCGCTCTCTTTTAGTTGCGTTGACTCATTATCGCGCTCCACTAATCGAGCCCTATTTACAACATCCGAATACAAACACGGTTTATGAGAAATAAGATGTCGACGTATCTCCCGCTTCAAACCTCTTAAAAACATTAAGTGTCATTCTCTCTTCATTATCCACCAAGTGGGAATTAAACCGTGAGAACTCCGCAAATTTTGCCTCGTATTGCGACACTGGCCATATTGTTTTGTTCCAACTTTATAAACTCCACCTCCTTCATGTGGCGAATACTTTTAGGAAAGTATTTGTCGTTGAACGACTCTGGAACTTCTCCCAAGATATCTTCAAGACAAAGAAGTTGAGTACGTTTTACCGATTCCCACCAAGAATGTCTGCCTCTCTGCCGCAACATAAAAGCGTGGCGAAGGGAACCTTTTGCTCCTCTGAGCATCCCAAGACATCAAATATCTTGGTAATTTACTTTATCCATGCTTCCACCGGAAGTGGTTTTGGCTCTCCCTTAAACTCCGGTGGTCCCAGCTCCTTGAACTATTTAGCGGTGATCGCCCGAGAGTTTTTCGTGTTTCCACCTACGTTTTTGGATGAGAGTCGCTCTACTTTCTTTGTTGCATGAATTGCATAAAGCCTCACGAACATTTGATCATTCATCATTTGGTCGTTGTTGTTGTTTGCATGAGGATTGTCTCCTTCTCGATGCACATTATCCTCGATTATTGATATGTGGTGAATCAACGATCGCTTTTGTGCTCCATTGCTATTCTCTACATTCTCGGATGTCATTTTCAGACATCGCCACAAAACAAAAGGTCAATTGACATGTAACATAGTATCCATATATATTCGTGAGACCAATAAATATAGCACATAAACTTAGGTAGGTCATACTAGCGAAGGTATTCTGCTCTCCCCTCCTAGTACTATTCTCACATCTTAGCAAGGATCATACCCTAAGCTCGATACTAACCGTGACGCCCCCAAAATTAGGTATACATCACCCATCTTGGGTAGTCGGATACATGGTATGTAATTTAAATACAACTTACTAATATAAGCGTAACCTACAATACGACATAAATCGTGAGTTTGAATACAAATATTGTCTACTAGATATTATACAAACTCAAAAGGAGTCCTCATTACAATTATTTTCACACTATTTCATAAAATAGTGAGGACTACTAATTCTATCCTGCGGACCATTACTCCGTTCCCCACTCGTCTCGTCCCAACTATATTCTCATTTCAAGAGAACAAAGTGAAAGAAAGGGTGAACTCAACTAGCTCATAAAAATATTATGACTAAGATAATGCGAATAAATTATCATTAGCCTACAATGTTGTTAAACCGATAAAATATAATGAACATCAAGTTTAACTACAATGGAACAAAGAATCCATTAAAAGAGTCAAGTAGAAAATAAAATCTACTATCTTTTATGATTTAAAAGTTTTTCATCAATCGTTATAGCCGAGACTCAAACTTTAATAAATATTCCACATCATCGAATCACCCCTGCACTACGGCCAAGGATATTCTTTAGTATCACAACCACAATTATTCATGCACTACGGGCCAAGAATATTTGTGTATTCATTAATGGTCATGATCATGCCAACAACTGTCCATCAATGCACTACGGGCCACTGAGGATTTTTACCACATCATTTGTAACATTACGGTCATGATTACACCGAATAGTCTCTGGTCATAATCATACCAAGTCCATCTATGCACTACAGGCCACAGATGACTTTCAACATAATACAAACATGAGGATGATGACAATGATATAAGAATTCAATAAAACAAGTTCAAGAATTAATTTATCTAGGAACCAATAACATCCAAAGTATCAACATGATCTCGCTTTGTAGAGTAAAATTCAAGAATCTTCGAGAAGAATATTTCCATGAAAGGATACTCTATGAAGCGCAAAGAATATCAAGGATACTCCACTAATTTCATGGAGTATAGAAGTCAAAGTTTTAACCAACCTGGGTATAATAAAGAATGGAATAACAAAAGAAATCACCATGCACGCGATAGACCAAGAGCAGGCGAGTTATTCCAACGAGAATAATAAATAACGAAACCAGTCCCGTGTAAAAAACGCATGATGTGATATTCCAATGTAATAATAAAGAATGGAACCGTGTCCAGTAAAATAAACAAACAGGATGTTCCAATGGAATAATAGAAGAATGTCACCAAGTATAGGGTAAATGGCCGCGATACAAAAGTTATTCCAACAGAATAATAAGCAATGGAATAACAACAGTTCTCTTCATGAATAAGAAAGAATAACACCCTTACTTTTGGTAGGAGATTGAATCTGCTTGAGAGTGTAGTAACAAAATACTCTTCTTCTTTCTCTTATTCTCTCTATACTTTCTCTCTCTATAGCTTGAATGAATTCGTGAAAATAATGAAGCACTAGCGCCTATTTATAGAAGATTTCTAGCTTAGCACCGCCATGTGAAAAGGCAAGTGGCTCGACGAATCGGTGATGTGAAAAGAAAAGTGGTTTGGACTTTTGTAATGTGAAACGACAAGTGGTTCGACGCTCAGTAATGTGAAACGACAAGTGGTTCGGCCTTTCACCGTAATATGAAACGGCAAGTGGTTTGACATCCGTAAAGGTAACTACTATTGACGAAGGTAATTACTATTGACGAAGAGACTCTTAGATGATGACATATGGGCCCCCAATAAAATAATCAAACTTACCACAAACGTCTCATAATGAGACTCTTTATATACATCAAGGATTGAATAAATATTACCACAAATCATTTTATTTTTAATCAACACATATTTAATCTTTCAACAATTATTAATCATTTATAACTTGTCGTCTCAATTATTGATTTAATACTATAACATATTATATGATGATAATCTTGTGACAATAATTGAATCAATAATATAAGAGATATGATGCAAAGAATTATCAGTAGCAATAATTGAGCATAACCGAGTGACTTCTCACGTAAGCATCAATAATCAATATCGTGTGCTACTATACAACTACGCCATTATTATACTTTTACTATGGGTAGTTCAACAGCTTTTAACAGTAACACCTCCGCCAAGTTATTTTTATAGAAAGATAATTTTGTCGCTTTTTAACTACGATAATACTTCCGATTAATGGGGTCCACTAATGATTGAGTCGTCGCATCTAATATTCCCCGACAAAAAGAATATTCCCAAACAAAACGAATATTTTATAACAACTTGCTTACTTTGCAAAATTTATAAATATTACCCACAACTATAACATTATATCAAATTTATTCCATAATATTCAAAAATAATATTTATAGAAAAAATCATCTTTATTTATAAAAGTTGGGGTCTTACATCTGATACCAACTGTGATGCCTCCAAAATAGGTATACATCACCCATTCTGAGTCGCCAAATACATGGTACAGAAATAACTACAACTTCGTTAATACAATTATCGTGCAAAATACGACAACACATCAATTGTGAGTTTAAATACAAATATTGTCTTCTAGATAATATCCACACTCAGATAAAGTCCTCATTATAATTATTAATGCACTATTTTACAAAATAGTGAGGACTGCTAAAACAACTATCTTGAATCATCACTCCATACCCCGGCTAGTTCCTGCTAAATTCACCCCCTGAGAAGAAAAATGGAACAAAAAGGAAAAGGGTGAGCTCAACTAGCCTAGTAAAGAATATTATGACTAAGATAATGTACAACAAATTATCCTTAGTCCTCAACAGGAAAAAATCTGATAGAATATATAATTGACAACAAGTTTTAGATCAACAACTATAGTGGAAATAACAATTCATTAGAAGAGTTAAGTAGAGAATGAAATCTACTATCATCTATGAATTTAAAAGTCCATCATCAATATTTTATCCCTCTAACATCAATCAATATACATATCGAATCAAATATTCATCTTTGCACTACGGGCCAAAGATATTCATTTGTATCTCCAGTTGGTCATGTTCGTCTCAACATCTGTTCATCTTTGTACTACGGGCCAAAGATATTCATCAGGTAATCATTCATCTTTGCATTACAGGCCAAAGATATTCAGTTATATCATCATTTAGGACTGAGGATGATGAAAAATGTTTTTCAGATATGAATCCAGTGAGACAAAAGAACAAAGATTGGGGATTCATACTTTATATAATCCAAGTTCAAAAACACACCATAATAAACCATAGTGGAGTAAAATTCAAGAATGAAGACCAAAACAAGGATACAATCAAAGATAGTAACCATAATAGACATCTGGGACAAAGAAGAGAAAATTTTATTTTTTGGTGAATAATGTCGTACTTGTGAATAGTGTCGTATACGTGAATAGTGCCGTATACGTGAATAATGCCGTATACGTGAATAATGTCGTATACGTGAATAGTAATCTCGACACAAAAAGGTAGAAATCCACAATAAAATTCATACCAATATTTCAGCATAATGATATTGAAAGAAATAATATCATTTACGAAGAAAATAACATCCCTTACCTCAAAAGAACAGTATTTCTGACTGGAATATAGGATGTAATGCTGAAGGAAACTTGCACTGAATAGCAACTCTCAAAGTATCTAAATACTCACAAAATACGCTTGATAATATAGAGAGAGAAAGCTTATGAGTCTGGTGTGATTTTTAATTCTAACTAAGCACCCTATTTATAAGAAAATGCTAGAACACTAAAGGAGACTAAATTAATAAATATTATTATTATTTTTTCTCTTCTACGCCCACTTCTTTTGAACAAGCTGAGCATGCCTTCTTTGAAAAAATTCTCAGCACATGTTTTCAAAAAAAACAAAAGTGGGTCCCACCCATAATTTTAATAAAAATAATTATTTCTAAAACTTCAATAATTCATAATAAATAGCCCTTTTATCAGAAAAATATGAATTTTTTGTCCATTCCATAGGAAATCGAATTCTCTACAACTTTGTAGATTTAAGTTTTTCCAAATTCCAAACGAAAAATGCCCGAAATTCACATACGGACGATTTTTAATACCTACATTCTGACAAAATACTTATAAAACACCTAAGCATTAACTACTTCATTTATATCCACACAAAATAAATATTTTCCTATCCATCATTTATGTCCACATAAAATAAATATTTCCTTATCATATAAATCAATAATTAATTATTCACAAATAATATTACAGAATCACAATTATGATAACCAGGTCATTCCAAAGAAAGAGGGGGCTTTCCGATAAGGATTTCTCCTTACTGGCATGCAATTAGGTGACCAAACCCCTTTTCTAGACAGAAATTCCTTAGACATTGCCAATAATGCTATCTAATAATATTATTCAAATAATATGAATTATTAATCTGATAATGAGAAATATTGTGCAATGATAATTATTGAAACAATAATAATATAAAATATCAACGCAGTAATTATTGAATCAATAAAATAAAATATTTAACAGTAATTACAGTAACAATTATTGAGTAGTGCCTTCTTACGTAAGAATTAATAATTCAAAAATATTGTGTAATACCGTAGTTATTCAGGCAACCACGCCGCAGCGTATTCTTGTGTATTTTAACCACCGGAGTAATCCAACGATGTTGTTACGGTAATAATTACGCCGTTATTTATAAAAACTCAAACATGTCATTTTCTTCATCCGACCGTTTTCCGTTATGGGGACACAAATGGTTGTGCCTGTTAGGTTTATAATATTCTTGGACGCAATCAAATTGCACAAAATAAGCGGAAACGTGAAAAATCAGAGTTTTAAAATTTTACAAACCATATACCCGGATCACCCTTTATGCACAATTATTAATTAAACAAAAATATAAAGAACAAGAATCATACCCTTGAAGATCTGAGCTTCCTCAAGTACAAGTTCATCTCCAATCATTTCACGTTCAACTTGAATCCACCGGGTTTGGTTCCTTCCTTTGATCAACGTTAGCCACCCAATTGTTTGGCCTCTAAAGGTGATCCACCGAGGAAGAAGAAAGATTCAAGAAGATGTGTATTTGGCAAAACCCTAATTTTCTATCTGTCATAGAAAGGGGTGTACTCTCCCAACTATTGGAATTACGTTTGTTGTGAAAAAGTCAGCAACAACTCTCCACCCATAATAAGACTCATTTTACTTATAGATGTAGGCAACCCTCCTTAACAATTAAGGAATTGGGCTTTATTTTAATTAATTAAACTCCTTTAATTAATTAGGCTCCAAATCTTATTAGGAATACTTAATTAAACTTTTAATTAATTAGCCTCCTAATCTTATTAGGAATAAATGAGAGTGCAAATATTAAATTAATTTCTAACTCTTTAGAAATTAAAATAATAATAATTTTAATAATATTAATAAGACTCCTCTTATTAATTTATATATTTAATATTTCCAAAATATTAAATAATAAATATGAAGCTATTTAATTTATTCTATCACCATATATTAAATTAAATACACTTAACAAATTATTACGATTATGCCATTAACTTCTTAAATAATTATTCTTCCTTTTATGGTGTGACCCTTTAGGTTCTCCATATTAAACCGGTTGTGAATAAATAAATTAGAACAATTCTAATCTTATTTAAATAAATAAATTAAACTATTAATTTATTTAAATAAATAATATTTATTCTACAATAGGGATAAGCTTCCCTAGCGATCAACGACTTTCCAGATAGTATAGATTTCAACATTAATCATAAAAGAACCATTGAGTAAATAGTTACCGTACAATTCAATCCTTCTACCATACAATTTCCCAATTAAATATAAGACATGGAATTACTGTCAAGTCTTATTTTATTTAATTATATGTATTTCGACCCTTAAATGCACAACTCCAAATAATGCAAATTAAAAACTCCTTTCTAATTTCATTCTGCCTTGGCCAAGGACTACTGGATTGTCATTTATCGAATCACATAGGACATTTCTCTTCTTTTACTAGAAGTGGTAAATTCTTTATTGATCATACATTAACTCCATGTACAACTTATTATACCCAAGCATACCCTTTGATATACCCTAAGGGTCTTAAGGAATAAGTCAAAGTATAACTCATCATACACAAGATACTATGATGATCTCAAGTCCAAGGATCACTTATACTACTATCACTACAAGAATTCCTATTGACAGGCAAGTAAAACTCCATTAGGTATTCCTTAGCGAGTCACGTTCAGTGAACTTATTCTCTAATAAGCACCTACATACTTGCTTTAGTATCTCCACACAAATGATCATGAGATCAATCATCCTCATCCAATGAGAAAGTTAGCGTATGTACCAATCTATTCGGATTCACTAATCCCCAATTTAGTAATCCAACGATTGGGAACTATTTTAGTTTTAAGCTTTCTAAGAATTTAGATCTCATTAGAATGATCATCATCATTATTCTAAAAGCATTGCTT
This sequence comes from Panax quinquefolius, assembly GCA_020205615.1. Lineage (NCBI taxonomy): Eukaryota > Viridiplantae > Streptophyta > Magnoliopsida > Apiales > Araliaceae > Panax > Panax quinquefolius. The sequence continues at coordinate 46,179,178 of CM035152.1, read as the reverse complement.
AAAACTATGAGTTTATCACATATTATAAAACAACATCATGTAGATAATTAAAAGCCTTTAATAAATTAATACTTTTTATTAATAAATAAATAAGATTTTTACAAAGTATATGATTTATCATCAATTATGATTGGCTTGTTTGCATACTACTGTCAATCTCCCACTTACACTAAAGTCCATCACCATTGTATCTCATACTCTTCTTGTCTAAGTGATGATTATCCTCTTGTTGGATAAGCTTTAGTTAATGGATATGTAATGTTATTCTTGAGAGTCCACTATCTTTATAGTGATTTTCCATTTTTCAATGATTCCTATAATCAAATAAAAGTGTCAGAACACATATTTAGATCCAAGATGAGACTTAGGAACTATTCCTAGTTCTGTAATAAACTTTTAGTCCAAACAATCAACTTACAGCTTCATTTATAGCTATATACTTTGTCTTTATCACTAAACCAACAACTCTTTGCTGTTTGGAACCTTTCTAATTTCACTGCACCGCCGTTCAAGGTAACGTTTTACCTTAAAGTAAATTTTCTGTCATCTTGGTTTGTCTAAAAAACATAAGTCTGTTAAGACTTCTAGTTTTAATTCAGACCCACTATGAATTTTAATCACATCCTTAGTGTCGGTTAAGTACTTTAAGATGTTTTTCACTGTCTTACAGTGATCTTCTCCAGAATATGACTGATCATCATCAGGTCTCGTATATTTCATTGTATACATGATTGTCACTCATGCAATCTCTCTTTTTAGGAGTCTATGGGGACTATTAAGAGAGATACATTACATGACTCATCAACATGAGACATCTCTTGGAGTTTGCCATGCTAAACAACTTTAGCATCAAATGAATATACGTTCCTTGGGTTAAGTCGAGCATCCTTTTAAATCTATCAATATAGATTTTTATCCCCAATTAAGATACTTTCATGGAAGAATATTTAGACAACTTTATCTTTACTGATTGTATCATTTGTATGTCATTCCTTATCCGTAGTATATCAACATATAATACCAGGAATGTCACGGCGCTCCCACTGACCCTTTTATACACACTAGATTCATTCTTATTTTTGATAAAATCAAACTCTTTTGATTATTTCATCAAAATGAATGTTCCATTTTTGAGAAGCTTGATTCAATCCATTTCTCTGAGTGTCTACAACTCTTACCTCATCGTATGTAACTGGATCATCATCTTATATGATGTGTATCTCATCATCATCATCTATGATGAATCCATACCTCCTAGGTATCTTCGGTACTATTCTAGATTTATGATTCGATTGTGGTACATTAGGTCTATCTACAGGTTCCTCTTATTTGACTTATAGTGTTTTGTGGTTCTTGAACTCTTCAAGATTCTATTATCCTCCCACTAGCCCTTCAATGATAAACACCTTTATCTTAGAAGGTAGCGTGTTTCGCAACAAACACCTTTTGCTAAGTAGGATTATAGAACATATACTCTAAACTTACTTTAGGATGTCCCACAAATATATACTTTTCAAATCTTATCTCAAGCTTATCCTTTGAAACTTTTTCACATAAGCTGGACAACCCCTTATCTTAACTTACTTAAAATTAGGAATCCTTCATGTCCATAACTTTTATGGAGTTTTGTGGCCGGATTTTGAGGTTGCCTTTTTTTTGTAGATATGCAGCCATTTCTAGGACATTATCCCAGAAGGATACTGAAATGTCGGTAAAATCATTATGGACCGCGCCATGTCCAACAAGGTATGATTTTTCCTTTTAGATACATCAATCAATTATTGCGTATCAGGAGGCGTCTATTATGAGAAAACCATTTGAGATGATCTAGAAATTTATTGCATAAGTATTTATTTCTTGATCCGATCAAAGAATCTTAATACTTTTCAAATTAGTTTCACTTTTGAATTCTTTGAACCTTTCAAATAATTCATACTTGTATTTCATCAAATACAAACATTCAACTCTTTGAATGAACATCTCCTTTTTCTTATACTAATTTGTTCAATATACAAAATTATTTTCACGTAAGTCAATTATACAAAATCCATTAAGTAATATTCCAGTTCTATACAAAATATTATTATTATAAATAGAACAACAATTGTTCTTAAATATAATACCAAAGATTTCATTATCCAACAACAAAATGCAAATAATGTTTCTAACAAGAACTGAAATACAATAACAACTTATTGACATAATTAATAGATTTGCTCGTATGCATTGCTAAACTATAAGTTTATATGGCTAATGTAGCAACCTTTGCTTCATTTTCCATACATAGGATTACTTATCTTTGTTTAGCTTTCTACTTCTGCTTGGTCCCTTTATAAATCTATATTTATGATAACCAAAGTCGGTATTCAATACCCAAGTAGAACCTTGACTTAAAGAAAGAATTAAATCATGAACAAAATTGTATTTGTAACCGAAACTTCACTAAGTTTCTTTTGGTTAGCCTCTGCAAGATGCTTCTTGCAGTTTCTTTCCAGTGTCCTGGCTTATTGCAGTGGAAGCAAACTCCTTTGCTATCTGTATCACTTTTGTTCTTATTATCCTTTATTTTTGCCTTTTCTATTTACCTTCTTTGAATCGTTCTTCTTTTCAGAAGATCATTTGGCCCCTACCAGTAAGACATGGTCTTTCTTGGTTGGAAAGTGACTCTCAACATTTTTCAACATGTTAAGCAAATCAGCAAAGTTGATATCTAGCTTGTTCATATGAAAAATTCACAACAATTGTGAAAGGAGTCCGGGAGTGAGTGCAAGATCAAATCTTGGCTTAACTCTTCATCCATGATAAAACCCGTTGTCCTAATTGATCAATCAAATTGATTATGTTAAGGACTTGTGTCTGTACTGTAGTGTCATCGGTTATTCTAGATCGGAAGAGCTCCTTAGATATCTGATATCAATTAGTCCTACTTTCCTCACCATCAACTACTTGACGTGCAGGAGTATAATAGGAGCATCCATAGTTTCATGCTGATGCTGAAGCTCATTACTCATGGATGCGAGCATGATGCATTGAGTCAACTGTGCATCATCTTGTCACTTTCTAAAAATAGCAATCTCTTTCTCAGAGGCATTGTCTACAATCATTGCAGGGATAGGCGTATTAAGGACATAAGATAGCTTTTCAGCTATGAGAACTATTCTCAATTTCCTTAACCAATCCGTTTAATTCGGTCCGGTTAATTTAGCATCTAATATGCTACGCAGTGATAGTAATTTAGACATTGTAAAATTCTGTAAATGAATTTGTAATTAACAACATTTTAGCATACATTCTTTTATTAATTACCAAAATAATTTAGGTCTTATTTTAAATTGGTATCTCCCACTATTTTCTTCAAACTATATTACCCTCAATATATATAGTTCGGCAAAATCTAATTAAAGATTTGCTAGTGAGAATAAGGATCTCATTTCAAATGTATATAGCCTTGTGGTGGCACAATAAACTATATATAAATAATTAGGTAGACAACTCTTGTCAATTACATCAACTATGCAACTCCTTGTATTTTGCCTCTTAGATTATTTTGATCAAGTGGTGGCACATCCGAATCAAAATTATCTAAGTTAAGTCCAACCTAGCACTCCATATATTCAAAAATAAAAAATATTGTCCTTGTGGTGACACAACAAAACAACATTGTTCAATTTTCTTTATAAACATCAAATGTGATAAAATTAACATCTCAAGGAATTAAGATAAGCCTTGTGGTGACACAACAAACTTATAATAATTAATTGATACTCTATTATTTTTATCATGATATAAGGCGACGTTCGATATTCCAAATATCTTTGAAGGCTTAGGACTTGATCTCCAATTTATAAGGCGGCGTTCCTTGCTCCTTGATCTCCAATTTTTTAAAATTAATTCTAACTATTCCTATTACAAAACTATTTAAAATAAATAGAAACCTTGATCAGCAGTCAAGGAGAAGTACATAGGAGGGAGATAAAATTTACATTAAGAAAAATTAGAGAAGACGAGGTACGCAGACCCTATTTAATAAAATCCATACATTCATGCATCCAACTAAAATAAAATCCAATCACATTGGTCAATAGTCCATAATTAATCCCATTTATTATCATACACATCACCATATGCATTAATAAATAACATTTATCTCATGAATAATAAACATTCAATATATATATATTGATATCATTTAATGAACAAATTTAGTTAGCATAAAATCTAATTTTGAATAAAAATAAACTCCTTTATTTTAATCCAAATTTAAATCAAAATAAACCTCTTTTTATTTTAATTTATCCTATTTTGAATAAAATAAACTATTTTATTTTAATCAAAATCTTTAATCAAAATAAACTCATTTATTTTAATTAATTATGAAATCCAATTCCAAGTAAAAAAAACTTTTTATTAAAGGAAACACGGATTATCTTTCCTATTCACAAATAAACTCATTTATTTTGAATAATATGAAATCTTATTTCATATATAAATAAACTCCTTTATTTAAGGAAATACGGATTCTCTTTCTTATTCAAAATAAACTCCTTTATTTTGAATAACATGAAATCTTATTTCATATTTAAATAAACTCCTTTATTTAAGGAAACATAGAATTCAATTTTAACTCCAATTAGTTATTATGGAATCCAATTCCAACTCTAATTTGTTAGAGTAAAATCTAATTTTAAAATTAAAATAAACCTTTTATTTTAAGATTAAAATAAACCTTTATTTTAAAATTAAAATAAATTTTATTTTAATTATAAAATTATTAAGAATATATATATATATATATATATATATATATATATATATATATATAACTACTATTAGGAACCTGAAACTAGAATCCTGTAACAAGAATCATTCTCCTGTAAAGTAGTAGTAATGTAGTGTCCTTGAACATATAATCTTCACATCCCCGTTAACTAGTAGTAGTAACAGTGTCCTTGAACATATATAATATATTATATATATTAATCTGCATCATGTAACATAATCTACATTGTCGTGACCATATATAATATATATTATAATATATTAACCGAAGCCGTGAAACTCTGTAACTAATGAATAACCACGGACTAGCTCAGCGAAATCAGAGAAAGCAATTTTTTAAAAAAAAAAATTTATACAATAAAATTATACTCAATTAAATTATTCTAAACACATATTAATATACATATCAAATTAAAACAATTAATAATTTTTATAAAGGTTTGACTTTGATACCACTGTTAGGTTTGTAATATTCTTGGACGCAATCAAATTACACAAAATAAGCGGACACGTGAAAAATCAGAGTTTTAAAATTTTACAAACTATATACCCGGATCACCCTTTATGCACAATTATTAATTAAACAAAAATATGAAGAACAAGAAACATATCCTTTAAGATTCGAGCTTCCTCAGGTACAAGTTCACCTCCAATTCTTTCGCGTTCAACTTGAATCCACCGGGTTTGGTTCCTTCCTTTGATAAACGTTAGCCACCCAAGTGTTTGGCCTCTAGAGGTGATCCACCGAGGAAGAAGAAAGATTCAAGAAGATGGGTATTTAGCAAAATTCTAATTTTTTATCTCTCATAGAAAGGGGTGTACTCTCCCAACTATTGGAATTACGTTTGTTGTGAAAAAGTCAGCAACAACTCTCCACCCATAATAAGACTCCTCTTACTTATAGATGTAGGCAACCCTCCTTAACGATTAAGGAATTGGGCTTTATTTTAATTAATTAAACTCCTTTAATTAATTAGGCTCCTAATCTTATTAGGAATACTTAATTAAACTTTTAATTAATTAGCCTCCTAATCTTATTAGGAATAAATGAGAGTACAAATATTAAATTAATTTCTAACTCTTTAGAAATTAAAATAATAATAATTTTAATAATATTAATAATACTCCTCTTATTAATTTATATATTTAATATTTCAAAATATTAAATAATAAATATTAAGCTATTTAATTTATTCTATCACCATAGATTAAATTAAATATACTTAACATATTATTACGATTATGCCATTAACTTCTTAAATAATTATTCTTTCCTTTATGGTGTGACCCTTTATGTTCTCCATATTAAACCGGTTGTGAATAAATCAATTAAAAAAATTTTAATCTTATTTAAATAAATAAATTAAACTATTAATTTATTTAAATAAATAATATTTATTCTACAATAGGGATAAGCTTCCCTAGCGATCAACGACTTTCCAGATAGTATAGATTTCAACATTAATCATAAAAGAACCATTGAGTAAATAGTTACCGTACAATTCAATCCTTCTACCATACAATGTCTCAATTAAATATAAGACATGGAATTACTGTCAAGTTTTATTTTATTTAATTATATGTATTTTGACCCTTAAATGCACAACTCCAAATAATGCAAATTAAAAACTTCTTTCTAATTTCATTCTGCCTTGGCCAAGGACTACTGGATTGTCATTTATCGAATCACATAGGACATTTCTCTTCTTTTACTAGAAGTGGTAGATTCTTTATTGATCATACATTAACTCCATGTACAACTTACTATACCCAAGCATACCCTTTGGTATACCCTAAGGGTCTTAAGGAATAAGTCAAAGTATAACTCATCATACACAAGATACTATGATGATCTCAAGTCCAAGGATCACTTGTACTACTATCACTACAGGAATTCCTATTGAAAGGAAAGTAAAACTCCATTAGGTATTCCTTAGTGAGCCACGTTCAGTGAACTTATTCTCTAATAAGCACCTACATACTTGCTTTAGTGTCTCCACACAAATGATCATGAGATCAATCATCCTCATCCAATGAGCAAGCAACGTATGTACCAATCTATCCGGATTCACTAATTCCCAATTTAGTAATCCAACGATTGGGAACTATTTTAGTTTTAAGCTTTCTAAGAATTTAGATCTCATTAGAATGATCATCATCATTATTCTAAAAGCATTGCTTAAAACCATGGGTTTATCACATATTATAAAACAGCATCATGTAGATAATTAAAAGCCTTTAATAAATTAATACTTTTATTAATAAATAAATAAGATCGTTACAAAGTATATGATTTATCGTCAAACATGATTGGCTTGTGTGCATTCTACTTTCAGTGCTGTCGTACGATTATTCCCCGACAGCAAGAATATTCCACGACCAAACGAATATTTCCCGATAAGAATGAATATTTTATAATCACTTGCTTATTTTGCAAAATTTTCACATTTCACCCATAACCAAAGCATTATATCAAATTAATTCCTTATTATTTCAAGATAATGAATAGAGGAAATTCAATTTTATTTATAAAAAGTTGGGGTCTTACAAGTTCCATCTCAGAGACAACCCCGAGATACTCAGTTCTAGTCCCGAAAACAACACCAGGAATTTCAACATGAACCTCGGAGATGACCCCGAGGAGTGCAGTTGCAGTTCCGGAGATAACCCCGGAAAAGCTCATTTCAACCTTTGCTGTCAGCTTCAAACTCGGAGATAATCCCGAGGCACTCAGTCCCAAACCCGGAGACAACCCTGGGAGGTCAGGCACACCTTAGAGATAACCCTGAGGACATTCAGCACTTGCAGCAGCCCAATCTCAGAGATAACCCTCAGCAACAATTGCTATATTTGCCCAAACTGGAGATAACCCCGGTGAGGGCAAAATCATCATTTTACCATCTCGATCCCACATGCGCGCCTTCTAAACATATTTCAACATACATTCTATAGAGCAGTGTCCTACAAGAACCAATAGCTCCAATCCCAAGTGACTATTACACATAACAGCACACTAGATAAAATTTGAAGACTTAAAGACCAAGGGCATGGTCCCATCTTCCTGACTTCGCACAACCTCTAATCACATGTCATTTGTGTAGCTCTCGAAAACAACACTCCGAAAAAGGTCTTATACACCTCAATCGAATGCCCGGATTGAAGTTCTGAAAGTTTGAACGGATAACACGTTGCATATGTATACGTACTTCGAGACGGTGGGACCCACAGAGCCCAAGGAACCCCGGGCAGCCGTAGGTGCATCTTCGGCTGCGGCAGGTAGACTTACCGCTCCCCCCTCAATAAATAAAGAGCTTGGGGTGGCCATTTTGCATAGAAAAACGGCGAGGAAGCTCTGTCTAATTTGCTCTGTACACACTATAAACTGAGTGCTTTCTCATGTTAAACACTTGTGAGCTTATATATTGCTATATTTTACTGGTGGGAACCGAGTATTCATCCATTTAAATTTATTGAAGTCTTCTTTGGCAGTCCACTGTAAGCCTTCTTACATTTCTTAAAGCCTTTCTCCACTACTGTGCACACACCGTTCTGCACGTTGAGAGTTGTGTTGCGTGTGTATGCCCGGACTTCGGTCTGTGGCTTTTTATTTCTTTTTGTATATATATTTATATATATATGGACTAACATTATCGAGTTATGCCTCGATTGATCCTGGACTCACGTCCAGAGCGTTTATTGCTTTTATATATATATATATATATATATATATATATATATATATATACACTTATATATAAAGCATTATCGAACTCATTCGATGAGCCTGGATTTTATATCCGGAGTGTTTACTAATTATATATATATAATATATATATATATAAGTATTTATATATATTTAAGTATATATATATATATATTTACATTTCTGTCAGCCCTAGAGTTTACTTCATGGCCTTTTACTGCTTTTTTTATATTTAGTCCCTCCTGGAGTTTACTTCATGGCGGTTGATCGTTTTTACTGCTTTATTTACATTTAGTCCCGCTTGGAGTTTACTTCGTGGTTCTTGATAGTTTTTACTGCTTTATTTACTTTTTCAATCCCCCATAGAGTTGCTTCGTGGTGGTCGATTGTATATATATATATATATATATATATATATATATATATATATATATTTACCGCTTTTATATATTTACATTTCTAGTCCCCCATGAAGTTCGCTTCGTGGTGGTTGATCGTCTGTATATATATATTTACAGCTTTTATATATATAACTGTTTACAGCTTTCATATAAACTTCTACATCATGTGAGCCTAGGAATCATGTGATCACAGATTCAGTCTCCTGAATCTAGATTCGGTTCCCGTGATGGGCATTTTCGGCTGTAATGAGCATGTACATTATTCACGGTGTTTGAATTTCCTTAGATGGCTCTCATGCCCACAAGGAGTTCGGCACTGCTATATACCTTATTTTCTCGAAGATGCTTCGCATCTCGAAAATAAAAGCAATCAAGTTGAACACTTAATAAAATGGAAGTATCAAAGGCCTCAATTACTATTGAGCATAAGGGTTTAAAAAACCTCTTTTACAAAACATCACTGCTATATCTTGTTAAAACTGAACTTTTATATAAAATTCAAACCCTTTGTATATAGGTGTGAATGAGGCATAACACTACTTCCAGATAATTGCACATTGACCCACACACACACACACATTCATATAACAATTTTATTAAAAAGTGGCGGTCACCGTGGTAACAAGAATGTCGGGGGGTGCCTAACACCTTCCTTCCGCATAATCAAGCCCCCGGACCCTAACGAATCTCGGTTTCACAGACCAGTTTAGTAGTGTTACATCTCTTTGTCAATGTGCAAACCTTTTCTCGATTGAGTTGGTGCAACCATTTAAAAATACCAACTGGCGACTCTTACAGTCTAATCGTCGACATATACATGTTGGACCTTTTTCACAACTTATTTTTTCAAACAAATCTCACCTAACATGAGAACTCTAAAAGACAAGAACAGAAAAGGAACAAAAAAAATCCCGACGTCGACAGGTGGCGACTCTGCTAGGGATTCCAGTAAGAGAGCTTAAGCCGCTATTACAAGCTTTTCAAAACTATTATATGCTTGTGTGTGGATGTTGCATTCCAGTAAGATGTTGCTTTATAATATAGTGCTTCACACATATCATCACGGTGAGACACGTTGTATGTGAATGTATGTTATGTGGTAACTCCACCAGAAGGCTATCCTGTCGGTGTTTGATTACTGGACTCGTAGGGAGACTAATTCCAATGAGGCTCAGGAAAGGCACCACCCAGATTCACTCTAGTTGAAAGACCGGATTAACTTCCCATCAAGTAAATTGTGATGATCTAGGAACCTTCATGCCAAAAAGCCGCGAGAGTAACCTAAGATAGGTCAGCCTCTGATAAACCAAACGCGGAGGGAAGTCTCTTCATACTTTCCCATTTCAATTACTTGTAAATTTAATTACTTGTAATTACATTCCATGTCAATCTCATTGTAATGGAAAGTATAAAGGAAAATGTGTACATACGTTCCTTTTTTTTACCATGCTATCTTACAAACAGCTAACATCCATTTTTGCAGGATAATTCTCCTAAAACGGACACATCACATAGCATGTAAACATTTTTACATTCACTAAGACTAAACTACATAACGTTCAAAGTCCAAAAAGGCAACAAGCCTACAGCCAAGCATAGCTTCATCTGGAAGAAACCATTCAAAAAGGTAACAAATTCCCATACATACAGAATCCTCTGCATAGGGAGGAACTCAAGGTTCGGGCAAAGAAGCTCACATACCTGAGTTTCAGCTGGATAAAACTAATAAAATTCCCGAAATCACCCTTCTCAAAGAAGATCCAGACACCGGTGAGATCAGGAAGAAAGTCCTTCAAATGGAAGAAACCATTCGGTCTATCAAAAGGATTGGAGCACACGGGAGTGTTTCATATTCTGACCTTTGTATATTCCCTGATGTTCATTATCCAGAAAAGTTCAAGACTCCTGACTTTGAAAAGTATGATGGGTTAGGATATCCTTACACACATTTGAAGATATTTATTGGAGAACTCAGATCTTATGCAGAAGATGAAAATCTCAAAATGCAGCTGTTTCAAAAGAGTCTAACTGGAGAAGCCAGATCATGGTACACCAGATTAGACAATTCTAAGATCCATAGCTTGAAGGAGCTAGCTCATGCCTTCCTCAGTCAATACAGTTTTAAGTCTCAGATGCCTCCAGAAAATGAAACATTGAAAGATAAAATTGCAATAAGAGCAAGTGCCAAAGCCTGTCGGGATTTTGCCAACAAGAGGGAATTTACATATCTAGGCCAACCAATGGAGTAGATAATTCAGATGTTGGTCAATGAAGGAAGAATTATATCTTTGCTACCTCCAATCAATACCCATTCAAGATTGTTCAATTCTAATGGAGTATGCCAGTATAACTCCCATTCTCGCGGTCACAACACAGAAGAATGTTGGGCACTCCACCATCTTATTCAGAATTTAATTGACAGCGGTGTCCTGCAGATAGCAGATGATGATAGTTTGTTACTTTAGAGTGGGAACACATTTCCTACAAAGCGGAAAGAAGTCATAGTAGTTATATCCACTGAGGATGATGAAGCTTCCAGACCACTCGCAATACAGGAAATTCAACTCAAAGGTGTTGACAATCCTTTGAAAGTGGCTGTACCAAAGCCAATCATCTTACCGTACAGACTTCAATATCCTATTTTCAGCCTACAAAAAGTGCCATGGAATTATGGAGAGGCTGAAGGATCCACATCCCACATAACTGCTGCACTGTTTAAGGAGAATCCACTGTATCTTCCCCAACGGGTGATGAAGCCTACCATCAAATCAAAGGGGAAAGTTCCCATTGAGAGGATTGAAGAGTTCCTCCATACTATGGACCATAATGAAGCCAAGTAGTAGTTATAAGCTTGATAGAAGCTCCATAAAAAATTTCCATACTGGACTTGGTTTTCTCTTCTGAAGATCACAGGAAGGTATTGTTAAAGGTTTTGGAAGAAGCCCAATTGCTGAAATCAGTGGACGTGGAAAAATTTCAACATCTGGTTGATCACATTTTTAACAACAATGTGATATCTTTCACTGATGACGACATACCTCCCGAAGGAACTGGTTATTGCAAATTGTTGCACATAGTGGTTCTATCCTCCGAATACATGGTGGGAGGAGTTTTGATAGACGGAGGATCATCTTTGAATATCTGCCCTTATGCCACCTTGGAGAAGATGAATATCAATCTCAAAAGGATCAAAAACAGCCATACGGTTATCAAAGCTTTTGATGCATCCCGACGAAATGTTGTTGGGGAGATTGAACTACCTGTGGAGATTGGTCCACATATAATCAGCGTATCCTTTCATGTGCTCAAAATAGCTATATGATACAATCTGATTTTGGGGAGACCGTGGATTCATATGGCCGGAGCCGTCCCTTCCACCCTTCACCAGCAATTCAAATACATTATCAACAATAGCCTAATCACTATCAATGCTGATCTAGAATGTCTTGAACAAAGTGACATATCACTCATCAGCTTTAATTCAGAAGTTGAACCGGTCAGTTTTCATGCCTTATAGGTGAGCAACACTCACTACCATCCCATTGGGGTGCCACCTCTTACACCCAAGATTTCTGCCGAGGTAATGTTGGCAACTCAAGAGATAATATCATTGGGTTATCAACCTAAACAAGGGTTGGGTAAAGATCATCAGGGCATTAAACGCCCAATTTAAGTTCCCAGTCAAACAGGGACAGCTGGATTAGGCTATTCTACTAGCTCCAGTCATAGGAATCCTCACAAACATAAACAGATTCCTTCATTTTCAGCCATACAACGATTATCTCAACCTACAGATCCTGAGCCTGTACGGTCTCCGGTAAAGGTGCTGGCCCATGTACTGGCTATGTTATTTCCTAAGCCGATATCGGTCAAAGGAAAAGAGGTTGGGATTCCAGATCCTGAAGTGGAAGAAAAGGAATAGAGACGTAAACAAGACATCGCCAGGCAGTTGTCAAACATACGTATCATTATCCGCATGAATATCGACATCCCAGATGATGACTGTCCAGATATCATGGTCATCATTCAAGAGAAGGAGGACGATGAAATCCTTTTCATCACTGCCATCCAGTAGGATTTCACCCTTGACAATTGGAGCAACACTCCTTGCATTTGTCGACAAGGGTAAAAAGGGAAGAAACTCCCTCTGCCCTGTAGATATATAGCCATAACTGCTTACTTTTCTGCACATTATTAGTAGTTTTTTTGTCAGTACATACTAACACTTTGTATGATTGAACCGTTTCATATATTCAGTGAAAGCATATTTTGTTTCAGGACACCGAATTTAGATGTGCCTATACTTGCTAATGAGGTGCCTTTTCTCCACAAGGATTGTAACTTTGATGTAAAGTTGGACTCAGACTTGATGGAAATACAAGAGGACTATGAGATACCTCAGGAGATCAAAGAATGGGTCGAGGAAAAACCCAAACCAAATCTTGATCAAACCACCTCATTCAATCTCGAAACCTTAAAAAACCCTAAGCTAATCCAGATTGGTACGGACCTCACTCCAAACCAAAGGAATGACATGGTTACACTATTAACCCAATTCCAGGATGTGTTTGCATGGTCTCATGAAGACATGGTTGGTTTATCCATTGACATCGTCATCCATCGCCTTCCCATTAAAGAGGGATTCAAGCCAGTCAGGCAGAAGCTCTGGTGATTAAAACCTGAGTGGAGTTTAAAGGTTAAAGAAGAAATTATGAAATAATTTCAAGCAGACATCATTATGGTGTCAACATACCCTGAATGGATATCCAACATATTCCCCATGCCTAAACCGGGAGGAAAGGTGCGAGTTTGCATGGATTATCAGGATCTGAATAAAGTTTGCCTTAAGGATAGCTTTCTCATTCCATTTATCCACATTCTCATTGACAATACTGCTCAATACGACACGTACTATGACGGCCCCACAATAGGTATACATCACCCATCTTGAGTCGCCAAATACATTGTACAAAATTTAAATACAACTTAATTATACAACAATCATGTAAAACACGACAAAACATAATCTAAGAGTTTTAATAATAATATTGTCATCTAAACAATATCCACAATCAATGGAGTCCTCATTACATTTATTGTCACACTATTTAAAAGAATAGTGAGGACTACTGATGTTATCATTTGGACCGTCACTCCGTTCCCCGACTAGTCCCGGCTACGTTCTCATTTCCTGAAGAGAACAGTGAAAGAAAGGGTGAGCTCAACTAGCCTAGTAAGAAATATTATGACTAAGATAATGCAGAATAAAATATCATTAGTCTTCAAAAATATTAAACTAATAAAATACAATAGACATCAAGTTTAACTGCAGCGGAATAAGTAATCCATTAAAAAAGTCAAGTAGAGCATGATATCTACTATCTTCTATGATTTAAAATGTTTTCATCAATTTTTATCGCTGAGACTCAGCTTAATAAATAAACCACATCATCGAGTCATCCCTGCACTACGGCCTAAGGATATTCATTAAATCATCAATGGTCATGACTATACCGAATAATCTCTGGTCATAATCATACCAAAAATTATCCATCAATGCATTATAGGCTACTGAGGACTTTTACCACATCATTTATAACATTATAGGTCATGATTATACCGAATAATCCCTGGTCATAATCATACCAAGTCCATTTATGCATGTAAGCCAAAGATGACTTTCATCATAATATAAGCATGATGATGATGATGACAATGACATAATACTTTAATAAAACAAGTTCAAGAATAAATTTTAAAGATTTATAAGTTAATTTATCTTGAAATCAATTATGTCCAAATTGTTAACATGATACTACTTTGTGGTGTAAAATTCAAGAAGGCTCAGAATAATGTTTTCATGAAAAGATACCAGATCCAGGATATTCTACTAATTTCATGGAGTATAGAAGCCAAAACTTTAACCAAATGAGTATCATAGAATATATGAAACTGCAAATGGATTTTCACCCGTTATGCGGTAATCCACGTAGATAGATCATTTTCATAATTTAATAAGGAATGAATACGAATGATCATTCACCATGCATGTGATAATCCACATAGACAAGTCATTATAACAGAATAATAAAGTATGGAACCAGGTCATGCGTAATCCGCACATACAGGATATTCCAACAGAATAATAAAGAATGGAATAACAGAAGAATTCACCATACATGTGATAGACCGCACCGACAAGTTTTTCTAACAGAATAATAAAGAATGGAACCAGGTCTAACGTAATCCGCACAGACAGGATATTCCAATAGAATAATAAAGAATGGAATAACAAAGAATTCACCATGCATGCGATAGACCGCTGCATGCAGACGAGTTATTCCAACGTAATAATAAAGAATGGAACTGAAGGTCTCAGCGTAATTGCGTACATGCATGTGATATTCCAATGAATAATAAAGAATGGAATAACAGAAGCTCTCTTCATGAATACGAAAGAAATAATACCCCTTACCTTAGAAATAAACTGGATACTGGAGTAGAGAGGTATCAGACTTCTCTTCTTCTTTCTCTCTATAATTTCTCTCTATAATAATTATTCTATAGCTTTAGTGAATTGGTGAGAAATGAAGGAAGAATGAGCTTCTATTTATAGGAAAATATAGTTTCGATAATTGCACATTTTGGGGCTCGAAATATTACTATACAATACCTTCAACTTTTCTTTCATTTTTAATTTAGTCCTGCAAGTAATATTAAACTTGCACCACCTCCCCTAATAGTAAATAATGTGAATCAATAGTTCAATCATGTCAATCAATAGTTATAATTATGTGAATTAATAGCAATTAATTGCTCATTTATCCTAATTAATTACACATTGAACAAATAGTTATAATCATGTGAATTATAACTTCCGAGACATCAATTAATATCGAAATAAATATCGAAATAAATCGATTTCCACTAACACTAATAATTCCAACACAATGGAACTATCAATTTCATCTTTAATCAACACGAACTTATTCATCATTAATATTATAACTCACAATATTTAACAACCGAGTGTCGTTCCAGGAAAGAGGGGCTTTCCGATAAGGATTTCTCTTTATTGGTAGCGCAATTAGATGACCAAACCTCTCCTTGATGAACTTCTAGACATTGTAAATATTGCAATTTAATAATATGAATAACTTTTTCGTCTCAATTATTGATTTAATAATATATCATATAATGCAGATGATATTGTGACAATAATCGAATCAATAATATGAGAGATATGATACAACAATTACTATAGCAATAATTTAGTATAACTGAGTTACTTCTCACGTAAGCATCAATAATCAATACCGTGTGCTATTATGCAACCACGCGTATTACTGTACCTTTACTACCGGGTAGTTCAACAGTTTAACGGTAAAACTTCCGCCGTTATTTTTATAAAAAGATAATTATGTCGTTTTCTAACTACGACAATACTTCCGTTATGGGGTCCACTAATGATTGTGCCGTCATACGAATATTCCCTGTTAAAACGAATATTCCCCGACCAATCGAATATTATATAACCACTTGATTACTTTGCAAAATTTATAAATATTACCCACAACTATAACATTATATCAAATCCACACCATAATATTCAAAAATATATTTCGAGAAAATTATTCTTTATTCATAAAAGTTGGGGTCTTACAACCACCCCTTCTTATGAAATTTCATCCTCGAAATTGGGGTACGTACCTGGTATATCGAAGAGGTGAGGATATCTTGACTTTATCTAAGATTCTAACTCCCAGGTTATTTCCTCCACATCGTGGTTTCTCCACAAAACTTTGACTTGAGGTATACCTTTAGAGCGTAGAATATGATTCTTCTTATCCAAGATTTTAACAGGTAACTCTTCATACGTTAAATCTTCCTCTATCTCGTTTGGTTCAAATTCAATAATGTGGTTCGGGTCTTTCACATATTTACGTAACATAGATATGTAAAAAATGTTATGAACACGAGACATACTTGGCGGTAAGGCGAGTCTATAGGCCACAGTTCCTACTCGATCGAGGATTAAAAATGGGCCAATGAATCGAGGATTGAGCTTTCCTCTCTTTCCAAATCTTGTAACTCCTTTCCATGGAGCAACACGTAACAACACATGATCTCCAATATTGAATTCCACGTCTTTTCGATGAAGATCAACATAACTCTTTTGTCGATCTTGTGAGGTTTTTATACATTGTCGGATTGTTTGAATCTTTTCCGTATTCATACGTACCAAATTCGGTCCCAACAACGTTGCTTCACCCACCTCATCCCAGCATACTGGAGAACGACACTTTCTTCCATACAACGCCTCAAATGGAGCCATACCAATACTTGTTTGATAACTATTATTGTAGGAAAACTCCACCAATGGTAAGAACTTGTCCCAACTTCCCTTGAAGTTAAGGACACAGAGTCTTAATAAATTTTCAAGAGTTTGAATAGTCCTTTTTGACTGCCCATCCGTTTGAGTATGATATGCCGAACTAAATCGTAAATCCCTGCCCATAGCTTTTTGCAAACTAACCCAAAATCTTGAAGTGAATCTTGGGTCTCGATCAGAAACTATGGATACTGGCATACCATGCAATCTTACGATCTCATTTATGTACATATTAGCAAGACGTTCAAGTGAAAAAGTTTCTCGTATCGGTAAGAAATGAGCAGACTTGGTCAATCTATCAATAATAACCCAAATCGCATCTATGCCTTGAGAAACCTTGGGAAGACCAGTAACGAAATCCATGGTAATGTGCTCCCACTTCCATTTTGGAATTTCAAGTGGTTGCAATGGACCTTTTGGCACTTGATGCTCCGCCTTGACTCTTTGACAAGTTAAACACCTTAAGATAAACCCCGCTATCTCTCTCTTCATATTGCTCCACCAAAATGTATGTCAAAGATTACGATACATTTTGGTACTCCCAGGATGGATTGAAAATGGTGTGTTATGCGCCTCCATCATGATTTTATACTTCAAGTAAGAATCATTAGGAACAAAAAGTCTGGAGTTGACTCGAAGTATTCCTTCTTCATCGATTCTTGCTTCCGGAATAGCACCTTCTTGCACTTTCTTCTTCATACGCATCAGCTCCAGGTCTATAGTTTGAGCAGCTTTAACATTATCGATTAAAGTTGGTTCCACTCGTATATTCGCCATCATCACATGGGTCCCTGGAGTCTTTAACTCTATTTCCATCCTTTCCAAGTCATACAAAATGGGTCTTTGCATTGACAATATTGCACTCGTACCCGCATATGATCTTCTACTCAATGTGTCAGCTATTACGTTCGCTTTTCCAGGATGGTATTAGATGGTATGATCATAATCTTTCAACAACTTAAGCCATCGTCGTTGCCGCATGTTGAGTTCCTTTTGAGTGAAGAAATATTTGAGGCTTTTATGATCCGTATAGATCTCCACCTTCTCTTCATACAGGCAATGCCTCCAAATCTTAAGCGCAAAAATGACTGCTGCCAACTCTAGATCATGATTAAGATAATTCCTCTCATATTCTTTGAGTTATCGAGAGGCATAGGCTATGACTTTCCCATGTTGCATGAGAACACATCCTAACCCTTTGCCTGAAGCATCATTATAGATGATAAATCCCTCCGAGTCAGATGGTATTGTCAAAACAGGTGCTGAAATGAGTCTCCTCTTAAGTTCTTGAAAACTCCTTTCACATTCCTCGCTCCAACCAAATTTATATCTTTTTGAGTCAGCTGAGTTAATGGAGTAGCGATTCGAGAAAACCCTTCTACGAATCTCCGATAATAACCAACTAAGCTGAGAAAGCTGCGTACTTTGGTCACTGACTTAGGTTGCTCCCAGCTTTGAATTGCTTCAATCTTTGTCGGGTCAACAGATATTCTATGATTTGATATCACGTGCCCAAGGAATGAACTTCCTCAATCCAGAACTCGCATTTCTTCAACTTGGCATAAAGCTTGTTTTCACGAAGCTTTTGGAGTATCAGCCTCAAGTGTTACTCATGGTCTTCGCGGGTTTTGGAGTATATGAGGATGTCATCAATAAAGACGACCACAAAGTGATCTAAATATTCCTTGAATACTCGGTTCATCATATCCATGAAGGCAGCAGGAGCATTAGTCTATCCAAAAGAAATGACTAGGAATTCATAATGCCCGCATCTGAGAGTTTAAAGCGATCTTTGGAATGTCATCGGTTTTAATCTTCAATCGATGATATCCGTAATAAAGATCAATCTTTGAAAGAATTTGGCTCCTTGTAATCGATCAAAACAGTCATTAATGCGAGGCAACGGGTACCTATTTTTGATGGTGACATGATTCAACTCCTGATAATTAATACAAAGTTGCATACTTCCATCTTTCTTCTTTACTGAATAGAACAGAGCACCCCAAGGAGGCGTACTGGGGACGAATGAAACCGATGTCTAACAATTCACGTAGTTGGGTTTTAACTCACGAAGTTCAATAGAGCCATTCTATATGGGGCTTTGGAAAAGGGTTTTGTACCGGATTCAAGGTCGATACAAAATTCAATTTTACGCTCTGGGGGTAGGCCAGGAAGTTCGTCAGAGAATACGTCAGGAAATTTATTAACAATAGAAATATCATTTAAATTTGACGTATCTTTATTTAAATCCGTGACATGGGCTAAGAAAGCTTGACATCCGTTTTTCAATAAACGAATAATTTATGACTTGATATGACAGTGATTAATTTTAGTGGTTTGGTTGCTTGAATTCGCATAATAGGTTGGTTAGGAATATGAAAGCTAACAACCTTATGAAAATAATCGATTTTAGCATGATGAGTAGTTAACCAATCAACCCCTAAAATCACATCAAATGCAAGTATTTTCAAAGAAATAAGATTGACAAGTAACGCGCGGTTACCGATTTTAATCAAACAAAACTTATAAACCGTGGATGTAATGAAGGTTTCTCCCAACGGAGTTTCAACAGATAAGTCAAAGTCTAATTTCTCCGGAGTCAAATTTAAACGTTGAGCGCAAGTAGGAGAAATAAAGGA
Source organism: Panax quinquefolius (assembly GCA_020205615.1). Taxonomy (NCBI): domain Eukaryota; kingdom Viridiplantae; phylum Streptophyta; class Magnoliopsida; order Apiales; family Araliaceae; genus Panax; species Panax quinquefolius. Next base: position 46,159,264 of record CM035152.1, on the reverse strand, counting down.
ATGGGTAGAACCAGTATCAAATAAAGTATAAACTTCGCTACAGTTTATGATTAGCTTACCCGTGATCACCTTGTTCGGATTCTTCGCTTTTTGGGAGGTTACGACAAACGCTCTCCCTTGAACTACCAGTTTTTTCTTGTCTAGGACACCCTTTGATGCTAACATCCCAGCTGGACTTGACTTTGGTGCACGACAAAATCAGGCTAAGTGACTTTCTTTTCCACAATTATAACACGCTTTGGACTGCATCGTGCAGTTTGGACTTATGTGTCCTTCCCCTCCACATTTGTAACATACGACCGGTGGTCGTTCTCCTTCCTTAACAATAGGTGCTGGTGCTGACGTCTTTCCATCCTTGTTGAATCTCCTCTTCTTGAAATGTCCACTCTTATTGTCATGGCCATGATTACCACTGAAGTGATTATCATTTCTGGCATGTTGATTCCCTCCATGTTTGTTGTCACCGCTTCGATGACTGCTACCACTGGTATTATCGACTTGTCGGTTGCTCTCTCTTAGTTGGGTTGACTCATTATCGCGCTCCAATAACTGAGCCCTATTCACAACATCTGAATACAAACACAGTTTGTGAGAAATTAGGTATTGACGTATCCCGGGTTTCAAACCTCTTAGAAACATCCGCGTCATTCTCTCCTCATTATCAACCAAGTGGGATGTAAACCAAGACAACTCGACAAACTTAGCTTCGTACTGCGCCACGGTCATATTGTTTTGCTCAAGCTTGATGAACTCTACCTCTTTCATGTGACGAATACTTTCAGGAAAGTACTTGTCGTTGAATAGTTCTTGGAACTTCTCCTAAGATATCTTCAGTGCGGCAGGTTGAGTACGCTTTACAGATTCCCACCAGTAATCTGCCTCTGCTCACAACATGAAGGTGGCAAAGGGAACCTTTTACTCCTCGGAGCATCCCAAGACATCAAATATCTTGTTGATCCGCTTTATCCACGTCTCCGCCTTAAGTGGTTTTGGCTCTCCAAAAAACTCTGGTGGTCCCAGCTCCTTGAACTTCTTAGCGGTGACCGTCCGAGAGTTGTCAGTGTTTCCACCTACATTTTGGACAGTAGCCGCTTTCGCCTGATGTTGCATGAATTGCATAAAGCCTCTGAACATCCCATCGTTCACCGTTTCATCGGTGTTATTGTTTACATGAGGATTATTGTCTTCCTGTTGCACATTATCCTGGGCATTAATCTGTGGTGACTCAATGGTCTCATGTGCTTCATTGTTTATCTAAACAATTTTGGATGCCATTTTCAAATATTGCCACAAAACAAGGGTTAATTAACATATCACATATTATCCCTATACTCTGACCGACCAATTAAATACCAAATAAACTTAGGTAGGTCATACTAGCGAAGGAATTCCCGTCTCTCTCCCTCCTAGTTATTGTCTCACATCTCGGCCAGGATCATATCCCTAAGCTTTGATAATAACCATGACGCCCCCAAAATAGGTATACATCACCCATCTTGAGTCGCCAAATACATGGTACAAAATTCAAATACAACTTAATTATACAACAGTCGTGTAAAATACGACAAAACATAATCTAAGAGTTTTAATAATAATATTGTCATCTAGACAATATCCATACTCAATGGAGTCCTCATTACATTTATTGTCACACTATTTAACAAAATAGTGAGGACTACTAATGCTATCATACGACCATCACTCGGTTCCCCGACTAGTCCGGCCACGATCTCATTTCTGAAGAGAACAAGTGAAAGAAAGGGTGAGCTCAACTAGCCCAGTAAGAAATATTATGACTAAGATAATGCAGAATAAATTATCATTAGTCTTCAAAAATGTTAAACTGATAAAATACAATAGACATCAAGTTTAACTGCAACGGAATAAGCAATCCATTAGAAGAGTCAAGTAGAGTATGATATCTACTATCTTCTATGATTTAAAATGTTTTCATCAATTTTTATCGCTGAGACTTAGCTTAATAAATAAAGCACATCATCGAGTCATCCCTACACTATGGCCCAAGGATATTCATTAAATCATCAATGGTCATGATTATACCGAATAATCCCTAGTCATAATCATACCAAAAACTGTCCATCAATGCACTACAGGCTACTGAGGACTTTTACCACATCATTTATAACATTACAGGTTATGATTATACCGAATAATCCCTGGTCATAATCATACTAAGTCCATTTATGCACGTAAGCCAATGATGACTTTCATCACAATATATGCATGAGGATGATGAGAATGATATAATAATTCAATAAAACAAGTTCAAGTATAAATTTTAAAGATTTATAAGTTAATTTATCTTGAAATCAATTACGTCCAAATTGTCAACATGATACTGCTTTGTGGTGTAAAATTCAAGAATGCTCATAAGAATATTTCTATGAAAAGATACCGGATCCAGGATATTCTACTAATTTCATGGAGTATAGAAGCCAAAACTTTAACCATATGAGTATCATAGAATATATGAAACTGCAAATAGATTTTCACCCACCATGCGGTAATCCACGTAGACAGATCATTTCCACAATTTAATAAGGAATGAATACGAAGGATCATTCACCATGCATGTGATAATCCACATAGACAGGTTATTCCAATAGAATAATAAGGAATGGAACAAGGTCTAGCGTAATCCGCACAGACATGATATTCTAACAGAATAATAAAGAATGAAATAACAAAGAATTCACCATGCATGCGATAGATCTTTATGCATAAAGTTATTCAATGAATAATAAAGAATGGAACCAGGTCTAGCGTAATCCGCACAGACAAAATATTCCAACAAAATAATAAAGAATGGAATAACAGAAGCTCTCTTCATGAATACGAAAGAAATAATACCCCTTACCTTAGAAATAAACTGGATACTGGAGTAGAGAGGTATCAAACTTCTCTTCTTCTTTCTCTCTATAATTTCTCTCTATAATAATTACTCTATAGCTTTAGTGAATTGGTGAGAAATGAAGGAAGAATGAGCTTCTATTTATAGGAAAATATAGTTTCGATAATTGCACGTTTTGGGGGTCGAAATATTATTGTACGATACCTTCAACTTTTCTTTCATTTTTAATTTAGTCCTGCAAGTATTATCAAACTTGCACCACCTCCCCTAATAGTAAATAATGAGAATCAATAGTTCAATCATGTGAATCAATAGTTATAATCATGTGAATTAATAGCAATTAATTGCTCATTTATCTGGTTAATTACCTGACTGGTCAGTATAACTTCCAAACATCAATTAATATCGAAATAAATATCGATTTCCACTAACACTAATAATTCCAACACGATGGAACTATCAATTTCATCTTTAATTAACACGAACTTATTCATCATTAATATTATAACTCACAATATTTAACAACCAGGTCATTCCCAGGAAAGAGGGGGCTTTCCGATAAAGATTTCTCCGTATTGGCGCGCAATTAGATGACCAAACCTCTCCTTGACAAAACTTCTAGACATTGTAAATATTATAATTTAATAATATGAATAACTTTTTCGTCTCAATTATTGATTTAATAATATATCATATAATGCAGATGATACTGTGATAATAATCGAATCAATAATATGAGAGATATGATGCGTGATTCTTATAGTAATAATTGAGTATAAGCGAGTGACTTCACGTAAGCATCAATAATCAATCTTGTGTGCTACTATGCAACCACGCAGACATCTTTGTACTTTTACTACCGGGTAGTTCAACAGTTTAACGATAAAACTTCTGTCATTATTTTTATAAAAAGATAATTATGTCATTTTCTAACTACGACAATACTTCCGTTGTGGGGTCCCCAATGATTGTGTCGTCGTACGAATATTCCCTGTTAAAACGAATATTCCCCGACCAATCGAATATTATATAACCACTTGCTTACTTTGCAAAATTTGTAAATATTACCCACAACTATAACATTATATCAAATCCACACCATAATATTCAAAAATATATTTCGAGAAAATTATTCTTTATTCATAAAAGTTGGAGTCTTACACGTACTCCTTTGCTGATTGTTTTATGAGGTACCATTAAATTATTGTTTCTAAAGAGGATCGTGAGAAAACTACATTCATCACGCCTTGGGGAACCTTTTTCTATATACGGTTGTCATTCGGCCTCATCAATGCCGGAGCTAACTATCAGTGAGCTATGATGGCTCTTTTTTATGACTTAATGAACAAAGAGATAGAGATCTATGTGGATGACATCATTGTCAAATCCCGAAGGGAAGAAGACCACCTAGACCATCTTAGAAAGTTCTTCAACAGGTTGCGTAAGTACAACTTAAAGTTGAATCCAGCCAAGTGTGCCTTTGGCGTTAAATCAGGCAAGTTACTAGGATTCCTAGTCAGCCACAAAGCGATTGAGCTGGATCCCACCAAAATCCAGGCCATTACAGAACTGCCCATTCCTCAGACAAAGAAGGAAATACAGGGATTTTTAGGAAGAATCAACTTCATCAGTAGGTTTATTTTCCAACTCACAGCAACTTGTGAGCCTATCTTCAAGCTGTTAAGGAAGAACTCCTCCAGAAAATGGAACGATGAGTGTCAGAAAGCCTTCCTTACAATCAAAGAACAACTGGTTAAAGCTCCTGTATTGGTACCTCCTGGGATGGTGTTCCCCTATTCATGTACCTGTCGATCAATGACAATGCCATTGGCTGCATACTGGGACAAAAAGATGATAGAGGCCAAGAACGAGCTATCTACTACCTCAGGAGAAGATTCAGCAGTAGTGAACATAAGTACACTCTGATTGAGAAGACTTATTGTGCTTTAGCATGGGCTTCCATGAGGTTACAGCATTACCTCAATGGTCACACAACCCATCTCAGTATACCCATGTTAAATTGTCGGCTGTCCAGATGGCAGTTGTGTAAGACCCCAAATAATTAATAAATGAAATTTATTTTCCTCTATTATTGTTTTTTAATTAGTAAGGGTTGATTTGATTAATGTGGTTAGTTATGGGTAAAATGCGCAAATATTTTAAATAAGCGGTGGTTATAAAATAATATTTATATTTTACCGTCGGGGAATATTCGTTTGAAAGCGATTGGATGAAGGAATATAAGTTGTTTAAAAATTCTTAATTTGTTAAAATACTTTGTGAATATTCGTACACGGTATTGAACCAATTATGATTCTTACGTAAGAAGGCCTTACTCAATAATGGTTATAGTAATTAATCGCTCAAGATTTTATTGATTTAATAATTCTTTGCGTTGATATTTTATATTCTTTGTTGGATGAAGAAAATGAGCAATAATTCATATTATATAATATTATTAGATAAAATAATGTCTAGAAAGCATAGTTGAATTTTTTCGAAGAAAAGGGCTTATTTTATTGTGAATTATTGAATAATTAATTAGTTGATGAGGAAAGTATTGATTTTAGATATAGATGGAGAAAATTTTTAAATGATTGTTGAAAATTGAAATTTTATCTTTTTGATAAAATAAGTTTAAAATATATTTTATTTTAATAATATAAAATGCGATTTTTTCATTAATGGGTGAGTATATGTTATTTTTGTTACCAAAAATATTTAAAGCATGTTTTATGTGTGTTGAATGATCTGAAATTGATTATCACGTAAAATGCCTTGTTTGTGGAGGTTCGCATTTTGAAATTTGGAAAAACTTTCTTCCGTAAAGTTGAAAATTTAATTTTATAAAATATTAATATTATATTAAAGGGCTATTTATTGTGAATTATCGCTTTGAAGTTTCAAGTGATTGATTTTGGAAGTTTAAAATATTTTAAATAATAGGCGTTTTTTTTCATTATGGTGTTACACATGTGTGTTGAATGATCTGAATTCAGTTCTTGGAAGGTTAGGCGTAGGAAAATTTAATTTATATATTAATATTATTTTTCGCTTTGGTGTTCTAAGCATTTTCTATAAATAGGGTTTAGGTTAGAATTGAAAATTTTTGAAGTTTTCTCTCTATATTATCGGCGTATTCTTGTGAGTATTTTGAGTATATTTTGAGTATTGCTATATGCAAGTTCAAGTCATAGCCTATATCAGGTGTTAGACTAAATCATCGATCTTCGAGGTAAGGGATATTATTTTTTTTCGTAATGATATTATTTCTTCAATATCATTATCTTTGAAATATCGATCTCAAGTTTTTATCAAATTTGGAACTTTTGGTGTTGGGTTACTATTCACGATATCGACAATTATTCACGATATCTGGTACTATTCACGAATACGGCACTATTCATCGAAAAATGAAAATTTTCCCTTTTCGTCTAAAATATCTATTGTGGATACTAGCTTTGATTGTATCCATGTTTTGTTCATTCTTGAATTTTACACCATTATGATTATTTTTTGAGGTATTTTTGGACATGGATAAAACAAAGTACGAATCCTTAATCCTTAATCCTTGTCATTTTGTTTCACTGGATTCGTTTCTTTAAAAATATTTTTTCATCATCCTCAGTCTTAAATGATGATATTATTGAATATCTTTGGCCCGTAGTGCAAAGATGAATAGGTGTTTAGATGAACATGACCAACTGATGAATATCTTTGGCCTGTAGTGCAAAGATGAATATTTGATTCCAGATATATATTGATTGATGTTACAGGGATAAAAGATAGACGATGAACTTATAAATTCATACATAGAAGATAGTAGTTTGCATTCTCTACTTAACTCTTCTAATGAATTATTATTTCATTGCGAATATTGATTTAAAACTTGTTGTCTATTGTATTCTATTAGATTTTTCCTCGTTGAAGACTAATGATAATTTGTTGTATATTATCTTAGTCATAATATTCTTTCTTGGGCTAGTTGAGCTCACCCTTTTCCTTTTTGTTCCATTTTTCTTCTCGTGGAGGTGAGAATATAGCGAGTACAAGTCGAGGTATGGAATGAAGGTTCTAGAGAGAGTTGTTTAGTAGTCCTCACCATTTTGTAAAACAATGTATCAATAAATGTGATTAGGATTTATTTGAGTATAGATATTGTCTAGAAGATAATATTTGTATTCAAACTCACGATTTCTTGTTGTAATAATAAAGTTGTAGTTGTTTTGCATACCATGTATTGACAACTCACAATGGGTGATGTATACCCTATTTGGGGGCGTCACGGTTGGTATCGAGCTTAGGGATATGATCTCTGGCGGAGATCTGGGGAATAGAACTAGGAGGGGAGAGAGTAAATCCTTCGCTAGTGTGTCCTACCTAAGCTTATTTGTTAGTTGGTCAAGATATAGGGATATTATGTGATATATTGATTTCCTTAATTAACCCTTGTTTTATGACAAGATTTGAGAATGTCGATCGAGAATATTAACAATGGAAATGAGACCGTGGAGACTCCTCAGACTCACCAACGAGGAGAACGTGCAACAGTGGTAATGTTCCTCCTGTGAACAACAACAATCGAAAGCGAGATGATGAACGAGGGATGTTTAGAAGCTTTTTGCAGTTCATGCAAAAAATCGACGAGGAGACTCGTGTTCAAAATACGGGGAGGAAATGATAGCAATTCACGGGTTGTCACGGCCAAGTAGTTCAAAGAGTTGGGACAACCGTAATTTAAGGGAAAGCTAGATCCGATCATGGCGAGAAACATGGGTCAAGCAAATTACCAAGATATTCGATGTCTTGGGATGCACGGAGAACAGAAGGTTCCATTCGCCACCTTTATGTTCCGTGGCGAGGCAGACTTCTTGGTGGGAGTCTCGTGAAGCGTGCATACATCCAAACCGCACTTAGCATGTCTTGGGAGACATTTTAGAAACTATTTAATGACAAATACTTTCCGAAAGTGTTCGTCTATATGAAGGAAGTGGAGTTTATTAGACTGGAGCGTAATAATAACATGGCGGTGTCTCAAGACGAGGTAAAGTTTGCGAGTTATCCGGTTTGCACCTCATTTTGTGGAGAATGAGGAGCGTACGACGCCGATGTTTCGAGATGTTTGAAACCCAAGATATGACAATATCTCATTTCTCATAAATTTTCTCTCTATTCGGAGATGTTGTAAATGTGGCTCAATTATTAGAGCGAGATAACGAATACGGCCAACCGAGGGACCACAATCAGGATAATACCGTAGATAGCAATCAACAAAACAACGATAACCAAGAGAGAAAGAAAAAGACGGACAAAATGGTAACCACTCGGTGGTAATCATGGCCATGAAAATAGAAGAAGCGAAGTCGGGGAGGAGATTTTAAAAGAGGAGATTTAACAATGACCATGTGAAGACGACAAAGGTCGACAAAGAATCGGTTCTAAGGAGGAGAACGACCACCGGTCATATGCTATAAATGCGGAAAGAGGGACATATCGATCAAAGCGCCCACAACAGATTCAAGGTATGCTATAATTGTGGAAAGGAAGGACATATCGCCGAGATTGTGCGATGAAGCGAAACCTAGTTCAAGTGGGGGGACGGTGACTCAAAAGATCGCCCTAGAAAAGTCAAAGTCAGCGGTGCTCTGGAAGAGCGTTTTGTTGTGATCGGTCAAAATGCGAGGAACCCGAACGAGGTGATCACGGGTAAGCTATTTTTAAATTCTTGCGAAGTTTATACCTTACTTGATACCGGTATACCCATTCATTTATCTCTCCTGCTTGTGCTCAGCGTTTAAACTTGACTCGGGAGAAATTAGACTTTGACTATCTGTGGAAACTCCGTTAGAGAAACTTTCATCACATCCATTGCTTATAAATCTTGTTTGATTCAAGTTGGCACCATCACCTTACACATTGACCTTATCTCTTTAAAGATACTTGCTTTTGATGTAATTTTAGGATTGATTGGTTAACTACTCATCATACCAAAATTGATTGTTTTCGTAAGGTTGTTAGTTTTCATATTCCTAACCAACCCGTTATATTAATTCAAGCAACTAAACCATTAAAATCAATCACCGTCATATCTAATCATAAAGCTATTCGTTTATTGAAAACGGATGTCAAGTTTTCTTAGCCCATGTTATGGATTTGAATAAAGACACGTCAAATTTGAATAATATTCCTAATGTTATTGACTTTCCGACGTATTTCTGAAGAACTTCCGCCTACCCCGTAACGTGAAGTTGAATTCTTTATTGATCTTGAACCGGTACAAAGCCCATTTCTAAAACCCCATATCGAATGGCTCCTATTGAACTTCGTGGAGTTAAAAGTCTAACTACGAGGAATTGTTGGACATCGGTTTCATTTGTCCTAAGTACATCTCCTTGGGGTGCTCTCTGTTTTATTCGTAAAGAAGAAAGACAGAGTATGCGACTTTTGATCGACTATCGAGAATTGAACCATGTCACCATCAAGAATAGGTATCCTCTACCTCGTATTGATGACTTGTTTGACCGATTGCAAGGGGCACAATTCTTTTCAAAATCGATCTTCGCTCGGATATCATCATTTGAAGATTAGGCGAGGATATTCCAAAGACCGCTTTTAGAACTTCGATGACGGCATTATGAATTCTTAGTCATGTCTTTCGGATCGACTAATGCTCCTCATGGCTTTCATGGATATGATGAACCTAATATTCAAGGAATATTTGGATCGATTCGTTGTTGTCTTTATTGATGACATCCTCATATATTCCAAAAGTCGTGAAGATCATGAGCACCATTTGAAGCTGGTACTCCAAAGGCTTCGTGAAAACAAGCTATATGCCAAATTAAAGAAATGCGAGTTCTGGCTTGAGGAAGTAGCATTTCTTGGGCATGTGGTGTCAAAACATGGAGTATCCGTGGACCCGTACGAAGATTGAAGCAATACAAAGTTGGGAGCAACCAAGTTTCGGTGACCAAAGCACGTAAGCTTTACGGGCTTATTTGGTTATTATCGGAGATTCGTGGAAGGATTTTCTCGAATCGCTACTCCATTAACTCAGCTGACTCGGAAAGATATAAAATTCGTATGGAAGGAGGAATGCGAGAAGAGTTTCCAAGAGCTCAAGAGGAGACTCATTTTGGCACCTGTTCTAACAATACCATCTGGTTCGGATGGATTTGTTATCTCAATGCCGATGCTTGAGCAAAGGGTTAGGATGTGTTCTCATGCAACGTGGGAAAGTCATAGCCTATGCCTCGCGACAACTTAAAGAATATGAGAGGAATTATCCTACTCATGATCTAGAGTTGGCAGCAGTCATTTTCGCGCTAAAGATACGGAGGCACTATCTATATGGGGAGAAAGTGGAGATATATTCAGACCATAAAAGCCTTAAATATTTCTTCACTCAAAAAGAACTCAACACGCAGAAGTTAACGTTGGCTCGAGCTATTGAAAGACTACGACCACACTATTCAATACCATCCTGGAAAAGCGAACGTGGTAGCTGACGCGTTGAGTAGAAGATCATATGCAATAATGAGTGCGATGATGTCAAGTATACGCACAGAGCCAACTTTAATAGAAAGAGTTAAGGTTGCTCAAGCCACCGACCCGGAGCTGATGCGTATGAAGAAGAAAGTTCAAGAAGGTGCTATTCTAGAAGCGAGAATTGATGAAGAAGGAATACTTCGAGTCCACTCCAGACTTTGTGTCCCTAACGACTCTGATTTGAAGTACAAGATTATGTTGGAGGCACAAAATACACCATTTGCAATCCATCCTGGAAGTACTAAAATGTATCGTGATCTTCGACATACATTTTGGTGGAACAATATGAAGAGAGAGATTGCAAAGTTTATCTCAATGTGTTTAACTTGTCAACGTGTAAAGGCGGAGCATCTAGTACCTAAGGGTCCGTTGCAACCACTTGAGATTCTGAAATGGAAGTGGGAACACATTACCATGGATTTCGTTACGGGTCTTCCTACGGTTTCTCGAGGCATCAATGTTATTTGGGTTATTGTTGATAGATTAACCAAGTCTGCTCATTTCTTGCCGATACGGGAGACTTATTCCCTTGAACGTCTTGCTCGTATATACGTAGATGAGATTGTGAGATTGCATGGCATGCCAGTATCCATAGTTTCGGATCGTGACCCAAGATTCACTTCAAGATTTTGGGTTAGCTTGCAAAAAGCTATGGGCACGGATTTACGATTCAGTTCGGCATACCATCCTCAAACGGACAGACAATCAGAGAGGACTATTCAAACTCTTGAAGATCTATTAAGACTCTGTGTCCTAGACTTTAAAGGGAGTTGGGATAGGTATTTACCATTGGTGGAATTCTCCTACAACAACAGTTATCAGGCAAGCATTGGTATGGCTCCATTTGAAGCATTATATGGACGAAAGTGTCGCTCTCCAGTATGTTGGGACGAGGTGGGTGAAGCAACATTGTTGGGACCCGAGTTGGTACGTATGACTACAGAAAAGATCCAAATGATTCGACAACGTATACAAATGGCACAAGATCGACAAAAGAGTTATGCGGATCTTCATCGAAAGGACGTAGAATTTAGTATTGGAGATCATGTACTGTTGTGTGTTTCCCCATGGAAGGGAGTTACAAGATTCGGGAAGAGAGGAAAGCTCAATCCACGATTTATTGGTCCATTTCAAATTCTTGACCAAGTAGGAAATGTAGCCTATAGACTCGCGTTACCTCCGAGTATGTCTCGTGTTCATAATGTGTTTCACATATCTGTACTTCGTAAATATGTGAAAGACCCGAACCACATTATAGGGTTAGAACTGGATGAGATAGCCAAAGACTTAACGTATGAAGAGGTACCTGTCAAGATCTTGCATAGGAAGGAGCATGTCCTACGCGCAAAGGTCATACCACAAGTTAAAGTTTTGTGGAGGAATCATGCTATAGAGGAAATGACCTGGGAATTAGAAACGGAAATGAAAGCGAGGTATCCTTATCTTTTCAAAACACCAGGTACGTACGTCAATTTCGAGGACAAAATTTCATAAGAAGGGGAGGTTGTAAGACCCCAAATAATTAATAAATAAAATTTATTTTCCTCTATTATTATTTTTTAATTAGTAAGGGTTGATTTGATTAATGTGGTTAGTTATGGGTAAAATACGCAAATATTTTAAATAAGCAGGTGGTTATAAAATATTTATTTTTGTCGGGGAATATTCGTTTGGTCGTGGAATATTCTTACCGTTCGGGAATATTTAAATGCGGTAGTTTGACCTTGTGGGCCCCATAACGAAAAAGCGATTGGATGAAGAAAATGACAAATATAAGTTATTTAAAAAAATAACGGTAGTAGTTGTTCTCAATTATCATTGTTAAAAAATACTTTGGATTGGTTAACACACAAGAAGACACCAGTATTGCACCAATTATTGATTCTTACGTAAGAAGACACTACTCAATAATGGTTACGATAATTCTTATTCAAAGATTTTATTGATTTAATAATTCTTTGTGTTGATATTTTATATTCTTTGTTGTTTCAATAATTGTCATTACACAAGTATTTTTCATTATCGAAGCAATAATTCATATTATCTCGAATAATATTATTAGATAACATTATTGGCAATGTCTAGAAAGTTCTATCTAAGGAGAGGTTTGGTCACCTAATTGCGCGCTAGTAAGGAGAAATTCTTATTGAAAAGCCTCCTCTTTCCTGAGGCTGCACGGTTGTCAATATTGTGATTCTGTAATATTATTTGTAAATAATTAATTATTGATTCATATGATGAGGAAAATATTAATTTTATGTGGATATAGATGGAGAAAATTTTTAATGTGACAATTGTTGAAAATTGAAATTTTATCTTTTTTGATAAAATAATTATTTAAATATATTATTATATTTTAATAATATAATAATGATGATATTTTTATGATGAATGTGGGATATATGAGTATATGTGGAGGAGGAGTATTTTTGTTACCAAAAATATTTAAAGCTTGTTTTATGTGTCGGTGGACCCCATTTCTTATTCGAAATTTGATTATAAATGTAAAATCGCCCGTTTGTGGATTTCGGTCAATTTCTGTTTGGAATTTGGAAAAACTTTCTCCTATAAAGTTGTAGAGAATTTAATTTCCTATAAAAAGACGCGAGTTTCGAATTTTCTGACAAAAGGACTATTTATTGTGAATTATTGAAGTTCTGAAGCTCCGAAATAATTGATTTTTGGAAGTTTAAAATATTTTAAATAACAAAAACGTTTTTTTCATTATGGTGTGTTACACATGTGTGTTGAATGAGCTGAATTCAGTTCTTGGAAGGTTGGCGTAGGAAAATTTAATTAATATATTAATATTATATTAAATTTTCTGCTTTGGTGTTCTAAGCATTTTCCTATAAATAGGGTGCTTAGGTTAGAATTGAAAATTACACGTAAAGCGAAGTTTTTTCTCTCTATATTATCGAAAGCGTATTCTTGTGAGTATTTTGAGTATATTTTGAGTATTGCTATACGGTGCAAGTTCAAGTCATAGCCTATATCCTGTTTCAAATTTAGAAATCTTGATCTTTCGAGGTAAGGGATATTATTTTTTTTCAGTAATGATATAATTTCTTCAATATCATTATCTTTGAAATATTGATCTGAAGTTTTTATCAAATTTGGAACTTTTGGTGTCGGGGTTACTATTCATGTATATCTGTAGACTGTTCACGATATCTGATACTTATTCATTTAATAAGACTATTCATCGAAAAATGAAAATTTTCCTTTTCGTCTAAAATATCTATTGTGGATACTAGCTTTGATTGTATCCATGTTTTGATCATTCTTGAATTGCACACCTCTATGATTATTTTTGAGGTATTTTTGGACATGGATAAAACAAAGTACGAATCCTTAATCCTTAATCCTTGTCATTTTGTTTCACTGGATTCGTTTCTTTAAAAATATTTTTCATCATCCTCGCCTTAAATGATGATATTATTGAATATCTTTGGCATGTAGTGCAAAGATGAATGATTTCGATAAATATCTTGGCCCGTAGTGCAAAGATGAGCAGTGTTTAGATGAACATGATTAATCGATGAATATCTTTGCTTCAGTAGTGCAAAGATGAATATTTGATTCGGATATTTATTGCTTGATGTTACATGGATAAAAGATAGGCGATGAACTTTTAAATTCATACATAGAAGATAGTAGTTTGCATTCTCTACTTAACTCTTCTAATGAATTATTATTTCACTGCAAATATTGATTTAAAACTTGTTGTCTATTGTATTCTATTAGATTTTTCCTGTTGAAGACTAACGATAATTTGTTGTATATTATCTTAGTCATAATATTCTTTCTTGGGCTAGTTGAGCTCACCCTTTTCCTTTTTGTTCCATTTTTCTTCTCGGGAGGCGAGAATATAGCGAGTACGTATTCTGGGGTATGGAATGAAGGTTCTAGAGAGAGTTGTTTAGTAGTCCTCACCATTTTGTAAAATAATATATCAATAAATGTGATGAGGATTTATTTGAGTATAGATATTGTCTAGAAGATAATATTTGTATTCAAACTCACAGTTTTACTGTTGTAATAATAAAGTTGTAGTTGTTTCTGTACCATGTATTGACAACTCAGTATGGGTGAGGTATACCTATTTTGGGGGCGTCACAAGTTGATCCTACAATAATTTGACATCGTCTACGTGACACAAAAGTCTATCAAAGGTCAGGGAATTGCAGATCAACTGGATTCCGCACCTTCAGGGGATTTTAAACCTTTAGAAACATACTTCCCCGATGAAGGGGTAATGATAGTGCTGCAACATCATCAGTACGATGCATACCAGACATGGAAAATGTATTTTGATGGAGCTATAAATATGGAAGATTCTGGGGCTGGAGCAGTTTTAGTATCCGGTATGGGGGAGAAGTATCCCGTCGCCGTCAAATTACAGTTTGTCAGCACTAACAAAATAGCTGAGTATGAAGGCTGTATCATGGGGCTAAAACTTTCCTAATCAATAGGCATCTGGCGGTTAACTGTCTTTGGAGATTTCTAATTGGTGATCAGATAAACCATGGGAATCTATCACATCAAAGAGTTACATTTGTTACCTTTCCATCAACAAATTTTTCAGATGGCTTCAGAGTTTGAAGAAATATCCTTCCTCCACATTCCTAGGAATAGGAATGATTTTGCGAATGCGCTAGCAACTTTGGCCTCCTTGATCAACATACCTGACAAGGAAAATATGTCAAGCATCACATTTTCCCTGCAAAAGGCTCCAGCCTATGAGAATTACATTGGAGAAGTATCGGATGAACTACCTCCTATCCAACACCCCTAGTATCAGCATATCAGTGAGTGTTTGTGAGATGGATCTACACCCACTGAGGCGAGCCCGACTGAAAGAAGGCGGATCCATCGAATGGCTATGAAATTTTACCTGAGCAGAAATGCACTCTAGAAAAGAGATGTAGGATTAGGTCTCCTTATATGTCTGGACAAAGACCAAGCTCAGAGGCTCATGAATTAAATCCATGGTGGAGTTTGTGGCCCATACATGAGCAGCCCTCTACTTGTCAAAAAGATCTTAAGAATAGGGCACTATTGGCTCTCTCTTAAGGCTAACTGTGATGATCACGTCAAGAGGTGCTACCAATGCCAAATTCATGAGAATGATATCCACTCCCCTCCAAGGGAGCTCCACAATATGAGTTCACCTTGGCATTTTTCAATGTGGGGAATGGATGTGATCGGGCCCATCCAGTCCAAAGCTAATAATGGGCATCGATTTATCTTTACCATAATCGACTACTTCACCAAGTGGGTAGAAGCAGCCTCCTTCCCCAGGGTTACCAAAGAAGTTATCATTGGTTTCATCAGAAATAATGTCATTTATTGATATGGACAACTAGAGGTGATTGTGTCAAACAATGCTAAGAACCCCAACAACAAAATGATGGAGGAGTTATGCAATAAATTCCACATCAAACATCTTAACTCCGTCATCTACTGTCCAAAGATGAATGGTTATGTTGAAACGACTAATAAAAACGTCAAGAAGATCATGCAAAAGATGTCCGCCAATCATAAAGGATGGCCTGACTTGTTACCTCTGACTTTGTTAGCCTACAGAACATCAATGCGCTCTTTCATTGGGGCAACCCCCTACTTATTAACCTATGGGATGGAAGCAGTACTTCCCATAGAGGTGGAAATGGAATCCCTCAGAGTGTTGATAGACGCTCAGTTGGAAAAAGATCAATGGTTACAAGACAGGTATCACCAATTGTGTTTAATAGACGAAAAGGGAAGTGATGTTATCTTCCATGGTTAGTTATACCAACAAAGGATCGCCAGATCTTACAATAGAAAAGTCTGAATATGGCAGTTTAAACAACATGACTTGGTTTTGAAGAAGATCATTGACAACCAAAATCAGTCTAAGGGAAAATTCGCTTTAAACTGGGAAGGCCTATTTATTGTCAAGGAGGTATTGACAGGAGGTGCTCTCAGATTACAGGAAATGGATGGCAAACATCGTGAAAAGGTACTATGTCTGAAGTTACCATCAAGCAAACATCCTGGTTTTGGATCACCAGATCCCCAGTCAATTCAGGTTTTCTAACTCTTCACTACATACAACCCTTCTTCATACCCATCTGCCCCATTAGGGATAAACACACTTTTCAAACCAGTAACCTGGTTTCCAGATCATTAGATCTTTCACTCCACTTTGTTTCAAACCTCTCAGGTTATCCCACCAGGGATTGAACCTTCACACCTGCAGTTTTGTCCCACTAGGGATAAAACTTTTCACACCTGCAGTTTGTCCTGTACATAAGATCAAACTTTTAACCTGCAGTTTGTCCTAAACATATGATCAAACTTTTCGGTTGCAATTCGTCCTACACATGGGGCGAACTACGTCGACCTGATCTCCCCAACACACGAGAGTATGTAAGCAACCATTTTTTAATGGCCCAGTCGCAATAAAATAAAATAAAAACAAAACAAAAACAAAAACAGACTTCTATACCCTTCTACACCTTATCATATACAGCATTGAACCTCTTACATCAGGTTCAAACTACGCAAACCTGATCTCCTCTTTAATAGGAGTACGTAGGCAGCCATTTATGGTTTGGTCTCACTCCTTACCAAAACACAAACACTTGTCAACGGTACCGGGATCACCCTTCAATCCATCGTATTTCATCGGCTTCAGACCAAAGGGATGGAATTACCTGACCTCCCCATAAATGGGAGAGTTGGCGACCATCTAAGCTGCGGTTCAATCCTCAAAGAGAAACACCAATCCATAAGAGATGGAACTAATTGGGCTCCCCCATACAAAGGAGTACCAGCGACCATCTGTGGTGCAGTCAACCTCAAAGAGGAAAGCTACACTCCTCTCCACATCTACATACAGAAACCAGTCCCAAGACACCAAAGAAGGTAGGGGATACACACAGATCAACGATCCATTCTAAAAAATTCTGAGACATCTCAATATCCATCCATCAAGGAGGAGTTCATAATACATCTAGATCACAAGCCTTGAAGAAACATGCAAATATCAAGCAAGTAACAAGGCACAACTAAAAGGGAAGTAAATAAAAATATATTTCCCTGCCATATATAATGCTGTTTGATATATACAATATGAACTGTAATGAAAAAATGGCTAAGCTAGTCTATACAGGAACATACAAGCCTATCTACAAATTAGAGTATATGCGAGCTATCAAGTCTAACATCGCATCTCTCTCTAAAGAAGGAGGTAACACTGTGAGCTCCTGCCCAAGGGTATCTACACCAGCTAACAAATCTATAGCTAACTGCATGTTGACATGGTGCTCATCGATATATGCGCTCTCTCTAATCAGTGCATCTATGGATGATCTAGCCTCATCTTACTCATCAATAATGGTGTCTCTATGAGCTAAAGCATCATCTCTCTCTAATAGAGTGACATCTCCCCCGTTAACAGCTGTCAACATCAAGGCCCTAGCACGATCTCTCTCAAATGTCATCAGATGCAAACTCTAGGCTAAATACTCTGAAGGAGGAGTTACAGCTGTAGAAGTACTAGGTGAATCAACAAGAGCTGCTGCCAACCCAGTAAATAGCTCCTCCTTGGTAGGAGAATCAATTTCCTCTATGAGCTCCTCACCATCAGAACTAATCCCCAACACTGTGGATATAACCGCAACCGATGTGGTCTCTGTCTCTATCCATGCAGAATACTATGTCGAACAGCCCGGATGGCTAACAGAAAATGCAGCTAGCTCATGCTGATCCCAATAGGCATACACCCTGGATCTTTCCTCTGCTGATAAGTGGCGAGAAACCAAACGCTGACCTAATGCCCCCTCAAAAGGATGGAAGTCCTAAAACTGGTCGAATTGTGACATCACAGCCAGTGGGTGGTAAGTAGTCATGCCCCTCAAACTAGCCAGAGGGAGATAATCCGTGCCAGGTGGATGAGTAATGAAGCTGTAGGGAGAACTGAGCCCTGTACACGGAAAAATTCCAAATGGATCTCAAATCCCTGCCAAGAACACCGACCAGGACATAGAGTCTATACACTCCGATGCCTGAAAGGAGTAAGACATAGCTATCTCATGGGTAAAACAATACCCATGTCGTTGGAAGGTGACAATCGGTCTCAGATGTGACATGAACCATATATACAATATGACCGAGCTTCCTATAAATACCCTTGTAGGGTAGGTACAACAATACATGGCTGATCTCAATGTCTCTATCACGATCTTAGGCACAATGGTATGACCCTCCCTGAGAGCTCTCACTGCCATGATCACACCTATGTCCAGCTCATTCATATACTATGGCATGTATACATATGACAATACACACATCAGCAATACGTCTACTCTGGCTACACGCCACTGATCCTCTGGCATGGTGAAATCCCCAGAATGTCGTGCATAACCATCTGGTGATCCAAATTCTTCTATCAGAAAACTCTGGGACACCACATGACCGGATGTAATCTCATCATGTACTACTCTACGCCATAACCTGGTGAGGGTCATGACCTGCCAGCTCATATCGCCAATGGCCATCCGAGCACAAGGTCTGTCTAAGGGCAAAGCCATCAATCTCTCGTACTCCTCTAATGTTGGAGTCAACTCATGGGTCCCAAATCAGAAAACCTACCTCTTTGGTACTCAATGCTTCAACATACCATCTACAAAGCCCATAGGAACCTGGAACATTAGGAGGGTCATGGAATGTTGTAATAAATGATCTACAGTCACCCTATCTGGAGGTGACAAACTATTATACCATGACCTCAGACGGGAGGCTATTAATACTGGTGGGGTGTGATCAATGCGGCTAACTATCAAAGAAGACATCTATGTGGTCCATATCATAAGACCAGGGGTCAATGTTGAATATCTCTGGACATACATACATATGCATAACATAATATATGCATGATAAACAATAGATGGCAATATGATGTATGGAATAATAGTATATACATTCTTAAGTATATCATCATCTAATGCATAATCTCTGTACAACTAAAAATACAGGGAAATGGGGCACAGATGCCCAACAACTAACAGAAGCCTATCAAAAGATATAGCGAGAATGGGGCACAGCCACCCAGTATCTAGCAGAGGCCTATCAAAAGATATAACGAGAATATACATCATAAGAAGACAATGGTGTCAATGTCTACATCATCAATCCTGTCAAACTGATGTAACTCCTCATGAGTCACCGAATCTCCATCAACGGGGATGTCAGGCCTATATAATAGAGGATATGCACCGATAAAACCATATGGGTCACCTGAGGGGCCAAGGCTTGAGCTGGAACGATAAAAAGTATCTGCCTCTGAAGGATCTCTGCCCAAGTGCCGGATGAAACTGTCAATCTATATCAAATGAGTCGGATCTCGGACACAGGCCATCCAATCCATCATCACGGATCCAGGAACTATATCTCCCATAAACTGAGTGGCGTGGGTCTGGGCTCCGATGGTACGAGGGGACCACCATTGATGGAACATATCCTGAGTATACAGACCCTCTAATAGTGTAAAGCCGTCAACGCCCATCAATGGGATATCATTGACAAGCGACGGGCCAATAATGCCAAATAGGAGGCAAGATCAATACACGAATCTCTCCTGTAGTGCTCCTAATAGCACGCTCTCCTAAATAGAGCTCCCATCCTCCATCTGTGAAGAGAGAAATCCGGCGGGTGGATATCACGTACTTGACACCAGTCAGGAACTCGTCCTCAAACCCAACGGTCAAATGCTCCCCAGAATAGGGAATCCAAGTGATAGCATCATCTGTCAACAACTCCAACTATAGACGATAATGGGTGAAACCCTCAGCTACAGGAACCTCTGCCAATGTGGAGTGATGCCATCGCCGTCCTCGTGGATAGGTCTCCAAACTTAATACACTCACAAGACATAAACATGGGAGCCTCTCATAGGCCCAAAACTTCCAACACAAAGGCAAACATCTACTGTCACTCAACACTCTTAACCTGTACATGGAAAATCATAAAAGAAATACTCACTAGTAGAAATGGGTAAAATCCTAACCAAGCCTCTATCAAGCCTTGCGAACGCATGTGCATGCCCTGAGGAAATAGGCAAAGGAATAGGAACCCCAATCATACTCTCCAATACGGTCTACATCTCATGTAGCGCTAACCAAAGAAAATGATAACATAGAAGAGCTATCCACTATGAAGCAGCCCCTAATGATCATCAGGAACAATCACCGAAGAATGTGATCCCTGACTCTCACATCATCGGGTATGCGCTCACTCAACAGCCCGCTCATAGCATCCACGCTCAAAGGACCTGTACGAACTATCTTGCCTTTGAGCGCCTCAGCCGGGACTCCTAACAAGGATCTAACGGCAGTCGGGGTAATATTCGCCGTACATGGCACTAGCACCCCTCCAAACTACATACCTGTGATAAACTGCCAATCCATCGGCGTCATCATCACCTCACAGTCCAATAAATAGAGAGACTGAGTCTGGTGAAACCAGCACTCAGACAATGCCTTGAGGTAACCCCAATGACAACGGCGGGGAGGATGGAAAAGAATGCCTCAAGCCCCAACCATGCACAATCTCCCGATAATCTGGATGCAGAGCCTGATACAGAGAGTGAATGCTAAACCAGTTCCCTCGAGGCTGCGTAAAGCCGAGAACTTACATCACAAAGAAAATCAACATCAGAATCCTTGCTCCTCATTAATAGGAAAAAGGAAGATCAAATTCAGGTTGTACCTCGTTTGCATGCAAGTAAATCGAGGGGTGTCGACTCAAATCACCCAAAAGCTCTGGGATCGTCACCTGAATGCCTGAGAAATCCCTATAAGGAACATGAGCAGCAGGAGCAGGGTCCGTAACTAGCACATCCTCCTCATCGTCTAGTACATCAACCCGGATAGGACGAATCACCACCTCTACTAGACGACGAGGCTGTCTAACTGAATGGGGTCGAGGCACATCAGAAGCCCTCCTTCGCACACCTGAAGTGGTCCTGCGGGAACTACTCAGCTGATCCGGATCCATATATATATGGACACAAGTCTCTAAATCACCTCAGAAAGGGTGTGGTAAGTTCTAACCTGGAGCTTTTTCAAAATGCATTTTTATAACTGCATGCATGCATTATTTTAACATACGCTTACAGTAAAGTAAAAAATGCATGACTGCCCAATGCCTACATTTTGGAAAAAATTTGCTAGAGTCTTGTTGCCTCTTTTATAGTTCTAATAAAAGAGCTCTAACTCATGCAAGCATACACGGGTCAACAAGTAATACAGAGTAAGTAGAGTATCGATCCCACAAAGAAAGTTGTTAAATTTAACTATCATGCATCAATTAACTCACCAAATTTATATGCCTAGACTAATGACTAAAAGTGTTGAATTAAACTAATTGTGAATAACAACTGAAAATAAGAATACAAATGGAATAAATATAATCTGGAAATAATGGGACCCTAACTTCATTTAATATTTCACCTAATCGCCACTATCATGTAAGAAATGTTCACATATCACAGGAAAATAGCCAAGAGCACGAATAGAGTTATAACCATTTTTCAATGCACTATAACCTACTTACACAAAGATCTACGGATGTTAGACTCTATGTAATCACCAATACAACCAAAATCAATATATATACTATGTGAAATTGCAATTATATTGATTTTAAGCTCAAGCCCTTATTCTAGCTCATACGGTGAAACAAAGATATGTCTATCTGGTTCACAAAATATAAGCCATATACAATGACCCCATATTCGCATGCTATCATGATTATAATCCATACCTATATGTTCATTGTCAATTCCATATAAGTCTTTGAGGCGAATGGTGATCAAGCATTCATACATATAAAACAACCATGATAGATATTCCATATGATATGCAAAACAATCCTAGCATTTAAATGTGCAACCAAACTACATATTAAAATTCGTTAGAATCCCATAATGGAAATTAGTTCATGACTGAACCAAAAGCCATTATGGGATCAACGCTAAACATGATCAATAAACAAACAATTGAAATAAGAAAGATAGAACAATCAAACCCAATCACTGAATAGAAATCAATGATCAACGTTTAAATCCTCATAGAAATCCAATAAAAAATAATGAAATCCACGATGACAGAGAATTCCAAGAAGAATTGGAGAAGTAGACGTTTTGGCTTTGTTCTACGTTGGAATCTCTCCCAAGGTGTAAACCCTAGTTTCTATAATGAAAAAATACTTAAAGTTATCAAGTTGTTTTTCTGACACTAGTCAGAATCGTTTAAAAACCAATTACAATTCATTTAATTTAAAATTAAAATTAAAACAAAATTACAACATCAAGATCGCATGTGTGGCCGCGCGCTCTCTCCAAATTTATATGTCTCGCTTGCAGTGCGAGACTTACTGTAATGTCCGCCTGTCCGGCCCAACCTCGCGTGGATGCGCTGGCCCTACCACGCGTGGCCGCAAGAACTTTCGATAGATCATCGAGTGTTCAGCGGGTACTCACAGCGCGGCAGGCTCCCAAGCTGTTATGCCACGAGGCCGCGGGGCTTGCACTCTGCAGTTTTTGGTTCTGGTTTAGCTTCTATCATGTTGCTGCTGCTATTTGTTCTTTTCATGTTTGATCTCTTGCTTCATTGTACCTCCATGCCATGCACATCCCCGCCCGTGCCTTGCCTTCACGCATCTATTAGCCTCGTGCCCTCTAATACCACCAAAATCAAGCCGATTCCTGCACTTATTCACCAAAAAAAGTTGTAAGTAAATGCAATGCAAAATAACGTGAAATGCAACTAAAACACAATAAAATGTACTTGAGATGGGCACAATTTGCATGAATTGGTATTCAATAAGTAGGTAAAAATACCACTTATCAAATACCCCCAAACTTGAACTGTTACTTGCCCTCAAGCACTGCATACTAATGAATAATGAAAATGGAACTACAAAAATATGCAACTACTCTATGATGCAAATTAGTCTCACATAATCCCTGCCATAACAGAATTTCAAATTTAAATTACCTCAATGAATCATCGAGATCCAAGAATATGATTTCAAACCAAACTATAGACATAATATCATACACTCAGATAATTCAGGAATGCTATAGAGATGCTGTGTGTGTGTGTGTGGTGTTCACTAAAACTTGATCTAAGTAAAGAATACATATGCTACACTGCTCCAAACAGAAAATTATAGTCTAGATCAAGACTCATGTATACTCATGCAACACAGATTATTTCAACATATCGACGTAAACTAAGGTTCAACAATGAGCTTATTGCTTTATTTCTACTCACGAGGGCGATTGTCGCACTTTCCCCCGGTGTTTATTGCTATTTCACTTTTCTTTTTCTCTTTTTTTTATATATAGCGAGTGCATTTTACGCTCCATCTCGTCCCAATAACAGGCATGCCCATGTGTTCTCAAAGTTTGAATGTCAATGTTTCAAATCTACATGCATGTTCCACATATTTCTCTTTTTACAACTACATGTTCTATCAAGCAGTGCAACACACACTTCTTAAACCTACAAGTGATTGTGAACATATTCGTGCATACCGAAAGTATTTAAATAGCAACATAAATCTCATCGTGTAACACATTTTATATAAGCTGTGCTATCCAACATACACTAGAATCCTTCACAATTCACTATCATCATTGGCTAGGCAAAAATTTCTATTAAGCAAGAATTTGTGTGAGACATGAAACTAAAACATACTATCACAATCCATAATGAATAAAAATTAAAAATTTTCTGCAAAAATTTATCTAACACATAAACACTCAAAATTAAACTACGCATGCAATAATTAAATAACTAAACTACTATGCTATGACCCCCAATACCCCCAAACTTAAAATATTCAATGTCCCTATTGAATGAAGGTAAAGGGTACAGAAAAACTCCACTAATGATCGGCTTGACCACCCTCCTCGGGTGGTGAATCTGGTGGTAGATATGGCACTACAGTGCCAAACTGCGGCCACTCTAGCATTGTTCCTTGCTGTGCGAATGCTTCTGCCAAGGCCCGAGTGAGTCCCATAGCAAACGTTTCAAAATTTTCATACATGGTGTCGACTTTCTGCTCCAACCTTCGAAGCTGTCGATCGCTAGGAACCGGGTGTGCTCGGGTGGATGGGTCTGCCTCATCGGGGTGAGAAATTTCTTGAGATGGCTCACGGGAAGGTGGGCTTTAAAATGAATCCTCGTCGCTGTGGTGTGGTTCACCACCGCTTGATCCTCAAATTTTTCAATGGTGGCGTGGGTGATGTCGACTTGGATATTGCATTTGTTCGTTGCCCCAATTGCACTTCGATGCATAGCATAGCTAGCTACCATCAAGCATGTGGAATGCTCCCAGTGGTAGTTCCCTTCAGATACTTCACAATTTTTTGATGAATCAAATACCCCATATCAATGTACTCGCCAATAATTATACCCCATAGTATTATAGCCCTTTCTGCCGTGATCTCGTGCTGATGCGATGAAGGCAAGAACTTGGCACAAATGAACAGATTCCATGCCTTGGCGTATCGATTCAGTGCGGCCGGTGGAAATATTCGAGGCTGGGTCGTGCCAACTTTGTAAGTCCATTTCGTGCCTGGCACACACAACTCAGCGATAACAAGCTCCAAGTCCGTTTCCAGATGTGCCCCTGCGATCCAATTGGCCGCCCCTGTTGGTGGTCTTGCGGTGATTCTCGGCACATTTCGGATGGCGGAGGGTCTGTAGTCTACCTCGACACTACGGACCATCGAGGTATCGTTCATGGTGAATTTGGCATTGGCATAGAACTCTTGGACTATGCTCATCGGAATGGGCGTGGGAGATGCAGTCAGTCCACCCCAGACTCATTCCTGAATCATGGCGGAGAGCTGTCCGTCCTGGCCTTCGGGTCTGAATCCTCTTTCCTTGATAAATGTCTTAGCTACAATACGGTAGTACTCCTGCTGGGCTTCTAGACACAAGAACTTGGTGTGGTCGATAATGTCCTCCTCGTAGCTGTCGGAGGAGGATAAGGAAGATGAAGATGGTCGTGCCCTCTTTGGACCCATATGCAGATAGTTGATTGAAAGTATGGATGAACTTACTGAGAAAGAATGAGAATTTGAGAATTGATAGCCTTCACGCTTGTGTGTGCCGAACAAATTGGGAACCCTAGCTTTATAGAGAGGAATAGAGGTAGTTGAGCTTTGAACGTGGAGAGAGTCGTGGAGATTTGATGGAGAGATATACGGCTTCAATCTTCAACTGATAGAGGGATAGAGACGTGAGTTATGGAGAGGGAGAGAGTTTTGCGTCTGTTTTTATCGTAAATGAGAGTCCAAATGGTCCAAAACTCTTTTTAAAAATGTTTAGATCTAACTTGATTAGGTGTGTAGCCGTGGCGTGTCTTTGAAAGTGAGCGTGGTATGAGACTTGCTGAGAATACATGTCCGTCTCCGAGTGGCTTGATCTTGTGAACACGCGAGTTTGTCTTTGCATAGGCCTCATGACAGCGCGATCCTCATGTCTGCAGTGCTCAAGTTCAATTTTTCTCTGTCTCTCAGTAATGCAAGTAATACAGAGTAAGTCAAGTATCGATCCACAGGGAATTAACTAATAAAATTCGCCAAGCATTAACCCATAACCATTTCCGTCTTATTTAAACGAATGATAGTATATTTTATATTTAAACTATAAAATTAAATAAATCTAAATATTCCTAGAGTGAGACTAGATAATGAAGACCTGAGATTACAATTTCATCCATACACTTCATGTTAAGCCAAACTAATTGTACCGGTTTGTTAGTCGAGAACACTAAAGTAAAGTATAGCCATCTTTCAATGTACCATACCCATATCACATATAATCCACAATTGATAGAATACACATGAACACCCACATTACCTAAATCACTATATGTCTATGTGATTTACAAATAATTAGGGTTTAAGCTCAAGTTCTCAATTGACTACGAATGGTGCTTTGGTACATGTCTATCCTAAGCACAAATCATACATCCCAACACAATGTAGAACATATAATCACAAGCTATCAAGATCAGATCTAAACCCATACTTCATCTTTCAAGTTCATATGGGTTATCATAGTAATTGATGGCCAATCAACTAAGCAAATAAGCATAAATCTTAATAGACAATCCCATAGCAATCAATAAGGCTAACAATGAAATATATCAGATTAAACTAAGCCATAGAATCCATTGCAATCTCAAAATAGAATTTAAATCATAATTGAATTAATGTTATTATCCACATATTGAAAACGCATCCTGAGATACAATACGCAACCAAAGAGAGAATAAGGGTAGTGAATTGTAGTGCAAATCTGTTCTCTTGAGCCAAGGTTGAATCTCTAATGATTTCCAATTGCTTCAAGTCTCCAATCCAATCAACTCTAGAAAATACCTACACTAATCTACTTATTCAAAGTTGAAGAAAGAAAATAATAGTAGCTTTAGCCCCCAAGGGGTGGAATATCTCTTCCATAATGAAAATATGTCTAATAATAAGCCCTAATTGAACCCCTCACTCAATTACGCTTCAATTGCACTGTTTAATGAAAAGTCAGCTTGGGTCATCGCTTAGAAGTTCTTGTGCCATGCGAGAATTAGTTCGAAGGGTCACGGCAAGCGCGCGACTTGTATAAACTCACGTTTTTTGCTGGTCGTCATGTCATGCAAGAGATAAAAATTCAAGCGCTCATGCGCGGTCCATTTTCTGTTGCAGTGTGCTATGGTAAAATGGCCATAACTTTTGATCCGAGAAGAGTTACGAGGCCTGGTACCTATCAAATCGAAGATATCGACGAGATCTACAACTTTAATGCTTTGAGGATTGAGAAATTCTTGACAAATCAAGGCGGAAATTGGGCTGGAAGGGACTGCTATGAAAATGGCTAACCAAAACAGCGAAGTTTGACGTCCGTTGGTACAAAGATCATAACTCTTGCATCTGAACTCCGATTAGAATGATTCAAGATGTTCCGGAAAGCTAAGAAGACGCTCTAAAATGTAAGCTAAGTTCCAAACCAAGAACATGAAGTAAATATGAAAGCCCAAATGATGTCCGGATTGTTTTTCTTTGTATTTTCCTTGTTTTTTCTTGTGTTTTCATACCAATAACCGCTCACATCGTTCCCAAGCATAAGATCTACAAAATAAACACAAAATGCATGAAAAGTAACTAAGACACATGAATATAAGCAACTAATTCAAGTAAAAGATACCGAATAAGTGGATATAAAATCCACCTATCAAGTCTCCTCTGTAAATAGGACTACCCACATGCACATAGGCATGACTAGGTGGCCATTCAGTAGCACACCTACCCACTGTTATAAACATCCTATATGAATTACACTATCAAAGTCATAATTCGTAAGGGTAGCCTAATTACCAGGATTACTTTGCTTTACCAACTTTGCTCATTTATCCTCAAATAGGATAAGCAATAGCAGAAAAAAAGTGCCAATTTCACTGTTTCAAAAGTTAAATTTTTTCACATCATTATGTTTAGCATGATTAAATACTAACATTTACTATGTTGAACAATTTTTATCAAGTCATATGAGCATGCATATTTACTACTATGTGTTTAGAAGTATTTCATGTGATAATTCATTTTCCAATGGATAAAAACTGGAAAAAAAAGACATGTATACGTTACCAGGGTTGTGTAGAACACTTGTACGGTGATAGAATTTGTAGAAAGACGACCGAACTTAGCAGATCTAAAGAAAAGCTCTCGAATTTCCTGTGTGGCATAATATGAAAATGACTTGTGTAAAGCACCAAGTGCCTTAAAGCCACCCACGGCTAGCCACAAGTGTACCTGCGGCTCCGTTGGGTAGGGCCCACCCTTCTGGCCTTGTCTAGTTTGAGTTGCAAAGGAGCTCTCACAAGCTGAAAAGGCCGAATCAGGAAGAAAAATGCTATGCGATTGAGCAGAAGAGCCTGAAATTGTTGTTTTTATAGAACAAATTGTGGGTCTATATATCACTCATTGGTATTCACCCAGACACATGGTTTACTATACCAATGATCACGGTTGTTGCAAATTACACTCGACAATACCTCATATGGGTCCGATGCCGTCAGTTCGGGGTCGTAACTCCAAAACACTTCTCCCCGGCTAAAACTTCATCCATTGATGCACATGTCAACGAAGGTCAAGCAGCCTTAACATCATCATCTGTTGGCAGTTAAACCCATTGAAGCGTCAGGAACCATCTAACAATCTCATCCATTGATGCACATGTCAACGAAGGTCAAGCAGCCTTTACGTTTTTCCCAGCAGGGATCTCATCCATTGATGCACATGTCAACGAAGGTCAATCAGCCTTGACATTTTTTCCAGTAGGGATCTAATCTGTTGATGTACATTTTAGTGAGAGTAAGGCAACCCTGGCATCACAGACTATTGGCAGTAATTCCGACAGGACACTAGAAAGGCCTAGCGATACAAACTAGGGAGGAGCACCCTCATCGAGAAGGACCGATGATGGAATATGTTATACACATCTTCAACAGACAAAGCTCTATCCCCTAGAGTCTCTTGTACATGAGAGATACATCCTCAATGGAAAGTCTGTACCAATGATTAAAGACTTTGGTGATAACCCCAATGTCAACATCTTGGAAGTTCTTGAGAACTTTGGATCACACATCCAAGCTAGGACGCAGACATGTTATGCTTTAATAGAAACAGAACTTAACTCGCAAATCTTTTAACATGCTCCATACATGTTATCTCATTATACTAACCAAAATGAATCTCCAATGACTACATTCTTGAATAACTTAGAGATTAGACTTCAAGTTAAAACTCTCCTTTCTTTAATCTATACATTTAACCAAATCCCAATATTAGTCAATAAATCTCTAACCAATATTTATCTAAAGATAAATTGATTTTTTCTTCTCTAAATCGACAAGCATATATATATACAAGTCCAAACCTAGCACACATCGAGTCTTTAATGGTATTCAATATAGTACACTTTGAGTGGTTTCCCACAAACAACCAACAAATTAGTTTAAAAGTCTCGCGTCTACTTTGTTTTCACAAGTGAGTTAGATCGATTACTAATTCGTATATATACCTCCGCTCTACGAAGGAATCATTTAGCCCGACTCCTATACATCGACCATTAAAGGTGCGTTGACCTTTGCCTTAGACTTGATACATACTCATACATATACTCAAGAAATTGGTGGTTATCAAGGATATTTAAGGTCACCAACTTACTATGATAAAATAATTCTATAAATTATTTAATGCCGATAGATAAATCTTATCCATATTCTTTACTAATTCACCTATACAACAAAATATAATAATGATATATATTTATTAAACACAACCACACTTATTACATAGCGCATATTACCCTATGTAACACAATACCACATACCACGTAACCCATTATATATTTTTATTTGAACCCTTCATATGCCTTAAGAATTTTATCTACTAAATTCTTATTTTAATATTTTTTGAAAATTTGGGTTCTTACAAAAGATGTTTAGCATGGAAGATTCCAAAAGAGGTCTCATGCCGATGAGCCAAGGAATACATCTCTCCAAAAAACAGGCCCCAAAGACACTAGAGGAGAGAGACCGTATGAGTAAGATTCCTTATGCTTCAACAATAGGATCTATCATGTACAACAATAGGATCTATCATGTACAGTATGATATGTACAAGACCGGATGTCGCTTATGCACTTAGTGTAACAAGTAGATATCAATCAAATCCAGGAAAAGAACAGTGGAAGATAGTGAAAAATATCCTAAAGTACTTGAGAAGAACTAAGGATGCATTTCTTTTCTACGGTGGGTCTAAATTGAAACTAGAGGGCTTCACAGACTCAAGTTTTTAAACGGACCAAGATGACAATATATCCATTTTGGGGTATGTGTTTACCTTGAATGGTGGCGCATTGAGTTAGAAAAGTTCCAAACAGCAAACAGTTGATGATTCAGTGATAGAGGCAAAGTATATAACTATAAGTGAAGCTGCAAAAGAGGATGTTTGGACGAAGAAGTTCATAACCGAACTTGGCGTGGTTCCTAGCATTAGAGGAGCAGTGCCGTTATACTGTGACAACACTGGAGCTGTTGCGTAAGCTTAGGAACCTAGGTCTCATAAGAAATCCAAACACGTGTTGCGGTAGTTTCATTTGATTAGAGAAATCATTGAAAGAGGAGATGTCACCCTGGAGGGTGTGGAATCTCAAGACAACATTACAAATCTATTTACTAAAGCTTTAACAAAACAGCAGTTTGTTCGTCACTTTGAGAAGATGGGTATGAGATACCATGACGATTGGCTTTAGTGCAAGTGGGAGATTGAAAGTAGTATACATACAAGCCAATCATGTGTGATAATAAAGCATATACTTTGTAATCAATCTATTTATTTATTAATAAAAGTATTTATTTACTAAAGGCATTTAATTTATCTACATAGTGTTGTTTTAATAATATGTGATAACCCATAGATTTAAGCAATATTTTTAGAATCATGATGAGATCATGCTAATAAGATCTAAATTCTTAAATAGCTTAAAAACTAAAATATTCCCAATCAATGGATTACTAAAAAGGGGATTAGTGAATACGGATAGATTAGTGCATACGTTTCTTGCTCATTGGATGAGGATGATTGATCTCATGATCATTTGTTTGGAGACACTAAAGCAAGTATGTATGTGCTTATTGGAGAATAAGTTCACTGAACGTGACTCACTAAAGAATACCTAATGGAGTTTTACTTACCTGTCAATAGGAATTCTTGAAGTGATAGTAGTACAAGTGATCCTTAGACTTGAGATCATCATAGTATCTTATATATAATGAATTATACTTTGACTTATTTCTTAAGACCCTTAGGGTATATCAAAGGGTATGCTTGGCTATAATGATTTATATATAGAGATAATGAATGATCATTAAAGAATCTACCGCTTCTAGTAATTAAAGAAGAGATATGTCTTATGTGATTCGATAAATAACAATCCAGGAATCCTTGGCCAAGGTGGAATGAAATTAGAAAGTAGTTTCTAATTTGTGAATTTGAGAATTGAAATACATATAATTAAATAAAATAAGACTTGACAGTAGTTTTATGTCTTATATTTAATTGGGACATTGTATGGTGGAATGATTGAATTGTACGGTAACTATTTACTCAAAGGTTCTTTTATAATTAATGTTGAAATCTATATTATCTAGAAAGTTGTTAATTGCTAAGGAGGCTTATCCTTATTGTAGAATAAATATTATTTATTTTAAATAGATTACTAGTTTAATTTATTTATTTAAATAAGATTAGAATTGTTCTAATTGATTTATTCACAACCGGTTTAATATGGAGAACCTAAAGGGTCACACCATAAAAGGAAGAATAATTATTTAAGAAGTTAATGACATAATCATAATAATATGTTAAGTGTATTTAATTTAGTATATGGTGATAGAGTAAATTAAATAGCTTAATATTATTATTTAATATTTTGAAATATTAAATATAAATTAATAAGAGGAGTCATATTAATATTATTACAATTATTATTATTTTAATTTTGAAGAAGTTTGAGAATTAATTTAATATATGTACTCTCATTTATTCCTAATAACATTAGGAGGCAAATTAATTAAAAGAGTTTAATTAATTATCCCTAATAAGATTAGGGAGCTTAATTAATTAAAGGAATTTAATTAAATAAATAAAACCTTATTTCTAATTAGATTAGAAGGGTTCACTAATATCTATATAAGAGGAGTCTTATGCTAGATATCAGGAGACATAATCCAATTGTTAGAGAGTACTCCTTTTTCTACAGAGATAGAAATAACTAGGGTTTAGCCAACCACCCTCCTTGAATAATTCTTCTTTCTTGGTGGATCACCTCTAGAGGCCAAACACTTGGGTGGCTAACATTGATCAAAGGAAGTAATCAATCCTGAAGATTCAAGGAGATCGCGAAGAATTAGGAGTTTAACTCATACCTGTGGAAGCTTAAATCTACAAGGGTATGATTCCATAACTTTTTATCTTTCGCTTTAATTAATAATATGCATAAAGGATGATTCGGGTAATTAGTTTGTGAAAAAAATTTAAATCTGATTTTAACATACTTCCGTTATTTTATGCAATTTGATTACGTCTATGATTCTCACGAACCTAACAACTATAAGCTGTTTTCGGTAATTGGTAATCTACGAGTCAGGTAAGTCTTTCAGTTCCTTTGTGTTCTGTGATCTTATATCTTGATGTCATATGAAATGTTCTTAAGTATGCTAAAATTTGTGTTATTCTTTATGAGCAATAAAACTCAATATATGACTAAATTGATTGGGTTATGGTACCTAATAAGTATGTGATATATGATATGAACTGACATTGTTTAGCTTTAAATTTAGTTCTTATGGATATCAAACACAATTGATATAACAGTTAATAAGTAGAATGTAAAGACAGAAAGTAAATGACATAAGATATTTAAGTGGTTCGGAGTATAAAAGACTCTTAGTACACTCTTCTACTCTACGATTAGGAAATCCACTAAGAATGCAGATGGTCTCTAAGACCAGATCACACAGATCTATTACAAGTGAATCACAAAGATTCATTTGAGTCACTAAGGCTCGACAAATGACACTAAGTCAAGAGGCACTTAGTCCAGTTAACTAAGAACTCTTCAAGTCACTTAGACTTGGTATGATGGTCAATTAGACCAATGAATCACAGTTGAATGTTGTTTATTGAGGTGCTGTTTAAGTTATGTTAAGTTTGACTTATTAAGAACTTAGCAGTAGAAACAGTTGTTCTCTTTTCATAGATTGAGACTCTTTTGACTTTGGCAGAGGTTAAGCTTTTTACTGTTATTGATTTGTACTTAGATTTGAATCATTGTAGTCTTTTATAGGCTTCCTTGAAATATTCCCATTGGAAAATTAATGTTCCTTCATTAAATGCTTTAATCGTAGAAGATCTCTTATGTTGACTTTCAGGGATTACTGTGTCAAAATATTTTTGGCTTTAAGACGTCACTTCAGACTTCTAGACCACCAACTACTTGAGTGCTTGTCATATCGCCAAAGTAGTTGTTAGACATAATGCTATCTGATATTCATTTCAAACTTTAGGACCATTGAAAACTTCTTGGAATCCTTACTCTACAAATTTTCTTAATATCAGTCAAATGTCAGACCTGACATACTCTACGAATTAGTTGATCGTAGACTCCGATGCTGATCGTAGACTTAAATGAAGATCGTTGAGTGTTTGGTAAAACATACTCTATGATAACTCTTTCTCTACAAATTGCTCTAAAATTCTTGATGTGCTCTACGATTCAATATGCATTCAACGTTCCTTGAGCAGACTCTGCAATCTTTCTCTACTCTACAATCTTAGAGTTTACTCTACAATCTTGAGATAACTCTGCGAACTTTTGGCAAACTCTGCGATCGTCCACTGAATGCTCTACGAAAGGAAAGCTAACTCCGCGAACATCAATATACTTTACTATTTAGCAGAGTAGCTCTACGATCGATAAACTTGACTAAACTATCGATTTGATCTTATCATCT
Source organism: Panax quinquefolius (assembly GCA_020205615.1). Lineage (NCBI taxonomy): Eukaryota > Viridiplantae > Streptophyta > Magnoliopsida > Apiales > Araliaceae > Panax > Panax quinquefolius. The sequence continues at coordinate 46,125,204 of CM035152.1, read as the reverse complement.
ATACATTAATTCAGCTCTTTAGATCAACCTAACAAGTTTGATTTTTATATTCCAAGTCCTTTTACATCATTTTTGTTAACGCTTAAGTTTCACATGGTGGCGTCAATCACATAATCACACATTTAGAACACGCACAATAACGGATCATACACAAGCTTCGACGACAGGCTTGCATGGAGGATAGCTCCGGTGTGATAATAAGTACAGGTCGTTCATAAGGTTTAACAATGGAGGCTAAGTGTTTAGTGCTCAAAAGTAGGTATTACCTGTTAATTGTAACCTTGGCCTTGTATTTATAGTGCTCATCACCTTTAGAATCCTTCTTCGAGTCGAATTAGGACTCCAAATCATGGGAGTCACCATAATTTGGGTCCAACACAATCTCATTAAAAGGTGCAAGTGGAATCCAATCCAACCACTACCTTTGGAGTTATCTTATTCAATTATGATTAGGATACTGAACTCTGCACGTAGGAGAGCCCACTGTGTAGGCCCAAATAATCCCACCATCAAGTCTGGGCTTCGGCCCAAAGGACTCGAAGACCCGACCCCGAACTCCACACGACAGGGTAAGGCTTCAGCCCGAGGGGCTCGGATACCGAACCCGACGACCTCCACTAAGATGAGGCTCCGGCTCAAAAGGACTCAGACGCCTGCCCGAACAGCTCCAACCTCTCCATGGGCTTCAGCCCAATGGTCTCCTAATACCCTTCTAATGTCAGGCCTTCGGCCCATGTGAAGGTCAGTAAAATGCTCCCGAACATTGCCCCCCAGTCTCTGATTGTAATATACTTATAATCGGAGACTTGAGAGGTCAGGTATACGAAAGGTCACGATAGCTAATGATGAGTTGTCTGGGGAAGCCAAACGATCTGTCCTCGTTTCTCAAAACGTTGCTCGCCTTTCCATGCTTGGTCCCACCATGAGCATTTAATAGCCGCCCTTGGGTAACGTGCACCTATACCTATAAAAACCCCCTTTTCCCCCTCATTATCACTTTTCCAGATTTCTTCTCATCCCAACATCTCTGTTTAACTTTTTCCGGCAAGGGCGATTTTTGGTGAGCATCCCGTTCTTCATTTCTCTGTGATTTTGGTCACTCTACTCCTGTTTGAACTTCATTCTTGTTCACTTTCTTCTTAAAACTTTGCATTTGTGTCTCATTTTCCTCGGTCAAATGGCTGATTCTAGCATTCCTCCCCCCATCACTGAATCAACTCCTCCCTTTGTCACCACCGACGATCTAGTTCCCGTCGATTTGCCGATGGCACCTACCAATGCCCCTACCTCCTCAGTTCTTTCTACTTCAATAAGTGTCGAGGCTAGGGTCTGAAACGCTTATCACTCCAAAGAGGAGTTTTATCATCTTCACACCCCCTCCACCATCACGCCCTCTCAATTCTCCGACGTCCAAATCCTATACAACATCCCTCCTGAATACAAACTACGGGCACCGAAGCCTGACGAAAAGATGTTCTGGAGGCCCGAGGGCGAGTGGATAGTCGTTCCCCTATACAGTCTGAAGTATGGGGTTCGGTTCCCTCTTCACGAGTTTATTTCATCCTTTCTGAATTTTGCTGGAATCGGGTTCGCACAACTTATGTCGAACTCGTATATCCATCTAATTTCTTTCGTAGCACTATGCCAAGAGATCGGGATCACTCCTGGTCTCGACTTCTTTTTCGCCTTATTCACTGTCACCGGGTTGAAAGAACCTGGCCTGCGACAATTAAACAAACGGGCCAACCGATCCGTCATCATCAAAACCCCTTCGAGTAACAAGGGGTGGCACAACAAGTGGATCTTTGTCCGAGGAACCGACCTTAAACTTCTTCCCAACTGGGCTCATCCCAATGACCCCATAGCCAAGGTATCGAAGTTCCCGAAGGATCAAGCCGACGCCTTAAAGGCTTTCTACAAAAAATGGAGCAAAAGTGAGTGGAGTTTGACAATTTTGTCCAGTGAAGCCTGGCTATACAAACACGGATGTAAGTATCTCCCTCCTGACCGATCAATCCCCTCTTGCATCTTCATCTTTTTTCTCAGATGTTTTATGTCTTAACCCATTCTCTTCTGTGGAGTGACAATTTTCAAGCCCGAAGGGACCGCTGACTCCTTAACTCCATCACCTGTTACCTCCGAACCTATCCGTCCACCGATAACCGACGACTCTCCCGACGAAGAAACCATCCCTATCACCGAGCTGTCGGTAGGGTCCACTTCAGGTCCCGAACCCCCGACCACCAACAAAGTGGCTTTAAAGATGAGCCGAGCGGAGAAAGCGGCTTTATTGAAGAAGTCTAAGAAGCCCTCCAAGCTGACCGCCAAATCCCCCACCACAGTCATCTCTTCGACCCGTCCAAAACCAACTCTTCTGCCACCTCCCCCTCAAGCCGAGGTGATCGAAGACTCGGAGGATACTGAAGAAGTTCCTCTCGAGCCCCGACCCAAAAAGCCACAACTCGCCGAAGACTCTGAACGACAACGTTCTGAACAGCAAGTTATCGCGGCCGATCCAGTCGTCGCCTCCACACCCACCTTCGGATCGAGCTCCTCTCACGGATCACCAACTACCTGTTGGCCGAAGAGCCCTTCAGAAATATTCCCGTTCAACTTGTTCGATCATTTTAAGCTTTTGGGCGAAGATGAACGGTTCAAGGGATTCTCTTCCGAAGAGTACCTTGTGGCCTATGTTTGGGCCCAGTGCCAGGTAATCATGCAATTACTTATCTTGCTTTATAAACTTATGTTTTTACTTCGATAGTTGATATATGTGTTTAATGCAGGCCAACGCCATTCTTGCTCGTGTCATCCCTCCTCTCGCCCGAACTACTAAAAAGGAGGTTCAGTTGAGATCGGATGTGCAGCTGCTCGAGGCTGAGGTCCAGGGCTTGGACGCGGATCTGAAGAAGAAACGGGATCTTCATGCTAAGACCCGTAATGAGGCAACCCGTGTTGAACGCCAGGCCGACGAACTCAAGGAACAGTACTCCCTTCTTCAGCAGGAGTTCATCGGCCTCGAAGGCCGTAATAAGAAACTAATCGAGGATAAGGAGCGCCTGGCCGCCGAAGTCAAGGAACGGGAGCAAACACTTCAGCAGATCCAAATTTGTTTTTAGACCATCATCATTGTATAGCTCTTTGTACTGACTGACTCGAAGAGTGGGGGATCCGATCTCAACCGGTATAAGTGCATCGGTTTCGTATGCCAGTCTGAACGGAGAGTCCCTGGTTGTTGTCCTCGGAGTAGTCCGATATGCCCACAAAACACTTAGTAGCTCTTCGGGCCACCGACCCTTCAATTCATCCAACCTTCGTTTTATCCCGTTGAGCAGGGTTCGGTTTATCACTTCCACTTGACCATTCGATTGAGGATGAGCGACTGAGGTCTTGCGATGCTGAATTCCCAACTCCTTCAGAAAGCCCTCGAACTTAGATCCTACGAACTGTCTGCCATTATCAAATACCACCGCCATCGGGATGCCAAAACGATAAACCACTCCTTCTTTGAAAAATTTTAGGCATTCTTGTTCGGTGATCTTCTACAACGGTTTGGCTTCGACCCATTTCGTCATATAGTCGATAGCCACGATCACAAAGCTAACTTATCCCTTGGCCTTCGACAAAGGCCCTAGGATGTCGATTCCCTAAACAACAAAGGGAACCGGGGATAAAATAGAATACAACTCTTCAGGAGGTTGATGTGGGATGGTGCTGTTCAGCTGACACTTGGGACACCTTCTGACGAATTCTTGGCCTCAGTGTAGATAGTTGGCCAGTAATACCCCTGCCTCAAAATCTTGTGTGCCAGTGACTTGGCCCCCATGTGATCCCCACAAATCCATTTATGTACCTCCCTAAGTGTATAGTCTGCTTCCGAGGGAGTCAAGCATTTGAGTAGGGGAGAACTGAAAGCCCTTCAGTATAGATCCCCATCAATGAGGATGAAGTTTGAGCTTCGGTGTTTGATCTGTCTTGCTAGGATTCGGTCCGAAGGGAGAGTCCCATCTTCCAAGTAGGAGATATAAGGTGTGAGCCAGCAGTCAAGTCGGTCCAGAGCTAGCACTTCTGTCTTTGGAACACTGGGCCATTCTAGAACCTCCAGGTATACCGATCCGTTGAAGGAACTTGCTTCGGTGGTTTCCAATCTCGCTAGGGTATCTGTTATTGTGTTATCTGACCGATCCACCCCCTGACAACTGTGCGATGCGAAATATGCGAGCTTATCCTTTACTTCGGCCAGATACTTTGACATTCTTGCCCCCCGAGCCTCATACTCACCTGATAACTGCTTGACCACCAACTACGAATCACTGTAGATGACCAACTTCTGTACCTCCAAGCTCCGGGCCAACCGTATTCCTGCTAGGATGGCTTCATACTCTACTCCGTTGTTCATGGCCTTAAACTGAAATTGGATCGCCTGTTGGACTTTGAACCCTTCGGGACATGTCAGAATGACCCCCGCTTCACTGATGTCCGAAGTCGATGATCCATCCACATACAACGTCCACGAGGTTGGCCTTTGTTGAGTTTCGGCCACTGTGCTCATGTCTGACTCCGTAAAGGAACACTCTACCACGAAATCTACTAAGGCTTGCCCTTTGATTGCCGTTCGGAGATGATATTCTATAGCAAACTGTGTTAATTCCATCGCCCATGTGGCCAACCGACCTGATACCTCTGGCTTATGCAAAATCTTCTTCAATTGCTGATCCGTGTACACCACTATTAGCCGACCCTGGAAATAGTGCCTGAGCTTCCTGCTGGCAATTATTAAGGCATAGGCGAACTTTTCTAGGTTCGGGTATCTGATCTCTGCGTCTCGAAGTACGTGGCTGACGTAGTACACCGGAATCGCTTTCCTCCTTGTCACGCGTGCCGGTCGCCCCTATCGCCATCCAAGCTCATGACCAAGTATAAATATAGGGGTTCCGAAGGGATTGGTTTCATCAACAATGGTGCCGAAGACAGATATGCTTTGATCCCTCGGAACGCGTCTTCGCACTCTGACGTCCATTGAAAACTTTTCTCATTCTTCGGCCCCTTGAGGGTGTCAAAAAAGGGTAAACATCTTTCGGCTGACCTTGACACGAATCTCGGAAGGAAATTTGTCCTACGTCATTAACCTCACGCACATCTTTGAATGTCTTTGGAGATTTCATGTCTAAGATCGCCGAAATCTTCTCTGGGTTGGCTTCGATTCCCCTTTTGCTGACCAAGTATCCCAGAAATTTTCCTGAGCCCAAACCGAAGGTACATTTGGTCGGGTTCAGTCGCAGTTTGTGTTTCCTTACTGTTTCAAAGCAGTTTTCTAGGTCTTCCAAATGATCTTGGACTGATATGCTTTTTACGATCATGTCGTCCACGTACACTTCCATACTTCTACCCAGCTGCTTTCTGAATACAAAGTTCATCATCTGTTGATAAGTTTCCCCTGCATTCAGCAATCTGAATGTCATCTTCCGATACGCATATATAGCCCGATGTGTGATGAAGCTTGTCTTCGGGACGTCATCCTTGCTCATCGAAATTTGGTGGTATCCCGAGAAAGCATCCATGAAACTTAACATTCCATACCCTGAAGTGGCATCAATGAGCTGGTCTATGTTGGGTAGAGGATAAAAATCTTTTGGGCGTGCTTTATTCAGATCCGTGTAGTCGATGCACAACCTCCACTTCCCATTTTGCTTTTGAACCAAAACCACATTCGCCAGCCATTCGGGATAGTCGATCTCGAAGATGAATCCCGCCTCCAGCAGTTTAATAATCTCTTCATCTATGATCCTCTGCCTTTCCAAGGCGAAGATCCTTCTTTTCAGATCCTTTGGTTTCCTCTTCGAGTCAGATGCACATGCGGTGCCACCGATTCGCTTACCCCCGACATGTCGCTAGGCTCCCAAGCGAAGATATCGGCATACCATCGAATTTTTGGCCGACAACAACTTTTCCGATTCAGCCACCCTTCGAGCGAGGGGTTCGGTCTCCTCTTTACGAGGGGACGATCGGTGTCTGTCCCTCCCATATTCGGGGAGGCGTGTCCGCCTCCTCACCCCGATCCGCCAGGCGTTCGATCGTCGTTCGTTCACCAAAACGGCTCCTCATTCTACTTCGGCCTTCACGCGACCGACTGCGATGCCTGCTCCTTTCGTTTCCAACCTCTCCCCGTCGAGGTGACCGGGATCGGCTCCGATGCCTACGCCTTTTTGAGGTGGCTTCCTGCTCTTCAACCACCTTTGCCATTTGTTGTTCGAGTTCTTCTTGTTGAAGGCGTAGGGCCAGCATGGCGTCCTTGTTCTGTTGCATCTTTTTCAGCAGAATGAACTCCCTTTAATCTCGACTGTTTTCCCCTCAGTCCTTCCCGTGGACCTCCAACGCCCGAGAACGGTTCTCATCCGCACGACTAGCCTGGTTGGGGGTATGATGGCTGTCATGGAAGAGTCTTCTCCGGGGAGCGGTAGATTCCACACGATCTTCACGGATTCGGAACCCGATCATCTTTCATCGACCTCTCTCACTGGGTGGTGCGGTGTGTTTAGCCTTTTCGTGATCGAAGCGCGATACTCTATGCTCGCCATAGCCTCTTAGGAACGATCCGATTGTGATTGTAAGAACACTAAAGCCCTCCTTCTAGCGCCTTGATGTTAACACCAAGTTTTAGTCGGTAGCGTCCAATCCACGTAATCCACGCGGCTAGAACACCAAGACGATAACATATCACACGAGAAGCTTGACGGCTGTGTGCATGGGGATAGCTCCGATGTGAGAATAAGTATAGGCCGTTTACAAGGTTTAACAATGGAGGCTAAGTGTTTAGTGCTCAAAAGTAGGTATTACCTGTTAATTGTAACCTTGACCTTGTATTTATAGTGCTCACCACCTTTAGAATCCTTCTCCGAGTCGGATTAGGACTCCAAATCATGGGAGTTACCATAATTTGGGTCCAACACAATCTCCTTAAAAGGTGCAAGTGAAATCCAATCCAACCGCTACCTTTGGAGTTATCTTATTCAATTATGATTAGGATCTTGAACTCACTGTAGCGTAGGAGGCCTTTGCGCAGCCCAAACAATCCCACCATCAAGTCTGGGCTTCGGCCCAAAGGACTCGAAGACCCGACCCCGAACTCCACACAACAGGGTAAGGCTCCGGTCCGAGGGGCTCGGATACCGAACCCGACGACCTCTACTAAGATGAGGCTCCGGCCCAAAAGGACTCGGACGCCTGCCCGAACAGCTCCAACCTCTCCATGGGCTTCAGCCCAATGGTCTCCTAATACCCTTCTAATGTCAGGCCTTCGGCCCATGTGAAGGTCGGTAAAATGCTCCCGAACAATTTTCATATTAAGAATTTTACAAAAATTACTGAACAATTATACATTAGTAATATCACACTATTAAATTTAATCATGCAGTTCCTAACAAATTACTTTTCCTACATTAGGTCAAAAACTAACACATCTAGATATGGAGATATATTATTGTGGAATCAAATTTATTAGTTATAAGACATCTCGGTAATCATCAATCCCCGTCTACTTAGTATGTTATCGTATTTGATGAGTTCATCACCACTGTCGCTCAATTTATTGTTAAAAACCAAATATGATATTTATATAATATATAATTGAGTTTTATTGTTAAATAAATATTTTATTATATCATATTGCATTGTTTTCAGGCTACTCGCACGAAAGGGATCTCAAAAACTTTTGAGTTGAAGATAAACAAAAGAGTTCATGTTTAGTCCATAATTGTTAGTACAATTTTTTTATTTCAAATATAAGAAATTCGGACATAAATAGGTCAAAAAACATTAAAAAATCTAAATCATAAAAAAAAAAGATGTACAAAAATTAAATTAAAGTATAAAATTTTAAAATAACAAAAAATTACAATTAAATAAATAATAAATAAATAAAAATTTTAAAAAGTCCAAAATATTAACATGTAAAAAATAAAATAGTCTATTAAATCAAAAGTAACATTACTTTTTATGTTCAAAATATTATATAAAAATATTAATAAAAATAAATTTAAAATTTAAAATTAAAGAATAAGACTGTGCTTTGCATGAGGTATATGGCTAATTTTTTTTATTTCGTAAAATCGAGAATTAATACGAATTCGATTATGGTGAAATTATCACATCCTTATGCCTTGATTATAAAATTTTATAATATTTTTATTACATTAAATCATTAATTATAATAAATGTTATATTTTAACTTTTACGTCCTTGTTCAAGTAGACAGAAATACAAAATTTACTTTAACTAATACAACAAAAAATTATAAAAATTTATAATAGTAAAAGATGGGACAAGTTCACCCTAATTTTCTTGTACGTATATATACACACGTATACCTCATAAATTTTCCAAATTCCATTGAAATTTTTCTGAATTGATTGGGTATCGAGAATTGCCTCGCCTGTTCTTCACTGCCCTCCTGGTCTGTATTTTCTCCTTTTAAATCTACTTTTATGGGTAATATTAGCTCTTCTTCATCTTTCAAATATCTTACAAATCCATAGCATTGTCCTAATTTGTAGAAATTGTTAATATGGAGCTAATTTTTGTAGTGCTGGAATTGTATATAATTTAGGGATTGTTTATTTTTACAGAAGTATTTGCTTCTATTATTTATATTGGCATGTGGTAATCCAAATGAATCTTACTTTTAATGATTTGTGATAGAAGAAAAAACCGAAAGGCAATCATAGGAACTCTTTCTAGCTTGGGTTTGGCTTTAATTTTTTAGACTTGAGTATATAAGAAACAATGATTTGTTATATTGGCATTTTCATCCTAATGAATTTGTATTGTTAATGTATTTGGAAAGTAGAGAAAAACTGAAAGGTAATCCTAGGAAATTTTTATAGCTTGGTTATATTTACATTGGTAATCTAAAAAATGCAACATCTGTCATGAAGTTTGTGAATTGGGTGGTGAAATCTTTTTCGGCTATGTGGAAGTTATTTCTTTCTATAGCATGTGTTATTGAGGAATTTTTTTGAAAGGATACCTTTCAGCTGCTGAGTTGAATACACAACTTGAGTGAGTCAAGAAGTGGCAATTTAATGGTTTTTTGTTTTGTTTTTAGAGTTCTTCTGGTACCGTTATGGATCAGAAAATGAATGTGTATGTTTGGGACATGGACGAGACTCTTATATTGCTAAAATCATTGATTACTGAGACATATGCGAAGGCTTTCAATGGCTTAAAGGATGTAAAAAAGGGTGTAGAAATCGGGAGGACATGGGAGAATCACATTCTTCAAGTATGTGATGAATCTTTCTTTTATGAGCAAGTAAGTTCGTCACTTTCATGAATATTATTTTTCCTAATGAGTACCCAAATTGTGAATTTTCTTCATTGTATAATTTTAGAAAGCGTCAAACAACTGTTTTTTACTTCACCAGGCTGTATTTTTTTTCTTATTTATTATTCTTGGTGATGCAGATTGAAAACTGCAATAAGCCTTTTCTTGATGCCTTGAGCCAATATGATGATGGACGAGATCTATCTGATTATAATTTCACTGAGGATGAGTTCGGGTCATCACTTGATGATATCAATAATAGGAAACTATCATATAGGCACCGGCTCGTTGCCGAGAAGTACAAAAAGGTTTGATGATTTAGTGTATATGTCTTTCCGTCCGTTGTACTTTATTTAAAAAATCTATCTGATTTGTTCTTATTTATGATTATAGTATCGGACAAGTATCTCGTTAAATGATTTGAACAGTTCCCCTCCACATATGTATTGTTTATATTATTAACCCTGTTGCTAACAATATCCAGTAACCTATTGAGTGAATAACTAGGAATTTTTATTTTTATGCCACATTGCCACCACCTATTACTTAGGTTATAGCTCAAGGTCAAGGTCTTCCCGCCTTTCCTTTCGGAACTGTCTTACCTTCCCTTCCTGAATCCTGATACTCATCTCACTCGAGCACAGTTGTCTGAATGATGCCTTCAAAATGGACAAACATTCTTCTGATTACTTTCTCCCTGCTGAGAGACTCTTACACATGTGATCCTTGCAATATTGTTCATCCTCAATAATAATTGCGCAATGGCTTCCTTAGGCGATCAGACGTTGATATTTTCCTCTAGTTCAGCTCTTCTGCTAGCGTCGGTCTCTCACCTTAATTAATGCTTGCTTCCTCCCTCCGGTATCTCCTTCCGCTCTCCCTCCGATATCTATCCTCCTCCAAGATATAGGACCTTCATTCCCTCATGCTACTCCTAATAGCTGATATTGACTTTCTATATTAGGCTCTATTCTCGCCACCTTCTATTTTGTCCACTTCTCAAATCTCCTCGAGCAATTCCTCGCTAATGAATATTCCCCCATCAGTCTTTATACCCTTCCCACCAGTCCTGCATCATAGCCAGGATTCTTCCCTTTCTTTAGAAGCCATATGTTCTCAAATCTGAAGGATCCTTTACGCGTAGTAGGCTCCTTTTACAAAAGAGTTTTGACTGTGATTTGAAACTGGACTGAACTACAAAGTCTACAAGGCTTGTGAAACATCATAAAAAGATCTTTCCCACTCATTTATGCAAGATATTAGTTTTTTCAGGCATTTTGTATGTCTTTGACAGCTCAACTGCATAAAACTTCTTGCAATACATCATTGTCAACTCTTTGTGGAACAGGATGATGGGAATAATTGCATGTATGCTGCTTATGCCCAAACTATTGGGGTGAAGCTAGGAATATGTTGATTGCATCATATATAGAAGCCGGAATGTGGTTTGATGCCTTGCATACTTTGTATTTATTTCCAAAAGCATGTTTGATTTGAAACAGCAGGGGTTGACGGCTCCGCTATTTTCATATATTGGCTTAGTGTTTATGTCTATAGCATATAATCCTTTGTCCTAAAAAAATTTGATGGTTCATTAATGGTTTCCTAATCTACTTGTTTAATGGAGATACTTAAAAGTTCTTTGGTACAACTCCAGTTGGATTGCAGGTTTCACAACTTACTATTAATAATATTTAAATTCTGTTTTGCATTCCATTGTAGCATCTGGACTGAGAGGAATTCTAGGATTTCTAGGATAGGTTCTTGGCTTTTGATTTTTTAGGGAGAGGGTGGCTTTCTTAGCTTTTATGTTAGCTTTTTGATGTATTTCTAGGGATTCTATATCCTATATTCATAGGGATTGGAGGGCACCCTTCTCTGAGAATGTTGTAATCTTTTAATTTTTTATTTTTCTTTTGTGGAGGACTCCTAATCCATTTCTTGTTCACCCCTTCATATCTAGTATATTCTATTATTTTTTTTAAAATCTAAATTCAGTTTTTAAACTTTTTTACCCAGGATTCAGTATGTACTATGAGGTTATAATTGGGTTATCAATCCAGTTTATAAAATTTCATAACCAAAATATCTGTATTGCTGTTGAGATTATATCACCAACACAAAACTGAAATGCTCCCTCCGTTCCAAATTATAAGATCATTATTGACTTTTAAAAGTCACCTTAAGATATTTCAAACTCAAAATTGACATAAATTTATGTACTTTTAATCAATTCAATGATGAATGTTATAAAGTATCTAGAAAAATACTACTCCCTCAGTCCCGAAATAAATGTCCTAATTAGTTTGGCACACTTATTAATAATATATTTTTTTTAACCTAAATTACCCTTTTGAATTACTTAATAATTGAAGTATTTCTCCACTTTTCTATGAAGTATTACTTTTTTCCCATGTTAATTAATTATCTAAATCATTCTTTTTATTATTCACGCATTCTCAATAAATACTAAAAACTAGAATGAATAGAGAAAAAGAGTCTAGAGAGCCACTAAATAGAAGACATGTTATACTGGTAAATGAGAAAGAAAGTGGTATAATAATTCATTAGTTCCCAATGTATGCCTTTTTCATTTCTTCATTTTCCAACAAAAGTTGAGTAAAAAGATTACGAGGGTACAAGTGGAAAAATAGGATAAACGTAGTTACAAATATAGAAATAAGACATTTATTGTGCAACATCCTAAAAAAGAAATTAGGAAGTTTAATACGGGACGGAAGGAGTAATTATTAGATTCTTTGTTTCAAAAATTTTAAATAATCATACCAATTTTGTATTTGAAAATATTTAAGTTGACTTTCAAAAGTCATCTTATATTTTGGAACGGTGGGAGTACATGGTATTATGGTAGTTTACAAACATACTTTCATTGACCGTAATTTTTGGCCTCTTCCAACCATAATAATTTCTTATCTTCAATTAAGAATTTAGATTACTCTCTATTTATATTTTGTGTCCTTGCCATATAATTGATCATGACAATTGAACTGTGTCTTACTGAAGGGATTGCATAGCATTCTTGATGAAAATATGATTAAATCCTGGGAAAATCTGTACGAGGAAACTGATACTTTCACTGATAAATGGCTTTCTTCAGGTACATTATCTCATGATAATGCCTCTACGAGCATTCGTTTTTTTTCCTTCTTTATCAGCAACTATTGATATTTGTTTTATTGCTGGGTTAGAAGCCACTTGCTTTACAGTTTACAGAAGTTTGTCCTTTTGGACTTTTATGGTGGGAAATAATGAGATAAATATATTAAGACTAAGAACAGGTTTGATTAGTCAAAAGGGAAATATATTAAGACTAAGAACAGGTTTGATTATACAGATGATAGCTAAAAACCTAAATATCTTTTACATTTGAAACTAATACAGGTATATTAGAAGGTGCCAAAGGGGGTACAACCCCTGTTACGCTGGACATATATAAAGACCTAAAGAGTAGAGCGGTAAAGTTGTTGTGAAATGGGATGAGGGAGAGGGATAAAGGAAGGTTATGGAGAAGGAAGGAGTGGGTTGCTCGATGGTACCAGTGGTGATAGTGGTCAGTGTGTTAAGAGATAGAGAGAAAACAGAATGAAACTAGAGAGAGAGAGAGAGAGGACAATGTCTTTTTCAAAACGGAACATGGCTTGCCCGTGAGCATCTAACAGCTGATTTTTTTTACATGAAATAAATTCTGTGGTTGTACCGATTATAAGATGAGATTGGTTAGGAAAATGCTCTACCCAGGGAGGCAAGGACTACATTTAAACACCAGCCAATAGCTTAATTAGTAACACAAGTGGATATATATTCTGTTGCAAAATTAGAGACATGCTCAATTATTCCTGGAAAAGATAAAAAAAATGGTTGATGAGAACATCTTGAAAGACAAATAAAGCATTAAGATTAAAGTCATGTCAAGCATACATTTGTTGAAGAAAATCAGTGTGCCCCTGTAGAAGAATTAGTCTACTGTGTGGAGTGTGTTGATATAATGGATTTCTGTAACTGTGATAAAGAGAAGCATGTTGTGGCTGATAAAATATTCTCTATATATTAAAGAGTTTGTGAAGGAATCTAAATGGTATGTAGAGGATATATCTACATTAACACTACATCCCATGACTCTTGGTCATAGGACAACATTTTACCCAGACAAACCTTTCTGGAAAATAGGAATCTACAAGGTGCTATCTTTGCAGAAAAATGGAGCACTTCCTTATATTTAGTTTTTTTTGTGAGACAGTGATATTGCTAGTACATGCCATTCCTGTATTTCATTGGGAGACATTAAAGTCTTTGCACAGAACATGGTAGAGGGTTTTCTGCTCTCTCTTCTGTTTAATCTTCACTTTCCATTAGTATCTTACAGTTTGAAGGCAGAGGCTCCATCAAAGATAAATACTTTTGTGTGGTCATTTGGGTAGGATAAATTCTAATGACATACAGCAATGGCAGAGGGCCTACAAAACCTTATCTTCTGATGTGTGTATAATGTGCTTGTTGGATTGTGAGACTCATGCTCACCTTTTTCTGCTTTGTCTGGTGGGCACTCAGATTTGGAATTTTTTCTTTGGTTTGTTGGGGGAGAGTTGGGGTTTTCTCTTCTAGTGTGGAGAGCTTCCTTCTATGCAGATTTTGGGGCTTGGTTGGCAATAAGGATGACAAGATTTTCTGGATGCACTTTCTTTGAAATTTATGGGGTGTTTGAATTAAGCGAAATGCTTGGATCTTCACTAGAGTGGTCTACGTCTGTTAGATTTCTCTTTTTCTTCTTTTCTCAATCTAGAAAGTTTGTACAGGCAGGGCTTGGTCTCGATTCAGATATTTTAATGTGTATATGTAGGTCTCTATGCTGGAGTAAAGTGTAAACTTGCTATTTCATGATTTTCTAATCCTAGATTAAGCTCTGTTATGCTATTATCTATTTCATTAATTTTCTTCCTATGCAGCTCGGGCCTGCTTGGAACAGTGTTCAGCGGGGAACAAAGAAACTTCGTCAGTTGGTGGGGTCAGTGATTGCACAAACACAAGAATTGAGCATGTGAATTTGTTGGTGACTTCTGGTTCCTTGATACCCAGCCTTGTGAAATGCTTGCTATTTCGTCTGGATGATTTGATACCTTATGAGAATGGTTAGCTATTTTTTGCCCATACCTGTTTTAGGCTTTTAGCCTTTCCCATATGCATACTATTCATACTCATAGTGAACTAGACTTATTGTTACAACTTGGTATCTACATTCTATTTGATGCTTGCTTATCAACAAATAATGAAAACTTTATGATGCTATATATTAAATGCATGGTAATTAAAAAACTAGTTTTTTTAATTTCTATATTTTTGTTGAACTTTTATACCAGTTTCCAACTTTGTACTCAGTGTAAGAACAAGGCCACCACCTGAAAGCTCGCAGATAATCTCATCTTCAATACGCTCACATTGTAGTTGAGAATTTATGTATGAACTATGTAGTGAGGTGTGAAGCTATAGTAAAAATCAGAAAAACAGTTTATTTTGGTTTTGGAACAGTTTTTTTATTCCTTTCCAAAATTAGTAATGAGTGAAACACATATCGGAGAATCAAATATATTTCAATTCGTTTCACTGACCAATCTTTGATTGTCAAACTAGGTCCTTGTGGAAATTTGTTGCTTTAAACTTGACGAAGATAACCCTCCTTTCTTTTTCCTTTTTGATAAAATTAATTTTTATAATAGAGAAGGTCACCCTCCTCAAAATCATTCTTACCATATTACTTTTTATTTGTTGTGTTTACATCTTGTTCTTCCTTCTCTATTATCAAATAATAATATACATTACAAAGTAGTTACTTGCCCCATTCTTTTCGGCAATGTTTCAGTTAAATAATTTGGGATCCCAATGAAAAGGTGCCTGCATTAAATGTTACTGATCTGAAATTATGTCTTCCTTCAACAGAACCCATGTTTTATGTCTTCCTAAAACAGAATCCATGTTTTAATAGCTCTTTGTTGATTTTAGTTATTGTATTCAAACCATCGGTCATCTAGTTTTTAATACTGTTAGTTCAGAATTTAAGTAGGTGACAACCTTCAAACGGAGTAAAGGCAGTGATGGGTAAATATGTTTTTTCTGCTTCGGAGGGGCATTTGTTGCTTATTTAGTTCCAAGGCCTTGAGAGAGTAAGTATGTGAAGATGCGTTGGAAGTGTACAACCTTTTATGTTATTTGGGAATTTTGAGCAAAATGCTCAATCTTTGTAGATAGAGAAACTCGTCTAGTCGACTTTCACTAGTCTGCAAAATATTATCATTTTTCTTGCTTCTCTATTGCCTTCTACCTTGGGTGCCTTTAGGGGCACTTTTCGTGCTTGGTGTTTGTTGAAATTGGAGAGCTTCACTTTGCGTTTTCTTTTTATTTCCACTTGTTATGGAGTGGGTGGCTTCCCCACCCCCACTCCCTGGGGCACGCACGCTTGTATTCTTTCTCTTCTATGAATAAATTTGATTTTCTTTCTAAACTAAAGAGCTATTGGATGATATAGAAGTCTAAAACTATAGGAAACTTGTTCATTGTTGAAACTTGCTGCTTGAATATATATATATATATATATGACCCATCCTGCACTGTTCTGGTGTGACAATAAATTAGGAAGCATTACAGTGTTTAATTTAATTTACACATTTGTGGGGTTTTGTTTATGAAGTAATGAATTAGGTATACAAGTTTTTGGACAACAAGAACTGACAAATATTTGATTTTGTCAGTCTACAGCTCATGGGAAGTAGGGAAGCTCCAGTGTTTTTTATGGATAAAAGAGCGATTCAGCGGCCAAAATGTCCAGTTTTGCGTGATTGGGGATGGATGGGAAGAATGTGGAGCAGCAGAAACCTTGAAATGGCCTTTTGTCCAAGTTGATCCGCGACCAGACGGTCCTCATCGGTTTCCAGGGCTGAATGTGAGGATATTAAGTCACTATTTCTCGGTTGTATATGAAAATGCAAATGAAGAAACTGATGAAAAGTGCAAATCACAACTCCAGCTGCAATAAGGAAGCTGTAGGAAAGTTTGATTCATGAGGTAATTTCAGTTAGGTACATAATATCTATGAATCACTCAAATCAGATTACCTTCGACTATGAATTTGTTCAATTGCTGTGCTGCAAATGCACAAGATGCAACTTTCCTTTTATTTCGAAAATCAAAGTCTTAATGGTTAGAAATCTTTTACAAAAGTGCCTTTTCCCCCCTTTCTTTTTCCCACTTTCGGCGTACTAACATGCCAAAGATGTCTGGAAAGGTAACCCAAGTCTTGTATTCACATGGATTTCCTTCTGTTTTCCATGTGTGTACATTATTTATATAAAAGTTAATAAATACGGTTGATATTTCTAGAGCAAAAATAATGTTGTCAGAGCAAAAATACATTTAGCGATACTTTTGCAATTGTTCTAGCGACACAGCCTTTAAGCGACATTTATTGCTTTGGTACCATCATTTTTTGTTCCGGCAATATCAGCTGCCATAATAAAAGCAAAAGGAAGTGCTATAATTTAAAGCATTTGTCCAATATTCAGCTCCCTATTAGGTACTATTATAGTGCACTATATACATCATTTAATCATTTCCTTGATGTATATATGTATCCCCAGTAATATATAGTACATATTAATATACATCCTAGAACTGTTGGTGTAAGTTTGGACCTAACATGATATTACATGAAGAAGGAACGTTACAAAGTCTAGATAGCAAATATAGTTACTCTTCCAGAGGATACTCCTGTGTTGTGGTTTGAGCTGGTTTGGTTGCATTAATCTTTGGAAAAGATCTATATTGTGGTTTGAGCCGGTGTGGTTGCATTAATCTTTTGGAAAAGATTTGTATTGAGACAAAAATTAATCGACTTTTGTTGCTAGTAAATACATCTATACCCATGTATTTTTATTAATTTACAAATTGCCATTGCATCTTCTCACAATAAGGATCGATGTGTTTAAGCCAGGTGAAAATTAATTGGACTTTAGGTGATAATTTTTAGAACACTGCGTGTTTTTGTCGCAATAGTATATAAATGGACTCTTAATCCTTATTATGTTTCTGCTTAGATTTGATACCAATTAGTACTAAATGCCATTTGTTTCAAAACTCAGAAGTCATAACGAACATGTTAGTTTACTGGTTATGTCCCAATTTATTTTATCTTTCTTTCTTATACTTCTTGCAACTTGACTTATAATAAAAGAGTTTTCTTTTTATCAATACTCAGTTTTTTTATAGTAATAAAAGAAATGTATGTAACAAAAACAATGGTGTATAAAAACAAAATTTCTTGCATTAATAACATGGGATATATTGACTTAAAAATAGAAAGGAAAAAAAAAAAAACTCACCATGAATTTCCTCGACTAGTGGGACATCAATTCAATTATTACTAAATGTAGCAGGGCATTAAGAATTTTATCCTGAGTTGACTGTACTACTTATGCAATTTGGCCCGCATTGTTTTGATGAGTAGTTTTACACGGACAGGCGATGGACAGGAAAATGGGACAATTTTTTTTTATTGTATAATTCTGTTTTTGTATATGTATTTAAATTACACCTAAAATACTATATTTTATAAAAATTACTGTTGTAATAAATACTATACATTTTTTAAGAGTCGCAATTAAAAAAAAATAAAAAAAATTTGGAACCTGTTCAATTTTTCTGTCTATAAAACCTGTCCGCCAAGACTTTCTGTTTTGATTGGTCATGAGTCGGTCTCAAGACTCTTCATTACATATGCAATGTATGTTTTATTCATATTCATACTTGAACTTTTTGTATCTTGTGTGTGTATTATTTTCATAAACCAACATGCATGTATGTAGAATATATATATATATATATATATAATGAGTTTTGTTAATGTCACGCGTCTAATCCCGCACAGAAATAAAATTACATGTAAATTTTGACGGTTTGGATCACCGAAAGATAGCTCCGGTGTGAAAATAAGTAAAAACTGAATAAAGTTTAACAATGAAGGCTTAATTCTTTAGTACTGTAAAAATAATGTTGTGTACTTGATAATTAGGGTATAACCTTGTATTTATAGTGATCACACCTTCCCCGTATAGAAATAAGATTTTAGGTATGATTCTTAATGTGATTAAACTGAATCTCCTTAAAGAAAGGAAGTCAGATTATATCCTGACACTTTCTTTAGGAGTTGGAAATTAAATGTAACTTGGAATCTTTGACTCCTTAAAATACTCAACTGCCAAATCATATTTCCACGCAGGATAAATACCTCCACGTGGACTTTGACCTACCATATAATTTGGGCATAATAATCACGCCTCAACATTACCCCTAGTCTTATGTTAAATGAAACATTTAATGGAAGAATTCTCTAAACAAAATCCAATAATTAATTATGAATGTGAAAATGAAACCCAACCTCCTTAGAAACTTGTCGAACACATAAAGTCGGGTCCCACCAGCACACCCATGTTTGTAATCATAACAGTCCATTTAATAGTCGTTCTCTGAGAAGCGTACGAAGTTGAAAAGACAAATCCTTTTAAAACCCTTTCCCCCAAAATAAGCAAATACACTTTCCAATTTCAAAATCTCCAAACCCTATGTACTACTCCTCTACTCTCTACTGCAAAATCCAACTCCCAACAAAGCTTCCCTACTCCATCATCAATAGCTTCCACGAGTACCTTTGTTATCTCAGCTTCTACTTCCGACGAACCCATTAACGCCATCCCAATTTCCTCCATTCCTCATATCCCAATAAGCATTTCTGTCACTGCCACTAACAACCCCACAACCACCACTACCGCCACCGTCACTGAAGCTACAACAGTCACTACCAACACCAGTTCTGCCCCCAAGCACCAACCCCATCTAGGGCAAAGTTGGAATTTCAAAGAATGTTAAGAGAGTATTCAAATGAAACCAAGTTCACTCATGCCAACACCAAGTCTACCATCACGGAAGAGAACGTCATCGAAAATCTGGAAACAATTTCATATCCCAGACACCTACGAACTTAAAGCCCCCACCGAAAATGACTGTATGTAGCATCTCCTCGATGGTTGGACCGCCATTCCCCTCGCCATACTGGATAAAGGAGTTCGCCTACCCCTCCATGCATTCATCATCACCTTTCTAGGGTTTATTGGCACTGACTTTTCCCAGCTGGTGTCGAACTCTTACATCCATATTATTTCTTTCATCGTCGTTTTCCACGAGCTCAGCATCCCGCCAACCATTGATTTCTTCTTCTCCCAGTTCGCCATGAGCTGATCCCGAGAACTATGGTTTCGACAAATAACAAGCAAAATCTAACCTACACCTCGAAAACCGATCCCCGATGAACACCCCTTTGAGCAACAAGAGATGACATAAACACTATATTTTGTCCAAGGACCCGATACCCACCAGATCCCAGACTAGGCCGAGTTCGGACGTCCAAACATTGTTATCGAGAGAACTCCCTCAAAACAGAATTGTAGCAATAGTGAAGCTACCCGAAAAACTGCCGATGAAGGAATGGGACTATGGGCTTCTGACTAACTAGACTTGGCTATATGAGCACAAATGTAAGTCCCGAAGCCTTACAACATTTGATGTCATTAATTCTAACCCATTCTTTATTTTTAGTGTCCCTCATCAAGCCAACACCCTCCGAAGAAACTAGCCAGACTTCTTCTACACCTCCCATTACCGAAACCACCCCCTGATAATTATAACCGAAGAACCATCCACCACCAACATTGAACTATACCCACCTATAAGTATGCCTCAACCAACAACAATTTCCACCACGTCCTTCACAAAAAAGAAAAGCCCATTAGATATGTCTAACTCCGAAAGGACTAAGATCCAAGAAAAGGTGCAATAAAGTCGCTACCCAAGCTACTACCACTGAAACGAATAAGGTTATTTCGTTAGAAGCCCAGATCATCCAAATCAAAGACATTCCAACCTCCGAATCACTCCAAACAAACATATCCGACCTGAACCAAAGCTAAAACCAAAAAAGAAAAGAACTCGAAAACCATTCCTCCGAACCCCCAGCCAAAAAAGCCAATATCAAAGCCTCTCCCGCACACTCTCCCCAACACATTCCTCTTTCTTCACCAGAACAACCCTTTTCGAGTCGAGTTCGAGAGGCTCGAGCCTCAATGACGCTCTGGCCCCAATATCTCGAAGACTTCCTACACGAGCTCTATGAACATTTTGTTCTCCCAGTCGACGAACCCTGGTTCGAGAACGCAAATATAAAAGAGCTTGTGTTCGCCAACTTTATACATCAAGGCCGGGTAAGCACATCTAAAAATCCTTATTTTGACAAAGTTTCTCTTCTTTTTCCCCCTTTACTAATCCATTGAATTCTATCTTTAGTCTGCTGCGATCTCTGCCTGAATTATCTGCCGATGGTCAGAGGTCGATCGAAGAGAAAAGGATCTTGAAGACGAAAATGAACGTCAAAGATCTAGTCTTCAAGCGACCAGGGAAAGCCTTGAGGAAAGAAAAGAACCTGCACAAGAACACTTCCTTTTATTGTGAGAACCTGGAGGCCGATATTGCAAAACTAAAGGAAGAAGCCGTTGAAGCTGAGACTAGCCGAAAGAGTCTTATTAACAACTATGAACAGATATAAAAAGAAAATAATGATCTGAAGAAAGGAAACTCGACACTCAATCGTCAGGTCCTAGAGTTGGTCAAGAAAGGAGAACACATGTTCCACACTTGTGTTTCCATGGAAAAAGAATTCAAGGAATACAAGGCTTTGGAACCTCCTTTGACCAAAGCACTCAAAAAGCAGATCTGCCAAGAATACAGAGTCTCCAGAGCTTTCGGCAGAAGTGATGCAGATGTATGTAGAAGGATATTAAATCGCTTGAGGCAAAGATAAGGAGAAGATTATTGCTGCCAAACTTAACGTTTCTATCCTGGACTTTTCTGAAGACGAAGCCGAAGATGACCCTGACCCTCCTCAGCAATAGTTGTTTCTTTTTGTAATATAGAGTTATCGGTGTAATTATCCAATAAATGTAAAAATATTATGCAAGTCAATGGAAATATTATTCTTTTTGAAAAACTGAATGTCTATTTCATATATGCAACCAAATAATGAAAATATTCATTTAGAAAAATTGAACATTCATTTAAATATAAGAAATTAATAAAGACATTCATTTGGAAAAGCTGAATATTCATTTTATTGATATCTTTGACAATTTATACAGAGTCGTGGAGATGAACTACTCAAAATGTACTACTGATAATTTTTTCTAAGTTTGTATGCATGCTAAGTGTTCTTGTCTTCTGTTTCATCCATTGTTTGAAACTGGTAATTACCTGGCTTCGACACTCTATGACCTCATAGGGTCATTCCCAGTTAGGCATCAGCTTTCCGAGATTTTGGGGCGTAGAAGCTTCCACTTCCCGAAAAACTAAATCCCTAATTTTAAACCTCCTCAATTTTACTCTTTTATTGTAATGTTTGGCCACTCTCCTTTGGTAGGCTACTAGCCTTACCAGGGCCGACTCCCATCTTCCAAATAATCAAGGTTAATGCAAATGCCTTCATCATTATATAATTCCTTAAATTGGTTGACCCGAAGTGAATGGTACCCAATTTCAACAAGAATAAGGGCATCAATTTCGTAGGCTAATCTGAATGGTGAATCGTCTGTTGTTGTCCTTGGAGTAGTCCGATACGCCTATAATACACTAAGTAACTCTTTGGGCCATCTCCCCTTTGCCTCGTCCAACATTCATTTGATTCCATTTAGTAGAGTCCTATTAGTGAATTCTACCTTTTTTTCAATGTTGAATTCTCAGATCCTTTAAAAACTGCTCGAACTTAGAACCCACAAATTGTTTGCTCGAGACCAATACCAAAGGAATCCTGAATTAGAAAACTACAAACTCTTTTAGAAACTTCAAACATTTTTGCTCTGTAATCTGATGAAGCGGTTTGGATTCCACCCACTTGGTCATATAGTCGATGGCCACTACTACAAAGCTAACCTTACTCTTTGTCTTTGGTAGTGGACCCAAGATATCTATCCTTGATACAATAAATAGGATCGGGGACAGAACATAGAATAATTCTTTAGGTAGCTGTTGAGGAACACGACTATTCAACTGGCACTTGGGACACTTTTATACATAATCCTTTACTTCCTGAAAAATTGTTGGCCAATAATACCCCTGTCGAAACACCTTATATGCTAACATCTTTTTTCCCATGTAATCTCCACAGATCCCTCGTGAACCTCCCGAAGAACATATTCGGCTTTAGTTGGTACTAAACATATTAGTAAAGGGGAAGAGTAAGCCTTTCGATACAAATCTCCATCAATGAGCACAAAGTTCGAGCTTCTGTATTTGATTTTCTTTGCCATCATCTGATCCGAAGGCAAGACACCATTTGCCAAATAATCCAAATAAGGCGTACGCCAACAGCTTGACCGCTCCATCGTCATTACCTCCAAATGCTGAACACTTGATGAGTTCATAACTTCCAAATAGACCGATCCATTGAATGAGCTTGCATCCGTTGTAGCCAACCTTGCCAAAGCATCGGCTATAGCATTATCTGATCTATCAACCCACTGAAAGGTGAACGAACTGAAGTAATGGAGCCGATCTTTGACCTCGACCAAATATTTAGACATTCTTGCCCTCGGGGCCTCATACTCTCTAGATATCTACTTGACCACCAACTGAGAGTCACTAAAGATGATTAACCTTTGTACCTCAAGGCTCTTTGCCAACTGAAGTCCTCCTAAGATCGCTTCATACTCTGCTTCGTTATTAGTCGCCTTGAATCCGAAGTGAATCGCTGTTGCACTTTAAATCCTTCCGGGCTCTTCAAGATAACCCCGACTCCATTGACATCCGAAGTTGAAGAACCATCCACATACAATGTCCATGAAGTCTGAAAAGACTGAACACCTGAGACTGACCCAACCATTTTTTCTGTCTGGTCAACAATGTCGAGTTTAGAAAATGAGCACTCTACCACAAAGTCGGCCAAGGTCTGACCCTTTATTACCGTCCGAGGATGATAGTCCAAGATGAACTGTGTCAATTCCATCGCCCAAGTTGCTAGCTGACCTGAGACGTCTGGCTTTTTTAAAATCTTCTTCAGTGGCTGATCAGTATACATCACAATCAACCGACCTTGGAAGTAGTGTCAAAGTTTCTGACTAGCCGTTATTAGGGCGTAGGAAAACTTCTCAAGGTTTGGGTATCTAGTTTCTACATCTCGAATAACATAATTCACATAATACATTGGGAATTGCTTTCCCCTATCTCTCGAACCAAAACAACTCCAATCACCAACGAACTCGCTGCCAAGTATAAATATAAAGGTGTCGAAGGAACCAGTTTCACAAATAGAGGAGTCGAAGACAGATACCTTTTGATCCCCTCAAAAGGTTCCTCGTATTCTGAAGTCTATTGGAAAGTCTTCTCATTCTTCAGCCCCTTTAAAGTATCAAAAAATGGCAAACACCTTTCTGTCGATTTAGACATAAACCTTCTCAATGTTGCAATACGACCAATCAACTGTTAAGCATCCTTATAAGACTGAGGAGATTTCATGTCCAGAATTGCCTTGATCTTCTCTGGGTTTACCTCGATTCCCCTTTTATTTATCAGATAACCCAAAAATTTGTCTTCTCCCAGACCGAAGGTGCACTTGGTCGGATTTATCCTGATGTTGTAGTATATGACAGTCTGACAACAATCTTTTAGGTCATCTAGGTGCCCTCGTACATATAAACTCTTCACGATCATATCATCCACATACACTTCCATGCTTTAACCTAACTACCTCCGAAACACGTAGTTCATCATCCTCTGATAAGTGGCACCGACATTCAACAATCCGAACATCATCTTATTGCAAGCATAAATTGTCCAATCCGTTATAAAAGTCGTCTTCGGGATATCCTCCTTATGCATGGAAATCTGGTTATATAATGAAAAGGCATCCATGAAACTGAGTAAGGGGTTCCTTGAAGTGGCATCGATGAGTTGGTCGATGTGTGGAAGAGGGTAAAAGTCCTTAGGGCATGCCTTGTTCAAGTCTGTGTAGTCAATACAAATATGTCATTTCTCGTTTTTCTTCTACACCAATATCACATTCGCTAGCCACTCTGGATAGTAGATTTCAAAAATAAAATCCACTGCCAATAGTTTCGCTATCTCATCATCAATGATCTTCTGCTTCTCCAGGGCAAAGATCTTCCTTTTCTACCAGATTGGTTTCTTGGCAGGGTACACATGTAACTTGTGCAGAACAACCTTCTAATCGATCCCAGGCATGTCGCTAGGAACCCATGCAAATATGTCTGCGTAACCCCAAAGTAGTTCTACCAAACTTGTCCGAAAGGGTTCCTGCAGTCCCAACCCGATCTTAATTGTCTTGTCTTTCTTCCTAGGTATTAGCTCAATGTCTTCTGTCTCTTCATCACACATGGCGAGAGGCTCTGTACTTCCTTCGGTAAATGGCTTAATCTCTATCGTCTGCTTATGTTTACTAACCCCTACCCCAAAGAGATTAACGCGTTCTGATAACATCTTCTTGCCAGGTCAAGGTGTGATGCCCCCAAAATAGGTCCACACAACCCATTTTGAGCTCCAAAATATATACTACAGAATTCAAATACAAATTTTTCTATTTACAACTATTAAACTGTTGTGCAAAATATGACAACACAAATACTGTGAGTTTCAATACAAATATTATACCGTATCTAGTATGACAATATCCACACTCAAGTTAAATTCTCAATACAATTATTGTCACACTATTTTATAATGCATTGATATAATTTTATAGTTTCGGAACATCACCCCATTGCCCAGCTAGTCCCAGCTACACTCTCATTTTTTGAGAAGAACAATGGAATAAAAAGGAAAAGGGCGAGCTTAAATAGCCTAGTAAAGTATATCATGATTATGATAATAAAGAATAAATTATCTTTAGTCTTCAACAATAATAAATTAGAGAGTTACGATAGTGCAATTTTCAATAATAACTGATACGGAACAAACAATTCATTAGAAGAGTCAAGTAGAACATAATGTCTACTATCTTCTCCTATTTGAAAAATTCACCATAAATATTTTTTCCCAGTAACACCAATCAATAGTACCTCTTTGCACTCAGTCCCAAAGAGAACTTTCACCATCTGCCTTTGCTTGTAACACTAAGAATCATGATTTTACCAATACACAATTCCTGTTAATAATCATACAAATCAACAGTTTATCTTTCTACTACGGGCCAAAGATATTCAATTATATCACCAATGGTCATGATCATGCCAATCAAAAGTCCATCTTTGCACTACGGGCCAAAGAGAACCTTCACCACGTGTCCTTGCCATACCAACCAAAGACACCAAACAATTATATCGTCTTTACACCCAGGCCAAAGACGTTCACCATAACTTGAATCTTTGATGATTAGTACAAGTAATTGTTAGGTTTGTAATATTTGTGAACACAATCAAAGTAACGGAAGTATGGTAAAAACAGATTTTAAAATTTTACAAATCATATACCCGGATCATCCTTATGCACAATTATTAATTAAACAAAAGAGAAGAAGAATCAAATTCATACCTTTGAAGATTCGAGCTTCCTTAGGTACAAGTTCAACTCCTAGTCCTTCGTGCTCTCCTTGAATACACGGGATTGATTCCTTCCTTTGATCAACGTTAGTCACCTAAGCGTTTGGCCTCTAGAGGTGATCCACCAAGGAAGAAAAAGGGTGTTTGACTAAACCCTAGTTTTTTCCAACTCTAATACAAAAGGTGTACTCTTCCAACTTTTGGAGTAAAGTGCGTAACTTATATCACCCTCTCTCCGTAAAAAAACTTTCTTATTTATAGATGTAGGGAACCCTCCTAAACCGTTTAGAATAGGGTTTTGATTTAATTAATTAAACTCCTTTAATTAATTAGGCTTCCTAATCTTATTAGAAATAATTAATTAAACTCTTTTAATTAATTAGCCTCCTAATTATATTAGGAATATGTTAGAGTACCTATATTAATTAATTTTCAAACCCCTTTGGGAATTAACTTAATAATAATAGTAATAATAATAATAAAAAGACTCCTCTTATTAATTTATATTTAATATTTTCAAAATATTAAACAATAAATATTAAGCTATTTAATTTAATCTATCATAGTAGATTAAATTAAATATACTTAACTTATTATTACGATTATGCCATTTACTTCTTAAATAAATATTCTTCCTTTTATAGTGTGACCCTTTAGGTTCTCCATATTAAATCGGTTGTGAATAAATCAATTAGAACAATTCTAATCTTATTTAAATAAATAAATTAAACTATTTATTTATTTAAATAAATAATATTTATTCTACAATAAGGATAAGCCTCCTTAGCGATTAACGACTTTCCAAATAATATAGATTTTAATATTAATTATAAAATAACATTTGAGTAAATAGTTACCGTACAATTCAATCCTTCCACCATACAATGTCCCAATTAAATATAAGACATGTAATTATTGTCAAGTCTTATTTTATTTAATTATATGTATTTCGATTCCCAAATGCACAACTCCAAGTAAATACAAATTAAAAACTCTTTTCTAATTTCATTCTACATTGGCCAAGGATTACTGGGTTGTCATTTATCGAATCACATATGACATCTCTTCTTTTACTAGAAGCGGTAGATTCTTTATTGATAATTCATTATCTCCATATATAACTTATTAAACCCAAGCATATCCTTTGATATACCCTAAGGGTTTTAAGGGACATGTCAAAATATAACTTATTATACACAAGATACTATGATGATCTCAAGTCTAAGGATCACTTGAACTACTATCACTTTAGGAATTCCTATTGACTGACAAGTAAAACTCCATTAGGTATTCCTTAGCGAGCCACGTTCAGTGAACTTATTCTCCAATAAGCACCTACATACTTGCTTTAGTGTCTCCACACAAATGATTATGAGATCAATCATCCTCATCCAATGAGCAAAGCAACGTATGTACCAATCTATTCAGATTCACTAATCCTTTTTTAGTAATCCATCGATTGGGAACATTTTAGTTTTTAAGTTATCTAAAAATTTGGATCTCATT